>JAUPFV010000003.1:49995271-51195271 GCA_036936605.1 Limnanthes douglasii subsp. nivea
TCTCATAAGTGTCCATATCCGACCGCTAAGAATGAAATTCTACTAAGAAATCTTCTAAGGCTTGTGCTTTGATCGCATTCCTAGGTTCAAACTCAATATCGAAATCTCCTAGTTCGATTGACCACTTGGTCATTCTCCCCAAAATATCAGGTCTTTGAAGTAAAATTTTTAACGGAAAAGACGTTCGTACCACGATAGAAAGAACTTGAATATACTGTCTCACTTTTTTAGCAGCAATTATTAACGCAAGAGCCAATATTTTTAACTTCAAATACCGTTTCTCTGCATCAAATGATCATCATCCTTAAGACTTTTCACCAGTATATTATCTCAATATATACTTCAACGTTTCGCCCAATTTGTGCCTCAAAATTTTTGTTCACCAAACGCTGATAAGTTGCGCCTGCATTTTTTAACCCAAAAGGCATTGCTTTGTAACAGTGCAAACCCCTTCAAGTGATAAACAAAGTATTCTATTCATCCCTCGTATCCATTTTAATCTGATTATACCCTGCGTAAGCATCCATAAAAGAAAATAATCGATTTCCTGATGTGGAATCTACCAGCTGATCTATTCGTGGGATAAGGAAAAGATCTTTTGGACAAACCCTATTCAAGTCTGTGAAATCTACGTACATTCGACGCTCACCATTTTTGCTTTTCACCAACACTGGATTTTCCGCCCATATAGGATATTGTGATTCTCGAATGTTCCATACTCTCGATAAACGTTCTACCTTTGCCACTATCGCCTCAGATTTTTCTTGAGAGAAATGAGTCTTTTTCGTGTTATTGGTCTTACGTTATTCTTGATTGATAGATTATAGCAAATTATTTCCGGGGGCACCCCAGTTACACCTCAAAATACTAGGCAAACATATCTAACTTCGTGGATAAAAATTCAATCAATCTTTCCCTTAAACGTGGAGATAACTTTGTTCAAATCTTCAAAAATTTACCATTTTAATACAAATAATCTTCATAACTTTCGCCAGGAACCAAAATACCGGGGACTCCCTTAGATCATCAAAAGGGGTTGGCTTTGAGGAAGTCCCCGCTTATTGTTATGCTTTTCTGATTTATTCCCCCAAACTTACTTGGAAGATAAAGCAATTTGGTAATATTCTCTAGCCATTTTTTTACTGCTTCCAATTGTTCCAATATTATTACCCACAACATGTTTTAAATATTGATGAACTATAGAGATAACAACATGCATATTTGATAGCCAAGACCTCCTAAAAATAGCATGTTAAGATGTTGCCACATCTACTACAATAAACAAAATTTCAACTTATTTTCCTAATAGCCCTCGACCCAGCTCAACCACACTTTCAAACTTTATAACCACTTCAATTGTCACTCATATGAATCCCACAATAGTTCGGTCCGACCTTCGGATTACAAGGGGCGATAATTTTCTTATAAGTGCTCATGAATAAGATGTTGGTGGAGCTTTCTGTGTCAATTAGAACTCTTTGTACTTGATCACCGCCTATCCCTGCTGCAATCACCACTAAATTTTTGTGTGGCCTTGCCACAATTCTCATATCATCATCTTCGAAACAAATTCTTAGGAAATGGCTTCGATACAGATGCACCGAGGCACCCAATTCTAGCTGAGTAGTCGAGCTGACTATGTGTCTTTTCCGTGAGCTATTCAAATTTTCTGCAACAGTATCACACCCAAAAATTACAAAGATTCAAAGAACGCACATAAATCACTTCCCTTTTTTATTCGGGATAATTTCTTCCACAATACTAATGTCGTTTCTTCCTTCTTTTAGATCAAAGTATTCTGTTGTAATATCTAAAGAATCAATTTCTTTAGAGATAACCAACACAGTTTCTTCTTTCGATACTTCTTTAGCTACCTGATTTTTCTCAGAGTGTTTCTCCTAAAAGTTTGTCAATTTCCCATTCTTAATTAACGTTTGTATTTATTTTTTTAATGTTATGCATTCTTTTGTGTCATGCCCAAAGTCTTCATGATTTTGCAATATCTGGTATTTCTATTTTCCCTCGATGTTTAAATAGAGAACGACTTGTAAAATTGTACTTGACTTCGAGTTTTATCAAATATAGTGGCCACACACTCAGTCAAATTTTCAAAATGATCTGGACGAATCCATTTTTTGGATATTGACCTAGCTACCTGTTGTGTTTGTATGCTTGCTGATTTACCCTTAGCCTCTGAGGAAACTGGTTTGTTACTTTAGTTTTCACGTTTATACGAGGCAGATGAGAATTAACAAGAGTCATTTGGAACTGGCTTTTCTTCAACTGATCACTGGAACCTATTTCTGAAGCCTGAGTTTCTTCCACCAATATTATTTATTCAACTTGATCAAGCAGAGCCTCAAACATCATTTCCTGACTTCCAGCCACAGTATCCTTCAATATTCGTGGGAGAAGTCTCATTCGATAAGTTGTCAGTGCCACAGAGTCTTTACAATATTCTATATCAGTTTTGGCTGACAAATCGGTTGGTATAATTTTTTAAACTTTCTCCAACTTTTTGCCTATAATATATTATAGTATCACCCTTAACTCGAAATTTCTTACTTCCCATGAAATATTGTCTGAAAATGTTCCTGAACATGTCAAAGGTTTTTATATAACCCTGCAGAAGTCGGTTATACCATTTTGAAGCGATACCCTTAAATGTTTGGGAGAAAGCCCTACATAGTAACTTATTATGGTCATCAAAATTGATCATAAAATTTTTAAACTATTCAATATGGCTATCTGGATCTTGTGTTCAGTCAAACTTTTCCAACTTAGATATGTCAAAATGTTTTGGGAGGTTGCTAGATAGTATTTCCGCTGACAAAGAAGAGGACCTCCAATTATGGCATTCTCTGTAAAAATTTGTTCAAGGACCCTTATTAGCCATTGCATAGAGACCCTCATCGGAAGGAGCTGTGTACAGATTAGTTACTCGATATTCAAAATTTTGACTTCCCGACGGATTTTGAGTGTACAGAACATTATCTTTCTTAGCATGATCCTCAGAGTCATCTACTTTTCCTTTCAAGTCTTCGATCCGATGACCCACTCAATATTCTTTTCTATGTTTCGTCGTATACTTCTTTTATATGTATTTCTTCCTACGATAACCCCTTTCTGAACAAGATTCACTTGAATTATAGAGCGAATAATCACTTGACTTAGATGATTCATACTTGCACCTTTGCCTTAGATTCTTCCTCGAAGAATAGCGACGATGCCTCCGGTATCTGTTTTTCCTACTACTGATTCGATGGTGGTCGTTGAGTTCATCTTTCTCAGTTTTATTTTCCTTTCGAAGCTCAGACCGAATTTTCTTAAAAGCCATCGCACCATCTCTTTCAGAATTCAACTTTTCAATTTCTTCCAACAATTCGGTTTTCCGAGCAACCAAGATTGACTCTTCCAATAACTCACCAATATGTTGATCATCATGTTGTTGATCGATCTCCATGTTATTTCTGATAAGGTTCTCTTCGAATTCTTTATCAATCATCGAGTCATTATCCATTTGTAATTCTCCTCGAATTTCCATCACTTTTCTTTCAAAATTTCAACAAGGTTTCGAAAGACGATTCCAGGTACGAAACCGCTTCCCAAAGACGTCCCGGATGATAGTTCCAGAATCTTTGAGAAGATGTTAGAGTAAAACAATGTTTAGAAAACTAAATTCGTGACACAAACTACTTAGTGAATACTTTTATAAAATGAATCTCCACATTTTAGAGGGACAAAGTAATATATATATATATATATATATTTGAGTAATCATTAATCAATCACCCTTTCCCAAAAAAAATGTGTTGTTTGTTATAAATCAATCATTTATTCGATCCCACATGTCTAATAAATCACTAATCGGTTCCCGTCCGCAAATTTGTTGTTTGTTATAAATTGTCTTTTATAATTGGATACTTGTAAAAAAAACTTTTTTATGTCAAATTACACTTTTAAATTTTTAAAATGTTTGTAATTGATTTATTCTTCCTTCATCACAGTTGAGTTTTAATCAAATTATGAGTCTTTTATTATGTTAGTTTGTGTTAACAGTTTAAATTTGATAATTGTACGCGTGGGGAAAGTGTAAAAAGAGTATTCAGTCGTGAATGAAAAGGTAACCGGACTACCGAATCAGCGGTGCATTTCTGGAAGATGAAATGTGTGGTCCAGCTACGCCATTAGCATGCGCCGAAGGCAGCAGAAGCCGCGTTGCCCGTTAATCACATAAAAAAATAAAATATTTCTGGTGCTTATTTAAAAAGTACAAATATTATTTGTTTATTCAATAAAAATACATCAAATCTCTTCTCCCGTGAAGAGAAAAAAAAAACAGAACAAGCAGTTTCAATATATTTGACTGACTAATACAATAATAAAGGATGACCAAGTTACAAGAGACCTCAACCAAAATCAAAAGTAACATCTTGATAAACATGGCCAGTAACTTGTATAATGTACAAAAATTAAGCTATAAGATTTATACAAGAACGTTCGAGTCAGATCGTATCACTAGTTGTGGCGCTATTATCTAACCGTAGTACAATTCAAGCCAAGAATGAATCGGAAAAAGAATCATCCTTAGGCTCTTCTTCTGCGACTGAAGTCTGTTGGTGTTGTAACTGATTCATTTGGTAGGGCAAGTCATCCTCAATAGGGTTGTTCAGCATTTGAACTGGAAATGGTCCGGTGTTTTCTTCCTGAAAAGGGTTTGAGTAATTGGAATGACCAGAAACAGGTGCAGGTGTATTCGGCATTTGATGTGGAAATTGTCCGGTATTTTCTTCCTGAAAAGGGTTTGAGTAATTGGAGTGACCAGAAACAGGTGCAGGTGTATTCGGCATTTGAAGTGTAAATGGTCTGGCCATTGCTACCTCAAAAAGGTTTGAGTAATTGGAGTGATCAGAAACAGATGCTGGCATACTCGGCATTTGAGGCGTAAATGGTCTGGCGATTGCTCCATCAATAGGGTTTGAGTAATAGGAGTGACCAGACTCAGGTGCACGCATACTCGGCATTTGAAGTGGAAATGGTCTGGTGATTGCTCCCTCAAAAGGGTTTGAGTAATTGGAATGACCAAAAAAAGGTTCAGGAATAATCGGCATTTGAAGTGGAAATGGTTCGGCATTCGAGTAACTGGAGTCACCAGAAACAAGTGCAGGCCTAGTCGACCTTTTGGCTGATGCTCTTTTGAATTTGGAACCACTTCCCGGTGCAGGCACATCATGGGTGTGTTTACCTTCATAACTTGTGATCACATCCCGCATATCATGTGATGCTCTTTCGACTTGTTTCCTCACTGGACATCCTAAGGCTGTGCATTTGTAGTAGAGCCTGTTAAATAGATCAAAACTTGTATTATAAGCTTTCTACTGTCACCGGATTTCATATCTACATAAAATACATAAAATCTCACTTTCTTTTACTACAATCTTATTTTCTCACTACAATTTTGTTTTCTTAAGAGATAAACAAAAGCAAGTTAGAACAAAGAGACCATGCTAAACATATATAAACATGGATCGGCCTCTTAGGTAAATTTATTTTGGTGGTTCACCAAATTTCAATTCTAATTGATAATTTCTACTTATAAGAAAAACCTAGGATGCGGATCAAGTTTACTTTCGAAGGAATCGAAAATACAGCAAAATCAGATCAAACTCTTTTGAGCTAAATCATTTAGGAAAAAGCATCTCAACTAAAGCAATGCGGGACATATAACAATGATGTACCTCGGGTTCGGATTTCCTTTGATAGATTTATGGCCATATTTCATCCACTTATACCCATCAGGAGGTAAGTCAATATCACTTGTAGTTTGGATTACTACTCTGTTTCTAGGACCTATAACACCACCCCCATGTTCACTCTCTCCCTTCCTGAAAACATTCAATAGAAAACACTATTCAAATTCACTCGCACATAAAAAAACAAAAGACAACAAAACAGAGTAATCAAAACCGATTTAAACCCATTTTCAAAAGCTGAATTACCATCTTTCCGCTAGAGGTTCGTTCTCATAGTTATTATCTCCGCAATGATTACTAGTAGGCGAACCTTGGTCCAACTCATCTCCAATCGAACGCGAAACATTATCCTCCTGAACTAAATTAGAATCAATTTCCACCGATTGATCGTCAGAAGTGTGATACAAAGATCGTTTAGTAGAGTGAGGTGATGAATGATTATGACTTTCTTTGTAAACAATCTCAATAATTTGACCATCTAAAGATGTCTCAACTGTCTTTTTCGTTGGACAACCTTGAAAAGTGCACTTGTAATAACTCTTACGGTTTCCTTTCACTGGTTTATCACCGTAACTTTTCCAGTTGTAACCATCTTCTCCTCTTTCCTGTTCTCTTTTGTATTCACACGACTGGCTTCGGCTTTGGCTTTGGCTTTGGATTTGGATATTATTACTATAATCTGTGTTCTGTTGTGGTTGTAGGAAATAATGTTGGGTTAATTGATTGCTTAAGCTAGTGGAGTGATCTGAATGCAAAAGGAGATTCCCAGGTCCTTGGATTTGTGACGCTTCTTGTGTCTCAAGATAACTTGTTGAAGATATGTGAGATTGGTTACTTCTATTAGGAGCCAAGATTGAATCATTGCTTCTTTCGATTTGTGCAGAGATTGCAAATGAGTCAAGAGGAGGCTTCGAGTGGTCACCGGTGAGCTCCTGCGTCGCGGAGGTTCCTGGCGAACCGTCCACCATTCCAAGTGACGTTGGATATACTAATAGGAGGGAAGTTGCAGGATCAAGATTGCAGTTATTGGAGATTCAAGATTTTAGTTCTTCTAGTCATGGCCTTCTCTTTATTTTTTGGAGATATAATTTAAATTTATATATTGGAAGTTGCTTTAGAGATGTATCATCATCCATGTAAAATCCGTTATATATAAGTTTGTTTAACTTTCAAAAAAATTAAAAATATTCAGCCCTTTACCATTAAAACTAGACATTTTATTTAATACTAGACATTTTATTTAATTCACTTCGGTCGGTTTTTTTAAAAAAATTTAAACCAAGCCGAAATAATTCGGTCTGTATATTATTAAACCGATTTAGTAATAAGAAAAATTAGTTTTTTTCGGTTTCGGTTTGTTCGGTTTCGGTCGGGTTCGGTCGATTTTTTGATTTTAACAAAGGTGCGATTTGATTGGTGCAGTTTGGTGCGATTCGACGCGGTTCGGTACGGCTCTATAAAAATGGTGGATTTGGAGACCCAGATGCATATTTTTTCTAATTAAGCTTTTGTTTTTTAATAATATACCTAATAACTTTTAATTGATTTCATCTTTTTTATAAGGTGAACCAGATGGAGAAACCTACCACAGTTTTGATGGTACAAATGACACGTGACACAATAAAATTTAATTAAAATAATATATATTTAAAATAAAGCATTTATCTAATCATGAAATTAGTAAATCTCCTTTTACGTAAAAACAAAAGGAAACAAAATTATTTTTATGGAGAAAAGTAAAAAAGAAAAAAGGTTATGCTAAGAAACCATTTTTAAAAAATAGAGTTTAAGGCTTAACTTAAAGATCATACTGTTGGAATATATTTATTTAATATATTTATAGACTAATAATAATTTGGACCGATATGCTAAATAAACATATTCGGTTATTGTCTTAAGGAAGTCCAAATTAAAAGTAGTCGAGTTAATTATTTAATTAACTAAATTGGACTTATGGGTAAAAAGGCGTTATGGGCTCAAGTGTGGTAACCGGGTTGAATTTGGGCACTGTGATGAAGAGGGCCCAAATCTCAACACTTAAGCCTGAATTAATAAATCAGGGATATAAATTGAATTATCAATTTATTGGGTTATGGTCCCGGACACAAGGAAGTAACAAAGGATGGGCTTTACAATGTTGGGCTTCACATTGTAAAATCTATAAATAAGGGGCTAGGTTTAGGTATTTCATCACTCTAAACCCTAATCAGAAAAACGGCCGCTTCCTTAGTGTCTTGAAACCTTTTCCTTCTTCTCTAATCTGATTCTGCAGGTCTCTTAGTTTCATAAACGGAATCGCCGGAGAACGTGGAATCACTAAAGAACGCAAAAGAACTCTAGAGAATACTAGATGGATAGCAGCAGGCAAACCCGTAAGTATTCTTGATTTTATGTTTCTTCTATTGATGAATCTATCAAAAGGGTTTTATTATTTTTTCCGCGATTTGTTATATATTATTTGATGCGATTTCGGATAATATACAACAATTGGTATCAGAGCCAAATAAACCCTTTTTGGATTCAGTAGAATAATCAAATTGAGTATTGATAGATAAAAACGCATGTTTTTCGTAATCGTAAAGAATCCATGTCATTGGGATTATGTGTTAATTGAATTGGTAGGGCATGGATTTAGGGATTGTATGAAAAGCATGTTATGTGATTTATTGTATTGAAACACATGTTTTATTATCAGTAAATTGCGATTTTTATAGTTTGGGATTTTATTTTTATTTTTCGGGTAAAATTAGGGTTTATTGATGTCTGGAATTTTTCTCCCAAAATTAGCATCAAATCAACCCTAAAATAACGAATAAAATCAAAATTATTGGGACAGTGGCTCATCGACAGCTTAACCCCTGATGTTAACGCTGATCGAAGAGTGTCCGCTGATTATCACGGTAACCGAAAAAAAAAAAAAAAAAAAAAAAACTGCTGCAGCAATTTGCAGCTCGTTAGAAATTGCAGGGGCCTGCTGGAAATTATAGCAGGGACCTACTACAATTTCAACAAGGGTCTGCTGAAAATTACAGCAGGGGCCCGCTGGAAATAACCTGCTGTGATGATTTTTTTTTTTTTTTTTAAAAAAAATTTTATTATTATTATTATTATTTTCGAAAGTACATATTTTGTTCGGAAAATATATATTGTATGTAAATTATTTCCCAAGTATGTTGTGTTTGGCATGCAATTTTTTTTTTTGTATGTTTATTTGTGAATTAAATTGTGTGTGTGTGTGAATGATTAAATGACGATGCATGATTAGGGTTTCGTAGACCGGTAGGTGAAACTAAAAAATTAATTTAATCGGCCCTCCGGAAGGTTAAAATTAATTTTCTTAAGGATCCTAGGCTTCGAAAAGTTCGGGGATTAATTTAGATTCAAATATTATCGGCCCTCCGGAAGGTTCACGTTTGGGTTTAAATTAAACATGAACGGGAGAAAATTATTGAAAATGGTCTTTGTGCTGATTTTAATTTTAATTAGATGAAATCGGCCCTCCGGAAGGTTTCATCGGTACTTAAGGATAAATTAAATTCAGCCTTACGATTTTTTGATTTTAAGTAGGTGAAATCGGCCCTCCGGAAGGTTTCACCGGTACTTAAGAAAATCAAATTATGGTTATTTTAATATATGTAAATGACATCGGCCCTCCGGAAGGTCTCATTGGCAATTAGAAAATTAAAATAATGATCATAGTATTTTTCTCAAACTCATAAAATTTCATGTTAATTTGATTTGCCCTCCGGTATCTATTATCAATGAATTTTATGTTTTACATGTATTTGTCATGTTTATGCACATGTTTTCAGTTATATGTCAAAATGCTAGATGTGCTTTGTGTTGTTTGTTCTTATTATAGTATCCATGGGTTACCATTTGTTGGGGAATCGTCCACCAACGTTGGATTGTTCGGACTTCCAATGGTGGAAAGAAGAAATGTTGCTGTTTTTAATCTGTACATGATTACGACTATGCATTGTTAACTCACAAACCATCTCCCCTTAGTCCGGAAAGTACACCGGATGAAACTAAGGCTGATGAAAAGTGAGAAAGGTCAAATAAGTTATGCATGGCGCTCTTGTTACAGGGAATAGCAGTAGCATTGCGTGGGGCTGTCCCTAAAGGTGTTACCACTGCCTCGGTCTTTCTCACGGAGATTGAGAAAGCCTTTGCCAAAAAAAAAATGAAAATGAATAGGTAGAGATGCAGCGTTTGCTCATCGAGCTAGCTACCAAAAAAAGTATAATGGCAAAGGTAAAATCCGGGAGCACATTCTGGGAATGTTGATGATTTGCCAAAAGTTAAAGGCAATCGGTTTAGACTTACCTGAGGAATGCATAGTGGGATTCACATTTCATTCGCTGCCAGACCGGTTTAAGTATTTCCAGTCCACCTATAACTGCATGTGAGAAAAGTGGAATATCAATGAATTGATTTCCCACGCTGCAAAGGAGGAGGAAAGACTTAGAGGCACAACGCTTGAGGCTAATGTGATTACATCACCAAATAAGGCAGGACCTAAGCGGAAGGCATATGGCAAAGGACCAGGTCAAGGTTCGGTCAACAAGAAAGGTATAAGGCCCTGGACAAGTTCATAACTTTTAAGACCGAGGTTGAGAAACAACTTGGTAAAAGCATTAAGACCGTTAGATCTGACCGTGGTGGTGAATACTATGGTAGATATGACGGATCGGGTGAACAACGTCTAGGTTCCTTTGCACAGTACCTAGAGAAGTGTGGAATAGTCCCTCAATACACTATGCCCGGTTCACCTCGCATGAACGGTGTATCTGAGAGACGGAACCGAACACTAAAAGATATGGTTAGAAGCATGATAAGTCACTCATCTCTACCATTATCTCTCTGGGGAAGCCATCAAATGTGCCGCTTATATACTCAATCGAGTACCCACAAAGGCTACTGTTAGGACTCCATATGAGCTTTGGAACGGGCGTAAACCTAATTTAAAGCATCTGCATATGTGGGGTTGTCCAGCTGAGGCGAGGCCTTACAAACCTCAAGAAAAGAAACTGGACCCAAAAACAGTTAGTTGTTTCTTCATAGGTTATTCCGAACATTCTAGAGGGTTTAAGTTTTATGATTCTCTCACTGGTACAATATTTGAGACAGGAACGGCCAAGTTTCTAGAGGATGTTGAGTTTGGGGGGAAGAATAAGGGAACATATGTTGATTTTGAGGAAGAATCCATAAAGATTCATGAAGGTTTTAATAGGGATACTGAGATATCTGAAGATTGGGCGGTAATGCCAATCATTTCGATCCCATTAGAACAAGGTAATCCTCAGATTAACACTGATGCTCCACTTGAGGGTTCTAACCAGGATACAGAGATTCAGGTAGAACAAGAGGAATCTCAAGATAATCTTCCACAAGGGAATCAAAATGACATCGTTCATAATGATCAAACTCTACCTCCTCAAGAAGTGCAACAGGAGGAAATAGTGCCATTAAGAAGGTCCACTAGAGAAAGGAAGAGTACTATAGGTCCAGAATTTATAGTATATCTTCAGGAGCATGATGAGTTATGTGTTGGAACTGTAGATGATCCCTCATCCTACAAACAGGCCATGGCAAGCTCTGAATCTCAAAAGTGGATTGACGCTATGAAAGAAGAGTATAAATCAATGCAGGATAATGCGGTATGGGATCTTGTCCCATTACCTGAAGGAAAAAAGGAAATTGGTTGTAAATGGGTTTACAAAACCAAACGCGATTCCCTGGGTAATGTGGAAAGACATAAAGCACATCTTGTAGCGAAAGGTTATACTCAGCGTGAAGGGATTGATTTTAAAGAAACTTTCGCTCCAGTATCGACGAAGGATTCCTTTAGAACAATCATGGCATTAGTTGCACATTTTGACCTTGAGCTTCATTAGATGGATGTTAAGACCGCTTTTCTCAATGGTAATATTGAGGAAACGATCTACATGATGCAACCAGAAAACTTTATAGAAAGTAACTCAAAAGATCTGGTTTGCAGACTTAAGAAATCCATTTATGGGCTTAAACAAGCTTCTCGTCAATGGTATCACAAATTCCTTGAGGTGATAGTCGGTTATGACTTTGAGATCAACTCGGTTGAGGATTGTGTTTATCACAATTTCAGTGGGAGTAATTTCATATTTCTTATATTATATGTGGATGACATATTGCTTGCCTCGAACAATAAGGAATTGTTACACACTATAAAAAGATTTCTATCAGACAAGTTTGATATGAAGGATCTTGGTGATGCCAGTTTTGTGTTAGGAATCCAGATACATCGAGATCGTTCTCGTGGTATTCTTGGATTATCACAAAAAGCATACATTAAAAGTGTGTTACAACGTTACGGATTGGCAGATTGCAAACCCCTAAGTACCCCTATAGCAAAGGGTGACAGACTTAGTCTGAGTCAATGTCCTAAGACAAAACTTGAGATTGAGGAAATGAAAACGGTCCCTTATGCTTCTGTAGTTGGGAGTTTAATGTATGCTCAAGTTTGTACTAGGCCGGACATTGTCTTTGCTATAAACATGTTGGGGAGATATGTTAGTAACCCAGGAATGGATTACTGGAAAGCAGTTAAAAGAGTACTCCGATATCTGCAAGGAACAAAGGGGCACATGTTGACATATAGGAAGTCGGATAAACTGGAGATCATCGGGTATTCCGACTCAGATTTTGGTGGATGCGCAGACACATTAAAAGTATGTCAGGCAACATATTCTTATTGGCTGGAGGTGCAATATCCTGGAAAAGTGTAAAGCAAACACTTATTGCATCGTCCACCATGGCAGCAGAATTTGTTGCATGCTTTAAGGCATCAAACCAGGCATTATGGCTGCGGAATTTTGTTACTGGATTACGCATTGTATAAGGGATATAAATCCCTATGAGGTTATATTGCGATAACAATTCCGCAGTGCAGTACTCTAACATCAACAGGAGCGCATCTAAATCCAAACACATAGACATAAAGTTTCTGTCTGTTAAAGAAAGAGTACAGATGGGTCAGATAAGTATAGAGCACATCAGAACAAACTCCATGATAGCAGATCCTCTAACAAAGGCGGTTTTGCCTAAGGTTTTCCAGGGACACACCATCAGTATGGGTGTAGTTGATTTAGAGGATTTTTATTTTCAGTGGGAGAGTTTGTAATAGGATCTGATGTTGTATTTTGCAGTATTGTGCACATTAAAGTTTATTGCAATATATATGCTTGGAAATATTTATTGATATCTGTACTGTATTGGATCTCCAAAAGTAGGAACCATTTAAGAGTAGATATGTACGATTACAAGCCATATTACTCTTAGACTACCCTCCATAATTGGCCCAAGTAATTGATTGATTATGGTAATGTGATTACTGTTGCATCCTATTGTTCACATTACGAGAAAGAGGTCTTTAGTCCTTTATTATTATCAATCATGTACGGGGTTGTACCGTTTGCCCATTGACAATGAATATAGGGATCCCATTAAAGTTGAATATGTATTCTTGAGTAGCATATGACGGTCCAAGTGGGAGATTGTTGGAATATATTTATTTAATATATTTATAGACTAATAATAATTTGGACCGATATGCTAAATAAACATATTCGGTTATTGTCTTAAGGAAGTCCAAATTAAAAGTAGTCGAGTTAATTATTTAATTAACTAAATTGGACTTATGGGTAAAAAGGCCTTATGGGCTCAAGTGTGGTAACCGGGTTGAATTTGGGCACTGTGATGAAGAGGGCCCAAATCTCAACACTTAAGCCTGAATTAATAAATCAGGGATATAAATTGAATTATCAATTTATTGGGTTATGGTCCCGGACACAAGGAAGTAACAAAGGATGGGCTTTACAATGTTGGGCTTCACATTGTAAAATCTATAAATAAGGGGCTAGGTTTAGGTATTTCATCACTCTAAACCCTAATCAGAAAAACGGCCGCTTCCTTAGTGTCTTGAAACCTTTTCCTTCTTCTCTAATCTGATTCTGCAGGTCTCTTAGTTTCATAAACGGAATCGCCGGAGAACGTGGAATCACTAAAGAACGCAAAAGAACTCTAGAGAATACTAGATGGATAGCAGCAGGCAAACCCGTAAGTATTCTTGATTTTATGTTTCTTCTATTGATGAATCTATCAAAAGGGTTTTATTATTTTTTCCGCGATTTGTTATATATTATTTGATGCGATTTCGGATAATATACAACACATACATCATGAAATGAAGCTTTAGGTTAAAAGAAGCCGCAGTAAATTGTTTGTAAGACAAGTAAAGTAAGTAATTAACCATTATTTTTTTGAAAATTTTTGAGAAAGAAAAGATAAAGATACCTATATTACAAGTCATTTAAAATACTATGTCGGACATAGAAAAACAAAATTGTTCTCTTCCTTTAAACTAAAATAGATTTTTGGTATTTTGGTGCTTTACAGGTCACTTCATTCTTCTTTTTTGCTACGTTTCGTCTCACTTCTTTCTTTCCCGATGGTTTTAGCAGACTCATCAAACGCCAACAGTGGTTTGACATATCCATTCCACAAGCAATGAGTGGCCAAGAAGCCTATAACGGCGGGTACGATGTAGAGGAGAGCAGACCAACTGAGGAAGAAAACATAAGAAAATAGAGTACATTGAGTTACATCTTCGGTCCCCAATCACAACATAGCAATTACGAACAAACTATTGCTGGAAATAACATGAGTTGAGTTCTACCAACAAAAATTATATACCTAATACAAGAAAAGGAATACCAATCTCAACCAACAAAGATCTATCACCCGAAATTGCATCAGTTCAGTTCCACCAACAAAAAATATATACCTAATACAGGAAAAGGACAACCAATCTCAACCAAGGAGGATCTATCCCTGGAAATAACATAAGTTCTTAGCATAAAGCTGAAAAGTTTCGAACTATATCATCACCACAGAGTATTTCTAATCTCCTTTCAAGCGTTATATCACCCAGTAAGTAGCATTTAGATTGACAATGACCTATTCTGAGGAGATACATTTGAGTTTTGCCAGCAAATGTTACATATCCCAATAGCAGGAGCCAATAACTTAAGCTTCAAACGGACGAAGAAATCTAATTAAATCTGTATCCGTATAATTGTCTTACATTGGCAGGAAAATCAAAACTAATACTTACTTGAGAAGCCTAAAGTCATGTATCAAAGTAAAAAAATTAACTGGTATCAACAAGTCAACAATTGATCGGTAACACAAAACTCACACATTCAATCAAATAAGCTGCATCAACTAACACGTATTTCTTCTTCCCATCTGTAAAAAGACAATCAAACAACAACAAAGCTAGTAAATGAAACAAAGAATTAGATAATAAGCTACTGACTTCCATTAGATAATAAGCTAGTAAACTCTTAGTTGTTTGTTGGCAGTACACATACCTTCATCTCTAATTACATTCATATTAGATGGCGTTCCTTCACTCGTATCTTTAGTAATATCTATAAAATAAAAACAAAACAAAAAATGTTAGTTTTTAAAGCTTAAAAACACACACACACACACACACATATATATATATATATATATCTAATAATAAATATATTAACTTGTCTCCATTTTTTCAAATTCTTCAACGTAATCCATTGCGTCTTGGAGATTTATTGGAGTTGACGAAGACCGCAGCCAGTTTTGTGAACAAATAAGGGCTTCTATCATCTTTGGTTGTAATGCGCTACGAAATGGATCAAGAACACGACCGACAGTGCTAAATACGGATTTAGAAGCTACCGTCGTTACTGGAACTGCAAGAACATGTCGCGCAACTACGGAAAGTACTCGAAATCTTGGAGAATTGATCTTCCACCATGCCAATATATCAAACTCTTCTACATCTTTGCAACTCTCCGATAAATACTTTTTTACTTCCGATTGATTTTGAAAATAATCAACTTCTTTCAAATGTCTCTTGAATTGTGACATTCTTACTACTCTCGGATCTACATTTTCTTCAATTTCGTTGCCCATTGTTTGAGTCCTGGTTTGACTCTCTAAATTTACCCCAGCTTCACTTACAACGTATGAATCGTACAACCGAATAAGCTTATCTTTGATTTTTTTTAACAAACAATCGCTTCTCTCAACATCATACATAAGAATATTTTCAAAACAAAACTTAACATAACACATCTTATAACGAGGGTCAAGAACCAAAGAAATATATAATAAAGGGTTCATAATATCGAAGTTTCCCCAATATTTTTCAAACTTACGCTTCATACTTTGAGCCATTGATTTCAGTCCAGGATTCTCATTGCGTACCTCCAACTCAATCACGTCTTGGATAGTGATTAGTTCCATAAAAAAACTATTTGAATTTACATGCATGGAACCCGAAAAACGTAAGGTAGCATCATAAAATAATTTCTAAAATCTTGCAAACAATCTTACTTGTTGCCAATCTTCAAACGTAGGAGGCCCCAAAACCACTTTCTTTATTTTTCTACTACTACATCCATCATCACATCCATCGCAATCATTGACATTTAACAAGAAATTATGATCATCCTCTTCTAATCGTTCAAAAGCTTTAGAAAACTTTTTAGCTCTTTCCAACATCATATAAGTATAATTACATCTAGTCGGCACATCCAAACAAACCATGCTTATACATTCATTTTTTTTCTTTTTCAGCAAAAAGTTTGAAGATTTTGAACCTTTGTGGGGAATATCTCATATACCTCACTGCATTTCTTACTCGAGCGATCGAGTCATGCATCTCTTTCAATCCATCACGAACAACAAGATTCAAAATATGGGCGCAACATCTCATATGCAAGAATTCATGTTCTAAAATAGTACATCTTCTATACTTAGTCTTGCTTTTGATAAATTCAATAACCTTATTATTTGAACTTGCATTATCAACTGTGAGAGTAAGAATTTTATCAATCCCTCATTCAAGCAAACACATCTCAATAACCTTCCCCAAATCCTCACGTTTAGGACTTTCAACTATACAAAAGTTCAGAATTCTTTTATGTAGTTTCCAATCAGCATCTATAAAGTGAGCGGTGAGACACATGAAATTCAAATTTTGTATAGATGTCCATGTATCCGTAGTTAAACATACTCGTTTCCCTAACATGGCTGCTTTTAACTTTTTTTTCTCCTCTACGAAAACATTGAAACAATCTTTTGCAATTGTAAACCGAGATGGAATACTTGTCCACTTTGGTTGAGCAACAAGCATAAAGTTTCTAAAGCCCTCGCCGTCTACAAATTTAAATGGAAATTCATCTAATATCAACATTTTGGCTAAGGCTTTTCTACAAGCTTCCGCACTAAAAGAAACAGCTACAAGTTCACTTCGATTATCTCCTTCTCTCACTTTAAACCCTAAAGTAGTTTGATTCTTATCAAGATTTCGAAATGGATACTTTTTACAATGGTTTTTTAGATGGTTTCCTAAAGTGGATGTTCCATTTTGTTTGGGATCACAATTTTAGATTTTCTTGCAATAGTTACATGCAGCGGTACGAATATCGTTAGGATTTTTACGTTCAATTTCGGTAAAATTATCCCACACAAATGATCTTTTCCTAATCAGACCAGCAATAACGGCATCGGTGCTAACCTCTTCCATATAATTAGTTTTCTATGAGGGATTCTACGATTATCTTGAACGTTTTGACCAGCAATACCAGCATCGACGTTTTCTTGATTTGCGCTTTCTACATTTGTAACTTCATTTTCCCCGACCATCTTAGTTAATCTGCACTGAGCAGATGTAAAAATCAAATGACATATATGAAAAGCCTGATAGTATGCCTTCACATAATGGACATCATTCGTCACACATTTCATATACTGGGGCTGTATAGGTACACTCTAGAGCATTTTTTTCACAGTAAATAAAATCAAT
Organism: Limnanthes douglasii subsp. nivea; assembly: GCA_036936605.1. NCBI lineage: Eukaryota > Viridiplantae > Streptophyta > Magnoliopsida > Brassicales > Limnanthaceae > Limnanthes > Limnanthes douglasii. Next base: position 50,012,924 of record JAUPFV010000003.1, read on the forward strand.
ATCAAAGCTGTAAACAAACTACTGAATTGCAAAATCTGCAAACTACTTACGAGAAAACTGAATATTAAAGCTGTTGCAAGCAACTCAAGTCCTGTATCCGCAACAACCTGCAAGCACTCTACTGCTATCAATCTGAAAATCAGCATAATCGGATCCCAAAGTACAAAATCTTGACTAGTACCGACATCTAGTTCGCTTTTTTTAAATTGTAATCTTAAGACAAAACAAAAGCAACATGACTACTATAAAACAAAAATCATTATAGTGTGTATTGCGGTAGTTGATCACGAGAAACCCAGGACCTCCTTTTCTCATTCTCAATACAGGTTTTCACGCAAATGAACTTTCGCACCGGACCAGAGAAATAGCAGTTCAAGTCTATCAATTGTTCATAATGAAACTTATATGCACAGCATTCAAAAACACAAAAGCCTGAAATCTTATCTCAAAACATCTACAATAGACAATACCGATTTTTCTTGACAACAAACTAAATACTAAAAATAGTCCTCATTTCATTTCCTTAATCAGAACAGAAGCAACTATCTATTCAAAAGTTATATACATCCATACATACACTTCACGCAAATGAACTTTCACACTGGACCATAGAAACAGCAGTTCAAGTCTATCAATTGTTGATAATGAAACTTATATGCACAGCATTCAAAAACACAAAAGCCTGAAATCTTATCTCAAAACATCTACAATAGACAATACCGATTTTTATTGACAACAAACTAAATACTAAATATAGTCCTCATTTCATTTCCTCAATCAGAACAGAAGCAGCTATCTATTCAAAAGCTATATACATCCATACATACACTAGAAATCTAATAAAGATCCAATTGTAAGATATACAATTCATTATGAACCATCAGATGTAAGCATAACTAGATAGAGGTCCAGAAAGAAGATTGCTTTACGGAATCCCACAACGATGGCTCCAGCAGCACTAAGAAACGGCGAATCCAACGGCGGAGATTGTAGCCCAGGTGAAGAGCAGAGGAAGGTAGCGAGAAGGCCTAGAGGAATGGAATTGAAGGAGGCTAGCTAACAGGCTTTGGTAGTCGTTGGCAATTTGGAGATCTTAAGTTATAAGTGTACAACCACTAGTAGTCAACCACCTTTGGCCTAGTGGTTGTACACTTACAACTTAAGATCTTTTATCATAGCCTGTCTGGGGTACGAAAATCATTATACAAAAATACACAACTATTGGTGTACACTAGTGGTTGACTAGTGTACACCAATAGTTGGCAATTTGGAGATCTTTTATTATAGTAGCTAACATGACTACTATAAAACAAAAATCATTATAGTGTGTATTGCGGTATTGTCTTTCAAGTAAATAAGCTAATATTATACACTACTAATCAAGTAAGATTTAGTTTCTTTCGCATATGTATTATCATGAATGCAATAAATGAATTTCCAACAACTATTTGTATTAGTTGTCTGGATAAAGTGCACACATTGCATGTTGAGTACCAGGGTAGTAATGCAAGAAATTTGGGCACACAATAGTAAGCTACATCGATCTCATTGAAACATCGCACCTCCAACAACCCTTCAAAAAGGCCAGGAAATGAGCCCTTAGAAGATAACTCTGAGATGTCACAATATCATTTAATTACAATGATTACCCACCCTTGCCCAACTATGAGTTTTTGAGGATGAGCATCGAAGGTGATGGTATTATCATCCGTCAAGGACGATCACCCCATGAAGAAGGCATTGCAGTGGCCTAAGTTGAGTCAAAAGTATTGGAGAATGACCATGCTTTAAATGAAGTAACATCCCCAGGTAAACAGACCAGAGCCTCACCAAGCGCGCCTGCTGTTACTGACACACATAGAAGCAACATGTTGCCCAAGCATTAGTTATTTTCAAAGTACTATATGTTTTTTTGTGTTTTATTTTATTATGCAAACTCTATGAAAGCACATTTTTTTAATGTTATGAGCCTGAATGACCCTATCAGAAAAAAGATGTGCACGAGTATGTGTTTTCAAATGGTATCATTGTTATTTTCACGTTAGAAACTAAAATAACTTCTAATAATATTGATAGAATCATAAGGATGATGCTTCCACGTTGACATCACAAAACCAACCACGACTATTGATAAGGTCGGATATTTTTGGAAGTGAAATTCCACCATCTCCGAAGGGGTAGTTTAGATATTTTATAGAATATACTTTTTCATAAACAGTAAACATAAGTGGATCGTGAATCAACTGCGTGCTAAACATTGATCCATCTTTGATATTGGGCTTTAAAACCTGACCCGGATCCATAATCTGACCTGAATGGCCCATAGGTCACCAACTAGTATAAATACCCCAACCAACCTCATTTAATAGGTTAAACTTTTTCTAGAAATATTAAATAAAAGTATACACCTTTCTTATCTCCCTACTCACTACTTAAAAGTTAATACCTAATAGTGAAACTACCCAAAAATACCCTCCAACTATAAATATTTCATACCAAATTGGCGACCACAGTGGGAGACGACGGTGTCTGAATTTTATATTCAAACCCAGTGAACAAAGTAGTTCGGATGAATCCTAATGTACAAGATGTTTTACCACCGGAAGTTGAAAGGGTGAAAGAAAATAAAGAGCACAATATTGTGTCTCATGTTAACCACAATGGTGATGAAAAACAATCCATGCAAGAAGAACAAGATCAGACGAGAGCTGAGATTGAGGTTTTAAGGGCTAAAAAACAAGCGGAAAAAAGGAATCAAAGAAAAGTCTGGTGCATCGACACTCCACCCTACTGATAATCCAGGTGAGAATGAGCAGTCCATAAAGACTCATCTCAGCTCTAAGAAAACACATCGGTCCAAACAAATAATGAGCTCCACATCTGAGTCTTCTAATAGCTCATATAATGATTCAGAACTTAAAGAATCAGTGTCATCCAGTAGTGATGAAGGCCGGTTTAAGAAGAAATTAAAGCTGACCAAGAAGCATTCAAGAAAAAGAATAGGTATGGCAGACTTAAAAAATATCAGAGAAAGATGAAGAGTTCGGGTGATCAACATATTGATCGTTTGTTGATCGATCTGTTTGCCTTCTAATCTGAACCATGTGTTTTTGCTACTCCTAATCAAAATATCGTGTTTAGCCGTAGTCAGAATTGAAGGCAATCACCTTTGTCTTTAAAGATACTCTTCAGGAATTTTTGTAAAATATTTGATAGTTCCAAAATGGAAAAGTATGATGGAAGCAAAGATCCAGACAATTATCTCGAACAATTAAATAATTTTATGACAAACTTTGATGACGACGACAAGATACTATGCATGGCCTTCTCAGAAACCTTTAAAGGAAGTTCTCTCCAATGGTACAATACTCTTCATCAGGATTCTATAAATAATTTTGATATATTTTGGGTTGCGTTCTTAAGGCAATTTGTTGGAAGCAATGAGCTTAAAGGCAATGGTGATACAATTATCCATTGTGCCCAAGAACCAAATGAGTGGTTGAGAGAATATATTAGTAGGTTTTTTAATATGAAGAATGGGTTGGCTGACTGTTTTGAACAAGTTGCAATTGCCTATTTAAGACAAGGTTTGAGTCCGGAAAAAAAGCAATGATTTTTTGGGGATTGTTAAATCAAGTTGGGAAGCACATTAATGTTGAAGAAACTAAGAAATCTAGAGTTCCTCGTTAGAATAGATCCACCACCACAGTCTCAACTCCTCAAATAATAACTCAGTCCGGTTATACATCAAAGGAAATCGGGCAGAGGTCGTATAGGCACAAGAAAAATCAATCCAACCAAAACCAACAAGTTAGAAGTAAAAGAGGTCAGTGGGTTAAGCCTGAATGGTTTACAAAGTTGGGGGAAAGTGTAGCAAAAATATACGATAAGACTAAAATGATATACACTTTAGAAGGTCAGTGCAACTACAGTCTCCTAGAGAGACTCGAAGTACCCGTTTCTGCAAGTATCATAACGATGTGGACCATAATACCGATGATTGCATAGTGATGAAGCAAGAAGTAAAAAATCTCATTAGAAGAGGTAATTTGGGCGCTTTTGTTATGAAATAAGAGGGCGACAGACCATATAATACGCCATTGAATACCAATGCTCCCCGTGTGACTCCTTCAGCCCCTAAAACATCCAGGCAGGAAGATACCATAATGATTGTTGAAAGGTTTTGTGTGGATTCCAAATACCTCGATCCGGATCTGGATCGAAATAAAATAGGGGTGATGCATGTGTATTGCATGGACTGCTAATCATGTTTTAGTCAAGAAATAGAATTGAAAATGATGCATGTGTATTGCTTTACTGATCTTAACAGGGCATGTCCTAAAGACTCATTTCTGGTGCCTTAGATAGATCAGTTGGTAGACTCCAAATCTGAGAACAAGCTGTTGTCCTTAATGGATGCTTTTTCAAGGTAGAATCATATACAAGTATCTCCGAATAATCAAGATCACACCATCTTTATCACAGACAGAGGGCTTCATTGTTATAAGGTGATGTTGTTTGGATTTAAAAACGGTGAAGCTACTTATCAACGACTTGTGAATAAAACTTTTACTGCCCAAATTGGCAAAAACATGGAAGTATATATAGACGATATGATGGTGAAAATCCACAATGAGGAATAATACATATCTGATCTTCAGGATACTTTTTCTAACTTAGAAGACATCAATCTAAAATTAAACCCGGAAAAATGTATTTTTCGAGTTTGATCTGGCAAGTTTCTAGGGTATGCCATGAGTGAAAAGGGGATACAAGATGATCCGAAGCAGTTATATGCTCTGTTGGCTATGGATCCCCTCCTCCCTCGTCATACTAAAGAAGTCCAAATGTTAACCGAGCGGTTGGCTGCGTTGAATGTATTTATTTCAAGATCATCTAACAAGTGTGCCCAATTTTTTCAAGTTTTGAGAAATGCTAAAGATTTCAATTGGTCTCTGCAGTGTGATCAAGCCTTTCTTGAAATAAAAAAAACATTTGTCCTCATCCAAGATGTTATTCAAACCTATTCAAGAGGAGAATATTTTTATATATTTGGTTGTATCCGATTATGCCGTTAGTGCTGTTTTGGCGAGGGAAGTGGATAAATAACCCCGTCTGGTTTATTACGTAAGCAAAAGTTACTGGAAGCAGAAAAGAAGTATCTAAAGGTATAAAAATTATCCTTGGAATTGGTAATAGCAGCCGAAAAAATGAGGTCGTACTTTCAAGCACATTCGATTACGGTTCCAACATCTTTACCCTTAAATAATGTTCTACAAAAAAACTAACATACCAGGAAGGATGACTAAATGGTCAGGTGATCTTGGAGATTATGATATTGATTTTTTGCCTTGAACCGCAACCAAGGCTCAAGCTATAGCTGACGTTTTGGTATAATTTCATACTGAAAGGCCTCATAAACAAGAAAAAGAAAACAAGCCTAAGAAAGAGTGGTTAATCCGAACTGACGGTGGGTCTAGTACAATGGGATGTGGGGCTAGAATTTATTTAACTTCCCCTTATGGTGATACTATACATCAGGCTATATGTTTTGTTTTCCAGAGCATCCAACAATGAATCGGAATATGAAGCAGCCATTGTTGGGTTGAGAGTAGCTCATATATGTGGAGCAAAGAGGGTTTGGTTTGTAAGTGACTCGCGGTTAATTATTAAACAAGCTCAAGGGCTATCTCAAACTAAAAAATATCGGTTAATAAAGTATCTGCATGTATTAAGAAAAACTGTCATAAGTTTTAAGAATATCCAGTATGAGCATGTCCCTAGATCGGAGAATACTATGGCGGATTATTTAGCCACCGTAGCCTATTCTGAAGCTTACCCATAAGATCAATTCAAGAGAAAGAGGGTGAATGTGAAGAAAGTTTGAGTATATATGGCCTACAATTCAAATATTGGAGGTTTGAGATACATCATTTCATTTTCGATGGAGTTTTTCCTTCAGACAAAATCCTAACTAAAAAGATCAAGTATAAGGCTCGTGGTTTCTTGATTTTAAAGCAGATTCTTTATAAAAAGTCTTTCAGCAACCCTCTTTTACGTTAATTAAGCTTTGAGGAATCGCAAAGTATTTTGTCTGAATTGCACGATGGAGAGGGATCAACACATTAAGGCTATAAGGCCTTAACCATGAGAGTTTTGTTAGCAGGGTACTACTGGGCAACAATAATGGAAGATGCCACATATATGGTCAGGAGATGTGATCCTTGCCAGAGTAGTTTATCTTCTTTCCATTCTCTCAAGCTCCGTTTATGAAAAGGAACCGAGTCCTCCATGATTTCTCAGCTTCCAGCGATTATTCACTACCTTGTAATCGTTTCCCATGTTGTAGGGATAAAAAGGGATTTGAGGGTTTTTGCACAAACTTGCCACGGAAGCGAACGTCTCCACAAGCATTAGGATTTTTGGCATTCTGCAGGAAGTGTACCAGGCGTTTGGGATCAATTGGCTTAGGAAGAATTTGACCAACTGAAAGTATATAACTATTTAAATGTCTAAGAGGAAATAAAGTCCTCAGTTCAACACCTTGGTGTATACCACCACCTCATTTACTTTGCAATCCATAAGGGTTTTCAGAGTGATATGAATTTTCACCTTAACGGAATCTAGAAAGCCTCATTGGTTCTTATCTGATCTAGTTGAGCGGTATGAGTATACACATAATTAATTCATAGAAGGGCCAGTAAATATTTCACACGAACCTTGCGAAAGTTGAGACCGAATTTCCCTTCCAAGCACTCTGAAGTGACTCACTGTTTGGCAGTCCCACTTTTTCTCTGCCAGTCCGACCCTATGTAGCCTTTGTTTGTCTAGAAGTTTCTAATGGAGTGTATTCTCCACTGTCCTCCATACGCTCTTCCATTACGGTCGGCAGTTGTTCAGGCAATGTAACACTACTAGTTTCTTTCCCACTCTGAACAACCTCATTGGGAGGAAATGATGAACTTGGGTCCATCGGAGGCTAAGAAGAAGTTTTTATTGCTTCCGAACTCATACCTTTTGAGGGGGGAGGGTTATTACTAGCTTGGGAGAGTCGATTAACTCTTTGGGGCGTAGCATTCTCAGTATCGGAGCCCGTAACAATGAAAGGAGAGGTCTTCTTTACGATTGGGTTTTTATTTTCCTTAAAAGAGGGTTTTATGGGTAGCTGAACAGAAGATTCAGAGTCTAATGTGGGTAAAATTGGGGTGAAGAGATTTTTTTGAATTCTTGAAGTTCTTGATGAGGAAGAACTCTTATCCGGCTCTGGTGTTGCTTGGCTAATGACTCCACCAGAAGAGGCAGGAATTCCGGTAACGTCTTTTGCTTCTTTTTTTGTTGTCTCCAAATCAGATAGATTTAGCCAACCTTCTTTAATAAGAGGGGTTCTCGCTGTGAACATATAAAATTCTCAAAACTTAGAACGAAATATTGCTTTGAAGTTTTCTCTCTCTAGAAAGTTTTATGGTGCTAAGGTAATGAAACTAGTAAAACAGAGTTAAATAAAGGTAAAAGATAGTTGAGTGGTTTACCTAGGGGAGATAAATCGTTCAAGTAATGATTAGGGGCTATTTAAGTACACCCTAATTACCTTTTGAAGAGATAGGTACAAGTACCAATGAGAAAAAACGGCTAAAAGATTGAATCGGTATTATACACGTGTCTTGTTCAAAAATCTGAATTTTGGTTAATCTGTAAAAACGATTCGGATCCGATCGAAATTTAATTCTCATAAACTCCTTTGAGGTAGTTCAGAATATTTTTCATTTGATAGTTTACCTCTTCTAAAAAAAATTAGAAAGACCTAAAAGGTGCTACACATTTTTTTGAAGTGAAATTCTATCATTTTTAAAAGGGTAGTTCAGATATTTTCTAGAACATACTTTTCATGAATAGTAAACATAAGTGGATCATGACTCAGCTGCGTGCTAAACACTGACCCATCTTTGATATTGGGCTTTAAAACCTGACCCGGATCTACAACCCGTTCGAATGGCCCATGCGTCATCAACTAGTATAAATACCCCCCAACCAACCTCATTTAATAGGTTGGACATTTTCTAGAAATATTAAATACAAGTATACACCTCTTTTATCTCTATACTCACTATTTAAGAGTTAATACTGATAAGGAATTAATTCGCCGATCCCAATAGAAAAGGATTTAATTGCAAAAATGAGAAGGGAAACATCCCCGTTATTGTATTAATTATTTACTAGAAGACAATGTGTAATAAAGTAGTTTGTAAATGACTAATTGTGAAATAATAAAATACTAAAAAGGACATAAATGGGTCCCACCTTCCCCAATATAAAAGGGAGCCCATTTATTCTTGGTGGTGGATAATTATTTAATATATTCTCTTTCTATATTCTCTCTCTACATTTTAAGCTCTAGTCACATCAGGTCCAAAATACAAGATTCCTTATTTTTGTCATTTATTCTTTCATCATTGGCGTCGTCTGTGGGAATTCGTGATACCAAAAAGAAAACTTTTTCTTTGAAAATCGTGATTTAATATTAAAGAATGAATGACGAAGCAGATGGGCAGAGGGTCGGGAGAGAGGTGGCCCAAGCCATCTCGCTGTCTGAGGGCGAGGAAGCAACGGGCCGGGAGTATTGCGCGCAGGGTCGGGATAAGCGATCAACTCTTATCATTACCAGGAGACAGTTAATGGAAGATATCGCCAAACTTAACGCTGAAAAGGAGTGGGCTCTAGATGACAAAATAATTCGGGAAGGCAAAGGAAAAGAACCGATCGTAGATAACCGTGGAGAAGGCTATCCAAGTGTAGGCCATCGTATCGATGCCCGACCTGTTCGGTATTATCGAGAGCCCCACCAAGACAGGGAGCTGGATGGAAAAGCTGAGCGATACCAAAAGGATGACCGGGGTACTTCTGCTAATTATACTTCGGACGATTCGTCAGGCAGAGAATACCCGAGCCCCTCGTAATAGGGCACAACGTTCTGACTCACCCAAGTTCAAGAAGGGTAGCACCGAGAAAAGAACGTCAGTTTCACTTGACAAAGAAGAGATGTTAACGGGCAGCAGAGAGGAGTGGGTAGTTCTACCCCAGGTTCAGTGGCAGCCGTCGAATAGCCAGACCCAGGGGTACAAGGTCATTAGCCAGTTCATCAACCCGAGAAACGAAAGACTGTATGGAGTTCAGACCGAGGGGCTCGGAGGCGGTTCTTTCGGATTCGGAATGAATTGGAGAGCTTCATCATTGTCCGACGAAATATTGTCGGGACACCTCCCGAAGAGGTTTGACATTTCTAAATTGGAAAAGTACGATGGTAAAAGAGATCCGGACAACCATTTAGAAGCCTTCAAAAAATTTATGTTGAGTTTCGATAATGACGATAAGTTATTATGTCGAGCTTTCTCGATGACTTTCAAGGATCGGGCATCTAAGTGGTATAACCAGCTACCACAAGGTTGTATAAAAAAATTTGGAATGCTCTGAGTGATGTTCCGTCAGCAATTTGTGGGAAGTAAACGTTTCTGGGCCAATGGTGATACGATCGTTAACTTTAAATAAAGGCTGGGAGAAAGTCTTAGGGATTACACCAGGCGCTTTCTCAATGCGAAGACCGACCTTGATCATTGCGAAGAGAACGTGGTTGTGACAGCATATCGTTTAGGATTGCTCCCAGGACCGATGAAGCAAGCAGTCACTAAGAAACAAGCTTTCACATCTTATGCTCTTCTAACTCAGGTGGAAAAGCAAATATTGATAGAAGAAGCCGAGGCGTCCGAGTTGGCAGCGCAAATTCAGCAAAGTGCACAAACATCGGTCGTTATGAAGCAGGGTACTCAATCTAGTTATGCCCCGCAGATCCAGCCAATCAACAAAATACCACTGACCCAGTCCATATCGATCAAGCCTCTGGTATCCCAGGGCCAAAGGACAAAACAGACCAACCAGGTGGTTTCACGACCGATGTCTAATAAATGGATCCGACCTGCTTACTTCGCTGATCTAACAGAATGTGTGTCCACCATCTATGAAAAGACTAAGAAAAACGGGATGTATCGGAGACCCTTCCCCATACCAACGCCTCGGGAAAATAAGAACAACCGATACTGCCGATACCACGAAGACGTGGGACACGATACCAAGGATTGTATCGCTCTCAAAAAGGAAATACAGATGCTGATAGAACACGGAAACCTACTCGAGTATGTGAAAAAGAAGGCGCAGCAGGGCACAACTTCAAAAGAAATCGTGATGGTGCAGAAGCCAAAGACAACCATGGAAATCTCTGAAGTGACCGACCTATTTGACGTGTCCATCGAGTATCTTGATCCCGATGTTAGTCGTAACCTCATCGGGGTTATTGAAGAAGAGGTTACGGAAAGCAAAGGAAATGTGAGCAACCTCTGTTAATTTTTTGAATCATTGACTATTTTTGGAGGTGATTCGATGGCAGGGATCACGCACTCCTCCCGAAAGCGACATATTTTAAACTTAACAACTCAGTTGGAAGCTCGGTCTTATCCCCACTCAAAAGGCATCCCGTCACCAATTTTATATTTTGACGACGACGACATGCGAGACATAGCCGGTCCTCACGAATACGTCGTTGTCATCGGGGCGACCATTGCGGGGGAAGAAGTCCAATGCATCCTTGTAGACACCGGAAGATCAGCAAACATAATTTTTGCGTCAACATTTGCTAAGTTCAAGACACCCTCAGTAATTACGCATTCGGACCGAACTATCGTCGGGTTCACAGGATCGGCAGCAGAAGTGATTGGAGAGTTTGAAGGTATTGTTCAGCTGGGCCGCGGGCCTTTCAAGAAGGAGGTCACTATTTTATTCGTCGTGGTAGATGCACCGGCCTCCCATAATGCGATCTTTGGTAGGTCATGGCTGTCACGAATGCACGCGGTAACGTCCATTATCCATCAATGCTTGAAATACGTGGTCGGGAATAACGTAGGGGTGGTGCGAAGCAGCCAGAAAGCGGCAAGAGAATGCTACCGAGCGGCTTTAGCGCCAAAAATGGACCAAGAGATGGAGCAAGTAGGAGATTAGCAATTAGCGGGACTTCCCTTGGGGTCGCTACCTGTCGACGATCCAAGGGAAGCTCCCAGTTTTTTTACCACCGATGAAGAATGTGAAAAACACCAGTCTACCGAAGGAAGAGTTTTGCAGATATGAACTAACTTATCACCAGGCTTCAAGAGACAGTTGATCCTATTGTTGCAGGAAAATTTGAATTTGTTTGCATGGTGCTCGAAGGACGTTACCGGAATCCCAGAAGACCATGTAATTCACAAACTAACTATCAATAAGAATTTCAGACCTGTCTCACAAAAGTGTCGGGCCTTTTCACCAGAAAAGGTAGAGATTATTCTGAGAGAGGTTGAAAGAATGCTCAGCGTCGGTCACATCAAGGAATCAAGTTACCCGTTTTGGACGTCCAATCCCGTCCTGGTTAAAAAGAAAAACGGCAAGTGGAGGATGTGCATAGACTTTACCGACCTTAATCGAGCGTGCCCAAAAGACCCCTTCCCGATGCCGAGAATTGACCAGCTGGTGGATTCGACGTCGGGAAACAGACTACTATCTTTTATGGATGCATATGCGGGATTCAATCAAATCAGGTTGCACCCAGCAGATCAGGAAAGCACAATGTTTGTCACTGGCCGAGGCCTATATTGTTATAAGGTTATGCGATTTGGGTTAAAAAATGCAGGGGCGACTTACCAAAGGTTGGTGAACAAGACTTTTGACTTCTAGATAGGGAGAAATATGGAAGTTTACATCGATGACATGCTTGTGAAGAGCGGCACAGATGAAGACCATCTCGCTGATTTGAGGGAGACTTTTGGCAATCTAAGGAGTATAAATCTCAAGTAGAACCCGGAGAAAGGTTCTTTTGGAGTTAGGTCGGGCAAGTTCCTCGGGTTCTTTGTCAGCAAAAAGGGAATCGAGGCAGACCCGATCCAATTGCAAGCTCTAACCGGCATGACCCCACCCAGAAATATCAAGGAGGTTCAGATATTAACCGGGCACTTGGCGGCTCTGAATCGATTTATTTCTCGTTCATCTGACAAGTGCGCTCCCTTTTTTCGGGTCTTGAGAAACGCTAAGTTTTTTGTTTGGACGTCAGCTTGTAATAAGGCCTTTTTAGGGATCAAAACTTATTTATCGTCTCCGAACCTCCTAACGAAGCCCCTGACAGGGGAGACTCTTTTTCTTTACGTAGCGGTTTCAGATTTTACAGTAAGTGCGGCATTGATCAATGAATCGGGAACGGTTCCCAAAGCAGTATACTTCGTGAGAAAAAGCCTATTGGATGCGGAGACACCGTGTTGAAGCTGGAAAAAATGGCCCTGGCCTTGGTGACCGCGGCGCGAAAAATGCGGCCATATTTTCAGGCCCACCCCATTGTCGTTTGAACTTCTTTTCCGCTCAAGTATGTTCTTCAGCGACCGGACATGTCAGGAAGAATGTCTAAATGGTCGGTCGAGCTAGGCGATTTTGATATCAATTTTGAACCAAGGACAGCCATCAAAGGTCAAGCCATGGCTGATTTTATAGTCGAATTTCACTCCGACCGACCAGACCAAGAAGAGTCGCCCGAAAAAGACGAACTAGTTGAGTGGGTTATTCGAACTGATGGCGGGTCGAACGTCAATGGATGCGGCGCGGGTGTACAGCTAATCACCCCCACAGGCATAAGTATGCATCAGGCGATCCGGTTTGGTTTTACCACTTCTAACAACGAAGCTGAATATGAGGGGGGCCTGGCCGGTTTAAGATTAGCACAGGTGTGCGGGGCTAAGCACATACGTCTTGTTAGTGATTCTCAACTTTTGATTAATCAGGCCTCGGGGGCGTCGGAAGCTAGGAAAGAGCACCTGGTTCAATAATTAGCAGCATTACGAGTGTTAGCCGCATCATTTGCCAAAGTAACATATGAGCACGTCCCCGGGACCGAAAATATTATTGACGACTCCCTAGCATCGGCATCCTGTTCAAGTAGTTACCCCTGGATTAGCGAACAAGAAAACCCGTCGATCATAAAGAGGGAAGAGCTGGACAAACGACCAGAAATCGCCTGTCAGATATCCTTGCTAATGATATCGGACTGGAGAAGGGATATTATGGCTTTCCTAGCCGAATGAATACTACCAGAGGACAATATCGCAGCTCAGAAGATACGAAACAAGGCCCGAGACTACATTTTGTTGGGAGATATACTATACAAAAAATCTTTGAGTAGTCCTTTGCTGAGATGCTTGGGGGAAAATGAATCACAAATATTTGTATCCGAATTACACAACGGAGAAGGCGCAGCTCACTGCGGTTACAAAGCGCTAATAAGAATAATTTTTCTCGCCGATTTTATTGGCCAACAGTAACTGTCGACGCTCGGCAGATAGAGAAAACGTGTGACACCTGTCAAAGATTCGCAAATGGGATCAATATGCTTGTGGATCCTTTAGAATCAATATCTGAAGGCCTACCTTTTGACCGATGGGGAATCAATATAGTGGGACCGTTACCGATGGCATCTGGTGGAAGACAGACGATTGTGGTAGCTGTAGATTATTTTTCCAAATGGGTAGAAGTCGAGCCGTTATCGGGAACGAGAACTAAGGATATCATCAAATTTATTTGGTCGAACATCTGCTGTAAGTTCGGGGTACCTCGGAAGCTCACCATGGACAACGGACCTCAGTTTGACAGCAACGAGATGAAATCTTTATGTACGACCCATAGGATTAGGCAATGTTTTTCTGCCCCTTTCCATCCCCAAGCGAACGGGCAAGTTGAAGTCACGAACTGAACCATCTTGGACGGGCTCAAAACGAACCTAGAAGGAAAAGCTGGCAAATGGCCAGATTACTTGCAAGAAGTATTGTGGGTTTACCGAACTACACCTCGAACGACGACTAAAGCATCACCTTATGCCTTGGTTTATAGAATGGATGCTATCACACCAGCAGAGTCAATCTTCCCATCATTTAAGATCGGGAGTTATGATGCGGATAAAAACAAGGATGACCGACGACTAGCTCTAGATCTGATAGAAGAAAAAAGAAGCTGAGCTCAACTGAATTCTTTGCATTATCAGACTTTAATGAGGAGTCGGTATGCATCAAAAGTACGTCGACAAGAGTTCAAAATCGGGGATATTTTTTTAGAAGAGTTTTTCTGCATACCAAAGATAAAATCCTCGGCAAACTCGCCCCGAACTGAGAAGGACCGTATAAAGTCGTGGAAAGAATTAAGAGTGGGACATATCGATTGCAGGATACGCACGGACGTTTATTGAAGCTCCCGTGGAACATTGAACATTTGAAGCTATACTTAGAGTAGTTCTTATAAATTCTTTGTAATCATTTTATGTAAGAACCTTTGGTCGGGGATGCACTCTTTCCTACCTCGGTGGCGCGAGAAGGTTTTAATGAGGCATCCATAGCAACCGACCTTTTTAATCCAATGTTTTGCCTCTGAAAATTTGGTAGCATTAAAAGGGAGTCCATCGGCTGACGAGCTGATAGACTACTCTTGGCGATCTTAATTAGTCAACAGAACCTTAATAAGTTTTTCAGTGTTTAACTGATCTACATTTTATTCCCGACCCTACGGGAAAATTTTCAATTAACTATTGATCAACAGAACCTTAATAGGGTTTTCAGTATTTAACTGATCTACATTTTAGTCCTGACCCTACGGGAAAGTTTCAATCAAACATTGATCAACAGAACCTTAACAGGTTTTTCAGTGTTTAACTGATCTACATTTTATTCCCGAACCTACGGGAAAATTTTCAATTAAACATTGATCAACAGAACCTTAATTGGTTTTTCAGTGTTCAATTGATCTACATTTTATTCCTGACCGTATGGAAATTTTTTAATTAAACATTGATCGACAACGCATTATCTACGACTCCGGAAATCTCTTACCAATAAAAACAATCATGCCCGACAAGATATAGAGTTACGAAACATATTGGAGAAAACAAATTCAATATTTTGTTAAACAATTAACATGGGTCGGTTACAAAACAAGTCGAAAGGGTTCTACAGACCCATAGGTTACAAAATTTCGATCGAAAAAACAAAAAAAATGGAGGTTTAAGTGTCCTCATTCGGAGGCTCAGTCTCCGTGTCATCCGATTCTTCATCCTTGCAGACCACGTCGGATGGGAGATCTGCCTCGGGAACATCCAACCACATGGACCCAAGGGGAAGATCGGGGACACGGTTGTGAAAGGTCAGCACATAAGCAGCCTTAGCCTCGGCAGTCTCTTTGTCCGTCCATTTCTGACACTTGTCAGCAAATAGAGCGTTGGTATTTTTAAGATCGGCAATCTCTTTTGCTTTATTCGCCGCGTAATCACGAAAGAAACGGCTCTGAATTTTCGAGACTACCAATTTCCCAGCTCGCCCATCGCGGTCTTTTCTGACCTGCACCAAGGTTTTCTCAACCTTTTTCAACTTCTCCTCCAAGAGCTCTTTTGCTGCCTCTCCCCTTTTCACCTCCTCTTCAAGCGCGGCAATCTTCCCTTCCGCATCCGTCAGCTTCTGGATTAGCTCCCCTGCACGCCTCTCTTTCATCGTCAGAGGAACGATCATATTGTACAAAGACAAGGACAACTCGTCAGTTACCCGTAAAGGGAAGGTATGAGGGCTCCGAGGAACTGACAGCATGGGCAGCTTAGTGCCACTTGATGACGCCCCAACAGATTTTGCTGCATTTGAGGAACCAGCCTCATCATTGTCGGGGATTACCACTACCGGCGCTCTCTCAGACGATACCGCTGCCGGAGCGGCCACATCCCCACCTTTAACCTCCTCATATTGTTCGAATAGCGTCGGGATGGTCGCATTATCGACGATAGCAGGAGCATCGGCGGGACCACTCCCCTTGGAGCGTTTTGATTTATTTGCCTGAGCACCATCTTCCTCAGCCTTTTCCTTCCGTTTCTTGGTCAGCTCCTCAGACCGATGGGCTGCGTCGTCATCAGCAGCAGCTTCATCCCTTTGTTCCACCGTGTCGACCTCCGCTGCCTCGGCATTCGCCTCCTCGACATCTTCGTCCGACTTGGAGCGTTTACTCGGCGCCTTATTGTGTTTGGGAAGGATCAGGTGTGCGCCGGGCTCCTTCGTCTTTGCAACCAAATCCACCAAGCTAGGTGGTTGGCGCAACTACTCCAAGGTGAGCGGTTCAGCAGAGCAATGCTAGAGGTTGATCATGATCAGATTTGTATTCTTGAAGGGGCGGTGGAACGCCCAACCCCAGTTCTTCCTGGTAAAGTCCTTGAAAATTTGGAAGGTCACTTGGCCAGCCTTGAAGTGACTCTTCTTCAGCTCCATGATAAACTCCTTTGACACTGCACAAAGGATTGGTCATTTCGTTAAAATAAATAAATACGTAATATGATTACCATCGGGAACCCATGTCTGCAGCAATTGCCTCGGGTTCTCTTTAGTATATGGGAGGTCGTTTTCCCAACAACCACTAAGGAAGACGAACCGATGTTTCCAGTCTTTGTCCCCTTCGAGGAAATCATTTACAATCTTCCAAGTGTTGGCTAGGGAAGAATAGAAGAAGGGTGATTTGGGAGACCGGACATGGCAATGTACTCAGTCATCGGCATAACCCGACCCGATAGGCGAGAATACATTATGCATGACATCAGCGTATACCATGCGTTGGGCGTTAGCTATGAGGGGCGGATGCTAAGGGTCTTAAAATACAGAGCGATCTTAGGATCCAGAGGGAACCTGAGGCCCCAGTTGAAGACCTCTGTGAAAATGACGATCTCCCGTGACCGAACATGCACGGGCGTCTCACCAGGAACGCAGCTCAAAATTATTTCATAACATCATTAAAGCTTGTAGGGCCAAAAATAAAATTATGTTCATCAATAATACAGAGGGGAATACTTACACAAACCTCAAAGGTGTTTCTCAGATATTTGTGAATCATTTCACGAATCTACTTAGAACCAACCACCCCCCCCCCCCCCCCATTAACAAATATTGAGAGGATTATGAACCTAATCATGTCCAAGCTTTCTTTCGAGAATAAATAAGCATGAAATCAAGAAAACCTTATTTTGTATTGATAGCAATAAAGCCCCCTGACCATTATGGTTTCAATGCCAACTTTTTAAAAACCTGTTGAAGCACAATTATCTCTGATTTCTGAAAAGAAGTGTAATGTTTCTTCCATTATAACAAGATGGATCCCCTCTAGAATAAATCCATAATTTTTCTCATAAAAAAACTAACTCTCGTATCGCTTCAACCGATTACAGACCAATTGTTTGTTATTTATCAGGTTGTATATTTGATTATGACAACTATAATCAAATATTCTCTCCCCACTCTTATCGACTCTTCCAAGTCAGCATTTTTATCAGGGAGTAATATTTCATATACCATACTACTTTTGGCATGAATTCCTTCATAGTTACCACACTAACAAAAAGGGTATGATATGCGCTCTCAAGATTGACGTCGGGAAGGCTTTTAATAATGTGCGTTGGCGTCTACTGTTGGATATCCTATATGCGATAGATTTCCTTCCAAATAAGATTGGATGGATTCTTCAATGCATAGCTACGCCCTATTACTCCATATGCATCAACGGTCACAACCATGGATCTTTCAAGGGTAAAAAAGCCTCAACCAAGGGGACTCTCTAGGTTCATACCTATTTGTTATAGTTATGCATGTTATTTCCAACATTGTCCATGAAAAGGGGCAACAACCCAACTTCGGGTACCACTAGAAATTCCAAAAGTTGAAAATCATCAACTTTTTTTCGCGGATGATCTGATGATATTTTGTCGAGCCAACATCCTCTCCATCTTTCTAGTCATATAAGGACTTGAAGAATTTGCTAAGCTCCATGGTATTTGCCTCAATCCCACCGAGATTCATGTATATTTATTTGGTACCCCAGGGAATGCGTGTGATGTTATAATCTCAACTTTTTTTTTTGAAAATGGAACCCTGCATGTTAGGTATTTAGAGTTTCACTTATCACTTCTCGATTATCCTACAATACGTTTCACACGTTTTTTCACAAAGTAACTAACCAGAGTAACTCTTGGACCTCCAATCATTTTCGTGCGCAAGGAGACTCTAGTTTCTTAAAGTAGTCCTCTTTGCCAGCCAAGTCTACTGATCATCGGTGTTGATTTTACCAGTATGAAATATTAATGAACTCTCGTAGTTAGTTTGTAGATTCCTCTAGTCTGGTCCTGAAATGAAAATTTCATGTGCAAAGGCCATGTGGGATAAAGTTACCTTGCCCTCCCAGAAGGGCAGCCTTGGAATTTTCAATCTTAAGATTTGGAATCTGGCAGCCGCCATTACAAATTTATGGTCCATCTTGCCAAACAATCCTTTACCAATCTTAACAAAGTGGGTTATCACTAAAAAGATAAAAGACAAAACTATTTGGAGCCTCACTGCAGGCTCCTCCCAGATTTGGGGTGGAGAAAGATACTCAATCTCAGGTTATTGGCTGTAAATCTCTACAAAATTCATATCGGTAACCAAATCTCCACCTCTTTATGGTATGGCCCCTAACTTTTTTCCACATCTCTAGTTGAACGTTATGGTGCAAGTATTATAAGGAATGCTCGACTACATGGCAAAAATAAGGTTTAGGATATAATTAGTAACGACTCGTGGAGCTGGCCCTCTCGGATCCGTTCGAATATAAGGTCTCATCTACTTGATATTGATCTTCTCCCCGCCCCCTACCCGGAACGATGTCTGTCTTCCCTTTATCCCAAACCATAATCGCAACATATTCACAATATACATCACATACAAGTTTATCAGACCATCAGCCTCCGATGTTCCCTTGGCCGCCTTGGTCTGGAATAAATTTAACATTCCAAGACATTCTTTTATCACCTGGTTAGAAATTCAGGTAAAGCTGTCAACGTCGCAAAATCATTGTCTATGGAAACTATGATTGTGTACTCTATAGTATCACGCTTGAAACTATCAACCACATCCTAGTGGACTGTTCTTTCTCAAGGAAAACCTGAAAGGTCATGTCGAGAAAAGTTAACGTGTCCGCCCAAAACGCAGACTGTGCACACCAACTTAATTCCACAAATACTTAGAAACCTTTCCACAAAGAGCCAAAGTCATCTTTGAGGTATCACATTCTGCACAGTCTTATATTATTTATGGAAAGAAAACACTCAATCTTTGACCTCTGTGGTAGTACATCATAACTTATCTAATACCCGTTACAGATTTAATAGTACCAGATATCCTGGTTTATTTCGTAAATAGTAAAAGGTTTTAAACTATAGTTCAAACCTCTACGAGTAAACGTTGTTTCTTTTTATTTTACTTTCTTTTCGATTACGATAGGAATTCATTTTATTAAATGTAATAATAATCCATCATAGCCGAAATTATAAAATATGACATTATGAAAAATATTGGAAACCCAACACATATCAGAAACTTGCACTGAAATTATGAGTTTTAATCAAACTATGAGCTTTTTAATTGTTATCCGTGTTAATAGTTTAATTTGATAATTGTACGTGTGGAGAAAGTCTAAAATGAGTATTCAGTCACTAATCAAAAGGTAACCGGACTATCAAATCAGCGGTGAATTTCTGGAAGATGAAATGTGAGGTCCAGCTACGCCATTGGCATGTGCCGCGGCAGCAAAAGCCGCATTGCCCGCTAATCACATTTTTCTCAACTCACTTTTCTGAACAGTCCAATCATCCATTCGGTTTTAGATTTGGTCTGACCGATCGAATCCCACCGGAACCTTAATTGGTTTAGGTCGTCAAACCAACTGAAGTAACGACCAAAAAAGGGTGCAAATAATATTCAGCTTAAAATAAAATATTTCTGGTGCTTATTTAAAAAGAACAAATATTATTTGTTTATTCAATAAAAATACATCAAATCTCTTCTCCCGTGAAGAGAAAAAAAAACAGAACAACCAATTTCTATATCTATGACTGACTAATACAATAATAAAGGCTGGCCAAGTTACAAGAGAGCTCAACCAAAATTAAAACTAAAATCATCTGGATACACATGGCCAGTACGTTGTATAATGTACAAAAATTAAAGTATAAGCTTCATACCAGAACATTCGAGTCAGATCGTATCATTAGCTGTGGCGTTATTAATTAACCATACTACGATTTCAAGCCAAGAACGAATCCAAAAATGAATCATCCTTGGGCTCTTCTTTTGCGACTGAAGTCTGTTGGTGTTGTAACTGATTCATTTGGTAGCCAAAATCATTCCCAATAGGGTTGTTCAGCATTTGAAGTGTAAATGGTCTGGCCGTCGCTCCTTGAAAAGGGTTTGAATAACTGGAGTGACCAGAAACAGGTGCAGGCCTAATCGGCATTTGCGTAGAGTTGGCTGATGTTCTGTTGAGTGCATAACCACTTCCACGCGCGGCAGGAACATCATGGGTGTGTTTACCCTCATAAGTTGTGATCACAGCCCTCATGTCATGTGATGCTCTTTCGACGTGTTTTCTCACTGGACATCCTAAGGTTGTGCATTTGTAGTAGCTCCTATTAAATAGATCAAAACTTCAATAATAAGCTTCTTATTTTTCACCGGATTTCATATCAAGAAAGAATACATAAATCTCACGTTCTTTCACTACAAATTTATTTTCTCGCTACAATTTTTATTTTCTTAGAAGCTAACAAAGCCAATTAAACCAAACAGACCATGTTAAAAATATATAAATATGGACCGAACTTAATCCGATCCCATTCAGTAATATGGTAATTTGATAATATTGTCAGATATTGTACCCTTCAGAAGACCTATTCAGTAATATTGTAATATGATAATATTGTCCGATATTGTACCCTTCCCGAAGACCTACACGGTTTTGTAATTACTACAGTCTCAAAAATCTTTTATCTACTTGAGATTTAGGCCTATTGATATATCATTTATGTTTCTACGTCTAAGCAGCGAGGTTTGAAGAGTAATTAGTCTCTTCACAATCCACTGGACTGAAAAACGCAGTCACTTTCACTATCCATTTCCTAACACATTGGCCTATCCTTTTCCGATAAAATTAGTCCACTGTATAAAAAAATAAACATGCGCTGCGATTTTTAGTTCGAGAGACTAAAATCGGATAATCGAGATTAAAATCGGATGATTTTAGTCTGAGAGACTATATGTCACAAAATTGGACGTTTTTCTAATCGAGGGACTCTCAAAAGACTTCTTAGGATGAGGGATCAAGTTTAAGAGACAAAGATCAGCTCTATCTCTTTGGAACTAAATCATTTAAAAAAAAAAGCATCTCAACTAAAGCAATGCCGGGATATATAGACAATGATGTACCTCGGGTTCGGATTCCCTTTGACAACTTTCTGGCCATACTTCCTCCACCTATACCCATCATCAAGTATGTCAATATCACTTGTAGTCTGGACAACGATTCTGGGTTCTCTTACTGTTCTGTTTCCAGTACCTATAATACCACCCCCATCTTCATTCTCTCCCTTCCTGAAAACATTCAATACAAAACACTATTCAAATTCATTCGCACATAAAAAACAGAAGACAAAACAGAGTATGTGAAACCGATTCAAACCCATTTTCACTTAAGTTAAATGAATTTAAAAGCTGAATTACCATCTTTTCCCTTGAGGTTCGTTCTCATAGTTATTATCTCCACAATGATTACTAGTAGGTGAACCTTGATCGAACTCATCTCCAATCGAACCCGAAACATTATCCTCCTGAACTAAATAAGAATCAATCTCCACCGATTGATCATCAGAACCGTGATACGAAGATCGTTTAGTAGAACGAGGTAATGGATGATTATGACTTCCTTTGTAAACAATCTCAGTAATTTGACCATCTAAAGATGTCTCAACTTTCTTTTTCGTCAGACAACCTAGAAAAGTGCACTTGTAATAACTCCTTGGGTTTTCACTTCCTTTCACTTGTTTCTGTCCGTATTTTCTCCAGTTGTAACCATCTTCTCCTCTTTTCAGCTCCCTTTTGTATTCACCAGACTGGCTTTGGATTTGGATCTTATTACTATAACCTGTGTTCTGTTGTGGTTTTTCTTGTGTCAGTTTGTTCAAGTTTGAATTTTCCTGTTAAGACAAAACACATAAAAGACAACAACTTATAACAGAGCATCCAAACAGACAAGAATATTTATAAAACTGTCTAAAACAGAGTCAATTTTTTTGAACTCTTAAAATAAATCATACCAGTGTGACAGAAGGGATTGTTTGGGGTTGGAAAGAGAAATCAAAGAAGCCATTGTTAATCTCTTCCTCTTTAGCTCCACCTTGTTGATGTATATTATCATCACTAACAGTAACACCAGAGTTACTCCACTTGAATGTTTGACCAGTAAAAGCCCCTGTTGTAGGAGAAGCCACAATCTAATAACATAATCATCAACAATCAACAATTAACAATCAACAATCAAAAATCAAAAAAATTCAATTTCTAACTATTTAAAAGCAAAAGCATGAGAAAAACTTACATTAGAATTGGCGAAAAGAGAAGGTGAGTTAAAGAAATCTGAAGGACTAAATCCAAAAAAACTAGGAGAGATAGGAGAAGGAGAGAAATTATTGAGTGAAGAAGGAGCAAAAGATTTAAACTTTGAATTATCAATAGTAGTACTAGTATCAGTTTTGTCTTGTGCCCAGCTAGAAATGGAATTCCTTTCTTGGTCCATGTTTTGATTAATAATAATCGAAGAAGAAGAATAAGCCATGGAAAAACTGGGTTTGGGGTTGGTGTTGATGAGTAAGAGAAAGAAAGAAACTTCAAATGTGTTGAATTTATAGAGAGATGAGTGAGTGATGCATTTATGGTGTATTTAATGTTATATCTAGCTTGTGAATGTTTCTATGAAGGTGCTAAAATGGAAGTTTGACCGTTGATTTTATGAGTGTTGGTTTTGTTTGGTCAAAGCTTGTGGGTTTGAATAAAAAGGATGGCGGCTTCTGTAGCTCCACTCTAAATTTTTCAGCAAGCTTTTTTAGCTTGACACGTGTGTACTTGTAATAAAGTTTCTATCTTGCAAAGAGGCACGTAGATAGTCGATATCTTAAACGAGTTGCTATTGTTTTTTGTCTCTCCCATGTTTTGGTATTTTCTTTTTATATATTTAAGTTGTAGCTTGTGATACAAATTTGTATAAAGTAGCGTTTTTATGAGTATGTTTTTTCCGGTTTTAAAGAGCAATTTAGAAAAATAATGTTCACAAATACGTCATCATATTTTCGGGAATAAAATGAATGTAAAATTTAACAAGATTATAAATTACATAAAACAACTCATGTGTAGGTAGCACGTATTACAAAATATAATTAACCAGAAAAAAAATTGGATTGCACGAGATCCGTAGCGAGTATAAAATATTATTTTATGCACCAATATTGAATAAAGAGATTTGAAGTTGTGTATTTTTTTTGGTGTTTTTTTCTTTCCATATGTAGTAGATAAAAGCACAGAAGATAACTCTCATATGGTAACCAACGTTTGTTGGACCGGGGACCAAAAGGCGGCATCGTTGATATTTCCGGATACGAGGTTTCAAAGTTGTTCATTGAAACAACATTCAGTGAGGATGTAATTAATTGATTCAGGGTTGTTACTGCAAAGAACACAGTTGGGGTTCGTTTGGTAATCCCAAACGAGGAGCTTATCCCTGGTGGTAGCTTGCCATGAATGGACAACAAAAAGATGAAAAAGTGCATAGGAATGTTGTATTTATTCCAAAGTAAGACGGACCAACTGACGGGGTGGAGAATGGGCGAATGGTTTTATAAGTGATGCTTATCGAGAAGTTTTCCTTATTTGTGTGATTAGGGATCCAGATGAAAGTATTCCCACGAAGAGATGGAGGTGTACCTTTAATGTCCACCAGGTGTTGAATGTGAATTCTTTTTCCAAAGCGAATCAGGATAGGTTAGTTCCAAGCACCATTAGTAATAATGTCGAAGATCCTGATTTTTTTTCTAAAAACGGGCATTTCTGTTAATACTCAAACCATAACGATCCTTTATTTATTAGTAAAAATAAATATTTATAACTTTTCAATGCGTAAAGCCTTCACAAACATGATTTTACTATCATATTTGTAATTTAAATTGTTAATAAAACTCAACTTATCAAGTATACAAAATATTAATAATAATGCATAAAAGCACTCACACAAAAATTTGGTATAATAATATTGTATTTTGGTTTAGTTGGTTGAACTAAACTTATTTATTTTTTAAGTTTATGATGTACTTGTTTTATTGGATCAAATTCTTTTAGTATTATTTAGACGGATTATAATTATTTAAATATATTTTTCTGTATAGTAAATTTGATTTTGGTTATGATTTTTGAGTATTTTGTGTTAATAATTTTGTATAAATAATATGATTTGAGTCGGTTCCAAAATAAGTTTGGAATATCAAAGTTTATGTGAAATGAAAAAATAAAAATAAAATATAAAATTAAAATTGTTTAAAAGAAGTAGTTTATGAAGAAAATTTTGAAAGAAGTTTAAAGCGAATAGTTTATGGAGAAACATTTAGCCAAATTTTTAAAGTAAGAAATTTATCGTGACAATAACCGAATTTATTGAGAAAATTTAAACAAATAAAACTTATAATATAATATTACAGGTTTTGTCACGATTTTAAAAAAGTGGTCGTGGTAAAATAAATTTCTCGCGGTCCAAAAACAAAATGTTCTTTATAAAATAACAATACCAACTATTATTTGGACAACAAAGTTACCGCTACCACTAAAAATGCTACAAAGTGTCTAAATTCTTGGAAAGAATCTTGTCATGACCAAAAACACTGGTCGAGATCACAAAAAAAATGGTCACAACAAGATGTCAATAAAATACTTTTGGATATTTTAGACAAAATATTTTCGCCCGTCATCAAAAGGTTTGCCGCTGCAAAGTGACTTCTTCACGAGCATGAAATGTTGGTCACAACACGGTCAAATTTTTCAATTTTCTCAAATAATCTTATAAGATATAATTTAGATTTCGCTGTGACCAAAATAGAGCTCGCCGCAGTGAAATTTTCAAATTTTAAATATTAACTGAAACCGCATTGTGGTCGCAAGAAACCTTTATCTAATCACTGCAAACTTTAACAAGTATTAACTAAAACTGCATCGTGGTCGCGAGAAACATTTATCTAATCAGTATAAACTTTATCAAGTGTCTTTTGGCAGAGTTATGACTATTCATAAAGTTATATCTAATTCTGGAATTTTTAACTAAAACAATAATAGCTTGAAGTCAAGAAAGAAAAGATTGATGTTAATAAGCTTTTTCATTACCATGGAAATCATACATTTACATATAGGCCTTTTCCCTTATTTATACATAGTAACCAAGATTCTGTTACTCATACCATATATAAAGCGATTATTATTTACATCATTTTTTTAATGGGAGAATATCGCTTCCCACGTTCCCTTACTGGCACATAAAGTGGCACTACGCGTCTGTTCTAGGTAACTGCTGATTATCACCTCTTTCGGTCGGCTATCATTTTATTGTGAATCTTTTTTTCCTTGAATGGTTATCATTTTTGTGAACGCATTCTTACCGAGGGAGAGAATAAAGCTATATTATGAAAAATGAATTGAAAGAACTGAGGAAATTTTTGGAGGATCAAAGTGCTCCATATATCTTTAAGTGGGTTAACGAGGGAGTCTTATTAGGGTTGACCATTGTGGAAGAATACTCCGTCGGTCACAATGATGCCGTTAGAGTTGGGGAGAGATTGGTTCTCGATAAAGTCCGTTGCTTTGTTGAACATGAGTTTCTGCACCTCAGGGAAAGTGTGATTGCTTTGAAGAAATCCCAAAATTATATTGCACAAGGGTTAAGAGGCTTAAAGATGAACTGGTCAATGAGAAAATATCCCATATGGCTTACATCGAAAAGCTGAAGCAACTTAACAGGTTTATGAGGGCTTACGCCAATAAAGCGGAGAGGAAGTGCTTACACAATATTTGACTCGTTAAAAAACAAGAAGAAAATGTGATACTTCCCTTCATGTATTTTTTTCTCAAACAGGTGCGGCCACAGTTGTTCAAGCAATGCGCAAGCTTTATCCCGATGTGAATTTTGGTCCTCGCTTTGGGGAGATTTTGCACTACGACGTATCATCTCTTCCCAACATACCGTTCACCTCCCCTGATGGGACCTCCGAACTTTCCAAAAGCTATGATGACACTAATTCTAACACTGTGACCTCCCACCATGCCACCCTTGTTACTTCTCTTAATTGCTTCTCAGATGGGCGGTTAGTTGAGATTTTGGAGGAATTTGATATGTCTCAACACCTTGCTTCTGTCACGGGATACTAGAGGGTGTATGACGAATAACATATGAATACACTTGAAGCTCAAGTTATTCAAGCGTGCGATGCGTAGGTTGACGTTAGTTCTTATTACTCAGACTCGTGTAAAGCCTTATACCAAGTAAAGAGTAAAGACTACAGACAACAGCCGGGGTAGGGTTTGGAGTATCAGGTTGTTGAATTATTATATGATGTTTGTGTCTCCAAGGTGTGTGCAGTTTATTTTATTGTGACATTGGTTATTCTTCTTTATTTTAACTTTTTTTAACTTTTTTTATTGTAATATAAATATTTTTCCTCCGTTGTAACATAAGCGTTGTTGGGCTCTTTTAATTGGATTGTGTTTATCAAGCTTTTGTTCGTAAGTAAAGAATGTCCACGACATGTCGTACATTTGCTTATATTTTGTATATATTCATGTCCTGTTGTTTGCTATGGTTGTACTCCCCCTACTTTCAAACAAGAGTTATGGTTGCATCGGTGTGCTTGTATGTGCCGAGGTTAATCTTCGAGTGCATTTTTAGATGAGGCTTTTTCCAGCCCGTGTTGCCTTCTTTTTGTTAAGTTGGCCATTGCTTTACCGATTTTCTAATTTTTGTGTTATGCAAGTTATCGGTCTAACATATACCCAATGTTGGCCAAACAACGGGTTACGACATGAACTTGTATAAAAAAAGATAATTATCTTTGTCCCTTCGATAGACCGTGCTAATTTTTTTGCACGAGCTCATAAGGATAGATTACTCGTAAAAAAATAAATAAATAACTAAATAAATTTCATTAACTAATTAAAAAATCGGTACAACGGGCTTGGTGATTAGTTGGTGAAAATAAAAAATCTCAACGTATGATAGTAGGATTACATGTCCATTTTTTAAAGCTTTTAGGGGCCTTCCCATTTTCCAAGTAGATTCACGGCTTAGTAGATTCATTTAGCGACTCAACAAATTTTTCATGCGCCGTCTTTTAGTTTTCCTCTACAATTCCTACTTCACCGCCGACCACATATTTTAAGCATTGATGGTAGGTGGAAGATATAACTTTGAAGTCGTACATTCATGGCCTTCCTAGAATTAAATTGTATGAGGTCAAAGTGTCAAGCACAACCAATTAAGTTACCTCAGTCTTGGCCCATCGGCCTGCCAAACATTACTTCTAACAGCTTCATTCCTACAGGAATGGTAGCATATTCGTTGAATCCTACCACAAGGTGGAAGGTTGGTCGTAAAATGGGTTTGAACTGCAACTGCTTAATTGTCAAACTAGAAAACACGTTCACTACTGCCCATGTGTCTAACATGATTCGTCGAGCTTTGCATCTCAGTATATGAGCCATGATTAAAAAGGCTTCCTCGTATGGATACATGAAATCCTCAAGATCCTTATTGGTGAAGTAAATCACGAGTGTAGATACCATGTGTGTTTATGCTTTAACTGAATCGATCTTTGGCATATCAAGCGCCAATGTTAGCCTCTAAATGTACCGTTTACGAGAGTTATGCGTGTAGCCTATTCGACTAATGCCACCTTGAAGGGTAAGGATGTACGTTTTTTGTTTCTTACCTCCGTCATTTTCTTTATCAAGATGGTCGTTTGGTCGATCTAGCTCTTCTCCCGCATGTTTCCCTTGATCTTGGGGACTATAGGGCGCTCCTTGAGGACTTTGAGCCCATTTTTTATGATTTTTGGTGGATTACCTAACAAACAAGTGCCCCTGCTCGACGACCTTTTCAATTTATACCTTAAGTACCCGAAATTCTTCCGTGGTATGGCCATGGTCCCGATGGTAATCGCACCGTTTGTTGTAATATTTAGTGGCCAGGTGTGAGGATGTACTTCCCGGATGCGCTATGAGATCAGTGTTCTTAATATGGTTGTACAGATATGCATTTGACATGATCAATGACGGATTGTGAGCTTTCTCATCGAGAAGAAATCTCTGCCGCAATGGTCTAGGCATAAGGGCCTCTTAAGAAAAAGTGAGCATTTTGGCCTTTCGCGGGGTTTCTTCCCCTACATGCCCATTTTGTGTGTCGGCATCCTCAAGCTTGATGTATTTCTATGCATGGACGATAAGGTTGGCCACGGTCAACGGTTCCACTTTCTTGAGTTGGCAAAAAAAAAACTTCGGGAGCAGGTCTTGGCGAACCGCAAAGGCCTTCAAATAGTCTTGGTAATCTACCATCTTAACACTCATATTAACGTATCATGAGATGAATTCCCGTAAAATTACCCCCTTTTTGTTTGAGTGTCCATAAATAACCAGCTCTCCTTTTTATTTCCTTATTAAAGGAAAAAACATGCTATGAATAGCTTCCCCAATTGAAGGAATGTCTGGACGGACCCTTGGGTTTAGGCTTAGTGTCAGGTGATGCACCATCACAGGATAACTGGGTTGCCCATCTCGGGATATTCGATTCCGGGTAGGGGCTTGGTCAGTTTCCTTCGATTGGGAAAATGGACGGCACGGTTGCTCGGTGGCCTCTTGCGCCACGACGATGCTCATGACCGCTTGCACTAACTCGCTCACTTGCTGAGCTAAGCCATCAATTATCTTGTTGGTAAGGGTAACATGATCATCCTTCTCTTCGTTGTTGTTGGATGGAATAATGGTAACATCATCTGTGAGAGCAGAAGATGGGACGATTGACCATTTCTCGGGTGGAGGATTCTCCACTTCGACGGGGCGGACATGCTCTTAATCGATGATTACCTCTTGAGGTGACGTAAATTGTAGCAATTGATACTCTTAGCCTGATGGTATATATTTTTCCCTATTGTAGATTCGTGTTTCACGATGGTGGAAGGTTATGATTGTTGGTAGGTTATGATAGCTGGCTAAATTTGTTTCCTGACAACAACACCAAAATGGTGGGCAAAATTTATCTGAACCTAAATAAAAATGATTATTTGAGTAAGTGATGATCTATAATTAGAAATCACAAAAACCTTGAAAATATATAATGTAGAACACTTGACTTTTATTGTTAATATGGTTTACGAAACAAAATCTTTTGTTGTTGCTGCTATTTTCTTTCTAACTTTCATCACCTTAACAAGGTTACATTCGCTCAATATATAGTAGTCCAGATTTGGTGAAGCCTTGGGTTGAAGGCTCTTTATGGGCGTAACCTTTCCTAACGGATAAAAGTCTAAAGGGGTTGGAACGGGTTTAAAAGTAATATGTTGGGTATGCCCGGAGAAGGGAAAGGGCAGTAATTATCAGAAAAGCAAAGTCTGAGATGTTACAATGGTGTCTTCTGACTGTGAGTACGCGGATGGGTTAATGACTCCTTTTTCTTCCAGGTACAACAATAAATGGATATTGGATTCAGGTGTGTCATTCCACATGACCTCCAATAAGCATTGATTTGAATATCTTAGAATTCTTCATGGTGAAAGGGTCATCATAAGCAATAACGAATCATGTGATGTCAAAAGGATTAGAATAGTATGACTCAAGTTGTCTACAAAACTTGAGAGATTGGTTAACATTGTAAGTTTTGTAGCCAAAGTTAAACGTACCATTCTTTCTATTGAGATGTTAGATGAGGAATAGATTACATATAGGGGTGGAAATAACATACTTAGGGTCTTGCAAGACTTCCTTTTTGTTATGAAAAATAATAGGATTGATGGTGTGTTAGTTCTTAAGGGCTTTGTAGTAGTATAGGGTGTATCTAGTGTGGTAAAGGATTCTATCCAGTCGTTGCATCATTGGTGAGGGAATTTAAGTGAGAATAGACTTGTTGAACTAAGTAAAATAAATTTGTTAAATGGCACAACAATTTAGAATCTCACCTTTTGTGAAAGATATATTTTGGGTAAGAGAAAGAAGGTGAAGTTACTGCCCAACAACCACACAACCAATGAAGTACTGGATTTTTTTCACTGAGATTTTTGAGTTCCGGCATATGAACCAACCATAGGTGGTATAATGTATTTTAAGTCGTTGATATATGGTTATTCCATAAAATTATAGGCTATACTTTTGAAGAACAAAGATGAAACGTTTACTGCCTTTGTGAACTGGAAAACTTTGGTAGAATATCAAACTGGGAAAGTGCTCGATAAACTTCAAACTAGATAATGGCTTGGAACATGTGAACGTGAAGTTCACTAGCTATTATCGAAATTTTGGGTTTTTTAGAGACCGAATAATAAGTGAGACTCCCTACCAGAACGGGCTTGCTGAGAGAATGAATCAAACCCTACTAGAATAGGTTAGATGTGTGCTTCATACAACTTGAATGGGTCAAAGGTTCTAGGGTAAAGTCGTGACAGTGGTTGCATCTATCATCAACATGAGTCCCTCTATTGGGTTTAATTCTATTTGTTCTTAAGATACTTGTAATGGAGAGAAACCTAATTTAGAACATTCGAGAGTGCTCGGATATGCAGCCTACGCACATGTAAATCAAGATAATATTAGGCCAAATGCACTGAAATGTTTGTTCTTTGTCTATCCAGAAGGAGTAATGAGGTATAGGTTGTTGTACCTTGAACTTGGAAATCAGAAGGATTGATAAGAAGGGACATGGTTTTTAACGTGGAGGACTTAACACTAAATAATATGGTGGATACTCAACGTGGTATTACCGAAAAAATATGTGAAGTTGATGAAGGATCTTACCTAAAAATTAAAGCTGGCGAAGCTTATCTCAAAGAGTATGTTAGGTCTGGTTCTGCTTTGGGTTGTACATAGCAAGTTCACTCACTGCATGAGTACAAAGCTAGTCAAGATTCTAGTGTTCCAAGGCTTTCAGATGATCAGATGGGAGAGTAACATGAGTTTGACATATATCAATCAGTGAGGGATAGAGCACAAAGATTAATCAAACATCCACAAATGTATTGTTTTGCCTATGTAATTAAATATGTTTTATCTATTTAAATGGAGGGTGATGTTATTAAACCCAATACATATCACAATACTATCAAAAGTATCGATGATGAGAAGTGGCTGATGACCATTAAAGAAGATCTGAGACCTTTCAAGAAGATGAAAACCTGAATTCTTGTGAACCACCTGAAAGGTCATAAATTGGTTGGGAGTAAGTGTATATTCAAGAGAAAACCATATATTCACGGTCTTGAGTTACCCATATACAAGGCTAGGTTCATGGTTAATGGTTCCACTCGAAATGAGGGTGTTGAACTCCATAACCATATTCTTGCCAACCAAATGATTATTGATCTTAGGGCTGAAGTCGTCAAAATAAAAAAGGAGGCAAAAATATGAAAACAAGCATACGGAGATATGCAAGACTACGTTAGCTGCGTGGCAAATAAAGGAGACGAGATCCGGAAAGAAACGGGTTTGGATTTTCATCAATGCTTCCATGATCTCAAGTTGGGACCTTTTTTGGAAGAAAAAAATCGATAGAAGAAGCAAAATTCATTATGCGGGTGTCATTGAAAGAAATATCGATTGAAGAAGATGAGGGGGCAACTCAACTTGATATGAGTCTGAATATTGAGAACCCCACGGGGCTGAACTTTCCAACTGATGATGACGCCTCCATCGCTACCCTTGCTACCAAAGTTACTCGTGAGGAAACCTGATCCAAAGTCCCCTGCCTCGTCGTCTAGACGCAGTCCACCTACATTATATTTTGATTAGTTTTTGTACCACCAAGAGTTCCTAAGTCGGGAGCGCATTTTATAGCCACTGATGCTCTACTAATTTTCTAACACTCTTGTAGATGTTTAATTATGAATTTATCAAGAACTTCTAGTAGGCTATGCATATTTTTTATCTTGTGTTTTGTCGAATATTGGTGTTTTTAATTTTCTTAGGAGATAAGGGGAGTTTGGTTTTATCCCAACCCCTCGAGATCGAGGCTCGAAATAAACCCATATATTTTACGAAATTTCTTAAGAGGTATGGGTTCGGTTTGATCCAAACCCCTCGAGCTCGAAGCTCAAAATAGACCCATATGTTGTTGGAATTTTCTTAGACGCACATGTTTTTTAAAATTCTTTAAGAGATGTGGGGAGATCAGTATGACATAAACCTCTTGAGTTCGAATCTTGGAATAGAACTATCTATTGTGGGAATATTTTAGACCCACATGTTGTGGGAAATATCTTAGGAGATGTGGGGAACTCACTTTGACCCAAACCCCTCGATCTTGAAGCTTGAAATAGTCCTATAGGTTTTAGAAACTTTTTAGGAGATGCGGAGAGTTCGGTTTCACCCAAAACCTTCGAGCTCGAAGCTTAAAATAAATCCATATATTGTGGAAAATTATTAGATGATGTCGGGTGTTCAGTTTGATCCAAACTCCTCAAGCTCGAAGCTTGGAATAGACTCATCTTTTTGTAGGGAGGTATTTGTTTATTGTTAAAAACAGTCTCACATATTGTCTCCCATGTTATGTACTTATATGACCTTCGCCAAATCCACAAGGTATATTTGCAGGCTTAAAATAGGTCAACCAATAATGAGGTCTGATCCGAAAGGTTGGGCCAATGTCACATCACATTAATGCCTTCACTTCAATTATAAATTCATATTACTGAGCAACGAGAAACAACAGAACTTCTAATGTAAAACATTGCTTAAATTAACCAAGTGTATAATGTCTTAAAACATTCTTCACGAAACAAGGGTTAGTTTTACATGGTCATCCGGAGACTTTGAGTTCAAACGATAATAAAAAGTGAAAAAGGAAATAATCATTCCTTATTCCGATGAGAAAACAGGAAAGTCAATATTTGACAGTCAAGAACAAAGAGAAAGAAAGCAAAATAAGTTGGCAAGAGGTTCGCTCTTCCAGGTTTTCCTAACCCGAGTTTATCCTGAGTCTTGTCAATTGCTACAGTACTAGGGGCCTCTTTCGTACCGGAGTAACCCAAATAACACGACATGTGTGGTCAAAATCCGAAGATTCGTCCCCGGAAATGGCACAATCCTTGCGGCGGCTTGGGACACAACCCCGATGACCACTAGTCATCACATACTTGGATCCCCTATTATTTCACAATAGCTCCGCATTAATTTACTAAATTTTTTATCCACTCACCCCGAAGGACCACGTTCTAGTACCCGTGCTCTCCGTACCTTGCCAATGTGATTCACATATTCTAGCAACTTGCCACTATATATCAATCATTGATTTTCCTTTCTTAAAGTCGTACATAATTTTTATAGTGGCCAAAATCATCATGGTACTTGTAAAACTTACTTTTTTATGCTCTCAGGGCCTAGCCATTAAGGAAGGAGGGCTAAATTGAACTTGGCCTCTTTATCGTAAACAATTAAAGCCATGCTCTCAATTAACTCTTATACCTCATCTGACGGGCCTCTATGGCCTTGTCTGCTATAGCCCAATGCACCGTGAACTGAAGTTGCTTTTTGGCCGGCCTCGTTCTAATTGTGATCGTTCATAAGCATCAGTTTGAGGAAGGTGGTGGTTAGTTATCAGTTGTTGTAGTTTATTTTCTCTAATATCCTTACTTGTCTTCTAGATGATCGCGTTGGCCGATACGGGAGGCGATTAGGAAAACCAAGTGCTTCGTTAATAATTTGACAGTGGTGCATAGCCTTCACTCACAAGGGACCCTAAATGTAGCATGTGTCCGGAGGATGCGATAACTACCTCCTCGCGGAATTCCTCAATGTTATTTTTGGTGCATATAAAACATTATCAAAGCCTTTTTTGATAATGTCTTTGGCGTATTGACAAACAACAATACCGGATTCGATGATATTTGTTTCTTGTCGTGGAATCCATCTGGAATGTTTTACTTTATATCCATTCTTTGATTTAGGTAAGTATCGTTTTTAACACAGTATGCAACTGTTTATAAGAGTTTTAGAATATGTATCAGATAATACATGAACCGTAATTTTTCTAAATACAACTCGAGCGAGTTATTTGAAAGAAAGTAACATGAGAGTTCTTTGATATGAATCTACGAGTTCTTTGATCAGCAATCTTTGTTGTGTAATCTGTTGCATATTTATTGATATGCAATATCAAGTTATATATTGTTGTCGTTCTTTCTCCTATATCAATAACCAGCAATGACCAGTGGTTCATTGTATCCTTATTTACACGGCAGACTAAAAGGAGCACAATATTCGTGTCGGCCCTCATAATCTTAAATACTCCGTCAACCAGATGGTCCAGTTTTTTTTGTCGGCCAGTTTTTTCTGCATTCAAGAAAAAGTACATTACACTGGGAATAGAAAAGTTCTTTGTATTTTAAAACATGAGAGTTATTTGTATATTATACCCAACCATGCGCGGGTTCTTTGTAATTTAAATATGAGAGTTTTATTGTACATTTTACTCAACCATGTGCGAGTTCTTTGTAATTTATACGCACCATGCGCGAGTTTTTTATAATTCAAACATGAGAGTTCTTTGTAGTTTATAACTAAATTGACTGTAGTGTGGCCATAAATTTTGTATCGTGTCGTATTTGGAACCTTTGACACATTTTCATGGAACTTTCCAATGTACTACTTTAAGCATCTTGTGAATCCAAGCGTCAACAATCTACCAAATAACAATCTGGAATTTTATAACTGAATATGAGAGATTAATAGACATAAACCATCAAATGATAATGCAATATTTTTATATTATATTTTGTAGTCCAGGTCCTCCTTGTAAGGTAGCGCCATCATTTCACTCACGACTACATTAAGTTTGTAGAAGAACTCTGACATTGGTAAATACCATACTTTTGGATCTTTATTTTCTGTTCTTTTAATTATAAAGACTTTATGGTATTCAATAACATCGATCAGCTGCGTTGTTGGTGTAGTCTTTCCCCAATCAGGAAGACTTACCTCTGCCTATGCCTCTAGCTCTTGTGTCGGACTTAGAAGAGCAAAATGAGGACGCATATCATCTTTTTTCAATATCTCTTTCCTTGACTAGAATATAGAAAATTAACTGTCAGATTATAACATCCTGACTATGCATATTTTATGTCTAATGATTTAAAAATCCACTTACCACATCTGCAGCGACGACCAATGACGTTGACTCCTTTATAGCCTTTTCAGCAACACCAGCTTCACAAATAATCGCATCATTTGTCATAGAAACCAAAGTCTATTACAGCATAACATCAAGCTCAACCTGATCAACTTTGTCAATAAATGACTGTATATATTTCTTGTAATAATCATCAAAAAAATCTTTTTTAAACAGACTGTGTATTAATTGTATCAGTTGATTTCTAAATTTTCCTTTCTTGATTCTTAACTGGATTCGGTACTGGCTCTACAATTTATGCTTGGCTCAGTTGTTCTGACTTTGTGTAGCCTAGTTTTTGGTGTTCAACTACCTCTCCGTCTCGTTGTGGGATTTCTACCGCTACTTCAGTCTGGCTGAGTAGTTTTTCCTTCGTGCAGCGTTCGGCGACTCTAGATCTTACCGTGGTACTAGTTGTGCTGCTTCAGTTTGTGTTAGCCTTTCACTATTTGCTAAGTCTAGTTGTTTTTGTTCTCTTTGATGTTATTGTTCTTGTTGGGGTTGTTTTTGGTCGGCATGCTGTTACATATCAAACATGATAGTTCTTTGCATTAATAAAAATGAGAGTTGCTTCCAATAATAAAAACAAGAGTTCTTTGAAATATCTAACATGAGAGTTCTTTGTAATGCTAGAGTTTTCTACATGTCCGGTTATTTGTTTTATAAATATGGGAGCTGTTTGATATGAATATCTTACGTGTTCTTTGTATGAGAACAATGAGAGTTCTTTGAACAATGATCATGCTAGTTGTTTGATGCGTTAGACACCCAAGTATAAGTATAACAAAATATAAAAGGAGAGTTATCTATAAAACAAATCACGAGAGTTCTTTGAGCATTAATTATACGAGTAATTTGTAAGATATATCACAAGATATCTTTGAAAGAAGGTATTACGAGTTTTTTGAAAATACATTAATGCAAGTTCTTTTAAAACACTAACCCCTCTAATTTTTTTCAAAAGAACGTATCAAAGTTTAACAACCCAACATTTTTCTACCCCTAGACAATATGACTTTAGAAACTATATATCATAAAATTTATTTACATAGTTTAATCTTAATGTACTTTGGATCCACTTACATCTTCACGATCTTCTGCATCCGTAAGTCCAGATTTTTCGGTTGTCACTTTCTTTTCACAAGCCTCTACCTCATTTGCTCTAGATTCTTTGCAACCTCCTTCCTCTTGCATTTGCGGTATAATCGGTGAATCATTCATATTCATCTTATTTTTCAAGAGACTCAGTTGTATATGCCTTCTCTGGAGGACTCTGACGTGTCGATGCCAACTCTTGAGGAGGAGGAGACTAGTCTATATGTCTCTCCGATGGAGGAGACTGATGTGTCTCAACTACCTCTTCGTGTATGTCCATCAATGGAATATTTGCTGTGTTTTCAGACACTACCAGTCTCGTATGACATTGATTTATATCATCTACCACCTTCTACGGTACTAATATAGATGGTACCACTGGAGGAGTCTGATTTGTAGCATTTACCTCTTGCTTCATTACTACTTCATTAACCTTTTGGGCCTCCTGTATTTGCCCTTCCAACATTGTAGCATGTGCCAGCATTTTAGATGGCACAGCTGCTGTTTTTTAGCTGGTACTAGTCTTTCACCGTTTACACCTAAAACATATACAATAGCTTCAGTTGACACTGATATGTTGGTAGTACTGGTAGCACATATTCCTTTTCTTTTGTAGGTCTTCAAGTAGAGCAAAAAGGTAGGGATAATGTATTGTCAAGTTGTTGTTTTTCAAGTATCGTTATCTGTTCCTGTAGCTCTTCAATCTGCCATAAGAATAACAAAAATATTATTATTTGTCTGTGAGGATTACAAAAATGAAACATATATAACAAGCTAAAAATATACTTATTTCTCTCGCCTGTTTGCCAACCTTCCGCACCGGAAGATCCTTATCACTATAGGTCTTGGTCTTTTTTCTTGTTTTTTAGCTCTCTATCGATTAACATAAAGAGAATGATACTTAAAACTTGTTGGTTTCTTTGTTGGGATGCTGGTGTGACCTTTGGACGTTGATGCATCTCTATTACCTCCGACTTTCTTGGGAGTAGTCTGTCTAAGTTAGAACACAAAACGAGAGAGCATTACATTCATATCATCATCTTGTACGTCCCCATTCTCTGGTTAGGATGTTTGGGTTGATTTTGATGGAATCATTGGTGTCGGGTATGTTTAGGGTTGGTAGTTTGGTTTGGTATTACATTTTTGCCCTATGTGTGGCGTCCTTTTCTTTGTTTTTGGGTTGCGTTTTTCTTCTATTTCCTAGGAATTCTTCCAGTACAACCGGTGCAACATCTGGATTTTGACTTCCTTCAAATCCTCCGAATGTTTCTCTTTCATCCTCTATCATAGGGCAGCCTCCATAACCTATCAAGTGAAGACCAACTCAGTTAATACATGTACGGGAGTTGTTGATTACCATAAACATACCGCGCAAATTTTCTGTATTCACAAAACATGAGAGTTCTATGTTACCAACAACATAGGAGTTCTTTTATTATAAAAGGGTGTGAGTTGTTCTATAATACATGGGAGTTCTTATATAATACATCTATTTTGAGAGTTTTTTATAACGAAACTATGCGAGTTGTTTTATGTTGCAACTGTGGGAGTTGGTTGTTACCATAACATTGAGAGTTGTTTTATGCTTAGCTATGAGAGTTCTTTTATATAAAACTAAGCGAGCTTTTTAATATATATATATATATATATATCATACCTCATTATCTCGCAACACGTTTAGCCTTTCAATCATCTCTATGGTCGTTGGTTTGCACTCCGATCCCGATCATTTGAAGAACCTTGGGATTATATTTAGCTTTGCGAAGTCTAGTCCAATTTTTTATGCTCCATGATGAAGGGCTGCATCACAAAAATTATTAGGACTATCATCATGAGATCTTCGTTTAACTTATATTTAATTAAGAAAAAAACATTATGAATAGAAATGCAACGTAGCCGATAACTCTATCAGGTTTTCCCTTAGCAACACAAACCCTAATCAACTAGAGAAGCTTATGTACTACTGCTCTAGACCAGTCATAGTCGTTTATTTTGCCTAGGTTTTCGATAAAATACACTATATTCAAACCCATTATATCTCTTGAGACTGAGTATAATAGGGTTAAGGAAATAAGCAATATCAACAGCCGAGCAACGTCCTCCAATTCATGATCTCCCTATTGGTTGATGGCTTTGGTTATACATGTTTGTAAGATACGACACAACATACTATATTAGTACAACTGAACATCCTTCTTATAACATAACTTTAATTTATAGGTACTTTTATAGTATTGTGGATATAATTTTCGTATTTTTCGGTCTAATATTTCTTGAAGTTTCACCCATGAAGTATCTTCGCATTATCCTTGAATCATTTTCAGACCAGTCTACTATTTACTGAAGAATTCTCCAAATTTTGTTAGATTCATACCATATGTGTCGTGCTTAAGGCCGAAAATGGCATGTACATCGTCGGTCATTAGCTTGACCAACTTCGACCCTATTCGGAACGCGTCTTCCTCGACTGAGAACGTCTTTATAATCAGCTCAATTAGCGCATGAAAAAAATTCATCGCAAACTTCTCATCGCGGAGGTTGAATAACGCCTTCAACAACATGTAGAAGGGTGTAACTCTCATAGCTTCGACGTGGGCATAGGTAATCAAGTCTTTTTTCATCAGATTCATAACACTCACCAATCCTGACTTGTAGAAGCTTGCTTTCGCAGTCATATTACCTGTAAAAACATGAATCAGCAACGGTAGATACCAAAGAACTCCCTTAATCTAAGGATAACACAACTAGTGTAATCAATGACACTAACAAAATGTTTGTTGTGGTGTTATTTGATAACTCGATTTATTTGTTAAAATATCACGCGAGTTGCGTTGAAACGTAAAACACAGCAAATTGTTTGAACCATTACTAGCGCGTGTTGTTTGAAAAACAGAAATAACGAATTGTGTGTAACATGAAGAGAGTGACTTGTGTTGAAAATACTAACAAAACGAGTTATTTTATCCAATAAACTACGAGGATGTAATTTCTTCGAATATCTATACGATGAGGATGCGAGTTGCTCGAATTGCTAAACGATGAAAATTTGAATTGTTCGTAAATTTCACATGCACATTGAAAAAAGCTGCGAAATAAGAACACAACCACTAAATCCATAAAAACTGAATAAACTACAAGCGAGAGACAACCCAACACACAAAAATCGAAACACGACACATGCACCTACAAAACCTAATGTCGACCACAATAAACCCAGTTGCTACTATTTGATACACGGTCTTAACTACATAATTTCAGTATAATAGGCAACGTCGATTGTAATGAACCACGTAGATGCACTTTCAAATCTAGTAAAACACAGAAATGCGATAGTTTTTCTCATAAACTCAGTACCTGTATGAGCGACCGTTGATCTCTTCACTAGTGGATACTCACTGTTTTTTCGTGTACGACTTTTTGGTTACTAATTAGAGACTATCGATATCGACCGTCGGCTAAATTACGCTTTGATGGTGTAAAAGAATCGACGACGGCAACAAAATTGGTTGGTGGGTAGATGAAAGGTTGTGGAAGGATTTTTAGAGAGAATGTTTTATTTTGGTTAAAAACAAATCGAGTTTTGAAGAAAAAAATCTTGTTAATATAGTGCCAATAGTATTTTTGTTTATTATTTGGGTTGAAATACCCCGTCAATCTATTCAATTTTCAGGTACTAGAGAAAAATGAATGGATGTTTAGTGACATTTTTTACGAAATATATTCATACATCTTCATAAAAGAAAATTAAGACCGCATGAGTAATATTTTCAGTCTAACGTATCCAAACAAAAAATATGACCCAAACAAAAATATATTTGTAAGAGAATTGAACGAAAACTTACTAGTCTCGGCGCAGATTGTTAAGCCAAAGCCATAAGCTCGCAAAAAAAACTGATATTTAAATTGATGTAAGCTAGAGGTTAATGATACGGGACTTGGTCATATCTTAATTTGCTTAGTTTATTACCACTTTCACAGACTTGGTCATAAGAAAAAGAAAAAAACCAAATTTAATCACTAAATCGCGATTGAGCCCAAATCAGATAGTGAATGCATTAATTTATGTAATCATTTAATTTTGAGTCTAAATTTTTCACCTTTGTTAATTTTTGTGATTAAAGTAAAAGATCAAATTTGTATTATATTCCACCGTTTATACAAAATAATTAATTTCTAATTGAACTTAACATTATACATCTCAGTGACATTTAATACAAATGTTAGGTAAACTACGTTTCAAATAATGATAATAATAACTAATAATTCAATTATTATGTGAATTTATTGTTTTGAATTTAATTTTTTATTTGATTTGTTATCCATGTTTTAACAATTTTATTTATGTAAGGTCTATCGAGATCTTATTTAGATATATTGAAAGAGATTCGAAATTCAGGTTGCATAGTAAAATATAAATATCAAATACAATAAAAAATTAATAAACCAATCATTTATTCTATAAAGTGATATATATTAATAAAAAAAACATCTATCGGTCCAAAGGTCTAGTTTTGGGATACTTTTAGATTTTATTGGTGGTAAGATAAGTATAGGTTCTATAAAGAACATTTTGTATTAATAGGTTAAATGAGCTCAAAAATTTATTTTGGTCAACAAAATATAATGGCTCACTCATGTGGGTTAGTATTTATTATAATAATAATAATTATTTAATATTTATTTTTTATTTAAAAAAATAATTAGAATATATTTATGGATCCCTAATAAGTTGGACCGATCGGCTAAATAAGCATATTCGGTCATTGTTTTAAAAAAGTTCATATTAAAAATAATCAAGTTATTAATTAACTAAATTAGATTTATGCGTGAAAAGGAAGTGTGACAACCAGATTGAATTTGAGTACTATGATGAAAAGGACCCGAATCACAACACTTAGCCTAAATTAATAAATCGCTGGACACAAGGAAGTAATAAAGGATGGACTATACAATGTTGGGCTTCAAATTGTAAAGATCATAAGTAAGAGACTAGGTTTTGGAATTTCATCATCCTAAACCCTTAATCACAAAAACGATCGCTTCCTTCTATGTCTGGAAACCTTTCATTTCTACTAACTCGTTCGGTAGGTTTCTTAAGGCAATATATAGAATCATTGAAAAACGAAAAAGAACAAAATAATACTAGATGGAAAACGGTAGGCAAACCCGTAAGTATTCTTACTTTTGTTTATTCATTAGGTGAATCTAGAAAAGGGTTTCAATTTATTTTTTCGCATCTTGTTATATATTATTTGATGTGATTTCGAATAATACATAACAATTGGTATTAGAGTCAACAAAGCACTTTTTTGGATTTGATAGAATAATCGAATTGTCTAAAGATATATATTGATGCACGTTCTTTTATTCACTATAAATCCATGTCATTGAGATTATGTGCTAATCGATCTGGTTAGGGCATGGATTTAAGGACTGTATAAAAAACATGCTTATGTAATCTATTTGTATTGAAAAAACGTTTATCTATTTTTTCATATTTAATATGAAATAAATTATAATTTTTATAATTTGAGGTTTTTTTTCCAGTAAATTAAGGTTGGTTGATGTCTGGAATTTCTTCTCCTGAAATTAGCATCAAATTAACCCTAATATGGTTCATGGACTGCTTAACCCCTGATGTTAACGCTGATCGAAATTTGTCCAACGATGTTCATCATGGTCAGCAAATTGCTGACGCTGTATTAAATGTCGTGACCTGTGAGGATTGGCAAACCCGTTGTTATCGCGATGATAGTAGTGAGGGGCTACTGATTAGGCAGCAACCTAGTGACAATAGCGCTACTACGGGCTGGGTGCTGCCTAGGACCTCTCAGCAGCAACTACTGCAGGTTGGGTGGATGCTCAGGACTTGCAGTAAGATTATTAAAGGTTGGGCACACCCAAGACATGTAGTAACAGATGGAGGCTGGGCACACTTAGGATTTGCAACAATGCAGGCTGGGCGCACGCCCAGGTGCTGCAATAGGTCGGAGGAAAAGATAAAAAATCTGAAAATAAATAAATCGGAAGTTAGTTTTTTCTTTTAAATTAATTATGTTATTAATTCAACATATTTGAATTAAATTTATTTTACAAATAGGATGTGTTTAGCATGCTAATTGTTTTGTGTTTATTTGTTAACTAGATTGTATGTTCTTATATGATTAAATAGTGATGTATAACTAAGGTTTTATAGACCGGTAAGTGAAACTAAGAATTAATTTAATCGACCCTCCAGAAGGTTTAAATTAATTTTCTTGTGGATCCTAGGCTTCGAAAGGTTCGAGGATTAATTTAAATTCAAATATTATTGTTCCTCCAGAAGGTTTACGATTGGATTTAAATTAATCATGAACGAGAGAAAACTATTGAAAATGGTCATTGTGTTGATTTTAATTTTAAGTAGATGAAATCGGTCTTCCGGAAGGTTTCAACGGTACTTAGGATAAATTGAATTCATCCTTGCAATTTTTTGATTAAGTAGGTGAAATCGGTATGGTTATTTTAATCTAAGTAAATGACATCGGATCTCCAGAAGGTCTCATTGGTACTTAGGAAATTAAAATAATGATCATGGTATTTTTCTCAAACTCATAAAATTGCATGTTAGTATGATTTTCCCTCTGGTGTCTATTATCAGGGAATTTTATGTTTTACATGTATTTTCCATGTTCATGCATATGTTTTCAGTTATATGTCAAGATGCTAAATATGCTTTGTGTTGTTTGTTCTTATTATAATGTCTATTTGTTACACATTCTATTGGGGAATCATCCACCCATGTTAGATTGTTCAGACTTCCGATTGTGGAAGAAAGATATATTGTTGTTTTTTCCTGTACATGATTATGACCACATATTTTCAACTACCAAGACATCCTCCTTAGTCCGGAAAGCACACCGGATGAAACTAAGGCGGATGAAAGGTGGGAGAAGTCAAATAAGTTATACATGACACTCTTGTTA
This sequence comes from Limnanthes douglasii subsp. nivea, assembly GCA_036936605.1. Lineage (NCBI taxonomy): Eukaryota > Viridiplantae > Streptophyta > Magnoliopsida > Brassicales > Limnanthaceae > Limnanthes > Limnanthes douglasii. Next base: position 50,056,360 of record JAUPFV010000003.1, read on the forward strand.
CAAATGATACAAATAGCATTACGTGGGTTTCTCCCTAAAGGTGTTACCACTGCCTCGGTCTTTCTCGCGGAGCTTGCATAAGCCTTTTTCGAAAATAGGAAGGCAAAAATGCAGCATCTTCTAATCGAGCTAGATACCAAAAATTATACCGATAGAGGTAAAATTTGGGAGCACATTCTTGGAATGTCGATGATTGGCCAAAATTTAAAGGCAATCAGTTTAGACCTTTCTGAGTAATGCATAGCGGGGTTCACATTTCATTCGTTTCCAGACTGGTTAAGTATTTCCAATTCACCTATAACTGCATGCGGGAAAAAGGAAATATCAATGAGTTGATTTCCCACGCTACACAAGAGGAGGAGAAATTTAAAGACACATCATATGAGATTAATGTGATTACATCTGCAAAAGGGACAGGGCCTAAACGGAAGACTGATGACAAAGGACCAGGTCAAGGACCATTAAGAAGAGAAAGCCTGAAGAATTGACTGTAGGTCGATATTTTTATTGCATGGAGAAAGGACACCAGAAGAAGAACTATGGGAAACGTCGCGCTTACATGTTAAGAAAATGTATTCCCTCATCTTTGGTTGTTTCAGAAAGTAATATAGTTTTTTTGAAAATAAATACTTGGTGGGTTGATTCAGTTTCAACAAATCATGTATGTTTTTCTTTGTAGGGTACATCAAAGAGCAGGATGCTAAGTGAGCATGAAATATCCATTTTCACGGCATACGGGAGCTCGTATGATGTTATAGTTATTTGTCATTTTTCTTTAAAACTTTCCACTGGACATATATTATTATTAGAGAATGTAATGTATGTTTCCACTTTTTAGAGGAACTTAATTTATTTTCCAATTCTAGACTTGCAAGGTTACTCTTGTTTGATGGGAAACAATTATTTTACACTATCTCTATTATTGGAAATAGAAATTTGATTAAAGAGGATAATTTATATTTGTTGAATACTATTAATAATTACAACATTACTATCAATACAAAACGTACACCCAACAACATTACTAAATCTAAAATATCTTCTAAACTGTGGCACAAATGGTTATATCACATATCCAAAGTTAGGATAGACAAGCTTGTTGCTTAAGGTTTATTAGCCTCCCTTGATTACTCTGACTTCAGTATATGTGTCGAGTGTATCAAAGGGAAACAAACAAAATTTCAAAATTTAGGGGCATATAAAGCGAGCAAAGTCCTAGAATTGATTCATACCAACATATTTGGACCGTATCCACGGGAATCGTGGAACGGGCAGCGGTACTTTATATCATTCATCGACGACTACTCTCGTTTCAGTTACCTTTATCTTCTTCATGAAAAGCCTGAGGCCTTGGACAGGTTCATAGCTTTTAGGTACGAGGTTGAGAGACAACTCTGTAAAAGCATTAAAACTGTTTGATCTGACCCTGGTGGTGAATATTATGGTAGATATGACGGATCGGGTGAACAACGTGCAGGGCCCTTTGCACATTACCTAGAGATATATGGAATAGTCCCTCAATAAACTATTCTCGGTTCACCTTGCATGAATGGTGTATCCGAGAGACAGAACTGAACACTAAAAGATATGGTTAGAAGCATGATAAGTCATTCATCTCTACCATTATCTCTATGGGGGGAAGCCATCAAATGTATTGCTTATATACTCAATCGAGTACCCACCAAGGCTACTGTTAGGACCCCATATGAGCTTTAGAACGGGCATATACTCAATTTAAAACATCTGAATGTGTGGGGTTGTTCAACTGAGACGAGCCCTTACAAACCTCAAGAAAAGAAACTGGACCAAAAAATAGTAAGTTATTTCTTCATAGGTTATTCCGAACATTCCATAAGGTTTAATTTTTATGATTCTCTCACTGGTACAATATTTGAGACATGAACGACCAGGTTTCTAAAGGATGTTGAGTTTGGAGGGAAGAATAAGGGAACATATGTTGATTTTGAGGAAGAATCCATAGAGATTCATGAAGGTTATAATGGTGATACTCGGGTATCAGAAGATTAGGTTGTAATGCCAATCGTTTTGGTCTCATTTGAACAAGATAATCCTCAAATTAACACTGATGCTCGGGTCCACGTAGAACAAGAGAAACCTCAAGATAATCTTCCACGAGGGAATCAAAATGACATCATTCATAATGATAAAACCCCACCTCCTCAAGAAGTACAACGGGAGGTAATAGTTCTCTTGTAAAAGTCCACGAGAGAAAGAAAAAGTAATATAGGTCCAGAATTTATAATATATCTTCAGGAGGATGATGAGTTATGTGCTGGAACTGTAGATGATCCTTCATCCTACAAACAGGACATGGCAAGATCTAAGTTTCGGAAGTGGATTGACGCATGAAAGAAGAGTATAAATCAATCTAGGATAATGCGGTATGGGATTGTTTCCCATTAACTAAAGGTAAATAGGGAATTGGTTGTAAATGGGTTTACAAAACCAAATGTGATTCCCTACATAATGTGGAAAGACATAAAGCACGTCTTGTAGCGAAAGTTTATACTCAACGTGAAGGGATTGATTTTAAAGAAACCTTCTCTCTAGTATCGATGAAGGATTCCTTTAATACAATCATAGAATTAGTTTCACATTTCGACCTTGAGCTTCATCATATGGAGGTTAAGACCATTTTTCCCAATGGTAATATTGAGGAAACGATATATATGGTGCCACCAGAATACTTTGTGGAAAGTAACTCAAAAGATCTGGTTTGCAGGCTTAAGAAATTCATATATGGGCTTAAACACGCCTCTCGTCAATGGTATTACAAATTTCTTGAGGTGATAGTCGGTTATGACTTTGATATCAATTCGGTTGAGAATTGTGTATATCAAAAGTTCACTGGGACTAATTTTATATTTCTTATATTATATGTGGATGACATATTGATTTCCTCGAGCAATAAGGAATTATTATACACTATAAAAAGATTTATATCAGACAAGTTTGATATGAACGATTTTGGTGATGCCACTCTCGTAATATTCTTGGATTATCACAAAAAGAATATATTAAAAGTGTATTACAATATTACGGATTGGCATATCGCAAACCCATAAGTACCTATATAGCAAACGGTGACAAACTTAGTATGGGTCAATTTCCTAACACAAAACTTGAGATTGAAGAAATGAAAACGATCCCGTATGCTTCGGTAGTTGGGAGTTTAATGTATGCTTAAGTCTGTACTATGCCGGACAGTGTCTTTGTTGTAAATATGTTTGGGAGATACGTTAGTAACCCAGGCATGGATCACTGGAAATCAATTTGAAGGGTACTCTGATACCTGCAAGGAACAAAGAGGCACATGTTGACATATTGGAAGTCAGATAAAATTTCGATGCGGATTTTGGTGGATACGTAGACACAATAAAGAGCACGCAATGCAACATATTCGTATTGGCTAGACGTGCAATATCCTGGAAAAGTATAAAACAAACACTTAGTGCATCATCCACCATGGCAGTATAATTTGTTGCGTGCTTTGAGGCATCTAACCAAGCACTATGACTGTGGAATTTTGTTACTGGATTACGCATTGTAAAAGGTATAGAAGGTCTCATGAGTTTATAGTGCGATAACAATTCAATAGTGTAGTACTTTAACATCAACATGAGCTTGTCTAATCCAAACACATAGACATAAAGTTTATGTCTATTAAAGAAGGAGTACAGATGGGTCAGATAAGTATATAGCAAATCTAACAAACTCCATGATAGCAGATCCTATAACAAAGGCAGTTTTGTCTAACATTTTCTAGGGACACAATATAATTATGGATGTAGTTGATTTAGATGATTGTTTGTTTCACTGGGAGAGTTTGTAATAGGATCTGATGTTATATTTTGCAGTATTGTGCACATTAAAATTTATTGCAAGATATATATGCTTGGAAATATTTATTGAAATATGTACTCTATTAGATCTCGAACGATATGAACCATTTAAGAGTAAATATGTACGATTGGAAGCCATGTTACTCTTAGCCCATGCTCCATAACTGGATAAAGTAATTGATTGATAATGGTAATGTGATTACTGTTGCATCATATTGTTCACATTACGAGAAAGAGGTCTTTAGTCCTATATTGTTATCAGTCATGTATGGGATTTTACCGTTTGCCCATTGACAATGAATATAGGGATCCCATTAAAGTTGAATATGTATTTTTGAGTAACATGTGGTGATCCAATTGAGAGATTGTTGGAATATATTTATGGACCGATAATAATTTGGACTGAGATGCTAAATAAACATATTCAGGAATTATCTTAAGGAAGTCCAAATTAAAAGTAATCCAGTTAATTATTTAATTAACTAAATTGATCTATGGGTAAAAGGCATTATGGGCTCAAGTGTGGTAACTGGGTTGAATTTGGGCACTGTGATGAAGAGGGCCTAAATCTCAACACTTAAGTCCGAATTAATAAATCATGGATATAAATTGAATTATCAATTTATCGGGTTATGGTCCCTAGACACAAGGAAGTAATAAAGGATAGCATTTACAATGTCGAGCTTCACATTGTAAAGACTATAAGTAAGGGGCTAGGTTTAGGAATTTCATCATCCTAAACTCTAATCGCAAAGACGAACACTTATTTTAGTGTCTGGGAACGTTTCCTTTTGACTAACTCGTTCTGCAGGTTTCTCAAGGCAATATACAGAATCTATGAAGATTGAAAATGAACAAAAGAATACTAGATGGAAAGCAGCAGGCAAACCCGTAAGTATTCTTGCTTTTGGTTAGAAAAAGGTTACTATTTATTTTCCGCGTTTTGTTATATATTATTTGATGTGATTTTAAATAATATATAACATAGTACTCTTCTTTCTCTAGATATTTACATATCAATTTTAGGTGAACCGTTCTTGGGCTCATCAACGACGACCATAATGAGAGTTTCTTTGAACTGGTATCTGAAAGCAACTTTTAAAACAAAACTACTCTTTTTTAAGCGAGCTTTAGCAGAATGGTTACTCAATAAGCATGTAGTAACTCATCTCTCTATTTCTTGGAAAGTGCGGGATCGCAAGGTCTTCTTGGAACTTCCCTTACTTAAGACCAGCTAAAGGGGTAAAGGTTGTTGCTTGCGTGTCAATCTTTCAGGTCATAAGAAGAGAATGGTTTCTTGGTGAACACCGCTCGGGAGTCTAAAGTGATTGTGTCATAGCGAGCTAGTGGACTTCAGCGAGGAAGGGCAAGATCTGAAGTCCACTACGAGGCACATGTCATTGGAAAGAGGTTTCTAGAAATGATCATGAAGTAGGTTGGAGTTCGCGAGTGAGGCAAGAATTATTTTTTCCATAATGGTCTACAAAAACTTTGAGGAGGCTAACAATTTAAGATGTGCAAATAGAGCGCAAGTGCTCATTAAGAAGTTGCGGTAAGCCAAAGTAAAGACGACCGATATTCCGAGCAAGGAATTCGGGCTCCCTGTCTAGAGTCATCTCCCGAAGCTGTCGGGGCATGGAAAGTGGATGTGATACTCACCTCATAAATCTCGAACTTCGTGAAGAACAATCACGTATAGGCTAGAATCCCATCCAGCATCGGAGTTTAACACGAAGATATTAAGCTACTTACATCCACCCAATATCGAGTTATTGTGCGAATCCATATTCAGTTTTCGAAGAAGCTTTGGAGAAAACATCTCGCGCTTGTATCTATAAAAGGTTAGTTTATCATTTAGTTCATGGAATTATGGTGTATAATTACCGAGGATTTTTTACACTAGCAAAGTTAGAAATATTTTACGGGTACGTAGACCTAGAGAGCCATATCGAGCACTTTATGGGAATAATTGTGAAGTTTCCAATGTTGTCACGTGTTTGATATGAACTCTAGGGGTGTGTAGCTTTGTCCTGGGGTAATAGTATAGCCCTGAGTTTTATCGCGAGCTTTTAAATATTGTCGGCACGTTTCAAGCATCAATTTGATGATGGCAAGGTCATAAAGGGCCATAAAGACCATGTGATACTTAACAATCATTGTAGCGGGGAAAGACTGAAGGATTACAATCATTGCGACAAATACTATCGAATCTGGTATTTTTGTTTGTCAATACGCCAACGACATTATCAAAAAAGTCTTTGTTTCGCAAACTTACCGAGAAGATATGGTAAGAACTACTAGAGCTGATATATTTTGTCATTTCCTAAATGATACAAACACTAACTCTTACCGGTAGATATATTGGTAGGTAGTGATCTTTTTTATGTGGATAAATTTGTACAGATCTTTTTTATACCAACACTAACATGTAGTGGTAGATATATTGGTAGGAATATTTTTTTGTAATATATCAAAACGAACATGTGAACAATTATGTATAACATTTAGGAATTAACTTGAAAGAATTTTGGGTAATTAAATACAACACGCAACTTCGTAATATACAAAAAATCGCAAAAGGTTATGTATTTTATATCTAAACAACTCACATTCTTATAATATATAAAAAATCCAAAATGTTATCTAGACGAAAAACGCGTAGGTTCGTTATATAACACAACTCACAAAATATGTGTGGATTTTATATTCAAACAAATAGCATGATCGCATGTTTAATTACAAACAATGCGCAATATTCATGTTTTGTCGATATCAAACAACTCGCAAAATGTGACAAAATATGAAACGACTAGCTCGTCAGCCTTGGTAACTGGTATATGTATTGATCATGCAGATAACTATCTAATTACATCATCTATTTTATTGATGATTTGACAAAGGTAGATAACTAATCATTACTAAAGCCATTAAAAACTCAAAAGAACTCCCTGCATATAAATAACAATGACCAGAGGGTAGTAAACATAAACTGTTAAAATCAAAATACTCATACCATCTTTAACTTCAAATAGCATGTCTGATTCTGGTTTTTTATGTGACTCATGGACTTCCATCATGACTAACAGAAGCTCCGGGTACTTTTCTCCAGTTGCACCCCTAAAACCATCAGAATTTGTATTTCGTTTCCCATATACTACTTCTGTGCAGACTCCGGGTGACTATTCAGAGCCTCCTCTGACCCCACCGGGGTTCCACAAATAAAAAGGAATTTTATGGAGACAAAGGAATAGAAAGAAGATGATTGGACTTCAAATGAGGCATATGAGGTGGAGGAATATGATGAGAACTTCAAGATTGAATAGATTGAAGATGATGACGATTGAAAAAGACTCATATGGTGATGATTGATTGCTTTGCTTTTGTCGTTTTTTTTGCATGATAACTGAGCAACCCTAAAATATGGTAGAATTTTTTATTAGGGTTGAGTGTCTGAAGGTTGTTATGGACTTGTAATCTCTTTTTATTAGTATAAAAATAGTCTGAAGTACTAGAAATGGTTTAATATCCAACCAACTTGCAGTGTAATTATAAAGAACATGCAGGTTTATTATCCAAAGAACTCGCGCAGTAAGATTACAAAAAAATATCATGTAAAAAATATACAAAAGAACTCTCATGTTGAGTAGTATACAAAGAACTTTCATGTTATGAAAATACAAATAACTTGCGCATGGAAGAATATACAAAGAACTCTCATGTTGAGTATTATACAAAGAACTCTGATATTGAGTAGTATACAAAGAACTCTCATATTTATATTACAAAGAACTCTCACATGGTTAAGTAGAATATACAAAGAAAACTCGTGGGTAAAATATACACACAACTCTCATGTTCTCAGTGTAATGTAAATAACTCGCAATGTCAATAATAAACAACTTTCAAGTTTGAATTTACCGTACAGAACTCGCATTCACCTTATTATTACAAAGAACTAACATTGTGTTCAAAGAACTCTTATGTGTAAAACTGAATAAAGCTCTAATGTTCTCATCTTTAAAGTGGAACCTCACAGGTCTTCCTGTTATCGCATGATTTCGAACAACGACCACACCTCAACTGTTTGGTCGTTATTTCTCCTCTAGACAAAATTCATTTTTTCTTAGGCCTTCCAACGCGTTTTTTTCATGCTGGGAGGCAAAATTTCATAATCTGATGAATCGTTAGAGCTTGATCTTTTGCTGAAATTTGTTATCGACGATATACTGAAAGAACAACTTGACTTGTAATTGTTAACCGTGAAGAACGACTCTATCTGAGTCGATTGTATTATCGTTAAAGCGTGATAACATGTGAAAAAAATCTTGTTACCATGCACCACAAGAACAATTGAAATCCAGCATATTAACAACCATTACAGGGTCTGAAAAAACTTCAAACAAGGCTGCAAAAAACTTACAGACTAGCCAGGTTCGGCCTTTTTCAACATTCTGCTTTAGCTTCTTTTCATACTTGACGTCTAGATTAGTACTCCAGCTAAGCCCCTCCAAATATTATCGTGAAATTTGATTCATAATCAAGACTTTAATCTTGTCAACCAATTTAATAATGGGTAGGATGCACAATTTTTTAATTTGTGCGTTAAACGATTCAGCCGCAGTAGATGCTACAGAAATGTTCGACATAAGCAAACATATTTGGGGGTAAAGTTTCAAGAAATGTTTTAATTTAATCACCAATTTTACATATAAATTATGAAAGTTGATTATTAAAAAGATATGCAGTGGGAGCATAAGCACATCGATGGAACATACATATCATCCTAGCTTTAAAATATCTGTTAGTGTGATCAATAACTCTCTTCAAATTCCAAACAAGATGAAAATAATAGTATACATGATAACAGTTTGGATACAAGATATAAACTACATTAATGATACCTAAATGACGGTCTGGAATAAATGTGATTTAGCACTCCAAGAAATGAGGTTTTAAACACTCCAAAACCATAACTAATTTTCAGAATCTTCAATACCTATGACACCAAATGCAATAGGGAATAAACCTAAAAAACAAGAGAAACATGGTCAAATATAGACACAACTCGCAATAACGCATGATTGTACATATAATAACTCGTATGTGTTAATCATGTACACAACTCGCATGTTTAGTCATGTAATGATGAACATAAAAAATTCACTTTGATTTATACACGAAGAACTCGCAACATTACATAATAAACAACTCACAAAATTGCGTAATAAACAACTCATAACATTGAGTAATAAACAACGCACATGTTTATATTATCGTGAACAACTTGCGCATTTGGTTTTCAAAGAATACGCATTATAATTTCTAATTTAACTAAACTCTCGCAGTCCATCAATTATAAGAAAAACATGAAACTAACCGTTGTTACCGTCCTTTCCTATAACAGACAGCAATACACCCCTATACTTGTCGGTTAAAAATGTTACATTGACATACAACACCGGACGGTATGAATGGAAACCTTGAAGACATGAACCGAATACTATAAAACAATGCTTGAAGACGTTTCCAGCTGATAATTCCAACTGGCGAACGATAGTAATATAACGGCTCTTCAATCGTTTGAAGTATCCCTTTAGTGAACTAAAAGAACTAGAACTATCTCTGGAAACTACCCTCATTGCCTTCTCTAAATCATTCCATGATAGATGGTAGGAGATGTCAAAATCGTAGTCTTGTTTGACATACGATTATATAGTTTTGGCTGTCAACGAATGACATGTTAGGATAGAATAATGAATTTCCTCCGCTATCAAATATAATGTCAAATGCTTAATTTTTATGTTTTTGGAAGAAAACGGGACTGCAAGTATGTTGCGCAACATACCGCTTAATCATCATCAATTCGGTGCTTGAATCAATTGATGCATAAAGTCTCCTTTTACATCCACTTGCGAATTTATTTTCACAATAAGCAGTGATCTTACTTGTTGTATTGTGCATGTATTTGAAACAAAAAACATGCTCTAAGGCATATCGAAATAAAGATAACCTTAGGGTTGTAGCACCTTTATCAAAATCTTGACCAACCCTTATGATAGCACCAAACCAACGAGTAGTAGCAAGTTGTTTTTTTCTCTGATCAGAATTAACTAAACCATTAATAGTATTCCCACTAGTTAGTTGATTATGATATACTCCTCCCAAACTTATGCTAGGTTGTTTACGCTTTATCAAGGAGTTGTTGTTCTATAGCAAAACTAGCGTGTTTTAAACGCTCCAAATTAAGATATAAATCTAAACCAACAAAATCTTTCTCATTATTAAATAAAAAATTCTTGTGGTCACCACAGGGTTAGGTAATAATGTAATTACCTCTGACCAACTCCTCCCATATGCTCACGTACTCTTGAATACTTTTAAAGTTTTCAAACTCCGTGCAAAAAACAATTGTAGTTTGCTGACCATTTTTGAAAATATAAACTCGTGGTTCAAACATACCTTACCTTGCATATAACTCTCGATTTCTAATTTAATCAACAAAGAACTTGAAACATCAAAGTAATCAATATAACTCTCAAGTTCTATATGTGATGTACACAACTCTCATTGTGAAAATTATACAGACAACACGCAATAATGTACACAAGTCTTAAGTTCCGAGTTAGTCAACAAAAGAACTCGCATTATCAACAAAACACAACTTGGATTCTTAAAATTTCTCTAAACTCATATGCTCATATACAAAATATAAATCAAACAACTCGTATCGTCTACACGTAAAAAACTAAACAATTTGTATCTTCATCAAACAACTCGCATTGTCTACACGTAAAAAACCCAAAAAATTGTATATTCATCAAACAACTTGCATCCTCTATCACGCATGCCTGGACAACTATAATATCGAGTCTGTATATTGTTTCAAGCCTAAAAACACATGAAGTACCCTAAAAACAGTATATAACTTATTAAAAATGATTATAGTCTTGAAATTGAACTAATGAACATTCGTTCTCTAAAATAAAATAGGAAATATCACGTATTGCACGATGATCCCAAAACTAATAAAACATATTGATTAAAAGATAAATAAAAAATAACCCGATGAAACTAATTTGTAATTCTCATTAGTACTCCTTGGTTGCTAGAATGAAAGAACCACATGCTGGAAAACTCTAACAACCTCTGATTCTGCTTGATAACCTAAAAACCACTAGTTGGAATTAGTTAATATATATTTTACATAAATATACTAAACTTAAAAATGCTGAAAATTGCACTTTTTAGTGGTTTTTGGTTGTAGGGTTAAGCTCTATGTTGAAGCTTGTTAGAAGGAGGCTAAATATATTCAAATGTTTAAAATCTAGAAAGGGGAAAGAAAATAATTGTTTTACATTATATAGTTGGTAAAAGGTATTTATGATAATAATAAAAAAATTAATTGTGAGTTCGATAGTTGAAATGGGTATTAAGTAATAATAAAACATAAATTGGATATTAGATGAAAGTATAATAATTGATTATATACTATAAAGGTCATTTCCCTTATTTTAAATGTCACCGCATTAAAATATAAATTTTTAACTTTTGTCCACCGTTGATTAGTTTTTCTTTTATCTTTTATAAAATTTTATTAGTTTATATTAGATACATAAATTTTAAGTGACATGTATTTTGAAACAAAACTTATACACAGATATTTAAAAAGCTAATAATTATTTATTTTTTACTTAACAATATTTAAAATAAAACCCCGAAATATCTTAAATAATATATAATTTGAGACTGAGTGAATACTTCATTTCACAAGTATAAGCACATACTCCTTCCGTCTCATAATATCAGTAATTTTAAACATTTTAAGAGTTTCATAATATGTGTCGAGTTAGAAAACCAAGAGAAAATTGTTATGTTTTTCCAATGATAACATTTTATATGTACTCTCTATGTAACATAATATGAGTTGTACAATGATATAACATATATATTAAGATTTCTCTATTCTACCTGATCTTAATATTGATCTCAATTAGATTTTTTTAGTTTCTGATCTTAATATGGATTCTAATTGTTTGGTTCATGATCTCAATCATACTCCAATTAACTTAAACAATAAATATGAATCTGATTATGTTTCGTTAGATTGAAACAAAGAAGAAGAAGTTGAAGATAATGCTACTAATTTGAAGATGGATGCACACGAAAAACATTTTGATATAGGTAAAATTTCAACTTTTTAAATAAACAAATATTCAAAAAAATTCTTACATATATTTTTAGTTTATACGAATAATATTTTTATCTTTTTTATATTCTATATATAGAGAGAATTTATAAAGTTATACATATAGAACAAGAAACGAAAGAGATATTATTATTTTTTTGTTTGAGTTAAGTGTATAAAAAAGGCTCGTGTATTGTTGAGAGAGAAAATATATTGTTTTATAAATAATTCTTACATTGTTGCTGTTTTTACCTGTTATTGTGAGCATTGAAAACTTTGAATATATATTCATGGTTTGATAAATATCGAAAGAATAAATTGTTATTATTAAAAATTCAAAATTTTAAAAATAATATCTAGTCTTTAACTATTTTTAAAACCAAAAATATAAACTGTTTTAATATTTATTTATATATATTTTAATTGTTATTATAATTCTAAAAGCAATAAAATTCAAATTGTAGTTTTTTTTAACATATTTTTTGGATTCAAACATATTTTCATATTTCAAATAAATAAAGCGTTATCAATTAACATTATTTATACAAAATGTTATTGGTATATTTGTTTTGAAGTAATTTTAATTATTTGTATCGATCATTTTAAAATTACAAATAGTGTTAATATCAATACAAATAATTAAAATCACTTTAGATCATTTTAAAATTATAAATAATGTTAATATCAATACAAATAATTAAAATTACTTCAAAACAAATATACAAATAATTAAAATCACTTTAGATCATTTTAAAATTATAAATAATGTTAATATCAATACAAATAATTAAAATTACTTCAAAACAAATATACCAATACCATCGGCTTAAGATTACATATAAATAATGCCAATTGATAATATTTTATTTATTTAGGATCATATAAAAAATATTTGAATCTAATTAATTTATTTCTTTTTTAAGTTTTATAAAAAAAGAGTTTGGCTAACCCGTGCCATTTATTGCTTAATTTTCATTACTGATAACATAAATTTAAGTGAATCATAATGTTAAATTTACATCTTTTAAGAATTGACCTAACTATCCCGTGTACCTGTTTTGTTTAAGATTGATTTGTTTTTTTATTATTGATAAATTCTAAAATATTTGTAATAATTATAATAGAATTTTTAATATTATATTAACGTTTCACTTATTAAATCAATTTAACTTGGTTTTTGTTTTAGATAATAGTTATCGTATTGAAGGGTAATAATATTCAAACTTTATGATTATAAAAAATAATAAGATGTTAGAATTATAACAACAATTAAAAATATTTATAAAAAATAAGAAATAAATAAATATTAAAACCGCTTATATTTTTTGGTTTTCGAAATAATTAAAAACTAGATATTATCTTTAAAACTTTAAATTTTTAATAGTATCGGTTTATTTTTATTTTTTTTATATATACAATTATGTGTATATCAAACCATGACTATCCCTTTAAGTGTTCAATGCTCACAATCACATGTAATGTAAGGATTATTTATAAAACAATATCATGTCTCTTAACAATATACTATCATTTTTTATACACTTCACTCGAACACAAACAATAGAGTCAGTTTACTATTTTTTTTTTCTTTTCGTTCTTACTTCACTCAGAACACAAACAGAAGAGTCAGTTTACTACAATTCTTTTCTCTTTTCTTTCTTTCATGTACAATTCGTTGAAACAAAAGGCAGTTTACTATATTTCATTTTATACATGTAACTTAAAAAAGATAATATTACCTCTTTCGTTTTTTTTCTATATGTGTAACTTTATAAGTTCTCTTTATATATAAAATATAAAAAAATAAAAGTATTATTCGTATAAACTAAAAATATATGTAATTTGTTTTTGAATAATTTGTTTATTTAAAAAGTTGAAATTTTACCTATATCAAAATATTTTTCGTATGCATCCATCTCCAAATTAGTAGCATTATCTTCAATTTTTACTTCTTTGTTTAAGTCTAACGAAACATGATCGGATTCATATTCATTATTTAAGTTGATTGGAATATGGTTGCGATCAAGAACCAAACAAGTAGAATCCATATTATGTGAGGAACTAAAAAATCTGTTAAGATCAATATCAAAATTAGCTGGACTAGTAGATGACTTTTGTAGTGTATTTGTATCTATTTTTTTTTTCTAAGAATTAATATTGTAGTTGGTTTTGTATTTATATATCTAAATATGAGTGGAAAAATAAATATTTTAATTTTTCAATTATGCGAAACAAAAATTTGAATAAAATTTTGTTTACGTCAAAAATTTAAACACCATTTAATATTTTATTTTGAAAAATATTAAGATGACCTATTCAAAAAGGGTTTTGATATACCAAAAACAAATTTATACTATTCTATAAAATAAAAAGAAATCTTAATATATGTCTAATATCGTAGAACAACTTATATTATATTACCCAGTTTTAAGTCGAAAGTCGAAACGAATAAAATATGCAAGTCATCACGTGGTGTCATCATGTGACGACAGCCTCGGTAAAGTTCGAGATCCCATACCGATGTGATGTCGATGGATGGGAATGGACTGGAGCTGGGGATGAGTATTCAAATAAATATAGTGTAATTATTCTAATATTATTTATAATTGGTCAATTAAAATTTTATTTAGCTGGATTAATTGTAATAATAATAATTATTATTATTATTATTATTATTATTATTATTATTATTATTATTATTATTATTATTATTATTATTATTATTATTACGGTAAAATATAATTAGTCAAAAGGTTACTATGTTCTATTTCTATTAGTTATTTAAGATGATAATTTTTTGATCATTAAATTAGCGGTGAGTGCCATAGTCAACCAACTCAGTTACCCAGGTCAAGTTTTGTTCGTTTTGGTTATGTTTCATTTCGTTCGGATTTCGTTTCCGTTCCATCAATTATATATAAAAAATCTAATAATAATTTAATTTTCTACGTCTATTATTAATTAATAAATATAAAATTAAAGTTCAGAAACTAATTATTGAGATTTTTTTTTTCGTTACCTTATAATTTTGGAAATATAAGGTATGAATAATAAATTAAAAAAAAAACAATGGGTTCTACAACGATCTCATATCAGTTTTATCGATTTATTGATTTTATGAGTTCGGTTTTATATCGGTTCTATATCGGTTCTATTGGTTTATCGGTTCAGTTCCAAATCAGTTCCATCTATTCATCATTTATATCGATTTGGTTACCGGTTTTATCGTTTTGGTATTTTTATCGGTTTTGGTTTTTAAAATGGAACTGTAAACCAAACCTCTAAGGTTCGGTCTGATTCTCGATTTTACCGATTCAGTTATTGTTTCTGGTTATGAAAAACTAATAGAATAATATACCATTATTAAAAGATTGGGAATATAATATATTAGAAGAATTACATATTATTATAGAATCCTGAAATTATTAGGAAATTAAATCTAATTATTGTTAAATTTTAAACGTTTTATTTTATATTCAAAACCATTTAGTTGGTTATACCGAGTCTTTATTGTGTATTAATTTTTATTGAAACTCTCTCTCTCTCTCATTGGTATCAAATCTAACTTTAAAAAAAAACAAAAGTAAACTTGATGACTTACGACAATTTTGTACAACGAGGTCCAAAGAATATTGGACGGTTGTTGTTTTTGGAGTAGCAGTACCATCACGATGTCGATAAATCAGAGTTGGAAGCGATAAAGCTAAAAAAATTGGAGGCAACAAATTACATTTTCAGGCAATTACTCGGCCCATCTTGGTAATAATTCTTAGCAAATAAAATTCCGAATATATTTGGGATTCCATGAAGAAAATATATCAAAGTTCTGCTAGAGTGAAAAGTATGCACAACTTCAAGCTTTGAGAGGAATTTTAAGACTCTACAAATGAAGGATGAAGAATCTGTTACCAAGTAGTTCCTAGTTAAGATGAAACAATCAAACTAGTTTATTGTCGAAGTGAAGACCAAACATTATTTTTAAGAAATCTTAGTTAAGATGGAACAATCAAACTGGTTTATTCTCGAAGTGAAGAACAAGTTGCATATATATAGACCAAGCCTCTCAAGTTGACTCCATCTGTGAAGTTGGGTGGTTTACTTGGAGTTTGTTCACGTACTCCTCTAAAAGAGTATTTTTTGTAAATGGTTAATTATTTTTTTCAAATTGAAATGTGCAGATTTCAGTTCAAGGGAGGGTGTTAAAATTTAAACGTTTTATTTTATATTTATTTTCATTCAAAACTATCTAGTGAGTTAAACCAATTCTTTATTGTGTATTAACTTTCAACAAAACCTCTTTATTAAGTTAGATCAAAATTTTAGGAATTCTTTGTTTGGATTTAGAAATTTCGTGTCAGCTTTGCAAAACTTATTTATAGATCGTTTTATATTATTAATTTATAAAACATATAATTTTATATTTTTTATATTTTGAGCCAATAATTATTATAGGATCATGAGAATATTATATATATATATATATATATATATATATATATATATATATATATATATATATATATAATTATTTGATGATACTTAGAAACGTTTGTTATAACAAGCGCCGAAATCATATTAAAATTATTTTTTTGTTTTTGAACATTGAGTAAGTTTGATGTCGTGATTACAAAGCACACCGAAATCATATTTGAATATTTGTAAATGGAGATCACATAACAGGATTTTAGAAATGATATCACAATCATTATTTATGATTGGAGTATGGCTTGGAGAAAGTCTCTTCCCTTCTCTCGACCAAGGTTAATGATACAGAAAAGGTCGCTATGATCTGTGAGCTTACTTGCGAGGAGATTAAGTCCGCCTTATTTAGTATCGATAACAACAAATCTTCTGGTCCAGACAGTTTTAATTCCAGCTTCTTCAAGACCTCTTGGAATATCGTGGGTAATGATATTTGTAATAGGGTATTGGAGTTCTTCCACTCGGGTGCTCTCGATCCCTCTTGGAATTCCTCTTCCATTGCTCTAATTCCCAAAAAATATTCACGTTCTATGGCTTCTGATTTCAGACCTATTTCTCTATGAAATGTTGTTTACAAGATCATCTCTAAAATTTTAGTGAATATAATTAAGGATTTTTTCCCATATTTGATTGAAAATTCTTAATCAGCTTTTGTCGTTGGTAGAAACAACTCAGATAACATTCTTCTTTCCCAAGAAATTCTGCGAGGCTACCATAGTAATTGAAATGATCAAAGGGTCACCCTTAAAATCGACTTGATGCAAGCCTTCAATAACATCCGTTGGCACCTCATTCTCGACATTCTTGTTACGATGAATTTCCCTGAAAATATGATCATTTGGATCACTCATTGCATTTCCTCGCCTACGTATTCCATTATCATTAATGGTGATCCTCATGGTAACTTCCATGGCAGAAAGGGTCTTAGACAAGGAGCCCTACTCTCTCCCTTCCTGTTTGTCCTTGTCATGCAAGTCCTCTCCAGTATCCTGAAGGAGAAAAATAATGACAGAAACTTATGGTTTCACTAGAAGTGTCACAATCTTAAAATCACTAATCTCTGCTTTGCAGACGATCTTATGAATTTATGTCATGGAGATGTAAACTTCCTATTTCTCATTAAAGAGGGACTTGATGATTTTAATTTATTTCGGGCTCAAAAGTCAGCCCGTCGAAAATCCATATTTTCATTTCTAGAATCAATCCTACTCTCCGTAACGAGATTCTCTCTATATTGGGCTTTGTGGAAGGTATCATTCCGTTTAAGTAACTCGGTGTTCCCCTTTTCACTGTTCGGATCTCCTATTTGGATTGTCGTCCTATTCTTCACAATATTACTCGATGATTGATTCTTGGACTTCCAAACATCTCTTTTATTTCGGAAGGCTCCAACTCATCAAGTCTCTCTTTATTGGTCATCTATCTTTATCCTTCCCTCTAGGATCCTCAAAGAGTTTTCACAATACTTGCGTCGCTCCTTTTGTTCGGGCCCCGCCATAAAAATTCACGGGGATAAAGTGGCTTGGTCCAATGTCATCTCTCTCACGAAGGAGGGCAGCCTTGTGATTCTAGATTTAAAAATCTGGAATCAGGCGGTTGTCCTTAAACACCTCTGGTCTATTATAAGTAATAACAAAAAATCCATACGGTGTGACTGGATTAAATCAGAAAAATTAAAAAATGTTTTTTTTTTGAGATCTTGATTTTGGTTCCTCACCTTCTTGGATTTGGAGCAAGATTTTACGTCTTCGTCCTATTGCTAGTAATTTGTACAAGGTGGCTATTGGCAACGGTTCAAATACCTCTTTTTTGTTCGACCCATGGCTTTTTTGTACCTCTTTGGTTTCTCACTATGGAACAAGCATTATTAAAGACTCGAGGCTTAAGAAAAACCTCAAGGTCTCTCATATCATTCTCAACGGCCACTGGAATTGGCCTTTGAATATCAGATCGACAAGAGCTAGGTACATCAATCTTCAGGAGATCAATAATTTCATTCTCACTCTTCCTCCTCCTAACATCATCTCCAATGATGTTCCTTTTTGGACTCCGAAGGCTGGCAACCCCAACTTTACTATCATGGATACCTACAATGCCATTCGGTCGCCCACCGTAATAGTGGAGTGGGCCGGGTTAGTTTGGAATAAATTTAATATTCCCCGTCATCTTTAATTTTATGGATTGCCATCCTTGGCAAGCTTTCCAATCGGGACAAGCTACTGTGTTGGGGTTTTAATACCCCGCCAGTTTGTATGTTATGCAACTCTGACTCTAAAACTGTTTCTCACATTCTCTATGATTGTAGGTTCACAAAAATTATTTGGATCCATACGAGTTCTTTGCTTGGCTTCCTATTTATCACAAGTAGCTGGGAATATTGGGTTTGCGAGGCGTCAGATTGGTCTCATTCTTGAAACAATCACATTTGGAGTACTTGTTTTAGCGCGATTATCTACAACGTCTGGCAGGAGAGGAATGCACGAGTTTTTGGTTCCCCTCTGGTCACGACCTCTTTGGTGTCTCACCTGGATCTTCCGAGATCGTCGTTTCAGGTTCCACAACACCAAGATCTGCTAACATATGTAGTTCCTTCTTTTACTTACTTATCTTTATTGTCTTTAAGATCCTCTTATCCCCTTGGCTTTGCTCGTTGCTCTCTATTGTTGCTTGCTACTTTTGGATCTGCTATCTGTCGACTCACTTATTTACCCGGTTTTATTGCTATGAGAGTAGCTTTATTCTCTTGTCTTTCTTTTTCTACTCTATCTATCTTTTAGACGTTTTATGCATTCTTGTCGACTTTCATTTTGTTAATCGTATCTCCTTGGAATATGTCCTAGGTTTTTGTATGAACTCTTTTATTTTAATTTAATATTTGTTACATTAAAAAAAGTATTTATAATAGGTAAATCACAATTAATCTATTGTCTTTGATGATGTCAAAAACCCCATCATAATCTCAACTTCACAATTGTCTTTTATTTTGGGAGCTACTTTTCTTGTGGATAAATTTCGAGTGACAAAACCCATAAACATTGATGACCAAAATTAATTTTCAGCTGTTTATATTAATTATAATTATTCAACTATAATTAGTCAATTGGAATCTTATTTAATTTGATAAAATTTAATTGTTTTTTTGGAAAATATTTATTTAGATTTTAGTTATCTAAGGTAAAATTGTTTTGGTCAATTAGATATAATTGATTTATTTATTTAATAAAATTTCGATTTGAGCGTTATATTAATGATGACGATTTTCAGGAAAAGCCATATTAATATAATTATCGAAAATGATGGATTCCGATTGTGTGTTAAAAAAAAACAACCACTAAAAAAACATTATAATAAAAGTTGTAAAATATTATGATTAGTCTAATATGAGGAGACAATCTATGTAGGGATTTAAGTTAATCAACACGTACAAAAAGTATTGTTAAAACGTATAAAACCAAATATTATGATCAATTTAAACATAATAAGGATCAGAAGGAGATATTCTAGAAAGAACATCCGAAAACCTTATTGAGTACTCTAAAATATTATTTACTATCACTAAAATATTTTAGGCAGTTCGAGGGTAAACATTTAATTTTTACAGCATTCTTTTAGCCAATCTAATTTTCATAAACGAATAAAGAATTTTAATATTTGAAGACAAGTGTCATCCATCTACATAATTAAGACTAATGATATAATAGTAGTTTAAATAAGGGTTTGAACTAATTGTAAAAGGGTATGCTTTTTGTATCTTCAGATAAATATAATACAAAGTAAATATTTCTTGTTATTCTTGATCTGTTCAATCCTTTTACCATTAGAATCATTTGTTAAGTATTTCTCCTTATCATTTTTTACCCCGCATGTGAGAAATATTTTTACAAAGAATCATTTAACGAATGATGCTGACTCATTAATGAATGAAGATGAATTATTCTTAGGATTTCTTGGTTTGAAGGTCCCTAGTGATTGTTCAAAGAGTTCCTAATGTTGTGTCTCCAGTTGCTGAAAATGAGGTGGTTTGAAGAAGAACATATATGTTTTACCTATATGTGGAAACGAGGGAGCACAAGATGTTTCTAGAGTAGTCTATGATGCTCTTGTGAATGAAAATGTGATGAATAAATCTGGTCCATCCAATAGTATTTTGATCAATATTGGAGGTGAGGAGATGAGAACCGCACGTGTTAATGTAGCAAGTAATACATCGTCAATCTAACAAGATGTGTTTAGATCGTGGTCGTCAACGCAAAAACATGCTACACATAAAGGTGATGATTTATCCGCTATTAGTGCTTCACAATTACAAATGAATGAGTTGAAACAATAACAATATAAATTCAATATGTTACAATGAGAAATGACAAACTAGGTTTGGTCATTTGTCCAAAACATTATAATTATTAAATAAAAATATATTATAAAGATAAAATGAAAATCAAAACGAAGTAGTTGTGCCAAAAAAAATTTAAAAAAGATAAAAGAGAGAAAGACAAAGTTGATGACGAATGAAGTAAATTATAGAGAAAAATAAAGAATAAAAATGCGCTCATTTTTAAAATAAAAAAAAAACCAAGACTAGTTGTGTACACACTAACACGGTCTCCTTTATCCTAAATAATTATTGAAGGTGATTTTCCAAGGAAGTTTGATCCTTAGGATGAACAAGTATGATGAAACTAAAGATCTGAAGCATCATTTAGAACTATTTAGGAATGCTATATTTGGTTTAGTCATCATCATAGTCTCATATGTAGAGTATTCTCTATGACTCTTAGAGAAAACGCCATGGTCTGTTTTAATAATATGCCTTATGGATCTATTAAAAGTTTTGAGCAACTATGAATTCTTTTAAAACGTCAATTAATTAGAAACAAAGCTCTCAAGAATGTTGAGGATTATATGATGACCTTATATTAAAAGAAAGGTTAATAAGAATTATGTGTAATGGTTCGTTCAATAGATGAACAATTTAGATCATTGTGTTAAAGAAGTGACTTTAACAACCTTTAAAAGAGGTCTACCGACAGATAACAAGTTGTATGAGATATTTGATTAAGTATCTAACTGATAACATGAGAAATTTCTTAAGAATATATGAGATGTTCATTAAAATAGAAGAAACTAGAAGAAATGAGTTAAATTTCCACAACAAAAAATGGTTTGTCTAATAAAAAACAAGACTAGATATTCGTATTATAAAAATCCTGACAAAAGTTTTGCTCATCTTTGACAACTTGGTATAAGGTGAATTATCGAACTCCACGATTTATTATAGCTCCAGACAATGAAAGTTCTCGAAGATTCTATTGCGCTTACCATCATAACCATGAACATGCTACATCATATTGTTTTTTTTATAAATTTAAGGTCCTTTTTAGTTATTTTTTTTCTTTTTTAGCTTATTTTTTATTTATTATTTTAATAATGTCTTAGTTACATATTAAATCCATAAATAAATATAATGAGATTATGTATTATTTTTATTAATTAAACTAGCTAATCAACTACTATATATATAACTAAAGATAAATATCTATCGATCAAAATACCCCACACTTATTATAATTACAAAAAAAGTATGAAAAAAATAATATTATTCAACGATATAAAATAAATCCAAAATTTCTTTATTTTTAAAACGAAATAATGAAACTTAGTGAATCCTCCTAACCAAATGTTAGGAAACAAAAATTTAAATAAGTCTGAATTATTCATTTTGTTTTTGAATAATTATTTTCATTATACAATCATTCACTTGAATGTTCGTAGATATTTTGTTTAATGAATCAAAATACTATTTTTTGTAGTAGTAATCATTATTTGTATCATTGTTATTTATCCACGTGATACTAATGAATCACAAACCCGTCGAGCTAAGTTATTAGGTGGTAAGACATCTCAAAAAACATTTAAATTTGAGATAAATGCGATAATTTGTAAACAAGATTTGTCTCTTGCGCAATATCTAGTTTAATTAAAATTTCTAACTAATCTATTAAAGAGTGTTGGATGAGGCTATAACACTAAATAAGCCACCCAAGAAAATCAACATAAATGTATTCACTTTTTACACGAGTTTATACGTTGATTAAACATAAAACACAATTACTCGGTAAAAAATATATGAAAATCTTTTTTTTATTTTTCTTTGTCATCTATGACCACTACTCCTTTAATTTTTTTTTATTATTTCAATCTATTAATTTTGATAAAAAAAGTTATATTCGTAATAAAATTATATATATATATATATATATTAAAAAGTATGATAAAAAATTATTCAAATAAAAATCTAAATCTGCAATTACTCATTTTCTGGTTTTATAACCATTCCTAAGATCCTAATATATATAATTTATATATTTAAATAATTATTAATTTTTGTTTGTAACTTTCATTTAGACTCTAAATTCAATAACCGATACTCTACTCTTAATAATGAATATTATCCCTAATATTTTAAATAAACGTATAAAAAAGTTAAGTATAGAATAACATTAGTACTTATATCATTTGGGTTGAGTTTTTATTTTTCTACGTAGTCTCTAACAAACATTAAAAAATAGTCGCCACAAAATATGATAAAACACTCACTAATATATAAAATAGAAAGGTAAAAAACATTATAATGTTATATAGACTAAAGAATAAAAAGTAAAATGAGCACACAAAATATAAATAAACTAATAGGATATAAACAAAACAAAAAAAAGAATTTTGTTTTAAAACAAATATGAACAATGTTGGTGTGTCAAGTGACTTTTCTTATTATAGCAACAACAAATTCATTATATTTAAAAAAATATGTATAGTATTTTCGTGAGAACAAATAGCGTTGACGCGACGATAAACTGTATCGCAGTGAAAATGAATAATGTTGCAACAACGGCTATGAGTATTCATCGATGATTTTTTACAAGCAAAATAAATATATAAGTTACTCATATTGACGATTTTTTAAAAAATTGAAGGAAAGTATAAGTACTAAAAGTAAAATAAATGAAAAAAAAATACTCATATTGGGTTGTCTCTCAATCATCACTTAATTTAAAGACGATGACTCAATTTTTTTTATTTACTATCAAGTTATAGTGATTGCTAATTGTCTTTAAAAATTGTTGCAACTCTAGAATAAAAAACTTAATTTACGACCACCATTTTACTTATTTAATGTATTTTTTTTGCAACAATCAATTACATCTTTTTGGGATCTATCGAATACTATATTTTAGATTTTACACACTTGAAATTCAAAATTTAGGATACATTCACTCCAAATTAGAGCAAGCCTTTCAAATTT
The DNA here is from genome assembly GCA_036936605.1 of Limnanthes douglasii subsp. nivea. Classification (NCBI taxonomy): domain Eukaryota; kingdom Viridiplantae; phylum Streptophyta; class Magnoliopsida; order Brassicales; family Limnanthaceae; genus Limnanthes; species Limnanthes douglasii. The sequence continues at coordinate 50,080,193 of JAUPFV010000003.1, forward strand.
CTAATACAATTCTCATATTACGTGAAGCAATTTTTTATATATTCAATGAATTTATCTATGACATTTTTATACTTTGCTTCATCTCCTCGATTCGATACTTCTTGTAAAACCTGATATGAACTCAATAAGTTTATATACATCTTCAGGTGTTTTATAACATATTGCACCGACATTAACTACTTCTACCATTGCTCGATAATTAGAGAGTAAACCATTGTAAAACATTCGAACCTCAAGCCAAACAGACAATATACAAAAATGACATATTCGTTACAAATCATTGAATTTTTCTCATGTCTTGTGATAAACATCCCTATCATATTGAAAAAACTTTTAGACATCATTTCACAATTTAACTATTGGAGGTGAAAAATATTTCATCAGAAAACATTATACAAGTTCATCCTGAGTTATGATTATATCAAACGATAACGGAATCAACTGATTTGTAGCTTCACCATAGAGAGAGAATGGAAACATGTGAATTTTGATTGTATCTTTAGAGACTCCTTAAAGTTGAATATTGTTGCAAAAATCAAGAAAATATCCGGCGTGTATGTTTGGATCTTCATCCAGTTCTCCTCCAAATTGAATGGATTCATCAATAGATGTGATGATACATTGATGAATAGTAATATAAATTACATTGACTATTTGTTTTCCTTGTTTCTCATCCATTGCATCCTTATAATAAAAAAAGATCAAATTAATACTTCAGCAAGCACTTATAATTATTACAAGAATAAAAAATATTTCATAGACAACCAAACAAAACATCGACTGGATAAAATCACACAGTTATGATTTATCATTCAATTACCTGTAAGTATTAGAGACTCAAATTATTTAACCCGAAAAAAATAATTAATTCCTATTAATAATGAGCGTAATATTTATTTACCATCTAATTAAATCAATCGAGGTCAAGATTTGTTTTATTTAAATTAATAAAACAAACTAATAAATAAAAGAATATACAATTTTTAAGTAAATAAATATTCAAACATATCCATGGTATTTAACATGCATCAATGTTCTTCCCTATAATGTTTTATATTTTAATGAAATAAATCTTTTATACATTTTGTTAATATTTGTTTTTTTGTTATTATCGTCTCTTGATCTCAAATAATCTATATTATTGTAAGACTAGTTATATCTCTAGTATCCTACCAGCTATAATTAGATTATATAATACTAATAATCTAGTTCAAATTTCATTAGGTCATGGCATTCAACCTAGGATATTGTTATTAGTTTTAAAATAAATTTTACCTCTAAATCTTAACCTAAATGTTAATATATAATTGAATTAAAGTGACAAAAGATTAATCACATTCTTAATTAGACTGAGGTTCAACAACCTTAGAAAATATAAATTAGTTACTTCTAATCATGACTATTATTACAAAATAAGAAAGAGAAGAACAATAAAGTAAAATAAACTTCTTTGTATTTTGTATATATCTCCTATTGCAAAATCCTTAAAATTGCGTGAGTGACATGAAAAAAAAGTATTCTTTTTTGTAACTATTGTAGTGTATTTTATTTGGTCATAGTAACTATTATTTAATTTTTATTAAAATAATGGACCCTTATCATTATATTCATATAATATAACTAATTACTTTATTATTTAAATAGTTTACAACCCTATAACTAATTATTTGTGTCTTCTATTATTTAAATAGTTTAAAATGATGGACCCTCATTATTATACTTTAGAGTTTTTTTTTGCAAGCAATTCACAAGTTAAAATATACTTTTCGGAGCTTTGCTTTGAAATATATGGTATTTTAAATAAAACATAAAAAAATATGAGAGAAAAAAACGGTTGATGTACTTTGGTATTAACAGAAAGTTCAAGTGGTTATCTATAAATACTAATTTAACACTTGTTGGTTTTATGTAGTTTATCAAACCTTGGATTGTTGTTGGTAAATAGGTTTGATTTTGGGTGGTTATTGGTAGATTATCCCCCAATAATAGGAAATCTAATTAATATAAGAGACTACAAAAATAGTAAATCCAATTAATATAGATGACTTAGCTAATATGAACTCTAATTAATAGAAAAGACCTAATTAATAAATAAAATCTAATTAATATAGAAAACTCAATTAAAAAAAACCTAATTGATATAGAAGACTAAAAGTAGTTAACTACTTAATATAGCAGACACAATTAATATAAAAGATCCAATTAATATGGAAGATTCCACTCCAAATTACTTTTAGCATATACTTAACAATTCTCCACCTAAGCTTGTAGTAATTCTAGTATCTGTTGCACCCAATGTTCCATATTTTAGAGACCATCTCACTCGCATGCCAGACTTGCACCTATCTCATGCAGTTCATAAGGTTTGAAACTGAAACTATGCTTAGAGCATCTGAAGAATTATCTTAGCTAACAATCTTAGCCATCTTCACTTTCTTCTTCTCCACCATGTCTCGTATGAAGTGAAAATTAATGTCTACATGTTTAGATCACTCATGGAAATTTACATTTTCCATGAAATGATGGGTTGTAGTTGATGAGTCCGAATTCGAAGTGCTCCCCGGAAGGGCAGCCCAAAGTAAATCTCTCCGTGAACCGGACAGACTCCAATAGCTTAATACGGACAGGACTTTTGAACCGGACAGATGACTTCGAACACTGCAAGCCCAAAGCAGTTCGAACTAAGGGCCCAAATTACATACTATAAATACCCAACCACCAGCATTAACTATGGGTAACAAAAATTTACTGCTGCCAAGCTGCTCAATTCTCTCTCCACCTTGAAATATCTTGAAACACCTTCACACCACCCTGAAACACCCTTACGCCGCCTTAAAACTCCACTTGAAATTACCAGCATACCCTCAGGCTACTTTTATCACCACCAAATTGGCGACCACAGTGGGAGGCGACGGTGCCTGAATCCAGTATTCAAAACCAAGTAAAGAAATTCTGTCCGAATGAATCCGGATAATCCAGAGCTTCCACCAGCTTTGCTCGAAGTGGTGGAAGAGAATGATGAGTATACTGTCCAAGAGCGCGACAGGTTAAAACTTGAGATAGAAGCCCTGAGGGCTGAAAAGGCCAAGATGGGCATGAAAGAGAAATCCAAAGCATCAGCTGCTCACCCCACTGATAACCCAAGGGAGCATGAGGTTTCCAAAACTCATGTGAGCACTAAGAAGACGCATGCCAGCTCTACAAAATCTCACCGGTCCAAGCCTGTGGAGAGTTCTGACTCAAGTTCAGAGTCTTCGGACAGCTCTTCGGACAGTGAGGGGAATGAAAAGTCCTTGTCCTCTAGCAGTGATGAGGGGCGAACCAAGAAGAAACAAAAGCAAGTTAAGAAGTATTCCAGAAAAAGATATCACCATGGAAGAATGAAGAGGCATATAGGAAAAGGGTCATCTCACCACCGGAGGTATACGGACAAGATGCTGATGGATCCTTTTGCCTTCCATGATGAGCCAGGTATCTTTGCAACTCCTAATGAGGATACCGTGTTCAGTCATGGAAGGAATTGGAGGCAGTCTCCACTGTCTTCTAAATCCGATCCGGAAACCTCCCCAAGAGGTTTGATAGCACCAAGATGGAGAAGTATGATGGCAGTACTGATCCGGACAATCATCTGGAGCAATTCAAGAACTTCATGATGAACTTTGATGATGATGATAAACTACTCTGTAGGGCATTCTCCCAGTCATTTACGGGGAGTGCTCTGAAATGGTACAACAGCCTGCCTCAGGGTTGTATTAAAGACTTTGATACTTTTTGGGTGGCCTTTCGAAGGCAGTTTGTGGGAAGTAAGGAGCTGAAGGGCAATGGAGACACAATAATCCATTGTGCCCAAGAGCCAAATGAGTCGTTGAAAGAGTACATAAGTCGTTTTGTAAACACAAAGAATGGGTTGGCTGATTCCTTTGAACAAGTAGCAATAGCATCCCTGAGACAAGGTTTGAACCCAGGCAACCTGGCCGATTCAGTCACCAGGAAGAAAGCCATGACCTGGGGAGGATTGCTGAACCAAGTCGGCAAGCAAATAAATGTTGATGAAACGAAAAAGACCAGGGTGCACAGACAAGTGAGGTCCACCCCGGTGGCACCAACTCCAAATCAAAACCAGTCCGGGAACAAAGCAAGAGAAACCGGACAGGGGCATGGAAGGGGAAAAGCTCAGTCTCAACCAGCTGCTCCTGCACAAAGTCAACAGTCTAGAAATAAAAGAGGGCCGTGGGTCCAACCGGAGTGGTTTTCAGAGCTCAAAGAAAGTGTGGCAACCATTTTCGAGAAAACAAAAGATGAAGTACACTACCGGAGACCGGCAACCTTGCAGTCTCCCAGAGAGCATCGAAATAATTCCTTTTGCCAATACCATAATGATATTGGCCATACCACCGATGATTGCAAAGCATTGAAACAAGAGGTTCAGAACTTGATTGAAAGAGGAAAGTTGGGTGCATACGTTAAAAGAAGAGGAGGCAACAGGCCTGACAACACTCATAGGGTTGGTCCAAGCAACGCTGCCCCGGGCTCATTAAATTCTTCGAGTCGCTGACAATCTTCGGAGGGGACACTATGACAGCTCCTACTACTTCTTCAAGAAAAAGACATGTTCATAATTTGGCCTCCCAGCTAGAAGGAGGCATGACATCCTATCAATCTCCAAACTCATTCCCATTCATAGTTTTCGATGAGGATGATTTGAGAGATATTGCTGGCCCTCATGAGGATGCTGTTGTCATAGGAGCATCTATAGGGGGCAATGAGATAAGGCGAATTTTGGTGGATACTGGAAGCTCTGCCAATATCCTTTTTCTAAACACTTATAAGAAAATGAGAAATCCAGCTGTGATACAAAAGTCGGACAGATCAATCGTGGGCTTCACGGGCAGCTCAACCGATGTGATCGGGGAGTTTGAAGAAGAAGTGTTGTTGGGCAGGGGCCCTTTCAAGAAAATGGTTAAAATACTCTTCATTGTGGTGGATTGTCCCACCTGTTATAATGCTATTCTAGGGAGATCTTGGCTCTCTAGGATGCATGCAGTGGCTTCGACAGTCCATTAGTGTCTGAAATATGCTGTTCAGGGGCAGGTTGGGGTTGTCCGGAGCAGCCAAAAAGTTGCAAGAGAATGTTATGCCACTGCCTTGGCTCCACGAACGCTGGGGGCAGTCCGTATAAATGACCAATAGCAGTTTGAGGGCCTTTCTGGGGGTGAGGGTGAAATTGATGACCCCAGAGAGACCCCCGGAGTGGTGATCCCAGTTGAGGAGGTTGAAACGCATTGCTTGGAAGAAGGAAAAAATGTCAAAATAGGATCCAAAATGCCATCGATGTTGAAAGAAGGAATGTTGAAATTCTTGAAAGACCATCAGCATGTTTTTGCTTGGTGCAATGCTGATGTTACTGGAGTTCCATCGGAGGTGATTTCCCATCACCTATCAGTCCGGAGGGATGTGGCACCTGTGGTACAAAAAAGGAGAGCTTTCTCAAAAGAAAAGGCTGATGTCATTGTACAGGAGGTTGACAGACTCACAAAGATGGGGCACATTAAAGAATCTCAGTACCCTTTGTGGACTGCCAATCCTGTCTTGGTAAAAAAGAAGAATGGTAAATGGTGTATGTGCATTGACTTCACAGACCTCAATCGAGCTTGCCCAAAAGACTTGTATCCGGTTCCCCGGATAGATCAGTTAGTAGACTCTACTTCAGGGAACAAGCTACTCTCCTTCATGGATGCATTCTCCGGGTACAATCAGATCCAGGTGGATCCAAAAGATCAAGAGCATACCACTTTTGTCACTGATAGAGGTTTACACTGCTACAAGGTGATGCCCTTTGGTTTGAAAAATGCCGGGGCTACTTATCAAAGGTTGGTCAATAAGGCATTTGCTGATCAAATTGGAAGAAATATGGAGGTTTACATTGACGATATGATGGTGAAAAGCCTGGATGAGCAGTTGCACTTGTCCGACCTCCAGGAGACTTTTTCCAACTTGGCCAAAGTGAATTTAAAATTAAACCCTGAAAAGTGTGTGTTCGGAGTGCAGTCCGGGAAGTTCTTAGGGTATATGATAAGTGAGCATGGAATACAACCCGACCCGGACCAACTCAATGCTTTGTTCCAAATGGAGCCTCCTCGAAACATTAAAGAAGTACAGCGTTTAACGGGGAGGTTGGCAGCCTTGAACAGATTCATCTCCAGGTCTTCGGACAGATGTGCTCCATTCTTTCAAAGCTTGAAGGGTGCAAAGGGGTTTGAATGGACACCACAGTGTGATGAGGCATTCAATGAAATCAAGAAGCATCTGTCCTCTCCCAAGACCTTGTTTAAACCAGTCAATGGGGAGATTCTTTTTGTATATCTGGCTGTTTCAAGTTGTGCCATCAGTGCTGTGTTGGTAAGGGAGGTTGATGGGTATCCTCACCCAGTGTACTACATCAGCAAAAGCTTGATTGATGCTGAGAGGCGTTACTTGAAACTTGAAAAACTAGCTTTGGCCTTGGTGATAGCTGCAAGAAAAATGAGGCCCTACTTCCAGGCTCATCCTATCGTTGTCCGGACATCTTTCCCTTTAAAGAATGTCCTTCAAAAAGCAGACATTTCAAGCAGAATGACAAAATGGTCAGTAGAGTTGGGGGACTTCGACATAGACTTTGCTCCTCGGACAGCAGTTCAAGTTGTGGCTGATTTTCTGGTCGAATTCCATTCTGATAGGGATTCAGAACAACCTGCTGATTCAAAAGACAAAAAAGTGTGGATTGTCCGAACAGACGGAGGATCCAGTACCATGGGATCTGGGGCAGGAATATGTCTCACTTCCCCCTATGGGGACAACATGTTCCAAGCTATTTGTTTTGCTTTCAGGGCATCCAATAATGAGTCCGAATACGAAGCAGCTATAGCTGGGTTAAAATTGGCATACATCTGTGGAGCAAAAAGGGTGAAGCTACTAAGTGACTCCCAATTGCTTGTCCACCATGCTCTGGGCCTGTCAGAGGCCAGAAAAGAGAAATTGATCAAATACTTGCTCCTCCTTAAAAATGAAGCGTCAAAGTTTAAAGCTGTTGTCTATGAGCACATCCCCCGGGCAGAGAATGAATTAGCAGACTCATTGGCAACGATAGCATATACGGAGTCCTACCCATGGATCCATGTGCTTGAAAGCCCTTCTATTCAACTTGATGAAGGTGAAAAAGAGGAAGTCTTTGAAATACAAGTAAACCGGCCTCAAGACTGGAGGTCTCCTCTAATGCAATATCTGTCCGATGGCATCGTGCCTTTGGATAAATCACAAGCCAGAACATTGAAACACAGGGCTCGTGGTTTCATTATGATTCGAGAAGTCTTGTACAAAAAGTCCTATAGCAAACCTCTCCTACGCTGTTTAGGGGATCATGAGTCACAAATAGTTCTCTCTGAATTGCATGATGGTGAGGGATCAGCCCATTGTGGATTTAGAGCTTTGACAAGAAGAGTGCTTCTCTCCGGATATTATTGGCCATCAATTATGAAAGATGCTAAGGAGCTGGTAAGGAGGTGTGACCCATGTCAGAGGTACAACAATGAAATTCATGTACCAGCCATTCCTTTGGAATCAATTTCTGAGCCCATCCCTTTTGCTCGATGGGGATTGGACTTAGTTGGGCCTCTACCTGTGGCGTCCGGAGGGCGTAAAACCATAATTGTAGCCATTGACTACTTTTCGAAGTGGATAGAAGCAGCCCCCTTGGCAGGGACGACATCAAAAGCTGTTATAAAATTCATTATGTCCAATATATGTTGCAGATTTGGAGTCCCCCAGAAGATAACAACAGACAATGGGCTACAGTTTGATAATAGAGAGATGGAGAGCTTCTGTGCCTCAAGGGGTATTCAGCATTGCTTTTCCTCACCTTTCCACCCACATGCCAATGGGCAAGTTGAGGTGGCTAATAGAACAATACTGTCCGGTTTAAAGAAAAACTTAGAAGGGGTTGCTGGGAAGTGGCCTAGTTATCTACAAGAAGTCCTGTGGGCCTACCGGACAACACCTGGGGCTGCAACACAAGAATCCCCCTTTGCCTTGGTCTATGGGATGGATGCAGTAGCTCCCATAGAGAAGACACTCCCCTCCTTTCGTGTTCATAACTTCTCCGGACAGGTTAATGAGATGACAATTAGAAATCAGCTTGATTTAATTGAAGAAAGGCGGGTAAAAGCTCATCTTAGAATGGCACACTATCAAGGCTTGATGAGAAGCAGGTTTGCTTCTAAAGTTAAAAGAAGGGATTTTCAACCAGGAGATAAAGTATTGAGAAAAGTTTTCTTACACACCAAGGAAAAGCTCTTCGGAAAGCTGGCCCCAACTTGGGAGGGTCCGTATACTGTGATTGAAAGAATCAAGCCTGGGACATAGTGGTTGGAAGACAAAGATGGCAGGGTTTTAACTCACCCTTGGAATATTGAACACCTTCGAATGTACTTGGAGTAAAGCTTATGTAAATATTTACTTGTTTAAACATCCATGTAAATATTTGGGGGCATACCATTTCCTCTCTTCGGCGCCACGGAGAGCTTTCAATAAAACTTGATGCTTTCTTCAATAATTTTCTAAGTTTTTGCAAAATTCTGTTGTTTGTCATACTACCCGGACTGAAAGGACTAAAGGCTACTTCAATTCTAGCCAGAGAAACTAAACACTCTCACAATACAATAACTCAAAGCTACTTAAATTCTAGCTGTCTAAAGTGAGACAAATAATAAAAGAAGAAGATGGTTGAGTAAAATAAAAGCATTCATTTAACAACTTAAAGTTGCCTTGGCCTTCCAAGGACTTTTTGAACATGTTTGGGCACAGTACAAAAATCTGTCCGAATAATACGGACACCATCACAACAAAGGTGCCTTGGCCTTCCAAGGACTTTAGTTCAAAACAAAAGATAAACAAAACAAATTATAAATTAAGGTTGAGCCTTTGAAGATGGCTCACCCTCATCTGCTTTCTTGCCTTTGATGTTGCTCCTCTCCTCGACAATCTTCTTACCTTTGGGGTCAATCTCCTCCTCACCTGGGCTCTCCCCGGTTTCCTCTTCGTCACCAGACGAGGACACATCGGTGTACCCTTCATCAACCATGGTCCAGTATGGGAGATCATCGTCATCCACATAGCGCCATAAGTCCCCTAGTCTCCTCTTCGGGAACTTCTCGTGAAACAGGAGGACCATATCGGACTTCACCTTTTCGATCATTAATTCTTCACTCCGTATCATCTCCCTGGCATAAGCATTGATTTTGGCCTTGATCATGGCCTCCTGATCCTTCACCAAAGCAGCTTTCTCTTCAACAGCCTGATTCACTGCATTCTCTAAGGCAAGTTTGTCAGTGGTCAGATTGGTGACAAGCTTCTCCTTTGCTGTAGTCTCCCCTCTTGAGGCTGTCAAGTCCTTCTCCAGTCCGGACAGCTTAGCCCTGAGATCTTTTACGGTGTCTTCTAAAGAAGCAACTTTTGTGCTGCTTTCATTATGATTCTTCTTTAGCTGTTCGTTCGACTCCTTAAGCAAATCAACCTTAGTAGCAGCAGTCCTGAGGTCATCAGACAGCTTCTCCTTCTCATACTTGAGGTCTTTGATGGTGGTTGCCTGACTTCGGACTTGCCTTTCCAAAGTAAGTACTGGCTGCACGTTGCTAAGGAGAGAATGGGCTATGATGTCCCTCTCACTGGAAACCATAAAAGTCTTACCATTGAAGTTCACTGTGTTGGAACCACTTGGGGGAACATATGGCCGTGCGAATTCATCTCTGGACAGGCCAAGGAAATAATCACCCAGTTCACCAAGACCGGTGACGTCCACTTCATCCATGTTAATCTCTCCCCTTTCGACCTCATCAGTATGGAATTCCATTGGAATCCCTTCATTAAGATTCCCTGGGATCTCTTCGGCTAACGTCGGGTCGGTTGGGAAAGTGGGCTCCGGATCCCGGAGAGCGAGCTCTTCTCCTTGGGAAGTATTTTTCTTTTTGACTTCCCTGTCAGCACTGTCACTTGCTTGCTTACGAGCCCGTTTTGAAGCCCTTGACGGTTTTGGGGACTTCACTCCTTGTTTCTCGCTCTCCTGTTCTACCACTTGTAGAAGGTTTGCATCAACTTGAGCCTGGGCTGGCACCTCTGAATCCATTGGGGCCTCTTTCTCAGTATCCTCTACCGCTTTCCTGCCTTTCTTCTTCTTGCCCTTCATTTTACTTGGGGCTTTGGCCCGGGCAGGAAGGAAGAGGTTCCCATCCAGTTCATGGGACCTTCTCAGCACGACATCTTCATCAGGTGGGGTGGAGAACTCCTCCCAGTTTAAGTCTCTTCGACCTGTGGTGTTCCACAGGTGAGATCTCGCTAGGTTCCCAGGAGTGAAGGCTTTATGAAACCGGTTCTCCCAGTTCTCTTCGGCCCAAGCGTTGAGCTTGCCACAGGTGACCTGTCCGGCCTTCAGATAGTCCCCGAACTCCTTTGGCAGCTCTGACAAAACAAAAGAAAAACTGATTAGTATAAACTTAAAGGAAAGAGAGGTTCGAACAAAAACTTAGAATAAAAACTTACGATCGCTCCTCCATATACTTCGAAGTAGGCTAGGATTCTCCCCGGTTTTAATTTTCTTGCCATTCTCCCATGAGCCACTGACAAACAGGAACTGGATCCTCCACTTGCTCTCCGACTTTAGGAGATCGTCAACAGCTTTAAGATCGTTCCCCATGTTGAAATGGTAGAAGGGGAACTGATGGTGTTTGCACAAGTTAGCCACAGCTGCAAACTCTTCCATAGGAAAAGGAATTCCGGATAGCCTAGACGCCATAATACATGACATCAAGGTGTACCAACCGTTGAGGCTTAGCTGTGTTAGACATAGCTTGACGAAATGAAAATAGCGCACTATCTCTGGGTCCAGTGAGAACCTAAGTCCCCAATTGAATAGCTCCGTAAAGAAGACTATCTCATTTCTTTTGCAGTCTATCGGGGTCTCTGGATCGATGGGAATTCGAATCTTTACATTCTCAGGGATCCCCCACTTAGTACGCAGTCGTCCCAGATCTTTAGTATGGATGAACGCATACTTGGTCTTTAACAGAGATAAAAGATATTTGAACTCCACCTTGTGAAAGCAGGGCCCTACTCTCCCTTCGAGGCTCTCCGGCAGGTCCGGACGCCTAAGATACAAGTCTTCTTTGCCCTTCTTGGCAACAACGATAGCAGTTTCAACCTGTCCGGAGGACTCGGACTCAAATCTAACCTCCTCAGTGGAGTCCTCCATCCTCTCCTCCATTATTGTTGGGGGAGCTTCTGTAGAAACAGCCCGGGGAGGGATGAAGCTTGGAACAGCTAATCCACCGGACTGTTGGCTCTCCGAATGTTTTCGACTTACCACCTCAGTTTGAGTTTCTGAGGTTGAAGTTTCTTTGGGAGGTAGAGGACTGCTAGCCCCCGGACCGGCCGGCCTTTCCCGGAGAGTCCTAATAGTTGCCCCGGACCCTGATTCGCTAGTGTTTTTGGAAGAAAGCCCTTTAACCAACCTACTTGGCCTTTTCATGATTAATTTGTCTAGGGAGTGGTCAGAATCAGACCCCATAGCAATAAAAGAGGATTTTTTCCTAACACTGGTGACAGTGACCCCCGGTACGACAATAGGAATCGACTCTTGAACTGAAGAGCCAGATACTATGGGAGAGAGTGTTGATTGAAAGAGTTTTCTAGGTTTTGTACCTTTAGAAGAAGATGAACCTCTGTCAGATTCTTCGATTGAAGGGGCTGGTTTCTCGACAGGCGACGCTGGAAGCCCTGCTGCAAGTCTTTTTTCTTTTTCAACTCTTTGAGCTTTCTCTAATTCTGAGAGGTTAAGCCAACCGCCCTTGATCAGTGCTGTTCTTGCTGTGAACATAAACAACTAAGGAAATTTTGAAGTTTTAGAGAGATAAAGCTTTGGGTGAAATGGCAGAGTGAAAGAGATAATGAAGCTGTGAAAAGTGAAAAGAATTTATAGTAAATGTGCAAAACGGGTTTGATTCCTAGGAGAATCCGAAAAGTTGGGCAATAATTAAAAGACGGCGCTGATGTCATTTATGGCATTTAAAAGAGGTAACTTGTTCGAGAAAGTGGTGCAACTTTCAAGGTGAAAAAACGGCTAAAGTAACCAACCAGAGAGTGACACATGTCCCACTAACTCTGACAAGGACCGTTAGGAATTCGTAACGTTTGGTCTGTCCGGTTCTGTCCTCAACTCTCTCCGAATTGATAAACCACTTCTTGAACCGGATTGTTTTTCAGTTCTTTGACAAGGATACTTGTTCAAATACCTAAAAAAGGGGCTCCTGATGAGTCCGAATTCGAAGTGCTCCCCGGAAGGGAAGCCCAAAGTAAATCTCTCCGTGAACCGGACAAACTCCAATAGCTTAATACGGACAGGACTTTTGAACCGGACAGATGACTTCGAACACTGCAAGCCCAAAGCAGTTCGAACTATGACTAAAGTACTAAAAAACCTAAACACTATCTGACTAAGCTACCTGCTCATCTACTTAAAACTCATGGGTCTTTAAACATGACCCGGGTCCATTAAACTTGACCCGAAAGCCCATAAGGGCCCAAATTACATACTATAAATACCCAACCACCAGCATTCACTATGGGTAACAAAAATTTACTGCTGCCAAGCTGCTCAATTCTCTCTCCACCTTGAAATATCTTGAAACACCTTCACACCACCCTGAAACACCCTTACGCCGCCTTAAAACTCCACTTGAAATTACCAGCCTACCCTCAGGCTACTTTTATCACCACCAGTAGTGTTATCACAGAACAAAACCACATCTTACTCCACATTAGTAAGTCCACTCAAAAATATCTTCACCCAAATAGCTTCCTTCATGGATTATGTAGCAGCCATATACTCGGCTTCCGTAGATGACAACACAACGACCTTATGTATATAACATTTCTAACTAACTACTTCTCCAAGCATAATAAATAGATAACCCGAATTAGACTTCTTTGTGTGGAGGAAGCTTGCATATTTGGAGTCCACATAAGCAACATATCAACCGTATCGTTTTTATCGTAATACAAACCTACAACAGCTGAACCCTTCAAGTATCTCATGAGCCACTTGAGTTCATGCCAATGTAATTTTCCTGGATTTGACATGATTTTTCTCAAAATACTTACTGTGTAGGCAAGATCATATCTCTTGCAAATCATAACATATATAACACGACCAATAACATTGACACAAGGTATCCCAAGTATATACTTCTAATATGATGCTTCAGTTGGTGCTTGAGTGACACTGAGTTTGAATTGGAAACCAATGGGAATTTCAACTGTTTTTGCTTCAGACACCGAGAATTTCCTTAGAACTTTATGTATACATTTTTGTAAAGATAATAAAAACTACCCCTTCGGTATGTTCTTCTTGATCTCAATACCATGTATCCTCTTCGCATCTCCCATATATTTCATCTTAAACTCTACTTTCAGCTAAGTATTGACCGCTTCAATATTCCTCCTATATCTTCCAGCTATTAGTATGTCATCAACATACAACAACGGTTGGACTTGTTTTTCCATGTATGCTCCTCATTCAATAGACACAATTTCTGTAAAAACTAAAAATATATTTAATATATCTCATAAAAGAATCAGATATTCTATTCAACTCCCTTAACGACTATTTCAACCAATATAGGGCTCTCGTCAACAAACACACATATCCTATTTATTTTTCTCAAACCACTTTGGTTGACACATATAAATCGTCTCTTACAACTCACCATGCAAGAAGGCAGTAGTAACAAATATTTGAACTAGCTCAAGATCAAATCTAGCAACAATTGACAGCAGAACTCTAATGGAGGTTTATTTCACAACCGACGAAAATATCTCATTAAGATTAACATCATCTTTTGCGTAAAACCCTTAGATACAAGCCTATATATGTATGTGGATAACTCAAAACCATGAATACATAGCTTCCTCTTGAATATCCATTTACTCTTAACCAATATTTTAGCCTTCGTTTGCTTCACAAGAATCCAGGTTTTCATCTTTTTGAGAGATCTCAATTCTTCTTTCATGGTCGTGAGCCACTTTTCTTTATCAGTACTTCTGATAGGATCATGATAAGTTTCATGTTCTAGAATATACCCATAAATTTAAATGGATAAATTATAACAAATTACATCGGCAAAACCATACCTCTATGGCTGTTTGCTTGGTCTCCTTGCTCTATTCCTTGCTAGTCAATAACTGTCAAGATTATGCTTCTCTCCCATCTAATCATCCAAAGCCATAGAACACCAGATGCTCGGATAGCTTCATACTTGTGCAGTGGCTGAACTTATTATGTACAATCCATATTGGAACCAGGCTAAAAATATTCTTTAACAGAAGCGACTCCAACTTCACTTTGTACATCGGATCCATCATCAACTTCATATCCTCTTGATTAAAACCACGTTCGTTCTTATCAAATATATTCTCACATCCAAGTTAAAGGTACCACAACCTATAACCTTTTGGAGAAACATTTTTTTTGCTATTGGCCTAAGTTTATCATGATTCACATGTTCGTAGGTAGAACGTCTGAACACTTTCAAATATTCAAACTTAGGTTTTTTCCCATGCATGCCTCTTGAGGACAAATAAACTTAAGTTCCATAGATGGACTCATGTTGATGGTATATGAAGTCGTTGTCACGACTTCTCCCCAGAACCTTCAACCTATTCCAACTATATAGACCATATATTTACCCATTCCATCAAAGTTGAATTCATTCCCTTAGCAAGCCTATTATGTTTGGGAGTCCTACTTATAGTTATGTGTTTAGAAATGCAATAATTTACACAATAACTAGTGAACTCATTATTCACATATACCAAGCCATTATCAGTTCGAATCGTTTTGGATACTTCTCGGTTTCATTCTCTACCAAAGTCTTCCCATTCATAAAGGTGGAAAACACTTAATCTTTGGTCTTCAAAAGTGGAATGCATATTTTCCTAGAATATTCATCAATTAGAGATATAAAGTACCTTGCAATACCTATGGTAGGTTCTCATGTCGGACGCCAAAGGTCTGAATGAACACAATCAAGTACTCTATTTGAGTCTAGTTATTGGACATAAATTTTACCATTTTGCTTTTACCCAAAACATAACTTTCACAAAATCTCAACTTCTGAACTATTGTACCATATAACAACCCCTTTTTACTTAGTTCATTGAGTCCATTTTCATTTAAATTCCCCAACCAATTACGCCACAACCTAGTAGAATATTTCACCATTATAGATACACATCCTACTACTATAGAGCCCTCGAGAACTAATACACCATTAGTCTTATTGGCTTCCATATCAACAAGGAAGCCTTATAAAACCCTAAGTCTGCCATCTCTACCCCTATAAATAAACTCTTCATTATCTAACATCCCAATAGAAATAAGGTTATATTTAACTTAGGGTACATACCATACGTTGTTAATCACTCTCTCAAATTCTATAGTCAACTTGAGCCGAACCTTTCTGTTAATCACTCTCTCAAGTTCTGTAGTCAACTTGAGCCGAACAGGTCCAATCCCTTTGGTATTATAAAATTAGTCATTCTCGAGGATAACCTTTCTACAATCAAGAATTTATAGATAATGAAACCAATGCGTATTGGAAGTCATGTGAAACGACACACCCAAATCCATCACCAACTTATCGTTATACCTTCAAGAGTAAAAAAATTATTAAACCATCAGTGTACTTACAATCATCAGTAACTATTGTAGCATCTTCGACTTTGGTCTTATTATAGATGTTTCCCTTTCCATACTCTAGGAAGTTTTGAGTGATATATCCTTTCATATCCAACATATTACTTTTAAACCCACATTATCCCTTGTCGACGTTGATATAGATTTTCCTTTCTTCTCACTTGATTTTTTTTCCTAATCGACCCCTCACACTCAATCGTACCCTTCAGAGTCACCATACAAAACATTTTTTTTTGAAGATTTTGGAGTTCAAGCTACTCTTGACTTCTGACTCATAACGAAGTATTTTCCAAAGATCATAGTATCCACAAAGTGTTCATACTCATTCGATAGAGAACTTATGAAGATGATTGATTCGTCCTCCTATTTCACCTTTACACCAATTTTATTCAAGTCGAGTATGATTCACTTGTAATCATCTAGGTACAATCAAATATTTGTTGTACTATCCATAAACATCATATAAGGATGTTTCCTCAAATACAAACTATCCGTCAAGGATTTCTTTATGAAAATCTCATTCAGACGATTCAATATCCCCAACGTTGTATACTCTTTAAATACCATGAAACTTTCTCTCGCAACCGGTATTTACATATGTTACGTATAAGCTCGAAGTAACTCAAAGTGGAATCTTATATTTAAATCGGTCTCCTATATTAATTGAGTCTTCTATATTAATTAGGTCTATTATTTTTTGTCTCAAATATTAATTAGATTTTCTATTAATTAGATTTTCTATATTAATTAGATTTCCTATTAATTAGGTCTTCTATATCAATTAGGTCTACTATTCTTTAGTATCATACATTAATTAAATTTTGTATTAATTGAGTTTTCTATATTAATTAGGTTTTTTAATCAAAGGGTTATGAGTTATCAAAAATCTTTTATAAATATAAAAAGATATTGTTTGAAATGTGTGAGGAAATTTGTGAGCATTATATTTTCAAAAATAGAGAAATAGCTCTAGTTTTTATATGAGAAAATGAAGTGATAGATAAACATTTAAGAGAGGGTATTGTGCATCAAGTCATCTTTTGTTACAAAGAGTTCTTAACTTCTTTGTGTTTGAGAGTCTTTCTTTAACCAACTTACTAATAAAAAGAGTGTATGTTGCTCGTAGATGTAAGATTATTTCCATAATCTGAACCACGTCAAATATGTCGTGTGTGCTTGGTTTCATTTACATTTTTTTTATTTGTTGCTCATCTTAAATATGGTTACTTATTTTCTCCAAATATTCTTTAATCGATACATCGGTTCTTGTTTTGTCCGAATGGTGGTTTTACCCACCAAATGATGCAGTGAGCGTGAATCAACAATCAAAGAAGTAAATCAATTGCCGATCTGAAGTTTGGAGAAACATATCTATCCTAAAAACTAGAAACCACGAAAGATGAGTTATGTGAAACTTAACCCAAATTCTTTTATTTATCACTTGAACTATCGAACTCTAAAAAGAAAATAAAGATTATAGTCTTTGAAAGACACGAGTGCACTGAATACTAGTTTTAAATAAGGTTATTAGATCAATATAAAAAACGTAGAAATAAATAGCTTCTTTGAATATAAACTATCGTGATTTTGATTGAAAATTTTACAAAAGAGAGTGTATAGTCTTTTTTCACTTTAATTCTCTTATCATTCCCAAAATTAATTTTTTTTGGTGTGAAAAAACATTAAATAAAAAAAATGTGTTCATACAAGTACCTAGGACATACCCCGAGGAGATACAATCGACATAAGAAGGTCGATAGACAGGATTTCTAAAATAAACATAATAGGAATGATTGAACAACATAGATAAACTAAAATTACTAAAACAATGTAACAAGGGCCAATCGAGCCGATATAGAGTTCTCCAAGAAAGTCCTCAGCAAAGAAATACAAAGAACGAGACCGAGAAGGAGGGGTCTGCAAATAAAGTAGAAGAATAAATAAATAAATTACAAGAAGTTACATAGGCCAACAAATCTTGTACCGTGGAATTTGTACCGAAAATCAGAGAACATTCGGTGAGAAACCAGAGAGGCATTGGCCGGAAGGGAACCAAAAATTCTTGTGTTCCTCTCCTGCCAGACGCGATAAATAACCGAGCCAAATGTGATGGTTTCGAGAGTGAGACCAATTTGAAGCCTCACAGACCCAAGACTTCTAGCACGAAGTGGAAAAAAAGGAGATCTAGTTTAGAACTAACTAAGGTCCATGTACTCTGAGTGAAACTATAGTCAAAGAGGAGGTGAACAATAGATTCAGAAGCAGAATTGCATAAGACACAATCAGGTGGAGTATTGAAACCCCAGCTGAGAAGTTTATCTCTGGTAGAATTTTGCGGAGGATAGCGAGCGATAAGATAAAAGAATGGTGAGGAATATTGAATTTATTCCATACTAACCCGGTCCACCCCACAACAGGGGTAGGCGTACAAATAGCGTTATTTAAGATTAGCTTCATCGAATTCTCTTAGAAATCCGATATATTCTATTTGTTCAAGTCTTCAAAAGATCCATTTCTGTCAAATTGAGTCTTAACATATGTTATTCAAGATGGTTTTTAAGTAATTTTGAAATCTCATTTTATTTAATCAATTGTTTAGATGATAACTATTTTTAGTAAAAATATTAGTACATATTGTCGTTTTAGATGGTATTAATGTTTTTTATATTTTTAAGTTATGTTTTATAAATTACGTGATATTATATTAAATCAAAAATTTAGTTTTATGTATATTGTTTTCCAATATTCATAGTTGAAAACTAGTCAAAATTTCCATAACTACCGATAAGATTACCATATTTAATATTCCTATATCAAAGTGTTTAAAATTCAAACCATGATTTATTTTCTTTTTTATTGGTATTGTCTTCAGAATATTGTACAATCTGGTGTCTATTGGTGACCAACATCAGCATTCTAAATTTCAACGTTTTGAAGACAATAATGATCAAAAAAACAATTATGTCATTTTCTCAATGTTAAAAGACCGTTACGCTACTTAATCAAGAACAAGGCCACACACTGCCTCAATAACTCAAATATTAAGGATCTCCGTGGAATGTTTTAGATTAACAAGAGGAGCATAACAAAAAATTCTCGTCATCATCACAATAAGAGAATGGAGGATGCACGCCAATATAAGCCTTACTAGATGCAACAACAATAATATGAAAATTTAGGTAATCCATCCACTTCATTGTCAAACTTACAACAACACTTCTATCAGGTCTTATTGATATATGAAGCTAGTCAAGTAAACATCCCTCAGATGCCACAAGTATACAAATAAACCAATCATACAAACAACACTTTCCCCAAGTTCAACCCATGATCCAACAAAACATTTCAACGATTCCTTCTATAACTCAGCTGAGTCTTTAATGTGTAGATCCAATACCGATGAAATTATCTCAAGGCTATCAGCCAATAAACATAGGGACCTATACTTTCATGAATTAAGATTTATAAATGTCCTGATAAAAAACAACAAACAACATATCATTTCATTGGGCTAATACACATAGTCGCTTTGACTCATTTCCTACTGACCATGGTTATATATTTCTTAAATCTCTATTTACACTAGAAATATTGTATGTATGTTTTTGTTAAAATTTATCTAGTAGAAGATGGAAAAATATGATGGTGCAAGAGACCTATAATACCACATAGAGAACTCCAAGAATGAAATATCGTAATTCGGAGGATATGATAGGCTAATGCATAAAGTATTCTCCATGACTTTCAAAGGCAGTTGCTCAATCTTAGTTTAATAAACTTCCTCAAAACAGTATCCAAAGCATCATCATGTTGCATATTGTCTTCAAAAACCAATTTATTAGGTTTAAAATCATCAAGGAATATGGTGGTTACATAATTCATTGCAAAAAATGGCTGAAGAAGAGTCTTCGAGAGTACATTAAAATCTTTGGTAAAAACAATAATGGACTACAAGATTTTTACAAACAAGTGACTCTTCCAAGACTTATGATAAAAAATGTAATGAAGAAAAAAGCCAAATTTTTTGGTGACTTGGTAGCTCAAGTCGAGGCCCAAATTAAAGTGGATGAGACTATGCGAGTTAGTATAATAGGAGTTCCAAATTCATATCCTTCATACTATCCCCTCGAAACTATTGAAGATCATATGTAAATTATATAACTTTAGATAATAAAGTCTCAAATGAGGTTCCAACCTCCAAACTTAACACAACTGAAGCCTCTGCGAGACCGATACATCAATCAATTTCAAGGTTGAAAAGGGAAGTCGAGATAAAAACTTCAATAATAACTACAACAATAGCTAAAAATCGAGATGTTTCAGTCGAGGACCTTACACAGAGCTTAATGAGAACTTATGGGTAATCTTTGAAATATCTAAGAATGTGGTAAAGTTTTAATATCCTAAGAGCATGTGGCATTCTAGGGAGATGAGAGATAAGATTAAGTTTTTAAAGTTCTAAAATAATATGGGATGAAGTGTATAATCTTATTAATGAAAGCAAGTTTTTAAAGTTCGTAAGAAAGAAGCCAAAATCTAAGCCAAGATAAGTTGCCATTGAGACTTAACATGCAGTAAGGCGGGAAAAACCACAAGTTGCAGTAGTTGTAGAACCATCGAGAGCCATAAAAAATGGTAATCATGGACTTATTGGAAGTATACTGAAATTTAGACTCAAACTGACAAAACACCAGTATAATATTTGGAGGAAATTCACTATAATATATACTAAAACCTCTAAAAAGAGGCATATCAATGATCTAGAAGTATAATGTGAGGGTCAAACATCGACCTATGTATATAGAAGTCCATATATAATACTATTTTTCACTCATAATAACCTTTAGAGAGTTACAACATCACACCAAGATGTGGTAATAATTAAGGTTGAGATATCAATCATAGTAGTTCAGAGAGTGATTATAAATACCAAAATTTTACTTAACATATTATTTTAAAGTACATATAATAAGATATAATGTGTCCTCTCCCTTACACCATCCAAGATATATTTGACTCGTTTCACTAGGTCAGACACAAAAGTTGTGAGAGAATTATACTTGGATGTAGCTTTAGGACGCATGAGCTCTGATAATTCTTTGAGATAATTTCAGATATGAAAATGTTCGTAAGAGAATGTTTGTCTAAGAAATGTTCGTATCAGATACTTTTAGTGAGAGAATCAATATTTGGTAGAGAGAGAAAAAGACAAAAGGAATAAATATAGTAACTATTGTTTAATCATTGGTTCTCTTTCCCTAAAGAGAATGTCTTTTATATAGTACATGATGTGAATAATGAAATTACATAATTACCACTGTTAAAGTGGATTTCTCACCTCCTTCCTTTGTTGTTCATAAACAAGTTTACTAGTTATTACATTTGACCCCCCTTAGTCTTTATGTTTGCTTTAAGTTAGTCCTTAACAATTAATTTTACATATTTAACCATTGTATTTGTTAGACCAAGGATTATTTTACACTATATTTTCCTTCCATTATCAGTAGCCCCCTAGTCCTTGTGAAAGTATATGAGGAATGACTAATTTTGGGAGTGACTTTTTCTTCACGAGATCCTCCTCGGACTTTTCTTCCTAAGAGCCTCCTCAGATTAATATTGAGGATGAGTTTTTTTTCCTTTTAGTCTAACTGGATTTTCTAGTCCTTGATGTTACTTGGATCATTTTGGTTTCACATTCTGATCGGTAGGAGATTTCATTACTTACGTTCCTAGAACAAATTTCTTCATGGAAATCCCTCAGACTACATTTTATTAACTTATTCAGAGATATAGCCTCACCTCTGGTCATAGTGACCTCACCTAACCCATCATTGTTTTTTACCCGGCGTACTTTTATCTAGCCATTATAACATTAGAGATAGCTTAGATACTGGTGTCACTTCTAGCCACGTGTCAAATATCTACCAATGTATGCCAGCATGTTTTTTTGAAACCGTTTATAGAAGAGGTAACGTGTCAAAGAGATCTTTGAAATTGAATCTTCGCCTTATGCCCAGTAACAATCATTACTCCACTATAAATACTTATCTCTTTTGATAGTTTCAAGTTTACAAACTTTATTTATATTCAACACTATGTAGAGAGATCTTGTTCTAGAGAGATAAAAAACTTCCAAACTAAGTTATTTTTAACCTTTCATGCTTGAGGAGACCTTCTTCATGAAGTTAGTCCATAACCTTCTTGAAGAAATGTTCGACTGAAACAAGTTCTAAAGTCTATCCCTGAACTTCAAGAGAAAAACCTGATTGGTGAATCCGACAGTGATCAGAAGAAGAACGACGTGATAGTAGTGGAGGCACAACCCTTACAAGTTGTCCCAACAGTGATCCTCACCCTTGGACCTTTTGCGCCAGACCAGGGAACATCCTCTCCTACCCTGGAAATTACAAATGATCCGCCTCATCATCAAAGAGAGACTTCCTTGGTAATACAGGATAAGAACAAGAAAAAAAGGAGACGTGCATCGAATTTGCCCTCGAATATAGAAGATATCATGGGCAATAATCTTCATGATATTAAAGCTAAGACTTCTTTGGCCTCTTCAAGGTAAAATACAAGTACTTTTACCTAACTAAAGAGGTGAAATTGAGAGACCGGTGGGCCATCCCCATATATGTTAGTATTCGATTCCCCAGTGTTGGAGAGACATCATTATCCGTTCGAGATCATGAGTTAGTTCTTTACACATAACTCATGAATTTGGGCTTTCACTTTCCTCTTGATCCTGCTTTAGTGGAGTACATCGATCTTATTAGACTTTTACCATCTCAGGATGGCCCTAACATGTGGTATACGCTTATGGCCTGCATCACGACCTCTAGGATTTCCGAGACCACATTCTTCATGGAACAACTCATCTTAATCTAAGATGTAGCTAAAAAATCTCACTACCCCTTCTATTCTCTTGATCTTGAAAGAAAGTACAAGGTGATCAAGGATTTCTTAGAAGCCGACAAAAATTGGAAGCAACAATTTATTTTTATCTCAGGGTTGTGGGAGATTGGCTTTGAGGACTCTCAGGAACTTCCCCATCGGTTAACTTTGAAGTGGTTTGGGCGAGGTACTTACTTACATATTTTATTTTGTTTTACTTATTAGAATTAGCCAGCTTAAGATATTTCCTTTTGAATAGCCATGAAGGGAATTGTCAAACCATTTAAGGATTATGTTGTATCAGCAAAGAAAATCTTCGAGAAGATAAGTCTTTGGACATGTGCCAATTGTAGCTACAAATTCCACCGAAGCTTCAAGCTGATGAGTTTGGCTAGAAGTCATCTCTCGAGATATGATCCAGGTCAGAAAAAGTCCTTATCAGAACTGATGATACCCCTCGAAAGATGCTATTCTCAAGCGCTTGGAAGGCTTAGACAATATGTTTTTTCTTCCTACTCGAGCTCGGGTTCCCAGTCATAAAGATGCTGAGAAATCCGATGGCAAGGACCAACAAAACAAGGAAGACGCTGGCTCATTAAATGATGTTCAGGAAGAGTAAATGATTGAAGTTCAAGGGGAACAATAGAATGAAATCCAAGGGGAACAACTAACAGAAGTTCAACAAGAGCAACAAGTTGTAGTCCAACATGAGAAACAAATTGACGTCCACGGAGGCCCTCAAGCTAGTGTCCAGGAAGAAGACCAAATAAATGCTGACTATGAAGCTTCAGTTGAGGTGATACCAGCTGGGATAGAGCAGGGGTTGTGAGGCAGAAGAGACTCTCTGATAAAGAGAAACAGAATAATATAGTTGATAGCAAAGAGGAAAGTGACAATACGACCTGCCCAAGTTTACCTCCTATAAAAAAAGTTGTAATAGTTGATTCAGATTATGGAGGAGAATTTATTCTACAGAAAAAGCAAGCTGTTGGTCAATAAGATATTCTTGAGGAAGGTGAACGTCTCTCCCTGCCTAAACATATTTTGATGTTTATGAAAACGAATTCGTTGCGAACAAACTTAATAAGTTGTTGTGTGTTGATACTCTCCTCCAAAGTAAAGCTAATCGCAAAGATTGTTATAAGAGTGAAATCCTCCACAGAAGAGGTGAAGTAAATAAATTGACCATTGAGGTAACCAACTTGAAAAGTGAGGTGAAGAACTTGAAGGATGAACTTTCCAAGGAGAAAAATATATCTTCTAATTTGGAGAAGGTTGAGGACGAGCTTACTCAAGAGAAGAAGACGTCCGTTGACCGTTTATCGAGAATCACTTCCTTAGAGACTAATCTCTCCGAAGAAAAAGAAAAGTTCAATGATGAGAGGGAGGAATTTATTACTAAAGACATCGAAATAAACACCATTGTTGATAGTCTTTATGATTCTTTTCAGATGACTAAGTCATATTTTGAAAAGTGTGTCACAAACATTGAAAAGATTTCTAAAGCCCACGAATCTTTTAAGAAGAACTTCGAAGCTGAGAAGAAGAAAATTTTGGATGCGTATGCTGCCCGTATCACCTCTCGTCTTGAAGAAAGAGATGCTAACATGAAGTTCGTCCTGGTGTTAGAGATGCATGAAAAGTTTTCTGATATGAAGTTAGGTAGTCTTTGGTATCGTGTTATTGAGAGATACCGTCCAACATGTATTTCTATGGAAGATTTAACAACTAGCAACGACTCAGGAAGCTCTTCCTTTACATCTAGTTTTTCAGAAGACAATAAAGAAAATATCGCCTCCGAATAGTGGTGTTAACCATGATAACTTTTTTTGTTGACCGTTTATGAGTAGAACTTTATGGGACTTTATTTTGTATGATAATTCTCACCTTATCAGGACTTTTAATGAAATCTCTTTGCTTGAAATTTTTTCCTATACTTCTCTTCCTTATACAAAGTTTTTCATATGAAAATGTTTTTATTAAAAATATTTTCCTATACTTCTCCCCCAAATAAATAGTTTCTTAATATGAAAATATTTTATTATAACTTAGCTTCAGTAAATAACCTTTAATATTGAATTTTTTTTATTTTTACTTATCTCTTACGTAAAATATCTTTTTATATGAAAATATTTTACAGAGTTCAAAATGATAAACACTATGTATTACTATTTGTTAGTTCAAAATAATGGACATTGTCATCCAATGTTCTTTGGATGACCCAATAAAAATGACGAACATCTAGAAATAACCCATTTTAGTTCAAAATAATGCAATATTTAGAATACTTTGGTAAGTTTAAAATAATGAACATCGTCAACCCACATTCGATGGGAAACTTTTTTTGGTTCAAAATAATTAACACTTTCTTTGGAGTATCTTTTGAGTAAAAAAAGATGGACATCTATGAAAGTCATTTTAAGATGGCAAAGGTATTTTATATATAAGTTGTCTATTATGACACCTCATTAAAACCTTCCTGTACCACTAGGGTAGGAAAGAGTATGCCACTCATACTTACATAAACTCATAAAGAAAATATTTACAAATTTGAGTATTCATTGTAAATAAACTTTGAGGTCCTCAATGTTCCATGGTGGGGAAGATCTATTCCTTCTTTATTTTTGAGCATGTATGTCCCCGACTTGATATTCTTTGTAACCGTGTATGGACCCTCCCAATTATAAGCTAACTTGCCCAACCTTTTTTCTTTTGTATGAAGGAAACCTTTCCTCAAAAATTTATCCCCGACTTTGAATTCTCGTCTTCTAATTTTTGAAGCGTATCGAATTCTCATCAAAGTCTGATAATGTAAAGAATTTAGTTGTGCCCTTCTTCTCTTTTCCTCTACCAGATTCAATTATGTGCACTTTCCCTTGTCATTTATTTCCTTAGAATATTCACTGAGCCTGAATGAAGGGAATGTTGTTTCTGATGGTAATACTGCATCCATCCCATAAATGAGTACGAATGGTGACTCTTACATTCCGGTCCGAGGAGTTGTTCTATAAGACCATATAACGTTTGTAGATAACATGGCCATTTCTATCCTTACCCTCTAAATTCTTTTTTAGCCCATCTAGAACTGTTCGATTAGTCACCTTGACTTGGCCATTTCCTGGGGATGAAAAGGTAATGAGAAACATTGTTATATCCCCTTAGACGCACAAAAAGCTTTCATCTCTTCGTTATCGAACTGCGGTCTGTTGTCCCTCAGAAACCCAAACCGACAACATATGTTCAAAACAATAAATCTGATCACATCCTTAGCTCTTGTCCCTGCTAAAGGCTCAGCTTCCACCAACTTAGAGAAATAATCGACTGCAAAAATGCTTTTTTGCCGACATCCAGATGCCATCGGTAGGGGTCCGACCAAGTCAATACTTCATTGGTTAAATAGTAAATATTCAGGTATCAATTTGAGGGGCACACCCGGTGCATGAATTATATTAGCAAATCTTTGGCGGGTTTCACATTTCTGCACTAATTCCTTAGCATCCGAGGAGAGGGTCGGCCAATAGTACCCATCAAGAAGAACTCTTCGTATCAATGTTTTGTAGCCATAATGCGCTGATCCTTCCCCATCATGCAACTCTGAAAGTATCATCTATTAATCATCTCTCCCTAAACATCAGAGTAAAGGCCGATTAAAAGATTTTTTTTATACAGTACATCTCCGAGTACAACATACCCGTATGCCTTGAATCGTATTCTTTTAGTCATTACCTTATCAACTGGTAGTGTGTCATTCACCAGAAACTCTTGGATCTCGCTCCTCCAATAATTTGCTATATCTGTAGTAATTTAGAAAGTTTCAACACATTCTTCAACTGATTCGGATCCCTTTACTATGCAAGGGTTTTCTTGCATGATTATCCAATGGTACTCCTCTGAGTATGAAGTTTTAGCTAAAAAATTAGCTACTGAATTTCGAGCTCTGTGAACATGTACATATCTGATGCCATCAAAAGTCAAACTTAAAACCTTCAAAGCCCCTAGATATTTCACTAAGTGATCTTTCTTTATCCCGAAAGGCCGGATGCATGGTTTATAAGAAGTTGTGAATCGATAATCAACCTTACTATTTTAGCTCCAAAAATTCTAGCAAGGCTCAAGCCCACCAAAGAGGCTTCATACTCGGCTTTGTTATTTGATGCTTTAAACCCGAATCGAATAGCTTGATACATTGTTATTCCCTCTGGGGAAACCAATTGTACAATTGCTCCACCGCCAGACGAGCTTGAACCTCTATCAGTTCGGACTATCCACTCTACTCCAAATTCTTCTTTATCAACTTCCATATCAATCCACTCAGAGTGAAATTCGACTAAGAAGTCAGCTAAGGCTTGTGCTTTAATATCAGTTCTTGGCTCAAATTGAATGTCAAAATCCCCAAGCTCAACAAACCATTTAGTCATTCTCCCCAACACATCAGGCCTTTATAACATATTTTTCAATAGAAAAGATGTTCGTACGACAATTGAAGGACCCTGAAAGTAAGTTCTCATGTTTCGCTTAAATGTAACTAGTGCAAGGGATAATGTTTTAACTGAGGTATCGCTTCTTAGTATCCAAAAGAATTTTACTCATATAATATACTGGCCTTGGAACATTTCCCTCTTCTCAGATTAAAACCGCACTTACCGCGAAATCTGACACAACCAAATAAATATATAATTTTTTTCCTCAGATTCGGCTTTGTCAAGATTTCCGGTGAATAAAGATATTCTTCAATCTTATGAAAAGCATCCGAACATTCTTGAGTCCAGTCAAAATAATTTGCTGCCAATCTTCCTGGTAAGATTTGTACCTCTTTGATTGTTCTTGGTGGTACCATAGTACTCAGAGCCTTTAACTGTACCAGATCGACTTTAATACCATGCTTACTGATTATGTATCCTAAAAACGTTTCGGATCTTACCCCGAACGTGCATTTTTCCGGATTCAATTTCCGGTTTATCTTTGTCAAATTGGCGAAAGTTTTTTCTAAGTCAACCAAATGATTTTCATCTTTTGAGCTTTTGACTAACATGTCATCAATGTAAACTTCAACATTTCTTGCAATTTAAGACTCAAAAGCTTTGTTTACTAATCATTGGTAAGTTGCTCTAGCATTCTTTAACCCGAATGACATTACCTTGTAGCAGTGTAAACCTCTTATAGTGATAAAAGTTGTACTCTCCTGATCTCTTAGATCCATTTTGATCTGATTATACCCAACATAAGCATCCATACAAGATAACAACCGGTTCCCAGATGTTGAATCAACCAACTGATCTATTCTAGGCACAGGGAAAATATCTTTGGGGCACACCCTGTTTAGATCGGTGAAGTCCACACACATTTGCCACTTGGTATTTTTCTTTGTTACTAGGACCGGATTAGCAGTCCATAGAGGATATTGTGACTCGTGTATGTGACCTATTTTAGTTAAACGATCCACCTATGTCGTTATAGCTTTATTTTTTTCTTGAGAAAACTTCTCCTCTTCTATATGATCGGACGAACACTACTTTGTACTGCAAGCCTATTATAGATGACGTTTGTTGGAACCCCTGTGACATCCTCTATACACCATGCAAATAAATGTATTTTTGTTGAAAGAAACTTGATTAAACTTTCTTTTACCTCGAGAGATAATCTCGTACCAATTTTGAGCCTTTTACCTGGAAAGAAGAAATAATCCTCAAAGCTATTATCTGGGACGATAAACCCGGGGCTTCCCTCGGATCATCCACGGGATTGGACTCTGGGGGAGCCCCCACTGATTGCTATTCTTTTTTTGACTCAACCCGCTTAACCTGCTCCGGGGCCATCGTTGCTCGGTAACACTCTCTTGTCATATTTTGGCTACTCCTTATTGTTCCCAGATTGCTTCCCACTATGTACTTTAAATATTGATGAACAATAGATGACATTGCATGCATTTTCGATAACCAAGACCTTCCGAAGATAGAATTATAAGATATGGGAGCATCTACCCATACATATATGACTGTAACTACCTTCTTGGATGGTCCTAGGTCTAGTTCTACCATCCCTTTGAACTCTTCGACAACCTCAGCTATAGTCCCGGTGAATCCGACTATCATTTGATCTGATCGCAATTGTTGGTGGATTTTGGATCTGGCTATAAGTAGATATAAAAATCATGTTAGCTGAACTACTAGTATCAATCAAAAAAAATTGTATCTCATTTCCCACTATCTCCACTTTGGTGACTATTGTATCCTCATGCAGACCGACTACATCTCTCATGTAATCATTTTTGAAGCAGAGTATCGGGGATAGAATTCTTTACATATGTTGAAATGCTTGCTTCCAGTTGTCTTGCTAGACTAACGATATGTCTCTTCCGAGATTAATTCGATATTCCTGCAAATGTATCTCCCCCAAAAATTGTTAGTGACTCAAAGAAAGCACATAATTCACTAACCTTCCCCCTTGCTATTGTTTCTTCTACCATGTGTATAATGTTTTTGCCCGACCTTGGGTCTAAATACTCAACAAAGATATCGAATGCATCTATAGATTCTTCATCAATTACTTTTGATATCATCATCGTATCCTCCTGCTTAGGAACAACTTCTTCCTTGAGAGAAACTATTGAATTCTTCTTCAAAAAATTGACTAACTTTCGGTTTTCTATCAAGTATTGTACTTCTTTTTTCAGCGCCACACAATCTTTTGTATCATGCCCAATATATTCATGATACTGACAATACTTGTTTTTTTTATGCTCCCTTGGAGTCTTCATTGGTAAAGGCTCACAGAAGTGTACATTCGAATGTACCTTTTTAAATATGGTAGATACACACTCAACCGACTCAATATAATGAGCTGGTCGGATCCATTTGTTGGACATGGGTCAAATAAATTGTTAAGTGTTGATTACAAGTTTGTACTGTTAAGTGTTAACCACCCTTTGAAGTACCTAACTTATTACTTGTACTGGTGCTCGGGGTCGGACTGTACTTATCGGATGCGATACTTGCTGCCGGACGTTCACTGGTGCTACACTGGCTCTTATTATAGTCGGATCTTGGCATAATTGATTTGGATTTTATTGCGAAAATGATTTTATCTTCGACAATGTAGTTTCTTCAACCAAAATTTGCTTCTCTATCTGATCCAGAAATGCTCCAAACGTTATAACCTGCGTCTACGCGGTATTATCTTTCATCACACCTGAAAGCAAGCCCATTCAGAACGAAGCTAAAGTCACTTTATCTTCACAAAATTCCATATCTGTCTTAACTTGGATGAAACACTTTGTATACTCTTTAAGAGTCTTTCCAACTTTCTGCCTGTAGTAGATTATAGTGTCCCCATTTGCTCAAAACTTCTTGCTCCCAACAAAATACTGTCGGAACATGCTCTAGAACATATCAAAATTCTTGATACACCGTTGAGGTAAATGATTGTACCACCTCGATGCAGCATTCTTGAAAGTTTGAGAAAATGCCTTACACAACAACTTGTTATCGTCATCGTAACTGAAATCATGAAATTCTTGAATTGTTCAATGTGTCTATTTGGATCTTGTGTGCGTTCAAAATTTTATAACTTAGATATATCGAACCACTTTCGTAGATGACCGGACAAAATTTCTTGTGATAGTGGAGATGACCTCCAATTATGTTCGACCTTATATGCGCTTCACTGCGGTCCTTCATTTGTTGTCGCATATAGACCCTCCTTAGATGGTAAGTAAACTCATTAATGACTCAGTAATCCTGATTGTAGCTGTGAGATGGAATTTGGCTTCGAGGACTTACATGTTATGGTCGAATTGCATTTACCGCTTTGTCAGGCTCTTAAGGAATATAACTTTCTCTTTCTGTGATCGTGGCTTTTGTTCCTCGAACTCTTAGTCTTCCGACTAGTTCGATGGGAACTATTGTGTACCCTTAAATTTTTCTGTCTTTGACCTGTTTTATGACTAGCATCGGTATCCAAGGATGAGAGATCATCTTAACTAAGATAAATATACCCACTTGAATTTGATGACTCATATCGTTGTTTAGATCTAGCTTGCCTTTTAGAGGACTGCCGAACTTTTCTCTGATGCATTTCCTCAGATTGATTGGCATCATGGGCCTAATCTGCCACTGTATACTCTATTCGGACTTCCAATTTGATTCTACGCGAGCTGATTATCGCTGCCTTCTCAACATTTAGCCTATCCACGTCCTCCAACAGCTTTTTTTGCCTGTCAACCAATATAGATTCTTCGAGGAGCTCTTCTGCATATCACTTATTTTGTTTCTTTCATTGGTCACCTGATCTTCCATCACAAGATCTGCAGATGAGACTCCGAACAAATTATTTTTCAGATTTTCCTATACCTCTCAACGAATTTCAGTTTCCATTTGTTTTTTGCTTTAAATTATTTTTGCGGTTTTGGAACGATGATTCCGGGTACCACTCAGGTTCCCACAAACGGAACCACTAATGAGCTCAGATAATTCTTAGACAGACTATATCCTAAGAAGCATTTCCGTATCTGAACTTATCTCTAATAATTATCTGAGCTCATCAATAAATACTTCAAGTAGACATATAACATTTAAGCAAACAAAAGATAGTGTATGGATGCTTCTAGATACAATCTCCAAGCAAACAAAAATAAAGCATATGCTTTCAAAATTTATCACAATAATTGGGATAACAGAGTTTCGACAATACGTTTCATTCATCGAATCTAGGGATTTCCAAATTCTTTAATACACTAAGGGGCATTGTAAGTTAATACAAATTCAATGTATAATACAAACGATACAATACACTCTTTTAGAATGCAAGCGACATCATACAAATACCCATGATTTCAATTAATAAAAAATATGTATTCATAGTCTGAGATTATTTTTAAGGATCCGAATTACAAAGTAAAAAAAAAGTGGAAAAAATAATTTATACTTAGTATATTTTCTATAAAAAAAAATCAAAATATGAAAAAGGGAGTTCCTTAAAAAAGAGGCCCTAACCTTCCTAGGAAAAAGTGTTAAACTTATTATCATCATGAGAAAACAACTATAAAAACACAGAGACAAAAATATTAAAGTTAATTTGGAGGGTTAGTCCGTTCAACATAAATAATGAATTCATAAGGGTCATCATAAACATAAATGAAATATCAACGGTAACACTAGTTTCTTTCTTAGAAGAATGATTACTTTCACTGTCGAACGTGTCAGAAATGATATCTTCATTCCTAACACCCGGAGAAGAAGCGTCATAACATTAGCAACATTTACATGGAAATATAAATATATTTATAGTCTTGGCTTAAAGAAGAACAAATGAAACATTATCTCACCTTTTACATAACCCAAAAGGTGATTATCCTTACTTTGAGGATATGCCCCTTCAACATATTATGGTATACGTTCAGCAAACATTGTTTTTTTAGCATAAACAACTTTACCTCTAGGCCTTTTTCAAATGGCTCACTTACAACTTCAAGAAAAGGTTGAAGGTCAAGAATAATTGGAACATGGATTTTATAAGATT
The DNA here is from genome assembly GCA_036936605.1 of Limnanthes douglasii subsp. nivea. Lineage (NCBI taxonomy): Eukaryota > Viridiplantae > Streptophyta > Magnoliopsida > Brassicales > Limnanthaceae > Limnanthes > Limnanthes douglasii. The sequence goes on from JAUPFV010000003.1 coordinate 50,112,381, forward strand.
TGATACACAGAAAAAATAAATTATTGAACAAATATTGAAAATAAATAGAGTTAATTAAGTATAAACATGCATAAGCTATAGAGAAATAGGAAAATAAAACTTAGTTAAACACCTATTTCAATTTTCCTTCTAGGTAACTCAAAGATAGAAAAATGAGTTGGTAGCACCCTCAAATGCAGCAAAGTAGTGAAAAGGTTAAAAATAACTCTAAAATTGTACGTAAGGGACAAACTTTAATTAAGGCAGCAGGAGAAGTCTTAGATAATTGACCATCAATTTCCAATTTTATCATTAGTAGCATCCATATGAATTGTTGGATCTACAAATTCAAGATAGTCCAATACATTGGATATTTACCCACAAGGAGTGCTAGATAATCAACACCTTCAATAAAAACAAATGAGGCTAAAGGAATTTCATTACTTGCGACATGAACTGTAGTTGCAGGGGTTTGTTCGCTACCAATAGATCTATCTGTTTGGCTTTTTATATTTTTGATATTTCACCAAATGTCTATATCGATTCTTAAATATTTTTGTTTCTACCAAACGAAAAATTTATTCATATATAAAACTCTAGTTATCATTTTTTATTCTCAGAGCTACCGGGCATAAGGAAAGTTCCATCAGCTTTCTTTATTTCTTTTCCATCACGAGAATGAGTTTCAGTAATATGATGAATACCCTTAGTAATAACAACCCCTTTCTGGCTATATGGAGGAGGATTCATGACACTATCAACGATTTCTCTAACAAAATCTCCACCAAAAACAAATTTAGGAGCACACGTATTAACACCACAAACGTAAGCAAACATAATTGGTATATTAATAGACAAAAGATTTGAAGAATATACTTTATAAGAGATGTTTTTGCTTTATCCTTATGATCAAAATATTTAAATTTTAGATCAACTACTTGCGATTCAACAACCTTGGTGGAAGGATGATCATGACCTTAGGCAGAAGACTGATTACTAGCTTTCATTATAGGAACTTTACTTGGTCTTCTGCTGACCATGTAGATGTAATCCCAAGATTTTTGGTTTTAGGCTTCAAGGATTTGACTCTAGAGGTTCTTAAAATAGAACATTTAGTAACATCATCATTCACCTTAAATTTGACAACCTTAGTGGAGAATATTTAGGAGGAGTCGAAGCCTAAATTGTCTTGACATTAGCCCCTATGGCCTTAAAGGGTAAAAAGCTCACCTGGTTATTGGACTCGGTTAGCACACTTGAGACATTATAATAAACATCCCGGGCATAAGTAGGCTACAACACAAAAGATAATAAATTGTAGCCACCTAATTGTTTGATACTTGTTAAACTATTGACCAACAAACTCAAAAGGTGAGCATAATTGTGTTTGGATTAAGAAACCTAATCATGATAAATATTTTCAAACTCCGCACACTAAGTGCCTAAAATAACTAAATAATACCTATATATATGAATACATAAGACATTCGATTAAACTAGAAGAAGAAAGAAAAAATGAAAAATACTCACTTGGCATTTTCTAACACCTATAAACAAAATACTTATTCCCTTTCCTACATGTTTCCCACTTACCATAGACATAAACAAATTATTTTTTCCATGTTTTATCACAAGGGAAAACTATTGATAATCCTATCACTTATATGCATTACGAGATAATAATAAAATATTATCATCCTAGAGTTAATGATGGACAATGTTAGTATAATTGATGTTAAAAGACTAATATAATAGTTGACACAATAATTGATAACATAAAAATCTCTCCCATTGAGAATCCGCTAGTTATGATACACATAAATCTTCTTGAAATTTGACAACAAGGCTTTGCAAAGTGGGAATGAAAGTCCAATATCAAATAAAGATATGAAAACTATTATTTCACAAATCGTAGTATTAGAAAACATTTCTCCTTGGTTTAGAAGTCAAACGTTAATACCAACTAGAATTTCCTATGCCAACTTTTTATTTGGAAGATATGATAGGTTATAAAGCATGTGTATCATTCACTCGCCAAACAGAGTAGTTCTTCCAGTGAAAACATCATTCTTACAAGCATATGGGCCTCCTTATTAACTTTATGAGATCATTCACTCTTCACTTTAACAAAATCAGAATAATGTACATTTTTTTTTAGTTTATTAGGATGAACTCTAATTAATTCCTTTACTACAAACTAATATATCAAACAATAAAGAAATAATAATACAATGGTTTTCTACTGCATGTAAAGCTTGAACTATTACAAGTTGCTGTCATCAAGGATGATTTCTTCTACAATTTCTTATGGAAATCTACAATAACGTTGTTTTTGAAGAAGAAGATTTTCCAGATCTTTAATAAAAAAACAGAGCAACGAAACCTGCAAATGAGAATGAAACTAATAAGAAGTCTTATGATGATATTATCAATGTGAAGAAGAAATTTATCCAATCTACATTCAAACCTGTCAATGTCATAGAGAAAACCGATCACATTTCTTTATAGTACTCTCAAACTATTAAAGATCAACTAACCCAGACATCAAAACATACTCTTATAGGTAAATTCTCCAAAGGTTTACCCAAAATAAATTTCATGAACCAGTTCTTAGACTCTTTAAAACTCAAAGGAGATTACAGTGCATCGGTATGAGATTCCAGGCACGTTCTACTAGAATTCGACTTAAAGGAAGATCTTTGTAAAATATGGTCTAGATATATATGGACCATTAGTGAGGCATCTATGAGGTTGTTAAGATGGACATATGACTTCAACCCAAAATACGAAAGTGCAATTACTCTGGTCTGGGCTTGAATAGAGAGAATTCTAAAATATCTCTATAATGACAACATAATGACAAATATTACTTATGATATTGGGGTACCTTTAAATATTATTGTTCTAGAAAAGAACACAATATGTAAATTGGATTTGAGAATAATCAAGGTTATTGGCTATCAATTAGCTACAAGATCTACCAAAATAGTGCAACAACTGCTTTCATCTTGGTCAGAATCAAGAAATGTACAACAAAGTATCTATCAAACTTAAGCTCTCAATATATTTGTACAGAATGGAAACTGGAGACAATAAAAGAAGAGTTCTTTAAAAAAAATCTCAGAGCCACAGAAACTCATAATGTCAAAGAACATCAACCAAAAGTTAAATCCATAATAATCAATCCAAATCAAAGAATGCAGCAAGAAATCAATAACACTCAGCTTCAAGAAACTCATATAATTGTTGAGAATACTACAACAAGAAGGAATCAAAAGATTAAATGAACTCCAACTAGTAACAGTTTTCTAGATACTCAGAATCAATATATAAAAACTCCTGAAGAAGAGGAAATAATTAAAGAAATTCAAACATTAGAGCAAGGCTACAACCATATCAGCTCACAAGAGTATAAAAATCTTATATTTGACAATGTATATCCTGATCAGAAAAACATTTGCAGTGTTCCTAATTCCCTCAGTCTTAAAACCAAAGATACTGCTATTGGATTTCATGAAGTTCTTAACAAGAAACTAAAGGATGCTAGAAGAACAAAGAAACTTGAAAGTTAAATAATTAAATATATATGAGATACTCATGGATAAAAAAGCCTCATTTACCTCTCACTGATGATGATGATGAAGATGATTCGTTGGAACATCCGTAGCATCAACAACAATTCTTCTATTAAAAAACTTCAATATATTATATTTAAAAGAAGATCAAATTACTTACTATTCAAGAGCCATTAGTAAATGATGAGAAGCTGGAAAGAATTGCTACAAGGCTGGGTATTAAGAACTATACTGCAATCACTTCCAATAAGATATGGTTTATTTGGAGTGATGAGTTTACTACTAATATTCTTACTAATGATATGCAGTGTTTACATATGGAAATCTTATATTCAGGATTAGATAAAAAAAATTATTGACTATCGTGTATGCTAAATGTCAGAGGCATAATAATAGAGAGTTGTGGAATCAACTCAAGAGTATAGCTACTACTTTAAAAGAATGGATTATCATTGGTGATTTCAATGTCATTGTTACTTCTGAGGAACAATTAGAATGTGCTACTTACTGTTACAACAACATTGAGGACTTTAATGAGGTTATACAGGATTATTATTTAGAAGATGCAGGGTTTACAGGCTCTAAGTTCACTTGGACTACCAATTCCAAGTGGAAGAGGTTAGACAGAGCCCTCTATAACTCTACATGGTCCATTTTCTTCAATAAGACACATGTTTTTCACATGGCCAAAACTTATTCTGACAATGTCCCTCTCTGTGTTACTATATCTACTAATAACTTAAACAACAAAAAAATCTTTAAGTTTTTAGACTTGTGGACTCTTGATGGAAAGTTTTTTAATTTTGTTGAACATAATTGGAATCAAATGATGGATGGTTATCCTTTTTAAATATTCTCTCACAAGTTAAGAAGTCTTAAAGAGGGTTTAAAGGATTGGTATGAAAATTACTTTGGAAATGTCTTTGATAAAGTGCAGCTAACTGAGGAAGAAATCAAAAACTTAGAAATAAAGCTTACGATAACTAACAATGCTGAAACTAAGGTTAAACTAGCTAAAGCTAATGGTCTTTTTCTTCAAGAAGCTTATTGGAAGAGGAAATGCTACTATAACAAAAGCTTATCATAACTATGTCTCCAAAAAAAGAATAAATAATACTATAAAAAGTATTAAAGATGGACATAAGTGGTTGCTTCACTCAGAAGTTTTTGGGAGCTCTGTTGAAACATATTTCAAAAACATTCATACTAAGAAGACTTACACCAACACAGAAGATGAAGCACACAATCTACAGGATGGTATTTTTAACAACATACCTAACCTTATCACCAATGAAGATAATACCTCGTTGCTGATGTCTCATACTAAAAATGAATTTCTTGAGATCATCAATAACATGAATCCCTTAAGTGCAGCAGGAGTTGGTGGATTCAATAATTTTTTCTTTAAAACATACCGGAAAATAATAAAAAATGATCTTCGTCAAGTCATGTCTTCCTTCTTAATGAGTCATAATTTTCCTAAAGGAATTATGGCCACAGGTTTGTGCTTAATACCTAATACTAGCAATCCTACTAGTTGGAATAATTTTAGGCCGATTAGTTTGTGTACTTTGTTAAACAGAATTATGTCTAAAATTATCAACAATAGACTCTCTAACATTCTGCCTAAAATTATATCCAAAACTCAAGAAGGTTATGTAAAAGATAAATAAGTGTAAGAAAATATTCTAATAGCTAATGAATTATTCTATGATCTTAATAGGAAGCCTAAATCTGGAAATATTATGATTCAGTTAGACATGTCCAAGGCATTTGACAAAATGTCTCCTTCTTTTATAGTAAAAGTCATATTAACCTTTGGGTTTTCTTAAGAATTTGTTAACCTCATTGCTAAGCTTATTAGATCTGTTAATATTTCTATGCTAATTAATAAGAATGTTATTGGCTACTTCAATACTAAGAGAGGTATGGGACAATGAGATCCCCTATATCCAAGCCTTTTCATCATTGGAGAAGAAGTGTTAATCAGGGTATTAAATATTTTATTTAGCTCAAACAAATCTATGCAAGTTTCTTCTAGGACAAATCTATGTAAATCTATGGGGGTAAGCTTACTCTCATTACATCCATTCTCATGACTATCCCTTTTTACTGGATGCAAATTTGCTGTATTCTTAACAATATTATTAATAGACTTGAAAAAAAAATTAACAAATATTTTTTGGGGTCCACTACCGTAGACCATAACATTTACTAGTCTAAGTGGTATTCTTTATGTAGACCATTTGCTGAAGGTGGTTTGAATATAAGAAGACTTTCTGAAATTTAGATACTTTCTCTCAAAAGATTTGGTTTAATTTCAGGAAAAAAAAAGTTATTGGGCTAAGATCATGCATAACATTTATGGTAAAAATTCTCACCCTCTTAAGGCTTACTATAACAACACTGGTTCTTTATCATGGAAAATATTAGCATGTATGAAAGCTACTACTGAGCCTAATATCATATGGTTTCAAGGTAAGGGAGAAATGAATTTCTTGCTCGACAATTGACATGATCACTCTCCATTAATCATCCTCAATGAGAAATATGACAATAGTTGGTATCAAACAACAAAAGTCTATACCTTTTGGTAGAACAATTATTGGGACATTAACATATTACAAGGCTTTATATCACTCAATTGCATTAATATTATTAAGAACACTAGAATAAACATCAAAGTTGATATTATGATATGGAAGATATCATCTCACATGAAGTTCAACATCAAAGAAACCTGGAACAACATTAGACATCATCACAATCAATCAAGCTTGTTCAACAAAATGTGGAATATTATAACCCCTAGGAAGTGTTCATTTCATTTATGGAAAATCATACATAACTACATACCTATAAACTCAATTAAAAAACAATGACATTTTAATCTAGCATCTACATGTCAATTTTTTAACCACTATGAAGACACTAATCACATATTCATTTTTTGCAGTTATGCATGGAACATATGAAGACACTTTGCTGATTTGTTTAAAGTCAAAATAGGGAGATTCATGATTGTTTCTCATCTAAGCAGAAATTGGTTATGGTATTCTGATAAGAAAGTTCATGTTACTCATGTTGTTCCTCCTATTATATTTTGGGTTATATGGAAGAATCGTAATATAGCTGAGTTTAAAAGAACTCCTAACTCTTCTGATCTTCTATCAATCATGCTAAATATATTCCTAGTGGTTTAGATAATTCTAACATATTTAAAGCCGATCACTAGATTAATGTTACTAATGCAACATTATGATTTGCTTCTTATCATTTATTAACAGGAAACGAAAGCATATGTACTTTAAATGGAATGCCCCAATTTCAAGCAGACTTAAGATGAACACTTACAGATCATACCTTAGAAATGGAGAATCAAGTGGCGTTACTATAATTCGAAATAGAAAGGGAGAAACTGTTTATGCTTCAAGAAATCTGTATGGTAAGTTATCTCCTTTAATGGCTGAATCTAGAGTCTTGCTTGATGGGTTGGTTATCTGTAAAACCAACAGATGCATTAATGTAGATAATTGAAACTGATTCATTAATTCTAGTTAACTTACTAGCTAATGGTAGTTTCTCTTGTCATCTTGATCATTTGCTTAAATGTTGCAAAAATTTAATCTATTCTTATATGATAATCAATCAAATTTTCAGAGTCCAAAATCAAGTAGCCGATTGGCTTGCCAAATGGAATCTCAAATGTAAGATGAAATTAGATTTTATCCATCTTCAAGCTCCTCGTCAGTTGAATGTTATTGCTCTATTGGAAAGTATGAGGCTCAACTATATCACTAACAATATTGATTGATATCGTTCGGATTCTGTGTCTTTTACTAAAAAAATATACTATAGAATTTTCTAGTTAGCAGTAGTTAATTTTGACTAGCAATCTTTGTTAGCATATATTGTTCTTAAAAGTTGCAGGTATTGGAAATTACCTAAGATACTTGTCTATTACTGGTGCTCTGTTTTTCTGAAGATTTGAGATGTTCCTCCTTATTCTGGCTGTCGCATGATCTCAAAATTCAATTGTTTGCAATAATTTCATCATACAACTGATGTGCTTGTTGTGCTCTTCAATTTTTTGATCCATTATCTGAAATTAAAGCTTGTTGTTTGATAGCTATAGTGATTCGGATTGTTGTTTTCTCCATTCATCCTCTGTTACAAAACTTGATGTTGAAAGTGCATTAAAGAGTGATGAATTAGAAGTATAAGGAAGACGAAGGAAATCTCTAAAATTTTCATTTTCAATTTTGTTTTAGTGCTTATACTTGGCACCTTTTTAAGTCAAGATTGTAACTCCTTTTACTCTTCATTAATATAAGATTACATTTGATTAAAAAAAATTAATTGACATTTCATTTTATTGCAAAAAATCCAATGTTCTCTGTCCAATTACAATAAAATAAAATCCCAACTATTTAAATTTTAACAAATACAAACTTTCAACTTGAAGTGAAATTCAAAATCAATTTGTTAAAACTAAATAGTTAAAAGACCATTCAAGTTTTAAAACTATATAATTAATTGGTCCATTTTTTCATACTACTTTTTAATCAAGTTTATTACGTTATCAAAGTATCGAAATACTATTAAAACAAATTTAAATTATTATAAACTTATCATCCACTAATTAATAAAAAATAAAACAACAAATAATTTTATTAAAAACATCAAATTAAGATAAAATAATTGTTTATCGTTGGAGTATTATCGAACTTACAAAAATGTATCAAAAGAGATACATGCTTAACATTGCATAATTCGACAAAATAGAAAAAAAAAAGAATTTCATTAACATAGAGTATGAAACAATGAACAACCATGCCATGCCGAGGTAGGAGACTTAATAGCATCATAACAAATATAGAACATGAAATTTACTAATCAAAGACCATGTTATTCTCGGTATGCAACAAATCAACCAATGGAGCAAAGGTCTTCTGAGATCGAAAAACAAAAATATTAAAATCCAAAATGATTTATTATTGGAAGCAACCAGTGGCGTATCCAGGATTTAAACCCTATGGTGCCCTGGTTATTGTCCAAAAAAATATTTCTTTTATAGTGAAAAATTGTGTTGTAATATATCTTCATATTCTATCTATATAAAAAGTTGTTTATTTGTTTAAGTGAGTTTTTCATATTATTTTTGTCAACACTTTGAAGTACTATTATAACATAAAAAATAGAAGTTGACTAATAGATGTATTGATTAGGACATCTATTATTATTGAACTCGAGAGGCTATGTTGTTACGGTTTGATCGGGTTTTAGTTTGAGCTTTTCCGCAGTATATAGAGACTAATAGATGTATTGATTAAGACATGTATTGTTAGTGAACTCGAGAGCCTATGTTGTTACGGTTTGATCCGTAAAGCAAAATAAAATTATGATTTATGCAGGTCTATTTGTTTCGAAATTGAACTCTACAACTCTATCTTAAGAAAAAATATAGATCAACCAATGTTAATCTTTGTAACTAAGAAAAAATATAGATCAACCAATATTAATCTTTGTAACTAGTGAATAGTAATATAAGACATGTAGCAAAGCTTTGATTTTGAAAATTAATAACATAGAACCATAATAAATACCTTAGTATTTACAGTTTTCTAACGATGGTAAAAGAACAATTATTGATATGTTATTATATATATAATAAAATAAATAATAAAAATTTAATTATATTAATTATGATATTTATCAGAGTAAAATAATGTTATTTTATATATAATAAGAATAAATAATAAAAATTTAATTCAAATATTAATTATGATATTTATCACAGTAAAATAAAATAATATAAATGTTATTTTATATATAATAAGAATAAATAATAAAAATTTAATTCAAGTCAACAAATTAAGAACAAGAATCCGGGTCTCAAACCCGAGGGTTGTGGGTTCTGACCTGCGTTCTTACCAACTCGATAACTAAGGTAATAAAACTATTATTTATTGAGCTAGGTGGGTTCGTGGGATCCCCCACCTGGCTCCGCCTATCAAGCAACATAATTTTTTTTGGCACTAATAAAAAAGCTCGACTAAATACGTTTGATAACTCCATCTGATCAAAAGAACTTAATATATGTTTGGAGATAAATGAGTAAGGTCCGTTGACATATACCCACAAGCCCAACACCAACCCCGTTAACTAGTTAGACTTCCAAATTAAAATCAGAAAAGTGTCCGACCTAACAGAATCCAAATTTAAAGGCGGTGACACCCATTGAATGATAAATAAATTCAAAGAAAACCTTCTAACCACACAAACTAAAAAAGAGACCATGAGAAAGCTCCAACAGGGAAAGGCGAGTTCAAATTGTGAATGAAAAAAAGACTGAGGAAAGCCCTCCCAACAAAGCCGAAAATCAACCGGAAAGATGGTGTTATCAATAGAACTCGAAAAAAATTAGAAGATACGTACCAATTCACCGAACGAAAACTAATAACATGACCAACTGAAGGTTCAAGTGTTGGAATTTCTCCATTAAGGTGGACCGTCACATGTTTTATCGATGTATCAGATTATCGTTAATATTAGTCCAATAAAAGTAATCATAAAGAAAAGAACGGACTAGTAGATAAAATATGTATCATGGAAATAATTGTATAGATACCAGGTTTAATTCCGAATACTGTGAATGATTGGATTCAGAAATAAACAACTTAAGAAAAACGTAAAGTTTTGGGGTTATTTTGTAAAACAAAATAATACCGGGTTATGGTCCCTAAAGGTGGCAATTTAATAAGGACTGGTCTTCATTAAGTAACCGTCTGGAAGTTACAAACGGTTAAAAGAGAAGAACCGTTTTCTCACTTCAGTTCTATATAAGAATGAGTTCCTCATTCTTAAAAGACACGAGATCAAATACAGAGAGAAAAATCCTTTAAGAAAAACAAATTGATTCTTCCTTCGAATCAATTACAAAAGTGTGTTTTGGTTGCCATCTCTTAGAAGAATCGATAACCTAGCTAAGGATCACGGATCATCCGCTTCAAGTCAGGAATCTGAAGATCGAAGAATGTCTACATCCTGTAAGTTATTTATTCCGCATTATTACAGGATGATTTAATTTCATGGTTCAATAAGTTAAGTAAGAAATCTGATGAGTATTTCTTACCAGTGGTATCAGAGCCACCATAAATTTAAGTTCTTAAATTTTCAGATTATGAAATTATGATCTATGAAACTAAAAATGCTTATCTATCAGCAAAGCATGTTTAGATTTTAGTTTTGGATTTTAGAAGGAAATAATTATAGATATTAAAAATAGTTTAAACATGTTAAATCTACAAATCGCAATAAATCTTTGCTTGAGTTAAATTTTATATAAATCTCTATGTAAAACATTTAATAGCATGAAATTTATTGCGGAAAATGATATATCTTACTACAATATTATCATCGTTAAAGTTATTCGAAATTGGATCATGTATATTAGATTTGATGTCAGTTTTTCGGAATTCAACATGCAGTTAAAAACAATTACGGTATAATTGTGCATTTGCTTTGCGGTTATTTAAATTAGCATGTGCGTGTAACGTAAGTTACGGGTGTGTATGGTTCAAATTGATAGATTTCAATGGATAGAATTGTTTTTGTTATGTTAGTAATAATATATATTTATATATATATATATATATTATAAATAGATTTGCCTTAATTGTTAGCCTAAAAATAAGTGTGCGGCCAAAGTAACTTTTTAAGCTAAAAAGTAGGTGTGTTGTTGACGTTGATAAGTTCCGTTAGTTTCCCGTGCATCAGTTTCGCCATAATCGACGGTAGCGTTTAAGCCACTACCGTTAGTTGTGCATTAACATTAAATTATGGAGTAACTACGTGTGCCTGTGCTGTTTATTATCTACAGACGTAATTGGATATTTATATTATATAATTTATTATATATATAAATATCTCAATAGATATTATATTATATTATATATATAAATTAGTATTATATTATAATATATATTAAGAATTATACCCTAATATAATACATGTATATTATAATATAATAAATTTAAGATATAAATTTAATTTTATTAAATTTATATGTAGACTACAAAATAGTTTTGGACATTAAGTAAGGTAGTCGTATAGTATTTTTCGAAATAATTAGCATGTTTTAAGTTGTCCGAACTTCGGTAAATAATTAATGATTCAATATACCGCCAAAGTGATACTTATTGCTGAATTAATTATTTTAGAGTTTTGACAAGTCTATGATTGACAAGTATGTAAATTTTAATCGGCCCAAAGGAAGGTTAATGTTTGACATAGTTAATCTTAGACACGAGATAGTTATTTGTGAATTGATCATTAGGACAATTTAACTAGGAAAATCGGCCCAAAGAAAGATTTTCTTACTTAAGTCAATTAGTAGGATCAACATTAATTATGCTCAAACTCATACATATACAAATTAATATGCTTGCCCAAAGGTATCTTATTAATGTTGTAAGAGTATGTTTTATTATGCTATGTTTATTTGTTCAATACTATGAAGATTATATGTTAAGTGATGTTTTTGGCTATTTATTGTTTGTTGTTTGTTATGTTAGCAAATTCGTATTTCTATAACCCGGAAGGCAAAAAGGCACCCATACTTAATGGGAGCAACTTTGAGCTGTGGAAAGAAGATATGTTGCTGCACTTGATGTGCCATGATTACGACTTAGCATTAAGAGTCGATGAACCTAAACCTCTGACTGATGACAGTTCTGCTACGGAGAAGAAAGAGTCAGAGGCGTGGGAAAAGTCGAACAGGATAAGTCTAGGGATCATGAAGCAAGAAATTCCATTAGCATTCCGTGGTGCAGTTCCACCTAAGATCACTAATGCGAAAATATTTCTCGAAGAGGTAGAGAAATGTTTTTCCAAGAACGATAAAGTAGAGATTAAGACGCTGCTTATTAAGCTAGCCTCTATGAAATATCGTGGCAAAGGGACTGTTCGTGAGCACATCTTGGAAATGGCAAACATCGCTTCCAAACTGAAAGCACTTAAGATTGACCTTCCCGAAGATGTTGTGGTAAGCTTTGCTTTTCACTCTTTCCCTCCTCAGTATAAGAACTTTGAAACTTCTTATAACTGTTAGCGCGAGAAATGGACTCTCAACGAGCTCATCTCTCAGGCAGCGCAAGAGGAGGAAAAGATGAAGCAAGAACATCCAGAAGTGCAAATGGTGAAAGATCAAGTGGATAAGGGAATTAAGAGAAAGTATGAAGGTTCAGATGCACATGCATCCGTTTCGGGACAAAAGAAGTATAAGGGTACGTCTGGTAAAGGGCGTTGCTTCCATTGTAAGAAACCGGGGTACTTTAAGAAAGAATGTGAAAATGGAGGGCTATGATGAAAGCCAAAGGTATTTTCACTTCTATGGTCTGTTCTCAGATCAATTTAGTTTCAGTGCCGAGAAATACTTGGTGGGTTGATACAGCAGCAACAACTCATGTTTGTATTTCTTTGCAAGGTATGATAAGAAACCAAAGCCTGAGTGATGGTGAAACATCTATCTATACGGCTGATGGCAGTTCATGTTTAGTTCATTCTATTTGTGATTTTCGTTTGTTGCTTACCAGTGGACATTTTTTGTATTTAAAAGACGTATTGTATGTACCTTCTTTTCGAAGGAACCTAATTTCTTTTCCGTTGTTGGACAAATTAAGTTATTCTTGTCTATTTGGAAATGAAAGTTTATGTCTTTATTTACATGGTAATGTTGTTGGTTCTGGAAAGTTAATAGCAAATGATAACATGTATTTATTGGATACTATAAAGGATCACAAAGAGATAATGAATGTAGATGTACCTGGAAAACTAAATTGTAAAATGGAAAAATCAGCAAAGCTTTGGTACAAGCGATTAGGTCACATTTCTAGAAATAGAATCGAAAAGCTTGTTTCAAAAGGTTTATTATGTGAACTGGATTTTTTGGACTTCAACCTTTGCGTTGAATGTATAAAAGGAAAACAGACCAAAGTGAAACGATTAGATGCATACAGAGCGAAAAGGGTCTAGGATTTGATACATACAGACATTTGCGGTCCGTTCCCTACAGCATCATGGAACGGCCAACGATATTTTGTATCTTTCATTACGACTTTTCACGATATGGGTATCTATATCTCATTCACGAAAACTCAGAGGCCATTGACAAGTTCAAAGTCTTTAAGACCGAAGTTGAAAAACAACTTGGTAAAGACATTAAGTGCGTCAGATAGGACCGTGGTGGTGAATACTACGAGAGATATGATGGTTTTGTAAGAAATACTCATCAGATTTCTTACTTAACTTATTGAACCATGAAATTAAATCATCCTGTAATAATACGGAATAAATAACTTACAGGATATAGACATTCTTCGATCTTCAGATTCCTAACTTGAAGCGGATGATCCGTGATCCTTAGCTAGGTTATCGATTCTTCTAAGAGATGACAACCAAAACACACTTTTGTAATTGATTCGAAGGAAGAATCAATTTTTTTTTCTTAAAGGATTTTTCTCTCTGTATTTGATCTCGTGTCTTTTAAGAATGAGGAACTCATTCTTATATAGAACTTAAGTGAGAAAACGGTTCTTCTCTTTTAACCGTTTGTAACTTCCAGACAGTTACTTAATGAAGACCAGTCCTTATTAAATTGGCACCCTTAGGGACCATAACCCGGTATTATTTTGTTTTACAAAATAAACCCAAAACTTTACGTTTTGCTTAAGTTGTTTATTTCTGAATCCAATCCTTCACAGTATTCGGAATTAAACCTGGTATTTATACAATTACCTCCATGATACATATTTTATCTACTAGTCCGTTCTTTTCTTTATGATTACTTTTATTGGACTAATATTAACGATAGTCCGATACATCGGTAAAACATGTGACGGTCCACCTTAATGGAGAAATTCCAACAGGTTCAGGTGAACAACGTCATGGACCGTTTGCAAAGTTCCTAGAAGAGTGTGGCATAGTCCCTCAGTATACAATGCCGGGTTCTCCCAACATGAATGTAGTATCTGAGAGACGAAACCGTACATTGAAGGATATGGTAAGAAGTATGATTAGTCATTCAACATTACCTATATCACTCTGGAGAGAAGCAATAAAATGTGCGACCTACCTACTTAATAGAGTTCCGACGAAAGCAACTACTAAGACACCGTATGAACTTTGGACTGGGCGTAAACCTAGTTTAAAACATTTACATGTTTAGGGATGTCCATCTGAAGCGAAGCCTTATAGGCCGAATGAAAAGAAATTGGACTCCAAAACGGTTAGTAGTTATTTCATCGGATATCCCGAGCACAGTAGGGGTTTTAAATTTTATGATCCTTCCACAAAGAATATATTTGAGACGGGTACAACAAAATTCTTTGAGGATATAGAGTTTGGGGGGAAGAATTTAGTAACGAACATTCATTTTGAGGAAGAATCAATAGAGATTCATGAAGGTTCTAACAATGATACTATAGTGTCAGATGATGATATGGTAATTAGAAGGCCAATCATCACTTCAGATTCGTTAGAACATATAGATACTCAAGATGATGTTACTATTCCTCCTATGGATGTTGTTCCAATAGAGCAAAATGAAGTTGTTCAAGAAGAACAAACTCTACCTCCTCAAGAAGTTCAAGTGCAAAATGAAGAAATTATGCCTTTGCGTAGATCTACTAGAGAAAGAAAGAGCGCTATATCTTCAGACTATATATTGTATCTTCAAGAACATGAAGAATTTTATGGGTCAACAGAAAACGATCCTTTAAGTGTTCGTGAAGCCATGAAAAGTTATGATTCTCACTTATGGATTAAAGCAATGAACGAAGAGTTTAAATCAATGCAAGATAACGCGGTATGGGAGCTTGTTCCATTACCCGAAGGAAAGAAGTCGATTGGTTGTAAATGGATTTTCAAAACCAAACAGGATTCTAAGGGTAATGTGGAGAGGCATAAAGCGCGACTTGTAGCTAAGGGTTTTACTCAACGTGAAGGGATTGACTTTAAAGAAACCTTCTCTCCAGTTTCTTCGAAGGATTCTTTTCAGACAATCATGGCATTAGTTGCACACTTCGACCTTGAGCTCCATCAAATGAATGTAAAGACCGCTTTTCTTAATGGAGACATTGAGGAAACGATCTATATGTTACAACTTGAAAACTTTGTCTCTGGTGATCCAAAGTCTACGGTATGTAAACAGAAGAAATCTATTTATGGTCTCAAGCAAGCGTCTCGACAGTGGTATCACAAATTCCTTGAAGTTATTGTCTCATTTGGTTTCGAGATAAATTCAGTGGAGGATTGTGTGTATCAAAAGTTCAGTGGGAGTAAATTCATATTTCTAGTGCTGTATGTTGATGACATATTATTGGCCACGAACGATAAGGAATTGTTACATACGACCAAGAAATTTCTTTCAGATAAATTCGATATGAAAGATCTTGGTGATGCATCATTTGTGTTAGGAATTCAAATTCATAGGAATCGATCCCATGGAATTTTGAGTTTATCACAAAAGGCGTATATTGAGAGTATGTTACAACGTTACGGGATGGCTAACAGAAAAGGAAAGGAAACCCCTATATCAAAAGGTGAAAAGTTTAGCCTTAAGAAATGCCCAAAGACAAAACTTGAGATTGAGGAAATGCAAAAGGTTCCATATGCTTCGGCTGTTTGAAGTCTAATGTATGCTCAAGTTTGTATACGGCCAGATATTGCTTTTGTGGTGGGTGTGTTAGGGAGATACGTAAGTTATCCGGGGATAGAACACTGGAAAGCAGCCAAAAGAGTTCTCCGGTATTTGCAGCAAACAAAACATCACAGGTTAACATATAAGAAGTCGGATAAACTGGAGGTCATAGGGTATTCCGACTCGGATTTCGCTGGATGTGAGGATTCTCTTCGTTCAACCTCAGGCATTATATTCCTTTTAGAGGGAGGTGCAATATCATGGAAAAGTGTTAAACAAACACTCATTGCATCTTCAACTATGGCTGCGGAATTTGTTGCTTGTTTCGAGGCATCCAATCAGGCGTTTTTGCTGCGAAATTTTGTCACGGGACTGCGAATCGTAGAGGGGATAGAAAGACCCCTTAGATTATATTATGACAATAACTCGGCAGTTCAATATTCAAACAGTAACAGGAGCTCGGTTAAGTCCAAACATGTAGATATCAAGTTCCTGTCTGTTAAAGAGAGAGTACAGAGTGGTCAAATCAGTGTGGAGCACATAGGGACAAACTCGATGTTAGCAGATCCTCTTACGAAGGCATTAGTACCTAAAGTTTTTATTGAACACACCATTAACATGGGTGTTGTGTACTTAGAGGATTGTTAGTTTCAGTGGGAGTTTGTATTAAGCTATTAAATTTGTTTGTATTATGATATTCGCGAATTTAAGGTCATTAATGTAAACATATTTTTATATAAGTTTTCAGTGTGCTCTTATATTTGATTACTCGTACTCTGTTGTAAGTAGACCTCCAATTAAGTGGGACCAGTTAAGAATAGATATGTAAGATTACATTTCATATTATTCTTATGCTATGCTCCATGATAGATCCATGTAGTTGATTGTTGCGATATCGTGATTATTAATGCATCTATTTGCGGCTTGAAGTGCATTGATGATGACTTTAGTCCTATGTCGTTAATGGTCATTTACGGGATTGTTAAGGTTATCTATGTGACGATAGAAATTAAGAACGTTCATTAAGTGGATACATCCTATAGTAGCATATGATGATCCAAGTGGGAGATTGTTGGAATTTCTCCATTAAAGTGGACCGTCACATGTTTTATCGATGTATCGGACTATCGTTAATATTAGTCCAATAAAAGTAATCATAAAGAAAAGAACGGACTAGTAGATAAAATATGTATCATAGAGGTAATTGTATAGATACCAGGTTTAATTCCGAATACTGTGAAGGATTGGATTCAGAAATAAACAACTTAAGCAAAACGTAAAGTTTTGGGGTTATTTTGTAAAACAAAATAATACCGGGTTATGGTCCCTAAGGGTGGCCATTTAATAAGCACTGGTCTTCATTAAGTAACCGTCTGGAAGTTACAAACGGTTAAAAGAGAAGAACCGTTTTCTCACTTCAGTTCTATATAAGAATGAGTTCCTCATTCTTAAAAGACACGAGATCAAATACAGAGAGAAAAATCCTTTAAGAAAAACAAATTGATTCTTCCTTCGAATCAATTAGAAAAGTGTGTTTTGGTTGCCATCTCTTAGAAGAATCGATAACCTAGCTAAGGATCACGGATCATCCGCTTCAAGTCAGGAATCTGAAGATCGAAGAATGTCTACATTGTGTAAGTTATTTATTCCGCATTATTACAGGATGATTTAATTTCATGGTTCAATAAGTTAAGTAAGAAATCTCATGAATATTTCTTACATCAAGTGCGAAACATACCGTTATGAAAAACTTGCAGCAGTACCCAAAAATCTCGAAATGAAACTAAAATGAGAAAAATCAAACCGACAGTCTGGTTAAGATATCGACCGACAAACAGTCGGGAATAAATAGATGATAACATACAATCGATAACAGTACCCCAAATATAAGACCACGCCACCCTAAAAATAAAACACAATAGGAATACGAGATTGCATAAAAACATTCGCATTAAATCATCTGATGCCATGTTACTTTTCAGTAGGTTCCATACTCCGATTCATAAAATGTATCGATTGATAAATGAAAAGGGTATTCATAATAACATTGAAAAAAAAATAAAGACCATGAGAATTGAAACACTCTAAGAGAACCAAAACAGTTACTAATTTTTTTTTCATAGAAAAAAAACAACTAAAATTTGTTTAAAAATTTTACTATAAAAAGAAAATAAGTTATTCTCATAAAAATTAAGATAAATATAAAAACAAATTCATGCGGCCTCTATAAATTTTTAATAAGAAGAAAGAGGTTTTTTCTTTAAAAACCCCTCACTCCATTATTTACAAGTTTATATTTGTACTTCAGAAAATCTTTTTTAGTTGAGTTAAAAAAATTGTTTTTTAACCTATCATAATGCTTTATAAATAAAATTAATTTTATAGATAAAGACGAAATAGTTTAAAAGACGTAGAATTAATTCTCTAATAAATAATTATAACCTTAACACCGTAATAAGAAATATATATATAAAAAAGAAAAACTGCTCTTTTTGCCAGATTCGTAGGCAACGAAGCAAACCCGTGAATAGCCAGCAAATACGGTGACTCGTCGCTCCTCTTCTTATTCTCTGAAGTTTTTTTGAAAGAAAATAAGTTTATTATATTAAGCTTTTTACTATATACTATTTTGATATTTTATTAACTGTAAATATAAAAAGCGTAATTATATTTAACTGAATTGCACCTCATCAGTTTAAACACTAAGATTTATTTTAACAAGTTTCAACCATTAAGATATAAGTTAGAGAAGCACAGGGATTGAAATATATTTAAAAATGCAATTCACTTTTTTTTAAGAACTAAATTAAAATTCCAAAAACATTTAGGAAACAGAATGGAAGTTGAAGATTAGGGATTGAAGGGGGTTTCTTTATAGAGTTTAAAGGTTACATACTATTTTTAGAAGAATCCACTGCGAAATAAAATGTGACAAAGGTTATTAAATAAACATTAAGTGTTGTGTTGCCGGAATAAATAAAATGCTGTAATATATTTGAGGTATTTATGTAATTTAAGATAGACACCTATAAAAATAGATAATATATCATAGTGATGGTGGATGGAAAAATAGATATTACGTTTGTATATTTTGCAAATTTAAATACCACATGGACGGCAATGTATGTCGACACTATTTCGCATGATAGACCCAACCAAACACATAATAAAAATTGACATTTCACTAAAAAATGGCATACGAACAACAATGAAATGATCTGAATTGTGATCATAAAGGTCGATAGAAATTTCATGCCTGCATTTCCACACTTTATGATAATTTTATCGGAGTTGTATCGACAGACGTCGCCTGACCAAACTCTTCCAGTTATACATAATTTTTAGAAAATAGAGCTATGCAAACAATATTTACACTAGGACAGCTTTTATGGAGAATCGCAAAAAGACGTCGGATATGATGAAACGTATGATAGGCTTTCCGAAAGAAAATAATGCCGGTTACTGCCGGTTACTTGTATTGTTTAGAATCTTTGAGGAATTTTTTTGAGATCAGAAAAAGTTTAGGTAAAAAATATACATAAAAAATTTGATAATGTTTAAATAAGTAGAACAATCTATTTTGTTTTATTTTATCCTGGAAGGGATTATTTATCTATTAGAGATGCTCAAACCCTTTCAAAAGATTATAATTATTTAAAAATTGTAAATAAAGTCACAACTTTTGTATTTTTTTGAAATTTTTTATTTTCATAAAAATACATATGTTCTAGCTTTGTCGCGACCAGCTTTGCTTTGGTCACGACAAAAAAAAATATTGTTGGTCAATTATTCCGATGGATAAGTTTCGGTTTTGGATGTTGATCGCGAGTGCCCGTCCGGTGATTTATGGAAAAAAAAATGGAGCTCTGTGAAATATTTTAGTAATTAACAAAATAATATTTTTTTGTCAAACCAACAAAGTAAAATTATAAGTATTTTACGACCGAATAAAAATTATTTCTCAATAACAAATCTTCTAGTTTTTCTTTCTGCAAATTTATCTATAATTTTCTCATAATCGAGATTATCAATTATATCATTCTCACTAATATCATTCATAATCCATTCAACCAGTCTTGCGACATAGTAAAGCGAATATAGTTTTTTTATCAACTTCAACTTTGAAAAACTCTTTCGGCAAATGCAACTGAAACTGGATTGTAAACAATATCCGATAAACAATGGATGCATTTGGATAATGGTAACGCCGAACTACGAAGTGAAACAAACAACTGAAAACACGGAGAAAAGAAAGACAAAAACAAAAAATTGATAATCTCTAACCCTAGTTCAGACTATAGGAGACTTTAGAGAAAATTCAACTTCTATTAAAAAAAGTCTAACGACAAAACTAGGATTTGAGAGTCTTCTAAAGAAGTGCTCGAAAGCGTAGGCCAAATTTACTGCATGTTCCTTACGAAATAAATTAAAGCCCGACCCAATTTCAAAGAAATTAGAGCTGTTTAAGTATTTTAATAAAATCCAACAAATATACAAAAATATAGAAAATTCACAAAAATAACAAAAAGAGGACTTAAACGATAGAATTTAGGGCTTGTACTTTCATCACTTTGAGATGCTTCCGAAAGTCGTTAGGCTTCTGGACGCGTTTGATTTGAGTGGTCGCAGTGCCTAATTCTGATACCTGGGCCTCAAATAAAGCCCGTTTCCATTTGTCCAAAAGGGTCATATAGCCATGGGTTCGTGCAACTACATCATCCTCTCCTCATTCGGAAGAATTTGCCCACGAATTCTCAGCTTCTTCATCCTCAACAACATTGGTAAACGGCACCAGGTTCTTCACGTTGAAAACATTATGGGTCTTCATGTGGCTGGGTAGCTTCAACCTGTATGCATTGGGATTAATTTTTTCAATGATTTCAAACGGACCCACCTTCCTTACAGCTAACTTGTTGTACTCGTGCGCAGGATAGTGATCTCTGGTCAAAACTTCTCATATAAAGTCCCATACTGCAAACTCCACGAGTCGGCACTTCTTAACTGCGACAACCTTATACTTTTATGTTGTTTCCTCCACGTGTTTGCGTGTGTTCTCATGGATCTCCCATCGATCAATAATGGATTTCTCGACCCTAGCTGAAACCTTGTCAAGCGTTAGGAAAGCCAAATCTATAGGACCCTGTGGGTTATAACCGTAGACTACCATGAAGGGACTACACCTAGTACTGCGCTTGTGGTGCCTGTTGTAGGCGAACTCAACTTGATAAAGGTGGGACATGTTACCAAGTTCCCAAAGACCTTTGTGTGTAACATGTTGCCTAACGTTTGATTAGTTACCTCGGTTTGGCAGTTTGTTTGCGGGTGATACGCGCTGTTAAAACTCAGCTTTGTGTTTGTGAGGTGCCACAAACTCCTCCAAAATGCATGAAAAACCGCGTATCGCGATCATAAACGATATTCAGGGGTAGGCCATGTAAGTGGTAGACCTCACGAAAGTATAAATTAGCAACATTCACAACATCTGTGGTTTTCTTGTAGGAAATAAGATGGGCCATCTTAGAAAACCTGTCAAACACCACAAAAATAGAATCGTTACCTCTCTGTGTTCTTGCTAGCCCAAAGATAAAAACCATGCTGCCACTTCACCACGGTCGTTCTGGTATTGGGAGTGGTAGGTATAGACCTGCGTTGGAGGATGTACCTTTTTCCACCTGGCAAACCCGACAACCAGGTACAAACGGATAACATCTCGCCTAAAAACGGCTAGAAGAATTGACACGATATAGAGTGAAGGGTTTGATCTCTACCACCATGCCCCTTGTTGTGCCTCTTCTGTACAATCAGTAACCTCAAACTGCCCTCACGAATACAGAGTAAATTACCTTTGAAGAGGTAACCGTTTCTCACTACAAAATCTTATCTCAAACCCGCGTAGACATATTCAAGAATATGACCAAAATATGGATCGATAGCCAGTAGATCCTTCATCATCTCGAATCCCACACCTTCTCATTCCATACGAATCATCATATTGTGTCGACTCAGTGCATCAGCTACGCGGTTAACTGCCCCCGAAGTATGTTTGATGGAAAAGGTAAATTGTTGAGTAAATGTTGCCCAACGTGGATGGCAGGAAGAGAGATTCTCCTAACTGTCCAGATGCTTCAAGGCATCATGATCGGTGTATAGGACAAAGTCATTATAGGCCAAGTAGGAACTCGAGTGCTTCAAATCTCGTACAACAGCATAGAACTCCTTGTTATAGGTGTTGTAGTTGAGATTAACTTCACTCAACTTTTCACTGAAGTAGGCTACCGGTCTGGCCTCGTTGGCTGAGTACAGCTCCAATGCCAAATCCGGACGCATCACAATACAGTTCAAACCCTGTAGAAAATTCAGGTAAAACCAGAATTGGTGTAGTGGTCAGTCTTACCTTAATCTCTTCTAATGCGGTTCAAACCCTGCAGAAAATTCAGGTATAAGTACAATTGGTGCAGTGGTCAGTCTTACCTTAATCTCTTCAAACCCTGCAGAAAAGTCAGGTAAAACCAGAATGTGTGCAGTGGTCAGTCGTACCTTAATCTCTTCAAACGCGGTAGTTACTTAAGGGGTCCAACAGAACGTCTTGCCCTTCATACAATCCGTAATAGGAACCATAAAAATGATGAAGGTATGTATGAACCTTCTGTAAAAGGAGACCAATCCGTGAAAAGAGCGGAGTTCAGTGATAAAAGTAGGTGTAGGTTAATCACGCACTGCTACCACTTTTGACTTATCCACTGACAAACCATCCTTTGATACAACATACCCCACGAAGAGAACCAAATTTTTCATAAAGCAACATTTGTCGAGTCCCCTATAAAACTCTTCTCGTTTAAAAATAACCAACACTTCTCGTACGTGCTGGAGGTGCAGCTCTTCCGTAGTACTATATATGAGAATATCGTCAAAGTACACAACTAGAAATTTTCCAATGAACGGGCGAAATACCTGGTTCATAACCCGCATGAACGTGCTAGTAGCGTATGAAAGGCGGAATGGCATGACCATCTACTGAAACAGACCTTCTCGGGTTTTATAGGCTATTTTTCACTCATCTCCCATGCGAATACGAATTTCGTGATATCCATTCTTCAAATCCAGTTTTGTAAACACGGTAGCACCATTTAACTGATCCAGTAAATCATCAAGGCGAGGAATAGAAAATCAATACTTGAATGTAATTTTTTTGATAGCTCGGTTATCCACACATATCTCATTGAGCCATTCTTCTTTGGTGTTAACAGTGCAGGAACCGCACAAAGACTAAGACTCTCATGGATGTGGCCTTTCGTCAGCAGTAGTGCGATCGGTTTGGTAGACTAGCCCCCGGTACTAGGTCAATCTGGTGTTGGATGCCTCTTAATGGAGGAAGACCTGTAGGCAGATTATCGGGAAAGACAACAAAAAATTCTGCTAATAGCGGCCGAACGCGCTTAGGTATCCCCGCAAGCGGATCAACATTAGATTCTTTAACCATCAAAAGATAAACAATCCATATGTCACTAGCATGCTCTATAAATAATTTCAAGCTAAAAAGTTCTTACCCGACTCCTGTGATACAACAAGTGCATATTTTGGGGATACCTCCTTAGTTGGGGTTAATATGAATCTAACGTTATTGCATATAAAACTATATCGGTTTGTTCTACCATCATATGTGACACTTCTATCATATTTTCATGGTTGCCCTAACAATAAGTGACAAGCTTATCCATAGCAATGACATTGCGCCATACCTTATCCTTATAGTTACCAATAGAAAAAGACAACAAACATATTTTAGAGATTGTTACCTCAGTACCTTTCTTTAACCATACGAGCTTGTAGGGTTTGGGTGTTTTTCATTTTTAGAGCCAACTTCTACACAACTTGTCAAAAATAACGTTTTCGCATCTCTGCGAATCAATAACAAATTTTCATACATTTCCCCTGATAGTACAAGTCGACGGGAAAATATTATTTCGTAGCCAATCACCCCCTTCACTTCTTGCTTTGGGCGTCAAACATATACGCCTTAAAACCAATGTCTACCCAACATATCCTCCTGTCACCTGGTCCTCATGAACCTCATCAACAACATTCTCTAGTTTCTCATCAAACCGTGGGTCTCCTTCCAGATCAAAATCAGCAGCTTCAGTGAACAAACCCTTCAATTGTTGTGGCTGTTGTCGTAATTTTTGACATTGTAAAGCAACATGCCCTAGTTCACTAAAATCGTAGCACCTGACCTGGGAGGAAGTACCTACGCGACTAGGGACTTGTGAATTAGCACCTGTACGCATAAGAGTGGCAGTTGGTACTCCTGGGCTAGGGCTTGGAACTGTCCTTTTTGGAAATTCCATTGGAGTTGTTCTGACAGTATCTCCTCCATAATGCCTTCGCGAAAAGGCTTTCTCCAGATGTAGTGCACGTTGATGTGCTTCAAACACATTCACAAGGTCAAACATGTTCAGTTGGTCCTGAAAGTGTTGTCCCATCCCACCTATGTAGCGAGATACTAATTGATCAGCTGAATCAGCAATATCGACATGGTTTTGTAGCTTGAAAAGATCGTTAGTGTACTCGTCAATAATCCTTGAACCTTGTTTAAGGTTTTGGAACTGCTGATATATTATAAGTGTATAGTTGTAAGGCAAAAACGCATCCCTCAAGGGATTCACAAATTTAGCCCAAGTTGATATTTTTGGCTTATCTTGCCTTGATCTGGTCTGCTTGAGCTGCTCCCACCAAGATGCAGCTCGGCCTTAGAACTTAGTTGTAGCCAACTGTACCCGTTTTGCATCCGGGACCTCCTTAAAATCTAGGAATTCTTCAACTGAGTTGATTTAATCTAAAAACTCCTCGGGTTCGAGACCATATTGGAACTCTGTGATCTCAAGTCTGAATCCAGATTCCCACCGGTTTTTGTATTCTGATCGACATCTCTTGCTGGTGGTTGCTCAAAGACTTGTTCACGACAGTCTTGTGGGTAATATTGACGCCTACCTTGTTCTCTCCAAGGAGCAAACAGATTATGCTCGCGATCGACCTCTCTCTCAGATCCCGATGGCTGGTTGCTCGAACCTGGAGCTCGAAATCCATTGGTTTGGTTGTTCAACATTCAGTGTTGTGGTTCATGTACGTCTCTCATCTGGTTTCCTAACGAGTGCATTTGTTCACCAACTTGGCTGAATTGATTTTCAAATTTATCACGGTGGACCGATTCTGCGATCAGAAGAGTGGACTTCCCACGCAAGGATCTCTTTGGCGGCATACTTTCGTAACCCATGTTGTAGGAGCTATGTCGCTCTGAAACAAATAAGGTAGCTCCGAACTACGAGATGGAACAGACGACGGAAAATATACAGAAAAGAAAGACGAAAACAGAAAATTGATAATCTCTAACCATAGGCCAGAATATAAGAGACTTTAGAGAAAACTCAAGTTGTTTTCAAAAAAGTATATTGGCAAAACTAGGGTTTGAGAGCCTTTTATAGATTGCTCGAAACCCTAGGCCAAAATTACAACTTGTTCCTTACGAAATAAAAAAAAGCTCAGCCCAATTTCAAAACAATTAGATTTGGTTAAGTATTCTAATAAAATCCAACAAAAATAGAAAAATGTAGAAAATTCACGATAACAGCAAACCGAGGGCTTAAACTATGGAAATTAGGGACTAGACTTCATCACATTCTGATGCTTCCAAAAATCATTGGGCTTCTCGACGCGTTCGATTTGAGTGGTCGCAACACCTAATTCTGATACATGAGCTCCAAGTAAAGCCTGTTTTTGTTTGTCCAAAAGGGCTATATAGCCATGGGCTCGTGCAACTACATCAAATAACAACCCTTCATTCTTTTCTTAAAAATCAACACATTTTTCTCAATTACTTATTTTTCTTGTAAATGATGAATATGAAAAATACCTACCAATAGTGTTTTTTGGAAACTGATAGTCAACTGGTGTCTTAGGTGGATGACCTTTTTCCACCATAAATTCTTTTAGATATTTGCTAATTTTTTTTTTCCAAGCTTCCTAGATCACTAAAATCAACGTTTTCATTTTTTTCGTTGTATTTTTCATGACGTTTATCCTTATCTTGTTGGACAAATGTGGTTACTCATGTTCATTTGGTGATGGAAAACTTTAGATATTTTATGATCAACGTAGTTGGCTATGGTGTGCTTGATTGTATTGATAATATGTATAAATTAGTTTCTAATTATTATTATTATTCTCTAATAAATGTAATACGCAAAGTAACTTTTGAAAATTTAGCTTCTCTACGGAACATGCATTTAGGCCACATCTCTAAAAAAGAGAATAAAAAAATCTTATTTTTTAAGGTCTATTAGGTCCACTTGATTACAATGATTTAGAAATATTCCTAGAGTGTATCAAGGAGAAACAAACTAAGTAGAAGAAATTGAGACCTCTCATATTAAATACATAATCCATACAACACCATCGAACGACCGCTACTTTATATCTTTTAATGGACAATTTTTCACGATATGGCTACACATATTTGCTTCATGAGAATTCATAGACTATTTACATGTTCAAATCCTT
The DNA here is from genome assembly GCA_036936605.1 of Limnanthes douglasii subsp. nivea. Lineage (NCBI taxonomy): Eukaryota > Viridiplantae > Streptophyta > Magnoliopsida > Brassicales > Limnanthaceae > Limnanthes > Limnanthes douglasii. The sequence goes on from JAUPFV010000003.1 coordinate 50,139,189, forward strand.
TAAGGCTGTAGTTGAATTACAAAAATGCAAACAAATAATTTATTTTTAGATCTAACCGTGATGGTGAATACTATAGCATATGTAATGGATAAGATGAATAACGTTATGGCCCATTTTCTCTCTACCTCAAGAAGTCTGGGATTGTCCCTTAATAGACCATATCAGATTTTTCCATTATGGATGGTGTATAGAGAAACCACACATTAATGAACATGGTTAGGAGCATGATAACTCATTCGAGAATACCATTTATTGATGACTTTTGGTTTATTCATTTCTTTTCCACTTGGAGTAATTGGTGCAAATGGAATTGATTTCGATCCTAATGTAATGTTCATGTTCAAAAGTGTACAACCTAACTCTTTGTAAGTATTCGTTTGGATTAAAGATAAAAATGCAGTGCATGTTTATGAAGTATTAATACTTTAATTGTACTACTAAATAATCGAGGCAGTGATACATGTAGTGTTATTTATATTTTTACTATAATTAATATAATGATTATTAGTTATTTTTCAATTTTTTCTTAATTTATAAAGATAAAAAGATGAAATTATTTAAACATACAACTAAATTTAAAGATTTTAAGATATACTAATCAGAGAAAACTACGAGCTGCTCAGTGTTAATGTCATAAGATAATTTAAAAAAATGCTCGACCTGGTACATCATATAAAAGGCATAAAACCCATATTTGATCACTCGACCGATATCATTCCTCTTGTAAGTCGTACTACACCAAGTTACAACATGCAACATCAAATCAAGCCTTCGAAAATGATCTTAACGCAATCAATTTGAGCATATACTAAACAATTATCCACCTATACTTGCAATGACACCAATATTTGTTACCTGATGCTACAACTACTCACCGGAGACAAACTATCCACCTGCAAGTCCGAAGTGATGAATCACCATACCATCCGTGAACTATATTAAAGTGATCCTCCCCAACAGAAAAAATCATAACCTCATACATCCAAGAAAATAATAATACTATCCATCTAACCTAACTCAAGATCAGTCCATCATGACCAATACTCAATATTGATTTTAGATCTCTACACTTACCGCGCCACTTGTTAGGAAAATAAACATATCCAAACAATATTCAACCCATACCCAACATGACTCACCATGCCGAATCTTAGCCACTGAACCGAAACAATGACCAAAAGTTGGTGAACATCTATCGGGATATTGTAAGAGGTAATGAAAGCTTTGAAACATATCCTATTTCAAGAACAAAGTTAACATGAAATCACATAAAATAAATCAAACACACAACAAGATATTTAACGTGGTTCAGATCGTGACGAAATCACACATCCACGAGTAACTCACACAATATACTTATATAAGGTTACAAGAAGACTCTCAAACACTAAACACTCAATCGCTCGACTCTATTATAAATCTCTCTTCTCATCTTACAAAGAAACTGTGAATCTCATAATGCATAATCAAGTTTTTATCTTCTAGCTCACTACACTATCTGGAATACAGATTCATCGATTTCTTCTACTGGTGTCGCTAATGTTTCATCACACCTGTCACAAAATCCTAGCTTTGGATTTGTCTTCTATTTATAGACTTAAGGAAAACCCTAATTCTTCAACATATGTTCCATATTAAATCGACTGTAGTCAAGAACTAGTCATAAAATAAAAAAATTGTCATGAATAAAAGATCCAGATTAATAGGAAATCTCAATTAATAAAAAAATTTAATTAATATAAAATGCAATTAAGGCAACTCCAACAAAGAGAAGAAGCACAGTTTAATCAAGAACGTAAGCCTAATAACATTAGAGCTCTGATCGAAGTAGCATTCAACAGATAGCTTCGGATAAATGCATCGACATAATGCATTCGATTAAGTCTATACTCCTTCGACTCCGCTCTTCGGCCCGATAGAAAACAAGCAACATGTCTCTGGCTACCCTCAACTCTTAGGTTCAAGTAGACTTCTTTTACACCTAAGTAAGACTGAACATCTAATCACATAAATAGTAAGTAGTTTTACCTCCTTAAGCCTTCGAATTACTCACCTTCAATCTTTAAAGTCCCACTGAATTGCACCAATCATATTTCTCCAGCCTTCGACATTTAGTTCTAGCCTTCGATACCTAGTTCTTGTTTCATCTATTATTTCACAGTTCAACCTTTAATTTCAACTTAAACATCCAACTTCAACTCCAAGTTACAGTCTACGAGACAAAATTACAACTTTCACACTAAATTACAACCAAGAAGACAAAGTTAAATCTTCAACACCGATTTTATCATAATCACTTTAAAATTATATTTAACCATACATAATTAAAGACCATACAAGACATAATTTTTATAGAAGTTTTTATTCTTTATATATTAAAAAGAAAAAATCAAATAGTATTCTTTGGACGGGAGGACAGCTGCCCAACTATTCTTTTCTTAAATCCGCTGCATCCCCATAGTTTGTTTTAACACTATTTGATGATCCTAATGTTGGGCTCTTCCTATGTGGGAGTCCAATTATCATATGGACTAAGCCCAAATATGGGTAATACATAGGATTTTGGTTTATGCATAAATATATATTTATATAGTGTCTTTTGGAGATGAGCATCATATTGTATAGTGCAGTTTTTGAGAGAAAAATGTGACCGAGGCGAAACTTTGTGCTTTCAATCGGACTGTCTCCGATTGTCCGGTCAGCTTCAATTTTGGTGAGAATTCTCGTATATTTGTCCTCTACAATTTAACCCGAGAGTTTTTGATTTTGAGTCTTCTAAGTGTGTTTTTCGATCAGCTTCTTATAACTGCATTTTGGGGATATTTCAGTGAGTTTTCTGATTTCGGTTCACTATCTTGTGTATTGGGGTTGTGTATGAAGTTGTCATACTTTGTGTGGTGTACTCTAGTTTTATCTAGAGAATAGTTTTGTAACCCGTCTTCTGATAGTGAATATTTGGTTGGACTCCGAAATCAGTCCCGTGGTTTTTACTTCTTACACTGGGAAAGTTTCCCGCGTAAAAAATGTTCTGTGTTATTTGCGTTTATCTTATTCAAACTTGGTATTTTGTTTGTGATCATTATCTCTAATGATATTTGATACAAGAAGAAAGATTTCGTTTATATTTCTATTTCCTGACAAAGTGGTATCAGAGTGAGTGATTGTGTACTTGTCTTGTATCAAATATGGAGGTGAATACAAGCAGAATGGTGACGATGAATGATTCAAATTATCATATATGAAAATCGAAGATGGAAGATCTTCTTTATGTTAAAAGTTTTCATTTACCTGTGTTCGGTGATGAAAAACCTAAAAAATTTCATTTATGTTAAAAGTTTTCATTTACCGGTATTCCATATAAAACATATTTTTTTTATAGCAGTTTTTATTTTTTATATATTAAAAAAAGAAAAAATCAAATAGTATTCTTGGGGCTGGAGGACAGCTGCCCAGCTATTCTTTTCTTAAATCCGCTGCATCCCATAGTTTGTTTTAACACTATTTGATGATCCTAGACAACAATTAGATACAATTCAAGCTTATAGATTATTGTGTCTTTTATTATATTAATTATAAATATGATCTCATCTAAAGAAATTATAATTAGAGATTCGTGCTAAGGGCGAGAACCAATATCTTTTGACATGAGATACTCTTACACTTGAACGAACAGCTCTAGAGAAAGCAATAAAAAAACGATAACAGAAATAAATTTATCAACTAATTGTTTTCATTATTCTGAATCCAACTTTGTATGACATGAGAAACTGCTTCTTTCACCATTTCAGCATCTACTCCATCAACATGTTTTTCGCCCTGCAATTTCAATGAAGCCCATCAATTGTGTTATAAGGAAACGACTAAAAGATGATTCCAATGTTGAATGGTTTGTAAAAGAAATAAACATATGTGGTTGAATTCCAAACCCTAGTTTGGTTAGGACACTGAAGTTAGATATAAATTGAGTTCCTGCAATTTAAAACTAATCACTGATATGATCCTCAAACCAAATAACATATTTGTTCGATGATAAAATCCAGAAAATATAAAATTAAGGAAAAATAAAAAGGTTTATATTGTTTTATTATTATTGATATATATATATATATATATATATATATATATATATATATATATATATATATATATATATATATATATATATATATATATATACACATTTTTATGCAGTTGAAATGTAGCATAATTTTTAATAGAATTTATATGTCAAAACATTAAGGAATTAAATAAAACATAAATGTTATTTGATTTCCGTGCTATTAAAATATGGGTATGTTTCAAAAAAAAAACTTTGTTAACAAATGTAGTTCAAAATTTATTTTCACCAAAAAAAAAAATGTAGTTCAAAATAATAATTTTATAATTCAATGTCAAGTCAAATAAAATTATATTTGTTAATTCATAGTTGAAAAGAGTACCAGTTACCCCGAATATAATATTTTTCTGTCAAAGAATTTTGAATTTTATGCAAAAAAACATATTTTTAATATAAAATTTTATTTTTTATTTTATTTTATTTGTTACCAATATTCTGCCTAAATGATTCCTTAAAAACTGAAAATTGATAAGAAACAAAAAAAATTTAAAACCATACTCGGCCTTATTTCTTAAAAGAAACTTACTACTTAAAATACAAGTCACGTGTTTTTATACAAGAAAACTCTTTTCTTTTTTCTTTTCCGAATTTTTAATCAAAACAAAACCTAAAGCTAAAGCCTAAGATTTTACAGACAGATTAATGCAGTTAAAATGGTATTTCACCTGGCCAATGTTGGGCCACTACTGACGGATTACTCAGAAGCAGAAACGTCAAGTTTTATAAAAAAATATTCACGTGTGTGAGCGGTGCTCTATTTCTCTCTCTCTTTCCCTTTATAATCATATTATTCAAATTTAAAATCTTTTGATTTTATTATAAATATATATACTACTATTGTGGTTTTTGTAAAATTTTCCTTGAAGTATAAAACAAGACTAGACTAGATCCCTTTAAATTAGTAGTATTTCATGCAAAAAGTAATATAAATTTGAGTGTTTCTTACTTCTTCTTCACCAACAGCTTCAAGTTGAAATTTGTCTTCACAAGAAACCCTAGCATCAATCAAGCCAAGACCCAGTTTTTCAAATGCTTCCAGTATTGAAACCAACAAACCTGGACATCTTTTCTCTAACACCACATTAATCATGAAACCCTTCTCTAGGGTTTCAACATCAACCTGCTCAAGATTATATAATTAATACATGCAGAACTCATAAATAAACAGATCAATATCAACATATACAGAGAAAAAAAAGCATTCAAATAGGATCATCAGATTATATATTTATGTAATCTTGAGTTAATGAAGTTGTTACCAGAGACAAGGGCTGTTGATTCTGCTCAGAGGATGTGTTTGAAGCTTGAAGTATCTCATGGTTCAATCTGTCAACCTTTGCCTTTAGCTGATTTATGTATTCAGATGCATTTCCAATGATCTCAGTTTCATTTTCCTGTAATTTACAAAACAATATCAAATTTATGTACACTTTGAACCATCACACTAAAGTTAAACAATACCTTTTGAAGCATAAAAATCTATGCTCATAAATAAGTATTAGGTGATTGTTGTTCTCCAATAATCTGTGATAGTTCATTTTTATAATATGAATAAGTAACCCTTTTCTCTTAAAGCCCAAAACGTATTTGCGAAGTGTTAAACTTATTTTCTCCAACATTAGGACTACATATTGAAAAGGGTTCGATCGATTTCGCAAACAAAAGTCAGAAGAAAAGGAAAACGAAACAGTTGATCAAGTTAATTCGAGTGATGTAACATAACATCATTTATAGATCATATTCGATAAAATCAAAGCTTAGTCTAGCCACGAAACAAGCACAATAAAAACTTGGCTGTATTGAGAAACTAATAGATACACCAATCAAGAAACCAAAAAACAAAGCGGTAAAGGAAGATTATAAGTATAGATCGAGATATAATCAATTACCGAAGTAGAGTTGGTAAGAGTTCGAAGTTGTTGGATCTTCTGATGAAGATTAGCAGTTTTTTTCTTCGTAGGAACCATATAGCTAGATTGATCTCTATCTTTCTTTCTAATGAAATTTCTTTTGTTTCTCTTGTAGCTTAAAACCATGAGAGAGTTTATAAGGAGGAGGATATAATTATTATAAGCAAGCTTGAGGACAAAAAACGTATATGGTGTTTTTGTTTTTGTTGGTACTGATAAGTGCCTTCGTTTCTCCTCTTTAAATCATTACTCATCAAAGCATTCACGTGACGAACAAATACCATAAACAATAAAGACAAACTCAGGAGTTAAGATAACATATCTTTTTATCATCTCAATTTTTACCCTAATATTGTTATATGTTTGATTAAGGACTGTTGAAAGTTTATATAATTTATGTGTGGTAAAATGGTAGTACTAAATTGTTTTAGGTCATTTAAGGTGTATGGTTAAAGGAAGGTAGCTATATGATGTTTGGTTTTTGCTTGGTAAAGAGAGCTAGGACCAGATATAGAGAGGGCAAAGTTTTGGACAGAAAACTTGTGACTAATACTTGTCAAAATAATCTGATTGTTGTGAGGGTAGTTTTGGGAATTGAGGTAGAGATGGACAAAAGAAAGATGGAGAAAGAGCCAATTGTTGTGGGTGTACTGAGAGAGATAGCAAAATGCCCCCCGTGAGATAAGTTTTTGGAGTGATTCACAGCTAAACATTTTTTGACTCTTCCTTCAATTCCCTCTCTCCCCTCCCTTACTTCTTTATATACTATTTATTATTATTGATCAAATCATTATTCTTTGAATTTTATTTTATTTATATCAAAGCCATATCTAGAAACATCATTCATTCCAATGCAAGGCCAAATTCATTTTATAATTAAGTATGATTATGAGTAAGCCAAACTCAAAGGATAAAGATCTTGGTGGATTTAGTGGTTAAACCATATTTTTAACTAAAGAAACAATATTAGAGATGATATAGTTTCAACTACTTTTGGTCACAATGAATTAGTAATCTATATTTTATATATTGTAACCAAACATATAATTTAATAATTAATTTTAACTTTATAACAGAATATTAAGAATCTTGGTGTATTCCTACATGCTCATGAATTCTGAACTTCATTTAAAGTTTTTGTGTTGAAAGTAAAGAAGTAAATTGAGTTTACAGGTAAATGTTTTTTTACATAATTTTGAATATTTTTTATGAGAGATTCGTTGATTTCATCTATTATAATTTTAAAAAATATATTTAATTTTGAGTGTTGAAATTGATGTTTATGTTTAGTTGATTATTTGTCTGAGTAAAACTATTCAACCAATTATAAATAATATTTGTTATGTTCTTTTATTGTCTATGAATCAACTATAAATAGAATTTCTTCCGATTTTATTTAGAGTAGTTGATTATTATAAGTAAAATTTTATTCAGTTTAGTATGGACCAAAAAGTGAAAGATAAATATTTTGAAAAATGTGTACACATATATAAATATTCTGTTTAATGTTTTGAAAGTATGAAAGAAAGACTAATAAAAAAAATAGAATGGCTAAGTAGTTAATTATAGATTTCGGATATTGGTTTTGCTGATATTTTTTTGATGGTGTCACACTGCTGACACGTTTCCATTATTCATGTTCATGCTACTCAAAACCAGTGTCACAAATGTGAAGAGTTGTTATAACCGAAAAATGAATCTCGGTTATTAATCCGTAAAAAATATCTCAAATATTAATTAAAAAATATTAAATATTGTTATTGGTTCTCCATTTTTAAATAATTTATATTCTACGTATTTTTCATTATTTTATTAAGTACTTTCATCATTTTCTTTCTTTTAACCTATCTTTTTTATTTTCATTTTTCTCTTCCTCTTTTTGTTTAAAGCTTACCGCTTTAAGTTACACTTTCATTTGTATTCCATAAATCTTGTTGTTTTCATTTTATTTCGTATACAAATGTCTAGAACAAGAAATATGTGTGCTCGAAATAATGATGCATTGAGGCTGGTAGTTAAAATAAAAGTATTAGTGCTCCTTTTGTGGAAAACTATTCAAACCGATCAAACATAAACTCTTTTGAAGAATTCATGGAATCTCACTATCCTCATGCGAAACTTTATGGTACTCATATTCTTAATACTACTCGTTTCACTCAATACTACCATTCTTCAAAAATGGGTTTATTTGTGTCATGTTTGGGTATATTAGTCTTCCTAACGAAGATGTTCGTTCTATTACCTCTTTAACAACCATAAAAATTATGAATTTCTTTGCTCTAACCACTGTAAGGGCTGAACGAGATTTTAAAGTTGTGAAAGGAGAAGAACAATTTATGAAGATATTTTAAGAATTACACAGCTTTCTTGTTTGACAGATGAGAAATACAAATATATTACAGAAGAAAATTTTCCTAAGAGGAAACATGAATATTGAATCTCTGCTGATGTTAACATTCAGTTTCCTTCGCATGGAGAAAATCTTTAAAATATTTTATTTGATGAGGTAGTTATATAAATTTCTACTTTTAAAATGGGCTTCAGTTCTCTCTCAACAAAGACTTATTAAAGTTTTTGAAGAAGACTTATATATGCCCCAATAAGCTTGTTCTCAATGGATGAATAGATTTGTTGGCTTGTATTATCTTTCGCAGTATCTCTTCAAAAATTTTAGTATTGGAGACTTTCTAGCATTTGCTATTTTTTATAAGAAGAAGAGAAATACTCATTTTTATATATTACCATGCCACATGGTTCTAGAGTTGTTTACATTCTTCCAATGTACAAGAAAATATGAAAAAAATGAGTTTATTAAAGTCTTGGAAAATTAGGTATTAGAAATAAAGAGAAGAATGTTATATGTTCTCGGAGTTAGAAATCTGGAAGTGAGTAAAATTTGAGAAGACCTACGAAAAACGTACCCCTAATGTTAAAATAAATTATTATGCACTTTTTGATGAAGTTGAGCGATGATCTCATTATTACAAAGCAATTTTGGTGGAAGAGAATTTTCAAGATAGTGGATTATGGTCTAACCTTTCTAAGCTTGTTGTATTTACAATCTCGGGCGTGCAAACTCAGACTAGAATTAATGCTAGAAGTCTTTCTACCATAATGTCTATAATTATTACATCTTCTATTCATTTTAAATATCCTCAACCTAACGTTTTTGCTTCCAGTTCGAAGAATGTTCAAGTTAAAAGCTCCTCAATTTCAAATATTTTAAGCTTAAATCTAAGGATGCTGAAGCTTTGTCCACTCGATCCGGAGAAGATCGAGCTAAAATTCTTAAAGTAACAACTAGTGGCAAACCGTCATCCTAAGTTGATGATAATACTATCGTTAATATTTTGGAGACCACAATTGTTGATTTACAAATAAAATATACTACTTCTAAGGATATATAAAAAAACATTATCCTCTAAAGTTATATTACTCAAACTAAGCTTTCTATTGTTAAAGTCTATGTTATTTCTTTTTCTGATCTAAAACCCCAAATTGTTGTTGTTAACAATTTCGCCCAATTTTCTTGTTATTAATGATGGTGTTTTAAAAACATTTTTCACTTGATTATGAATTCTCCTCCCATTATCTAGAAGTGTAATTTTTTAAACAAATGGTGGTTCTCAAATTATTGACGAGACTCCTCTTTTTATTAAAAGATGGAAAAAGATGAATATTTTCCTCTCATTTGCTTGATAACCTTAAAAATAATGAGTTAATAGTTGATTCCTTTTTGGAGGAAGCAACAATAAATTTTATTACTAAAGAATTTCAGTATTATGAGGAAATTAAGTGATTAAAATGCAAGAGTAAAGATTCAAGTGAGAGACTTAAATATAAAAATCCAAAACAAATGAGTTTATTGGTAATGAATCAATATTTACAGATTTAGTTGTTGCCGTAGTTGATGAAAGTTCCTTATTCCCGCCATTATTACCAAATATTTTGGTGTTCGTAGTACGTATTTTGAGAAAATGATTAAATTTTCGGCCACTAATGATGTTGCAAATAAACTACTCATGTGAATTCTCAAATGGTTTCTCATGCTTATTTGTCTGAAACTCCTGCTACTGTAGTTATGACTTTTACTTACGGAACAAGTTTTAGAAGTTTTCAACCAATTTCTCAATTCAGCACATATAAGGTTGTTATCCACTCACATTTCTTTTATTATGCTAGAAAAAAAAATCTTAATTGAAGTAAGTATGAACTACTTGTATATAATTTTTATCCAGATATTTTTTACTAATTATTATTTTGTTTTTGTCCAATTATTTTGTATTGGTACACCAATCTTGTCAGATTCATGTGCCAGTTATTCCTGTTCTAAACCATTACATAAAGTTGTAGAAGATCTCTTTCAAAGCAACCAAGAAATGAATGTTGATTTTCAAGCTAAAACTAAATCTGAGGCAACATTGAAAGCTGATCTCCATGCTAAAGCTAAAGTTAAGGAAACGTTTAAGATTAGACTTCAAACTAAGAACAATTTTGAGAAATAACTGATAATTGATCTAAATTTTATAAAGGGAAACTTAATACAAGCCAGAGTTCTGAAGACCGACTTATGGAATCGTTATAGGTTCAAATCTAATTATTGCAATTTATTATGTGAGTTTAAAAGTATTTATGCGGAAGAAGTGATAGAAAAAGATCTGAAAGACACTGAGTTGAAAATTGAAGAAGATGTTACAAAGGCCGCAAAGATTGAAAATGAGAATTTATTAAAAGAATATGGAAAATAAATATAAAATAAGAGTTGTGGGAGACTAATTTAAATGAAAACTTGAAGTAGAAAATAAATCTGGTGGATACCACAAAGATTATGCATTTTAAACATGGTCAATTTATAAATGGTATGATAACTCGTATGGAGCATATCACTCATTAAACAAAGTTCTTCCGAAGAAAGATTGGTTCTTGTAATTCACAAAGAATTTCTATAAATTGTGGACTTCTTCTGGTAATATGTTACAATTGATGAAATACCATAATATATTGAATAAACAAATCAAATTAAATATGAAATACACCTTGTTGGTTCTCATAAATGTGGTTATAGATGTTTCATTCTTATGCTTGATTTTGATAATTAAAAATAGTGCAATCAACTTTTGTACCTCATTTGGCTCTTCTTAATTTGTTCTTCCTCGGGAATTTTAAATCCTTTTTGATTTTATAGTGTATGTATATGATGTTTCATGGGGTTAATTGTGTGAATTGAACTCCCGGCTAGTTGGGGGTATTTTTTAAATGAACTTGTACTATTCAGTTGTTTCTTTATTTGGAGAATATTTCAAGTATAAGTACTTGTTTTGTTTTGGTTTTGAGTTCTACTTTATTTATTTATTAATTGTGTTAGACTAAGAATATATTTTTGTTTAAGATTTATGAATGGGCTTTTTATAAAGACAATATTTTATCTTGAATCCGTTGTTCCAAACAAAGTGTTGACTCTCAAAATCCTTACGGGCACCATATATTTGGTTCCAAAATGTAAGGACGTCATATGTTGTGATTTTTACTAGTGCTTATGTTTCTACCCATTTTGAAAAATAGTCTACATCCACAAATAAGAAATTTATTATTTTTGAAGCCTTTAGAAGTTGTCTTGTAGTGTAAAGGTCCCATCTGTAAAAAGTAATCACTTTTGAAATTATTTCTAATAAGGTGATTGGAACTCACATTAAATTGGAGAATCACAAAAAATTATCATTGTTTTTTACAAACTTATTTGAATCTTCCATGATTGTATGTCAATAATACCCTTGTAGTAGGATTCTTTTTGTAATAATTTATAATCAAAGTGGGAACTTTATTCTTCATCATGGAGTTCTTCTACTATAAAGGTTGTCTCTGACCTCATACATCGAATGAAATGTTATATAAGCCATGCATGTACAAAGTGTCACATATTCACAGAAATCTTGTTAATTTTATTTTGATACACCAAGCTTTGGCCTTAGCTTATGAGAGTTTTACCTTGTGCAAGGTATTCTCTTATATGGATTCTCCAATATTCTTTATATTCTTCTCCTTCAATGACCATGACCTTTAAAGTTAAAACTATAAATGTAAATTTATTTACAGGGTAATTTATGATTTCTCTTGGAATATTTTGTCTGGTACTAAATTTGCACATGTTGAAGCTGTCAAACCATTAACAATTATGTTATATAAATTCAGTACTTGTTCAAAACTTACTTGCTCAAATAGAGTTACATGAAACCAAAGTTATTTGAGATAGTTTATTAATTTCTCCTTATTAACCTATGTTTGGCATAGAGTTTGATTCACCGCGAATTAAGATTATCTGAAAATATTTACTTTTTTGCCCCACAATATTGGCTTGCCGAAGGCCAACTATTAAAATATCATTATCTTCCTCATTTTTGGAGGCATTGAATCTACATTCAATAGTTTGACTCATAGTTTCTCTTATATGGGATATTAAATGAATTCTTGCCCAACCACACATGTTATTTATTTCTTTATTTGTTACATCTGTCTAGTCAATTCTAGTTGGTCTATCAAAAGAATTTGTCTTTTTGAGTGAATTTTTGTTAGGAATTTCTACCAAACATTGAACCTTAGTTATAGCTTTTGACTCACATTTGATGTTATAGTTGATATGGAAATATTTTTTTAAGGATTAATTTATAAATAATGTAAATTTAGGGATTTAATTGTAACTAATGTAAATTTTGTCCTTAATTTGTGACTGATGTAAGTTTTAGAGGATATTTGTAATTTTATATAACTTATAAGGACTAAACGGCAATTAATCCACTTTTGTAACAGATTCAGTTCGAGACTAAGTCTTGGCTCCTCCATATAAAGGACCAAACTACTCTAATAAAGGGGTTGAACACTTTTATTTGAAACTCATTAGTACTTGTGTTTTCTCTCTCTAAAAACTCTTAAGCATTTTCTCTCTATAGAATTTTCTCTTACCAATTTACTACAGAAAAATCAAACCTTATCAATAGTGTCCTAACTCCACTGACCATCTAGTTAGTCTTCAAGATACATAAGACTTCTACAATACGCTTCTTAGAATGAAAATAATTCTTACTATGATGGTATGAGTCTGAAATCAATCTCTCATTTTCTAGCCGCAACTACTAAGGCTAATACAAGTTTTTTTCCAATTGTAGGTTACAAGTATCAACATCTAGTATGGACTTAATAATATAACATATTACCCAAGATTTACTTCATTCTTTTCTAAATGGGATCACACTAACAAGAGACTCACCATACTTCAGATTTATCAATACTTCTAGGAGGTAATGAAATTTTTGATGTTGTTGAAATATTATTCATATATCGGAGTCCAATTATCTCTCTCCGCCTTTTAGTATTTGGAAGAAGGGTTATGATTTGCCTAAAAATGTTTTGAAATAAATTTGTTTAGTATAATCATTCTTTGTGCCAGTATATGAACTTCCTTTGTGTATCAGGGATAATCTATTGTAGTTAAGTTTAAGACTTATGTGGGGCATTCTTATACGCTTTTATCATTAATAACGTAAACTAAAATGTTTTCAGACCTTCCGAAGGTACACTTTTCTGATTTGAGCTTCAAGTTTATTTTTCTGAAGTTGGAAAAAGTCTTGGCCAAGTGTGTCAAATTTATTCCATATTTCATATTGGTGACCACCATATCATCCATAAAAACCTTTAAGGTTTGACCAAATTGGGTTTTAATATCTCCTATCATATATACTTCAAACATTCTTCATCCCAAAATGTATAACTTTGTAGTCATCAAGTCCCCTCTTAGTGATAAAACTGATGTGATATTGATTATAGTCATGCATTGTAATTTGATTGTAACATAAATAAATATCCATTGAGAATATCATTATATTCTCTAAAGTAGTATCTATCAGCTCATCATTTCGCGACAAGGAAATGGATCTTTTTAAATATATTTTTTCAAATATAAGAAGTTGACTACATCATTGACTTATTTTTATTATGTTTTCCTACACTAGGTTACTTGTCCATACCAGATACTATGCTTCTTTGATATGACCTGCTACCCACACTTTATCCATCTTCCATCTGATCAATTCTCGACAAAAGAAATTGATCTTTTGGATATTATTTGTTTAAATCTGTAAAATTGACATGACCTACTATACTTACTTTATCCACCTCTTCTACTATTATTGCAGTTTTTTATTGGGAGATTTATTTTATTTTCTATTTGATTGACCAAAACTTGCTATGTATGGATAACATACACTAAATTACTTCAATTGAGACACATGTATCCTCAACCATAAATAAACATTGGATATTATTCGTAAATTCTCATTTTCCTTAACCACATCCAAGTTTAATTTTCCTTCTAATTTTGCATATGCTCTCATAATTTGAGTAAGAATCTTGTTTGATAGTACTAGGGATGAAATTTATTGCATATTTTCATGAGTGCTTTAATATAGAATATTGGTTGAGTTTTCAGTGTCGACCACTGAGCTCTATACCTCTACCATAGCTACTTTACTGTTATTATCACCATGTTTTGATAGGTGTCGCAATTGCTCTTACAATATTGTTAGTGAAGTTAAAGGTTAGGTAAGAGATTCAATACAAATGGGCAAAATATTTTACCCTAAAATTGAACCTATAAATCATCAATATGTTTTTTTCTATATGATTTAAAAATACATGAGAGTAAGTCCTCTTACGCGTTTATGTAAATTCTCTACTTTTTTGGATCTGAATCCACGTATGTTTATCCTGTGTCAAAGTTGACATTGTTTTTCAAGACTTTTATAACTTCGGAAACAACCACAACTTGTGGTTCTTACCTTGGTTTAGGCTGAGGTTCAGTTGGAATTTGTCTTGCCAACCCTACGCATTGTTCTTATAAATTCCCAAAGGTTTCACTTACTAGTTAAATTTTGAACTATAGAGTCCATATTTCATTGTGGATCTTGCATAACTCATTATTGTCCCTATACTCTTTGTAAGTTCATATTTTTTATGGTCTTCAAAACTTAACCACATTATTTTTTTTTAAAATTAGTCCTTTGTTGAAACATCCAGACTTTCGGCTATTGTTGTAACAATTATTGTGATTCCTTATCGAGTTTACTTTTGATATTTGATATTTATTGTACTCTTGAGACTTGTAAGTATATTTTATTGTGTTGTGTCTTAAAGATAGAACTTCATGTCGCGATTTTATTTGTACTTCTACGATTGAGAGGAGCTCGTTAAAGTTTCCAAAATAATGTATCTAAATGCTAGAACTCTTTTTCACCTTGCTCTTGTGATATATTACACTGTACTTTATTTTTAATTTTGGAAAATAAATCCCTAAATATAGTGTTTTTACATTATAATTTTTATAAAATTCCCGACATAATCCCTTATTTGTAAGCTGAAACATCCACCAAATCATATATATCTGTCAGTCCATTATTTTTTCAACAAAGTGATGAGGATAGTCTTACGAATTCTCCTTTGGTATTTTATTCTAATGGATTATATAGTCATCATCTCTCTTAATGACTTTAGACCCAATGAATATATTTTTGAAGACGGTCTATAAAATGTTGAAGCTTTAGATACAACCAAGATGAAGACTATGAAACTAAGTTAGAGACCCTAAAATTCATAAAAAATTCCTGATATAAGAATGTTTCCTCTCCTATATAGTTTAGTATTTCACTCATAAACCACTTTTGATAGTATTTTGGTTTTGTTTTCCTATCCCATTTGTCCATTATGTGGTTTTTGAATTTTAAAGGTAAGTCTCCATACATAATTTATCGTGTAAGGGGGGACTCAAAATGATCTAATACTTTGATTAATTGGAAACATTATAGAGTGGTTATTTATTCCTCAACTGAAGTAAGGATATGTAAAACTTTTGCCGATGAGCATGCCACTGTAAGGCTAAAGACATAAAATCATAAGTTTCCAAAAAATTTGGCTGGTAGTCGTGGGAGAACAGATGTGGTAGTGGGTGTGAACAGTAAACACTCGTTCATTTTATAAGAGGAACCTATGTATAATTTTATTGGGTTGTGAATGGATTAAAAGGGGAGTTTGGCAAAATTGCATGGATATTTGATGGAACATGGGCGTTATGGGGGAGGGTGAAGTTTTGTTGAGTTGTTGTGTAAAATGGAGAAACTTTGGGGAATTTTTGTTGAGCAGGTTTGTTTATTATAGGATATTGAGGAAACATTTATTGGCTTACTTGTAGTTCTGGAGTGGTTTGAGGGATATTTTGACGAGTTGACAAGTTGTTGGTAAGTTATGCTGATTTTCAAGTTATCATTTTGTTACTACTTAGTCAGGTAATGATTTACCTCTATTCTTTTGTCATTATTATGTAAAAAAATTGGTATTTTTCCCCTCCTCTTACTGTTGGAGCCCTCACGGTAGTGACAATGATGCCTCGTATCTTACACAAACATCTATGATTTGAATGTTCCTTGGGGTTATCCACCTTATGGTGAGAAGTTATTTTACGCATGACGGTGACAAAGTTTTAGTTCTCTCTTAGCATGGAGCTTGTGTCATCTTATCCTTCCCTAATATTTTTGCATCCAAGATGTTGAATTTCAGAATGCACACACGATGTAGGTGTGATAAACATTTGTAGCTCTCTTTAATAACAATCTTACCCATCTCCAAACTCATCCAATTATCGTTAAGGATCTGGTGGAATTAGTAAGTGCGGTAGGTGCAAGTGGCACTTCAGATGCCTCAGGGTCGATTAATGGTTCTGATTACGCATATAAATATTAAATTGTGTCTTGTCTTTTTAATAAGTTTTTTATGATACATAGATGTTTTTGAATTTTAATGGTTTTCAAAGTTTTACCTTATGGTACCAATTCACTCTTATAGATGATGCCAACTTGGTGACGTACAGTTATGTTTAGCTGTATTCATATTAAAAATTAATATTTAGGAAGAAAAATATGTTAATGGATAAATAACTATGAAGATTGACCAATGTTTAGGAAGATAAATATGTTAACGAATAAATAACTATGAAAATTTACCAAGGTTTAAGAATATAAATATATTAACGGATAAATAACTCTGATGATTGACCAAGACTTGTACAGAGGTAAAAAAAAAGATAAGATTTATTTGATTGGAGACACGAGATAAGATATGGTAATTGGAAAAAAAATAGTTCGGTTGTTAGAGGATGAGATATTTGAAGATTTGAATATAATGAAAAGAACATCCATACTTAGAAGATAATACTTTTGTTTGAGAATCAAAGTGATTCCTTAAATGGAAATCTTAATAAATTTATAGATATAGAATTGAGCCTAAATATTTTGATGGTTTTAGTTTCAATGACTTCTTTTCTATTACAGTTAAAATAAATCATTTTCGCTTTCGCTTTGATAATGATTTTTGTTCCATTGTTGGAGTTGTTTTTCTTCTCGTTCGCCATCAATACCATATTTTTAAAAGTCTTTTTTAGGTTTCGTTCGTTACCATAACGAATGACGTTTTTTTAATGTCATTCTTTTTCAACATATTTCTTTCGATTTCTAATAAATGAGTTTTCTTTTTTAAATGGGTTGAAATCCGAAAACAAAAATGTTTATGTTCAGTGTAGTTTTTTTTAATGTTTTTATGTTGCTTTTTAGTGTATTATATATGAATTTTTTATATTTCTATATTTAGAACCTAACTATTCGGATTTTGTTTTTAATCTATAATTTTAAAAAATGAATTTGTTGTATTTTTATTTCAAATATTATATTTAATTTGGATATATTTAACGTATTTTAGTTATTTATTTAATATTTTGTGACATTAAATATTAATTTTTTATATTTGTTTAAGAAGATTATCTCGTGATATGATGTTATTTTAAATATAATTTTAATGTAATAAATAGCGCATAAATGTTAAAATTATCAACTAAAACTAAATAATAAAATTTGATTTTTATACGGTTAAAATTATCAACTAAAACTAAATAATAAAATTTGATTTTGATAGGTAATTTCACTCAATAATTAAAAATTAAAATATATATTTCTTATTAAAATATTTATCGTGGTGGTATATTTTTCTTTTACTAAATGTTAGTTAGTAACATGGATTTAGTAGACACATCACCTTAAAATTTCTAGAAAACGAAAATATATTAAAAAAACCTTTTACACAACTTAATGGCTGTTGGGATATAATCCAAAGAAGAAAAAGAAATATCGGACAACCCGACCTAATCCTGACTCTGCCATTTATATAGATGGATAGGTACATGTTTGATCACGAGCAGATTCCATATAAAATACATGATGATTCCATATGGGTACGTGACTTCTCCAAAAAAATTGGTGTCAAGTTGCAGAGCTGTAAGGAGTCGTTTTGTTCTCAATTATATTCTACGTGTTATTCTTCGGAACAAAAAGACATATATGTTTCACATGTCTATATAAAAGAACACAACTCTATATTGTTACGTTGGTGGAATGGATCAATACATATCATATTAAACTATTTTTTAATTTTCATTAATTTAATATTCATATTTGTTAAACATTTTGTTTTTTTGTCATTTTTTAATAATCTTTATATATATATATATATATATATATATAAATTTAACATATCATTGTAGTAAAAAACAATGTGTTTTGAAATATAAAATAATGACTATCTCTCGTGGGGGTTGTTACAAGAAATTAAAATTAATATTTTTATAATATGAAACACATAATCAACAATTATATGTGAAGTATGTATTTATATTTGATATATAATATTTATAATGACTATTCCTTGATTTAAACAGTATTTTAGCACACATGAATATGTTAACCTGTTTTGAATTACAATATTTTATTACTACATTATTAATAATTGTCAAAAACCAATAACTCAATTTAACGTATAGTAACATCAAGGTTTTGAATGTGGATTAATAAATTAACCTATAAAAAAAGTTATAAAAAGTATAACCTATATAGATATTTTATCATGATTTTATAAAAGAAAAATAAAAAATCACCTTCTAAATTCTAAAGATAATGTACAAAAATTTCTCAAATACTATGAAAAAATAAGTAAAGAAATAGATTTATATAACTGTTGATTTAATAAAATTATTTCCTACATTTTTTTTATTTCATAAATTTATTTTTTATATATATTTTAAATTATTTTAGTTGCTAATCATTCGATAGTTTTATTGATTAGGCTACATTTTATACCGGTTCTCTGATATATTTGATTTTATATTTTTTTTATATATTGTTAATTTAAAAACCAAGTTTTTGTTGGGAACTGGCATATTACAGTATTAGTATAAGGTTAAAAAAATAAAATTCTCTAAGCTGGTCAAGAGCTACAACAAAAAAGCTATTGCAATATTAGTCCCAACAAGTGCATTGTTTTTTACAAGAGCAATATTTGTAGTACGCGAAGATGTTTCAATTAATTCGTTTACCCATGCAAGTAAGAAAGTAGTCTTCGCATAACGAGTGCTTTATTGTAATATAAATAATAATCATGATACCATGTTCAAGATTGAGTCTCAAGTTTGCATCTATTAGTCCAATACACACTTAAGGGATATCTATCCGACAATGCGTATTGCACTTGCTTTTACTAGTGAAAATTGTTGAAAACTCGTTCTTTATATAATTAACAACGCACACCCCTAGATTTCCAAATATTCTTGGAATATCTAGTATCGATTTGACACCAACAAATATAACTACTACTGGAGTCCTTGCAGTGAGTCGGTTTTTTTTTATATCAACTTCTCTTTCAAGGTAGTCTCTATGGGTATTTAAGCATAATAAATCTATTTGTGCAAAAGTCAAAGAGATAATAGCACAAAGAAAGTCAAGTATGAAGATATCTTTGGAAAAATGTTAGTAATAGAGAAACAATTTGATGTTGGTTCATATTATAAATTATGACATATAAAGCAATGATTTAGATGTTCTGAGACCAATTTAGAGTACTAATACTTTGGAGATGTATAGTAAGTGAAACACCTAGTAGAATAAACTATTACAGAAGAAATCAAGGTCATTACTAGAGTTGTCCATCACTAATTACCTACAATGAACAAATTGTATTCATAATTATATATAATAGAATTTTAATGTAATCATAAGTTGTGTGTGTCTTTGGTTTATTGTTTTTGACTTGATCAAGTTTTTCAACTAATATCATAGGCCCCCAAAGAGCAATGAAGACTAGTTTTTATTTATTAGTTATTAATTTGATTCTTCTTGTAGTCTATTTGTTGTCTACCTCTATTATTCTAGTTTAATGAGCTGAAGGGTTTAGAAGACTCTTTAAAGTGTATTTGTTTGGTGGTGTGGAAACTTTTTAATGTTTTTATCTTAGGTTTCTTTTTTTCTTGCTAAAAGATTTTTTACTTTTGGTCTATTCACGAGGTTTACCAAAGGTTAGGGATGTAAAGCCTTCCAGTAATTGTTTGCTTGGGAAAATGAATTTTTGTATCCTTATGAAGAGGCTCATTGTAAGAGGTAAAGAGTGTTCCAACCTCTATAGTTTGAATGACTTCTATTATTTATGAGTTAAATTCCTCAGAAGTGATTGTATCATACTCAAGAAGCGATTGATTGTTGTCATTGTCAATACTGATATTTGAAATATGATTTTCTTTATTGGTGGTAATCTTAATAATATATTTTTTATCATTATTTTTTGGTGATGTATGAGGGTTTTACGAGATAGATCTTTCCACTAGAGGACTTCTTAATAATTTTTTATGATTCATCTTACTACCATAATTTCTTGAGGGATTTTTAGTTGATGATGGACAATACTTTCAGATCTATGACCATTAGTTATTATGGATTTTATTTTGTATTGTGAAGAATCATGACCAATGTGATGCAAGTCAATAAAGTAGGACGGCATATCTCCTTAGATAATGTCGAGCCATAAACCCTCTTGGTCCCAAAAACCAATCCATAGCTTGTGTGTGATCGATCTAGAAACATCTAATTAAATCTATGTTTTACATCAATTGAATTTGGATCTATTTATAATCGGAACCCATGTAAATAATGAAATTCTAAGTTATTTAACTATATAATGGATAGTATTTTGATTGCACATATACTCTGGTAAGTCTGGGCACGTAAGCCAAACACAAGTTATTGGTAATTCAAGTCTAGGATTGAACTCAGGGGTCTATTTTAGTAGTATCAAGGAGTGTTGACCAATGGACTAGACATGTCGCTTCCATAGTTTTCTAAGTTCAGCCAATAGATCTAACTCAATAAGTACATGTCTTTGATCTCAACTAGGATGATTAAAAGAACTAATAAATTGAAAATGTTTCATATATTTTAGAATAACATTCATTTGTAAGGCGGGGGGGGGGGGAGAGAAACTTTTCCTATGAGCGTATTTAGAATTAGATAGTTGAAGTTTATTATCTTTTTCAATGAAATGTATGGCTTTGAATACTCCATTGTTTTTAAATAGAATATTTTCGTGGATGAATTCTTTTGGGCTTGATCTTGTTACCTCCACGTAAGTTTTGATCTGAGTTTTTTTTTGTAAGGGCTGAGGATTATTCTGTTTTAGAAAGCTTTGGTCATAGATAGATAGATAGAATTATCTCTTAAGACTGGAAATTTCTTATTAGAATATTGTATATTTGATTCTTTGTGAGATGGTAATGTAAGATTGTTGTCTTCAAGCTTGAGATGTTTTTTATGTGAGGCTCAGAGGCCATTATTTATAGATTTGTTTTTGGAAACTTCTACTTATCCCGGAAGGAGATTTGAGGAAAGATTTGTTGAAGACTGATCCTTTAACGTAATTATCTTGGTTATCTTTCTAACCACCATGGCCGGAAAAACATTCATTTTTAATTTTTTTGTTATAAATCTGAATTCACAAGACCACTGAGGTACTTTTTACAAGTTTTATGATATATTTTTTAATATTTTTTTTATATATTTTAACTTTCAAGTTTTATAGTATAGAAATTTGTTTTTATATCTATTTTGGTGAGGATAATAATCGCCTGAGGGTAGGCAAGTAATTTTAGTTGGTGTTTTAAGGTGGTGTGTGGGTGTTATGTGTTTAGAGTAGAGAGTAGAGAGTAGAGAGATAATTAAGCAGCTTGGTAGCAGTTAATTCTCATTACCCACACTTAATGCAGGTGGTTGAGTATTTATACCTTGATGTTTGGGCCCTTATGGGCTTTCGGGTCATGTTTAATGGACCCGGGTCATGTTAAAAGACACATGAACTCTAAGTAGGAGAGCAAGTAGCTTAGTCAAGAAGTGTTTAGGTATTTTTAGTACTTTTGTCATAGTTTGAACAGTCCTATAGGCTAGATATTCGAAGTGAGCTGTCCGGTATCTGGAGAGGTTGGACCGATCTGTCCCTGTACGGGGAGCAGGCAAAATTCGGACTCATCAGGAGCCCCTTTTTTAGGTGTTTGTTCAAATTCTCTTTGTCAAAAACCTGAAAAACAGTCCGATATCAGGGGTAGTCCTAATCCGGACAGGTCTAAGGATTACCCGGACAGATAAAGCTTTACGAATTCAAAATGGTTTTTGCCAGAGTTCGTGGTACACGTGTCACACTCTGATTGGTTGCTTCAACCATTTTTTCACCTTGAATTTCGAACCCACCTTCTTCGAAAAGAAACCTCTTTAATTACAGATGCTGACATCAGCGCCATCTTTTAATCATTGCCAAACGTTTCGAATTATCCTAGGAATCAACTTCCTTTTTCAGATTTACTATAAATTCAAACTCACTTTCTACTGTTTTACTATCTCTTTCATATTTACTCTGCATATTTTCTTAGAGCTTTCTCTTTCTAAAGAAAATATTTACTTGATAGTTTATGTTTACAGCAAGGACTGCTTTGATCAAATGCGGGTGGCTCAACCTTTCTGAGTTGGAGAAGGCACAAAAAGTTGAGAAGGAAAGACGAATCGCAGCAGGGTTACCTACTTCGCCTGTTGACAGACCAATCACCTCTGCTGCAGAGTCAGATCGAGGATCTTCTTCCTCCAAAGGCACTAAGCCTAGAAAGTTATTCCAACCTAGCCTTTCCCCCATCATCTCTGGTTCCTCGGTTCAGGAATCAGAATCCATCGTCGAACCAGGAGTAACTGCCACTAGCTTCAAAAAACCCTCACCCTTCATAGCGATGGGATCAGACATGGAGCACTCCCCGGAGAAGTTAGTCGACCGAATAAAGAGTCGGCTGGTTAAGGGGCAAGCCTCTAAGAACACTCCCTCAAAGTCGGGGGCAAAAAATAGGAGCTCTGGGTCTGGAGTGCCTATCAGAGCTCCCCAGGAAAGACTACATGGTCCGGAGGCTAGCAGCCCAGCACTTCGAAGAGAGACCTCTGCCTCAGAGCCCCAGCCTGAGACTAGAAGTCAAGGAAACACTGAAGATCAGCAGTCCGGAAGCCAGGCTGAGCCAAGTTTGAATTCTACCCGGGCCACTGCCACTGATATTCCTCCAACAATTATGGAGGAAAAAATGGAGGACTCTGTTGAAGAAGTCCCTTTTTGAATCTGAGCCCTCCACTCAGACTAGTAATACTGCTGCTGCCAAAAAAGATAAAGGCAAAGAAAAACTGTGCTTGAGGCATCCGAAGCTGCCTGAGTGTCTTGAAGGGATGGTGGGGCCTTGTTTTCACAAGGTAGAACTTAAATACCTCTTGGCCTTACAGAAGATCAAGTATGCATTCATCCATACGGCTGATCTGGGTCGAATGCGCACGAAATGGGGGATCCCAGAAAATGTGAAGATAAGGATTCCCATAGATCCTGAAACTCCTATGGATTGCAAGCTGAATGAAATAGTCATCTTCACGGAGCTATTTAATTGGGGACTCAGATTCCCATTGGACCCAGAGATTGTCAGATATTTTCATCTGATCAAACTCTGTCCGAGCCAGTTGAGCCCCAACGCTTGGTATACCCTTATGTCATGCATCATGGCATCAAGGCTGTCCGGGATCCCTCTTCCTATGGAAGAGTTTGCTGCAGTGACCAATCTTTGCAAACATCACCAATTCCCCTTCTATCATTTCAATATGGGGGACAGTTTCAAAGCTGTTGATGATCTATTGGAGTCTGAGAGTAAATGGAGGAGCCAGTTTTTGTTTGTCAGTGGCGCTTGGGAAAACGGAAAGAAGATCAAGTCCGAAGTGAACCCAAGCCTCCTCAGAAGCAGGTGGATGAGTGACCGTAAGTCTCCCATTTTAAATCTTCGTCTACTTCTTAAAGTTGGTTTAAATTAATTAGTCTTTCTTTTATCTTAACAGAACTTCCTAAGGAGTTTGGTGATTACTTGAAGGTCGGGCAGGTTACTTGTGGCAGGATTAATGCCTGGGCTACTGAGGAATGGGGGAACCGATTCCACGCTCCTTTCACCAGTGGAAACTTGGCAAGGTCTCACCTGTGGAACACCACAGGTCGGAGATACTTGACTTGGGAGGAGCTCACCACCCAGCCTTCTCCGGACACTGTGCTTAAGAGACCCATGAACCAGATGGGACACTCTTCCTGCCAAGCCGGGCCAAAGCCCCAAGCAAAATGAAGGGTAAGAAGAAAGGCAAGAAGATGGCGAGCGATGCTAATCCTGCTGATGCTGAGAAGGATGCTCCAACAGACCCGGAGGGGCCGGCCCAGAGCCAAATCGATGCTGCTCTCTTGCAAGTGGTGGAGCAAGAGACCGAAAGACAGGAGGCAGACCTCCCAAAACCTCCAAGGGCTTCCAAGAGGAATCGCAAACAGGGGAGTCAAGGCGCAGACCGGGTAGCCAAGAAGAAAAAGATTGCTAAGGGAGATGAGCTTGCTCTCCGGGATCCGGAGCCTTCTTTCCAGGCTGACCCTTCTGACCAAACGCATGCTGAAGAGATCCCAAGGGACTTTCATACCGATGAAGTTGAAGGAGGAGATCTCAACATCGATGGAGTCGACATCACCGGTCTTGGTGAGCTTGGTGAATACTTCATCAACCTCCCTAGAGATGACTTCGCAGGGCCTTACATTCCTCTGAGCAGCTCCAACACGGTCAACTTTAATGGTAAGACTTTTATTGTCTCTAGTGAAAATGATACCATAGCCCACTCCTTGCTAAGCAATATGCAGCCGGTACTTACGTTGGAGAGACAAGTTTGGGGTCAAGCAGACATTATCAAAGACCTTAATTCTAAGAAGGAAAAGCTGTCCGAAGACCTTCGCACTGCTACTTCCAATGCTGACATGCTAAAGGAAGCAAACGAGGAATTGAAGAGGAATCATGAGGAAAGCACCACAAAAGTTGCCACTCTAGAGGAAACCACTAGAGACCTCCGGGAGAAGCTGTCCGGTGTGGAGAAAGACCTTACTGCCTCAAAAGAAGAGACCAAGGCAAAGGACAAGATTATCACCAACCTAACTACTGACAAGATTTCTCTTGAGAATGCAGCATCCAAGGCTGTCGATGAGAAAACCACTTTGCTAAGCGATCAAGAGGCTACGATCCAAGCCAAGATCAATGCATATGCCAACCAGATGATTAAAAGCGAAGAGCTATTGCTTGAGAAGGTGAGGTCTGACATGGTTCTACTCTTCCATGAAAAATTTCCGGACAGGAACCTAGGGGACTTATGGCTTTATGTTGAGCCCGAAGACCTCCCATACTACACGATGGCCGAAGGTGACAGGTATGGCTACTCTAGTGGCTCCTCGGATGATGAAGAACATACTGAGGAGAGCCCCGACGAAGAGAAAGGCGATCCCAAAGGCAAAAAGGTAGACGAAGGGAAAATCGACTTTAAGGGCAAGAAGGCAGATGAAGGTGAGCCATCTTCAAAGGCTCAACCTTAACCTACAATCTACTTTGTTTATTTTTTATTCAAACTAAAGTCCTTGGAAGGCCAAGGCACTTTATTTGTAATGGTGTCCGGTGTTCGACCGAACAGGTTTTTTGTGTTGTACTTTGATCATTTAAAAGTCCTTGGAAGTCCAAGGCAATTTTAAGTTATTTACTTCAATGAATATCTCTATTCTGTGCAACCATCATCTTCTTTCATTGATTGTTTTAATTTTGATAGTCATAGCCTAAGTAGCCTTTAGTTGTTCCATAGTGAGAGTGTTTAAGTTCTCCGGCTAGAGTTTAAATATCCCTTAGTTATTTCATCGTGAGAGTGTTTAAGTTCTCCGACTAGAGTTTAAATTGCCCTTAGTTATTTCAATCTGAATAGTATGACAAGGGACAAAACTTTAAAAATACTTAGAAATTTTTTTAAGAAGGCATCAAACTTGATTCAATAGTCCGGACACCTCATTAAAACCTCCCCGTGCCACCAAGGAGGAAAGAGTATGCCCCCAAATATTTACATGGATGTTTAAACAAGTAAATATTTACACAAGTGCTATTCCAAGTACATCCGGAGATGCTCGATATTCCAAGGATGAGTTAGAACTCTGCCATCTTTGTCTTCCAACCAATATGTTCCAGGTTTAATCCTTTCAACAACCACATATGGACCCTCCCAAGTTGGGGCCAGCTTTCCGAAGAGTTTTTCTTTAGTGTGTAAGAAGACCTTTCTTAATACTTTGTCCCCTGGTCGGAAATCTCTTCTTTTAACTTTGGAAGCAAACCTGCTTCTCATCAAGCCCTGGTAGTGTGCAACCCTTAGGTGAGCTTTAACTCGTTTTTCTTCTATCAAATCAAGTTGACTTCTGATTCCCACCTCGTTATCGTGTTCAGAGAAGTTGTGAACACGAAAAGAGGGGAGGGTCTTCTCTATGGGGGCTACTGCATCCATCCCATAGACCAAGGCAAAGGGTGATTCTTGTGTTGCAGCCCCAGGTGTTGTCCGGTAGGCCCACAAGACCTCTTGTAAATAACTAGGCCACTTCCCAGCAGCCCCTTCCAAATTCTTCTTTAAACCGGACATTATAGTTCTATTAGCCACTTCAACTTTCCCATTTGCTTGAGGGTGGAAATGTGAAGAAAAACAATGATGTATACCCCTTGAGGCATAGAAGCTCTCCATTTCTCTATTGTCAAACTGTGGTCCATTGTCTGTTGTTATTTTCTGTGGGACACCAAATCTGCAACATATGTTGGATAGAATGAATTTTATAACAGCCTTTGATGTTGTCCCTGCTAGAGGGGCTGCTTCTATCCACTTCGAGAAGTAGTCTATGGCCACAATTATAGTTTTGCGCCCTCCGGACGCCACAGGGAGAGGCCCTACTAAATCCAATCCCCATCGAGCAAAAGGAATGGGCTCAGAAATTGACTCTAAAGGAATGGCTGGTACATGAATTTCATTGCTGTACCTCTGGCATGGGTCACACCTTCTCACCAATTCCTTAGCATCTTTCATGATTGATGGCCAATAGTAACCGGAGAGTAAAACTCTTCTTGTTAAAGCTCTAAACCCACAATGCGCTGATCCCTCACCATCATGCAATTCGGAGAGGACCACTTGTGATTTTTCATCCCCCAAACAGCGCAAGAGGGGTTTACTGTAGGACTTTTTGTACAACACTTCTCTCAATATAATGAAACCACAAGCCTTGTGTTTCAATGTTATGGCTAGTGACTTATCCGGAGGCACGACAGTATTGGAGAGATATCGTAGGAGAGGAAACCTCCAGTCTTGAGGTTGTTTCACTTGTACTTCAAAAATTTCCTCTTCTTTACCCTTACTAAGTTGAATAGAGGGGCTTTCGAGCACATGGATCCATGGATATGACTCTGTATATGCTATGGTTTCCAATGAGTCTGCTAGCTCATTTTCTGTGCGGGATGTGCTCATAGATAACATCTTTAAACTTAAGTGCTTTATTTTTTAGGAGGAGTAAATACTTCACAAGTTGCTCCTTCTTAGCCCCGGATTGGCCTTGGGCATGGTGGATAAGTAGTTGGGAGTCACTTAACAGCTTGACCCTCTTAGCCCCACAAATGTGGGCTAACTTTAACCCAGCTATAGCTGCTTCATATTCGGACTCGTTATTAGATGCCTTGAAAGCAAAACAAATAGCCTGGTACATCTTCTCTCCATATGGGGAAGTTAAACATACTCCTGCACCACATCCCATAGTGTTAGATCCACCATCTGTTCGGACGACCCATACCTTTTTATCTTTTATGTCAGTAGTTTGCTCCGAATCCCTGTCGTAGTGGAATTCAACCAGAAAATCAGCCACAGCTTGGGCTTTGACTGCTGTTCGGGGAGCAAAGTCTATGCCGAAGTCCCCAAACTCTACTGACCACTTAGTCATTCTGCTCGAAATGTCTGCTTTTTGAAGGACATTCTTTAGAGGAAAAGAGGTCAGGACGATGATAGGATGGGCCTGGAAATAAGGCCTCATCTTCCTTGCAGCTATCACCAGGGCTAACACCAATTTTTCAAGTTTCAAGTAACGCCTCTCAGCATCTATCAAGCTCTTGCTGATGTAATACACTGGATGGGGATGACCATCGACCTCTCTTACCAGCACAACACTGATGGCACAACTTGAAACTGCCAAATATACACAGAGAGTCTCCCCATCAACTGGCTTGAACAAAGTTTTGGGGGAGGACAGGTGTTTCTTGATCTCATTGAAAGCCTCATCACATTGCGGGGTCCAATCGAATCCCTTTGCACCCTTCAAAGTTTGAAATAAATAAGCAAACTTGTCCGAAGACCTTGAGATAAATCTGTTTAAGGCAGCTAATCTCCCCGTTAAGCGCTGTACTTCTTTAATGTTTCGAGGAGGCTCCATTTGGAAAAGAGAATTTAGTTGGTCCGGATCGGGCTGTATTCCATGCTCACTTATGATATAGCCTAGAAACTTCCCGGACTGGACTCCGAACACACACTTTTCAGGGTTTAACTTCAAATTCATTTTCACCAAGTTGGCATAAGTCTCTTGGAGATCGGACAAGTGCTACTGCTCATCCACACTTTTCACCATCATATCGTCAATGTATACTTCCATATTTCTTCCAATTTGATCAGCAAATGCCTTGTTGACTAACCTCTGATAAGTAGGCCCAACATTTTTCAAACCAAATGGCATCACCTTGTAGCAATGAAGTCCCCTGTCAGTAACAAATGTGGTATGCTCTTGATCCTTCAGATCCACTTGAATCTGATTGTACCCGGAGAAGGCATCCATAAAGGAAAGCAGCTTGTTCCCAGAGGTAGAGTCTACTAACTGATCAATCCGGGGGACCGGATACAAGTCTTTTGGGCAAGCTCGATTGAGATCTGTGAAATCAATGCACATGCGCCACTTGCCATTCTTCTTTTTCACCAAGACAGGATTGGCAGTCCACAAAGGGTATTGAGATTCCTTAGTGTGCCCCATCTTTGTGAGCCTGTCAACTTCTTGCACAATGACATCAGCCTTTTCTTTAGAAAAAGCTCTTCTTTTTTGGACCACTGGTGCTACGTCTCTCCGGACAGATAGGTGATGTGATATCACTTCTGATGGGACTTCAGTAGCATCAGCATTGCACCAAGCGAAAACGTGCTGATGGTTCTTTAAAAACTTCAACATTTCATTTTTCAACATAGGTGGCATCTTAGACCCTATCTTGACACTTTTCCCATCTTCCAAACAGTGTGTTTCTACCTCTTCGATCGGTATCAATACTTCAGGGGTCTCTCTAGGGTCATCAATTTCACCCTCACCCCCAGAAAGGCCCTCAAACTGCTATTGTTCATTAATACGGACTGCCCCCAGCGTTCGAGGAGCCAGGGCAGTGGCATAACATTTTCTTGCAATCTTTTGGCTGCTCCGGACGACTCTAACTTGTCCCTGAACAGCATACTTCAAGCACTGGTGGACTGTTGAAGCCACTGCATGCATCCTAGAGAGCCAAGACCTCCATAGAATAGCATTATAGCAAGTGGGACAATCCATCACTATAAAGAGTATTCTGACCATTTTCTTGAAAGGGCCCTTGCCCAATAACACCTCTTCTTCGAACTCTTCGATCACATCTGCTGAGCTGCCTGTGAAGCCCACAATTGACCTGTCCGAATGCTGAATTACAGCTGGATTTTTCATTTTCTTGTATGTGGTTAGAAAAAGGATATTGGCTGAGCTTCCAGTATCCACCAGGATTCGTCTTATGTCATTGCCCCCTATAGATGCTCCTATGACAACAATATCCTCATGAGGGCCAACAATGTCTCTTAAATCATCTTCATCAAAAACAATGAAGGGGAATGAGTTTGGTGACTGATAGGATGTCATGCCTCCTTCTAGCTGGGAGGCTAAAGTATGAACATGCCTCTTCCTCGAAGAAGCAGTAGGAGCTGTCATAGTATCCCCTCCGAAAATTGTAAGTGACTCGAAAAACTTAATGAGCCCGGAGACCGACCTAGAACATTCCTCGATTGCACCCACTCTGTTTCGAGTTGGATCAATATCCAAGTATTCAGATTCCACAACAAACCTTTCAACAATAACCACGGCCCCCTCCGGAGCAGCATTACTTGGACCAACCCAGTGAGTGTTGTCAGGCCTGTGGCCTCCTCTTCTTTTAACGTCAACTCCCAGCTTTCCCCTCTCAATCAAGTTCTGAACTTCTTGTTTCAATGCTATGCAGTCATCAGTGGTATGGCCAATATCATTGTGATATTGGAAAAAAGAGTTGTTGCGATGCTCTTTGGGAGACTACAGTGTTGCCGGTCTCCGGTAATGCACCTCATCCTTTGTTTTATCAAAAATGGTGGCCACACTCTCTTTTAACTCTGCGAACCACTCCGGTTGGACCCATGACCCTCTTTTGTTTCTGGATTGCTGACTCTGAGCAGAAGCAGCTGGCTGAGACTGAGCTTTTTCCCTACCATGCCCCTGTCCGGTTTCTCTTGCTTTGTTCCCGGACTGATTTTGATTGGGATTTGGTGCCACTGGGGTAGACCTCACCTGCCTGTGCACCCTGGTTTTCTTTGTTTCATCAACATTTATCTGTTTGCCAACTTGATTCAGCAACCCTCCCCATGTCATTGCCTTCTTTCTGGTCACTGAATCAGCTAGATTCCCTGGGTTCAAACCTTGCCTTAGGGATGCTATTGCCACTTGTTCGAAGCAATCAGCCAACCCATTCTTGGTGTTCACAAAACGACTTATATATTCTTTCAAGGACTCATTTGGTTCCTGAGCGCAATGGATTATCGTGTCTCCATTGCCTTTTAACTCTTCACTCCCTACGAACTGCCTTCGAAAAGCTACCCAAAAGGTATCGAAGTCTTTAATACAACCCTGAGAAAGGCTGTTGTACCACTTTAGAGCACTCCCCGTGAATGACTGGGAGAATGCCCTACAGAGCAGTTTTCCATCATCATCAAAGTTCATCATGAAGTTTTTAAATTGTTCCAGATGGTTGTCCGGATTAGTACTGCCATCGTACTTCTCTATCTTGGTGCTATCAAACCTCTTAGGGAGGGTTCCGGACAGAATTTTAGAAGACAATGGAGATTACCTCCAATTCCTTCCACGACTGAACACGGTACCCTCATTGGGAGTTGCAAAGATACCTGGCTCATCGTGAAAAGCGAAGGGATCCATCAGCATCCGATCTACATGCTTCCAGCTATGAGATGATCCCTTACCAATATGCCTTTTCATCTTTCCTTGTCTATCCCTTTTTTTCGAGTATTTTTTAATGTGCTTTTGCTTCTTTCGAGTTCGACCCTCATTGCTGCTAGAGGATAAGGATTTTTCAACTCCCTCACTGTCCGAAGAGCTATCAGAAGACTCTGAGCTTGAGTCGGAACTCTCCACAGGCTTAGACCGGTGAGACTTTTTGGAACTGGCATGAGTCTTTTTAGTGCTCACATGAGTCTTTGAAGACTCATGCTCTCTGGGGTTATCGGTGTGATGGGCAACCGATGCTTTCGATTTTTCTTTCAAGCCCATCATGGCCTTTTCTGCCCTCAGAGCTTCTATTTCACCCTTGAGCCTATCACGCTCTTAGAGAGTATATTCATCGTTTTCTCCCACCACTTCGAGCAAAGCTGGTGGCACTTCTGGATTGTCCGGATTCATTCAGACAGATTTTCTTAGCTGGTTTTGAATGCTTGATTCAGGCACCTTCTGCTCCCACTATGGTCGCCAATTTGGTGAGGATAATAATCGCCTGAGGGTAGGCAAGTAATTTTAGTTGGTGTTTTAAGGTGGTGTGTGGGTGTTATGTGTTTAGAGTAGAGAGTAGAGAGTAGAGAGATAATTAAGCAGCTTGGTAGCAGTTAATTCTCATTACCCACACTTAATGCAGGTGGTTGGGTATTTATACCCTGATGTTTGGGCCCTTATGGGCTTTTGGGTCATGTTTAATGGACCCGGGTCATGTTAAAAGACCCATGAACTCTAAGTAGGAGAGCAAGTAGCTTAGTCAAGAAGTGTTTAGGTATTTTAGTACTTTTGTCATAGTTCGAACAGTCCTATAGGCTAGATATTCGAAGTGAGCTGTCCGGTATCCGGAGAGGTCAGGCAAAATTCGGACTCATCATATTTAATTGTTTGTTAGATTATTAATTAGTTGTATTGTTTAGGGTAACTATAGATCTATACTTTAAAGATTGTTTCAATATAAAATGGTGTTACCTAAAAAAATGTGAGTTTTTTAGAATATATATGATGTTCTGTTAGTTTGTTGCGCAACACGGTTAGTGTCAATACACACCGAGTTTGACAAGTTACATGTTTCATCAAATACAAAACACGTGTGACCAATATCTTGCACACATAACTGGATAACAATGAAGTTTGGTCGAGCGATTTGTACGAAGTACTCTAACATATTTATTTTTCAGATTTTGAATAAACCAAAATACTTTATTTCAATTATGATGTAAGTTTGAGCTTGTTAAGGCGTTTATTTTATAGTTTTGATTAAATGAATTTCCATTCTGGTCTTTATTTAAGTTGTAAGTTGAAAACAAATGGACAAGTGAACCTAGAAATTCTAAGGTTCTGACAAATTATTTTGTTTATGGTTTTTTCTCGAAGCTTCGTATATTTTATTGAATAAATTATGTGGCTCTTACTAAAATGCTTACATCATATCATGGTTTGTTTAATTTTGATGTGGAGTGTTGGTCATCAACTATCATAGTTTTACTATTGAATGAGTCTTATATATTAGTTCATTAGTATTTTGTATTTATTTGACGAAGTGCAAGGTATTTATGAAATTATATTTTGGATAAAAAGCAAAAATAAAGATTAAGGAAGAAAAAAACTACAATGGAGACTCTAGAAAATTTTCAGTTGTATTCATTCGGTGTATATAAGCATAACAATCATGTAAATTATATATTGTAAAATTGAGTTTGTTATTGGGAATATTTTCTTGTTTGTTAAATTAATGTACTCTCACATTGTGTTAAATACATAAACAATATTATCGTTTGGGCTTGATCAGTTCTTGATTTGGGATTCACTTGTTATGGACCAAGGCTAAGCGTTAGTGACTAATAAAGCCCAAAACCAAACTCAATTAGTTGTAGGTAAACTTGCTTATTCAAACATGTTTTGTCGCTTCTATCACTATGGAACCCGTCTCTTTCTATTGAACCGTTCTAGCTTTTCTTTCTCTTCTTCACTCTCCAACACATTATATTTTCAAGCTCAATTCTTTACTTTATCATTCCCTCTAAAACTTAGGAGAGTAAATCAAAGTACAAGTTTGTCTCAAAGAAATCAAAATCGAGTTTGAGACAAATTTTTGGTGAATGAGTTTGTTGTTTGTTCACTTGTTGGTATGAAGAGTATTTCTAAAGTACGTCGAATTACTGGATTCGAAAATATGGAAGCAACTCCCATGTTGATATACTTCATTCATGCGTGAATAACTGGATTCGAAAATATAGAAGCAGCTCCCATGTTGTTATATCAGACAATTGAAGATTGAGCCAATAAGATTTGAGGTTGTTGAAGAGCTGACATAATCCAGATGAGTTCACATGACAGATTGGCTAGAGCCCTATACTCTAACTCAGTACTGGAGCGAGCTACGACTATGTTTCTTCAAAGACCAGAAAACAAATAATGCACCAAAGAAGACACGGTATCGACCGATAGAGCTCCTGTCATCAACTCAAATGGCCCAATCATCATTATAAAATCTGGTCAGAAGTAGTTCGGTAGAAGGTTTCAAATGAACCCCAAGACTTCTTATACCAGATAAGTAACGCATGCCATTTTTTGCACTTTGTAGATGTTTATTTGGAGGAGCTCTTAAAAACTATGACAACTTATTTACTGCAAACGCTATACATGGCATTGTATTAAAAAAAGTATTGAAAAGAACCTAATAAGCTACAATATATTGTAGGACCAGAAATAAGATCTTCACATTGGATAGACAAAGACTACCTAGCAGACATAAGAGTTGCACATGATTTGAAACAACTCATTCAAGTGGTTTCAAGAATTTTTTTATATATTATTGTTGTGTAATATACAAACCTGACTATCTATAGTTCCTCAATTCTTAAGAACAGAGGAAAATTACCCATCTTCTTTAGGGACAATATATTATTTAATCTACTGAAAAACTGTTGTAGATCGTTTGGCTTGTTTTTAGTCACAGTGATATCATCCACATAAATGATAATAATTAGAGTAACTTGTCGCGTTTGGAGTTCAGAATCCTCATTTAAGTAAGATTTTCCTAAGTTTAGAGAAGAACTTGCTTAAGTCCATAAAAAACTTTATGTAACCTGAAAATATGATGAGGTCTCAGTGGATCCTCAAAGCTTTAGGGATGAGACATATAGACAACCTTCTATAGATTCCCATTTAAGAAAACATTGTTTATATCCAATTGATGTATACTCTAGTTTTTAGAAAAATATTTACTTAAAACAAATCTAATAGTGGATGAGTTGATTACAAGACTAAAAGTCTCACTAAAATAAATTTCACGGGACTGATGAACATCTTTGGAAACTAACTTTGCTTTGTATATTAGTAAATAGCCATCATCTTTATACTTTAGCATATAAACCCACTTATTGTCGATAACATTAATGTTAGGATGCCAAGGAGTTAAAAACCAAGTAAAATTGGATTTTAAAGCTTGAATTTCATCATGTATTTCTTTAGTCTAGTTGGGATGAGACATAGCTTGTTTAAAACCTTTTGAATTCTTAGGTGATTTTAAAGTTGTGTCAATCATACCAATATATATGTATAAGTTTTCAGATATCACATTTACCCTAGTACTCATAGGGTTTTATTTGTGATAGGAAGCAAGACACTTGTGTTATCTGGTAAGTTAGTAATAGAATGTGCAGAATTTCATTAAAGTAGATTTACTAAGCATGATATGGTCAATGTGAAGTTTAAGACTAGAACATGTGCCTTAGGAAGAAAGTAACATATGATTTGGCTGGGAATGGTATGCTTGTGGACTGATGTCTGAGTTGTTTTGAACTGTTAAGGATATTTGATATGTATTTCACAGATCTGGCTTATGATATGCAAGATTGGTTGGAGCAGAGGCTTTGGTTGAAGTATGATGCTCAGTTGACGAACAAGGTACACGTAAGATAACTCTTTTCGTTGAAGCAAAACTCATAAATTTACACTGCATTACATTAGCTGTAAAATGAGTGAAACCATGAAACTTAGGAAAATTACTAAGCCAGTTTGAGTGAGATATAGAGGCTAAAGACTCAGGTTTGGTTGTATTGAAAAATCTACCAACACATGGGAACTCATATTTATTAAAGATAATATGTCTTGATATCATGAGTTTTCATGTATGGGTAACACACGTATACCCCTTGTGTGCGAAAGAATACCCAAGAACACACATTTGATAGATTGAAAACTTAGTTTATGATTCTGATAGAGTCTCATGTAATGATAACATGATGAGCCACACTTTAAGAATAGAATAGTCAGGTTTCCCAATGGTATACTAGCTCATACGTTGACTGATTTTCTAAGACATGATTGATTAGTCTATTGATGAGATAGGTATTAGTGTTTAAGATATCTGACCAATTGGAGATATGCAGTTGAGGTTGATCCAAAAGGGTAAGGTTAGTCAATAAAATGACCATATGTTTCATGTTTATCCAACTATTTTGGACAGAGGTATAGACACATGGCATTCTTAACGCAATGTCACAAATATTAGTGAAAATAAGAAAGGTTTTGTATTACCCCCTCCCCTCTCCACTAGTTTGGAAAACCTTAGTTTGTCTCTCAAATGTTTTTTAACTAGCTTTTTGAATTCTAAGAAAACCAATAAAGCTTCACTTTTTTCTTTAAGAATATACACTTGAGAAAGTCTGCTATGATCATCTGGGAAAATAGTGTAATATTTAAATTTATTTATGATTTAAATAGGGTTGGTCCCATAAATCATAGTGAATAAGGTCTAAAAAAATTTAAGGCATGAGAACTTGATATATGAAAATGTAATATGTGAGGTTTACCTAGTTGACAAGAGTCACAAAATCAATTTATATTTTGATTAAAAGAAACGTTACATGAATTCAAAACTTTAGACAACATACTAGGAGAAAGATGGTCCAGTCTAAAGTTTCATGTTTGAGGTAAAGTAAACCTAAATCTAGAACTTAGAGCTAACTCGGAGCTTTAAGATTTAAGAGACTCATCCACAACCTTCTTAATGCAACACATATCCTTCTTAACCTTCCCTATTAAAAGAAACTTCATATTTCATAATCCTTCATAAAACAAATATCTTTAAAGAACTCAACATAAACTTGATTTTGGGAAATAAGTTTAGAGATGGGCAATGGATTCTTAGAAACACTAGAAACCGGGAGAAAATTGTTTAGGCTCAGTGGTTTAATAACACAAGTAGGAATCATATAATTACCAACATGTTTAATCAAAGATTTATGTTCATTACTAACTTGAACAAAAACCTTACCTAAGTAGTCCATCCTCTGGGTTAAGATACTAGGATTGTAAGTTATATGATAAGTTCCACTTGATTCTGTATACTATCCACTTTTATTGTTTAAATCTTGTGTAACAAGTAGATCTAACCCATGTTGCTGATTGTATGAAGGTAACTAGACAAAAACATTTGGATCATCACGTAGGTAGTATGTAGAAGCAACATGGCCATACTTTCCACACAGTTGACACGTAGGCTTGTTTGGAGAATATCTACCTCATTTACCCCTGTAATTGTAAATCTTTATTCCTCTATAGTTGTTGTTTTATCTACCTCCGTAGCCTCTTTTTTTCCCTCTAGGAAAATGCCTTATTTCCCTTAGCGCCTTGAGTATTTTTTTTTACTATTTTGAAGGCTAGATTTAGGCTAGCTACAACTTCCTCTTTATTTGAGAGTTGCTCAAATCTTCTCTCAAAGGTTAGGAGAGATTATTGAAGACCTATCTAGCTTAGACATTCATAATCCGTAAGACTTACTACAATAGGTGTGTAGTCTAAATTTAAACCAGATTACACATGTGAGATTACATCAACCATAGAGACAGGAGAACCAACAATGGCCAAATTATTAACAATATATTCCATTTTAGCTAGGTATTCACCTATGGTGGAAGTAACTTTCCTTGTTTTTTGCAACTCTCCTTTGAAGTAGTATATCATGGCCCTTGTTTGTGAGACATAAAGATCAATTACAATATTTAGAGTCTATTGAATGAATTGTATTATACTAGTTTTGCTGTTATTTCAGGATCAATAGTTGTGACCAACCATCCTAGTAGGAGTTGATCCTTAGAATGACAGTCTTCATAATCAACATTTTCAACTAGAGTCTCAGTTGAATCAGGCAGAAACTTAGGAGGACATTAAATATCTCCAAATATATAACCAAATAATTTGTTTCCATTAATAACATAGATAATAATAATATTTATAGCAAATAGTTTAACCTGTCTAGTTTAAGATTATTGGAAAATTTGCTTACTTGCACAATTTTTTATTTGTTGTTTGTAAATATCTCAGGTAAGATGCAACCGGAAGCTGCAATGTATGAGATGCTTGAAGGATAATTGGTGTTTTTCATTTGTAGCTCTGGTACCAGATTAGAGCTTGGATAAAAAGCAAAAAGAAAGATTAAGAAATGAGAAAAAAACTACAATGGAGATTCATATATTTTCGTTCAGTGTATATTAGCATTACAATAATATATATCATATATTGTACAACTAAGTTTGTTACAATATTTGTTATTGGGAACATTCCCTTGTTTGTTACACTAACTTATTCTCACATTCTGTTAACTACAATAAAAATATTGTAGGTTAGGCTTGATCTGTTCTTGATTTTCCTTCACTTGTTATGGACCGAGGTTGAGCCTTAGTGACTATTGGAGCCCAAAACTAAACTCACTTAGTTGTAGGTTAAACAGATTCTTCAAACATGTTTTGCCTCTTTTATAACTGTGTAACTAATCTCATTTTCTTGGCGTGCTTTAGGTTTTATTTCTCTTCTTGACTCTCCAATATATATTATCTTTACAAGATCCATTCTTTATTTTATCATACTAGTAGATGAAATATTTAGGGTAAATAATTTATAATGCTTATTGGGGTATTTTTAATTGATTTAATTTTTTTACTTCATTTTTTATACATGAATTTTATTTGTTGCATCAAATAGAAAAGAAAAGCTTGTTGGAGAAAATTGAACCATAAAGAATGAAGTTAATAAGAAAACACTTAAGTCTTACAGATTTATTCGGTTAGTTGCAGATATATTAGATTTCAGTTAATATTAGTTGCAGAATTGAAAGTTGCAGTACTTGTAAGGATTATAAGCCATTTGTTTTCTATAAAATAAAAGTAAGATTTTAAAAAAGAGCTTATATGTGAACATTGTTTACTCTATCAAAGTGGCATCCGAGCATGCAAATTTCTATCGTTGAAGACCAGAGAAGAAGATGCAATTTCAAACTCAACTAAGAGATGAGAGACGATAAGATGAAAATACCCCAATTTGATGGGAATTGAGATTATTATAGTGAATTTATAGAAAATTTATTTCGAGCCAAAGGATTATGTATTTTGATAAATAATAGTTTTGAAGAAACGTTAAACATAACGATACTTACATTGTAATGGATACAATTACTTGACAATTCCTAAATCAGTAATCACAAGTTCAAGAACTTTATCTATGAATCTATTAATATAATAAAATTTAGGCAAAATTTATAAAAGAAAACCTCACATGTAATTTGGGAGTCGATAAAATTTGTTCTGGGAGAAATGCAAGAGTGAAGAATCCATTAATAGACTTCAAAGTGCTTGAAATGAATAAATTTTAGAATGTAGAACAATACTTCACATGTGTGTTGGTTATCAAAAATAAGATGGGTAAGAATGGAGACGTTTTGTCTAATTCAAAGGTTGTTGCGTTATCAAAAAAGAAGTTTAAAATAGAGAGAAATGATGGATGAAGAAATAAAATCTATCATAAAGAATGAGACTTTGGCATTATCAAGTCTATCAGATGAAGCCAAATGTATCATAGTGAAGTGGATCTATAAAAGAAAGTTGAATAGACATGGAGAGGTGAACATATTAAAAGCTATACTGGTGGTAATTGGATACTCTCAATAGTATGACATTGACTATATAGAGGTATATGCTCATGTTTCTTAAATAGATTCGATCTTGACTATTACAGCTATAACAGATGAAAGAAGATGAGAAATCTACCAGTTAGATAAGAAGCCGTATTTTCTATATAAAATTTTGTTGGACGATGTTTTCGTTTAACAACCAAAATGATATGTAGTTGAAGAAAAATAAGATAAAGTTAACGAACTCCATAAGGAATTGAATGGTCTAAAACAAACATCAAAGTCTTGGTTTAGTTGGATTGATGAGTATTTTATCACGGAAGGATTCAAGAAATCACACAATAGAAAAACCTTGTTTCTTCAAACCAACATACAAAGTGATATTCTGATTATGATCATCTATGTGAACGACCTCGTTTACACATGAAATAATATCTCTAAGTTAAGAAAGTTTAAAAAGTCTATGAAACATGAGTTTGAGATAACCAATCTGGATAAGATGAGATTGTTCCTGCAATTAAAATGATGTAAATGCAACAAAGAATTCATAACCCATAAATCAAGTATGCTCTAGATGTTCTCAAGTGATTTAAGATGGAGAATTGCAATGGAGTTTTTAATCCAATGGTGTTTGGAAGCAAACTCGATATGGGTGAGGGAGGAGAAAAAGTAGATTAGACTTATTGTAAACGAATAATAGGAAGTCTCTTGTACATCACAACAACCAGACTTGGACTTCAGTTTGATGTAAGTTTTTTATGTAGGTACATGTAAAAGCCTACTATGTTACATTTATTGGCAGCTAAGCGAGTCTTAAGGTATACAAAAGGCACCATGGATTTTGGAATCTGGTATGAGAAAAAATGAAATTGTGAACTATAAGTGTATACTGACAGTGATTTTATTGGAGATGTTGAGAGTAGAAAAATTACATCATACTATGTTTTTCTTATGGATATAGCAGTATAAGCATGGTTTTAAAAGAAACAGTCGACTATTACTCTTTCTACCATTGAGGTAGAGTATAAAATAACATCACTCTATGATTTCCAAGTT
Organism: Limnanthes douglasii subsp. nivea; assembly: GCA_036936605.1. Classification (NCBI taxonomy): domain Eukaryota; kingdom Viridiplantae; phylum Streptophyta; class Magnoliopsida; order Brassicales; family Limnanthaceae; genus Limnanthes; species Limnanthes douglasii. The sequence goes on from JAUPFV010000003.1 coordinate 50,179,804, forward strand.
GTTTTATTTTAAGGAGTATTAATGAAATTGGGGTGTGAAGTAGAGGAGAGCACATATATTCTATGTTAAAACGCCTTGGCTGTTAAGTTTTCTAAGAATCTAGTTGTTCATGGAATGTGCAAACATATTAAAGTGTAGTTTCAATTATTATGTGAATTTGTAAATGAAAGAGTGATTCATCTGAAGCCTTGTGAAACTCATAAGCAAGTTGCAAACACTATCACGAAGCAACTAAATCTTAAAGTATTTTAAAGTTTGAAAAGTAAGTTTGGAGTTTGGAGTTTGGTCTGCATGAGATAAATTAAGGTCCCAGTTTATTGAAGATTTTTTGGAGTAAAATGAATCGGAAATAAAGAAACTAACCGAAAATAATTTAGTATTTTAAACTTGTTAGATTAGTTGTAAATTTGTTAGATTTCAGTTAATACTAGTTACATTTTTGAAGACATTAGTCTTTTTAAAATTTATAAACAAATTATTTTTTATTAAATAAAAAAAAATTACTCTATCAAAACTATGAAAGATTTTTTAGTTTTCTTCAATCATAAACTCCTAAAACCATTCTAAATAAACAATAGACTATAATCAATATATATATATATATATATATATATATATATATATATATATATATATTGAAAATTTAATAAAAATGATTGAAAAATATGACAACATGTAGTTTTTAACTAATTATATTTAAACTAATTATAATTTTATTATTTTATAATGATATTTATATTTAATAAATATATATTATTAATAAATATATTTAGTAATATTTGAAATAGATAAAATTGAATAATAAATTCCCTTATATTTTTATTCATTTATTAGTAAATTAATAATATTTTTTCTTATAATATATACATGAACTTTTTCGTATTTAACTGTATATTTACTTTGACAAACCATCTGATCATAAAAAAAATATTTATCACAAAAAATCATAATAATATCTACAAATTATTTAGCTCTTATTGAATAGTTATTTCTATTCTCATTTTTTAAACTAATTTTAATTTGATCCAAACAAAAAAAATAAGTAAATGGATGAGGTATGAAAGTTTATAACTATATTCAACATATATACATGTTTTTGTACACCATAGCAATGCACCACAAAATGTTGTTTCACCATAGAAAAGCTGGGGTTATTAATTACTTTTGTAAAAAAATTGTTGTTTGCACAAAAAGTATATAGATTTGTAATCACTAATAATTTTTGTAGAGACATATTAGGACATATTTCATCAAAAGAAATTAAAAAACATTTTATTGCGGTTATCTAGATAACTTTTGACCGTCTTCAAATGTTAAGTTACATTCATTCTCACAAGGATGTTCACAAAAATATTAAGAAAAAAAATTGATCTTGCATACAGAAAACATACAATTACAAGTGTCTGCTTTTGCAGTGTTTGTGCGGAAACATATAATGCCGGAGATCCACATTCTTAATTATAAAGTGGACAAATTTAATTTTTATGAATTAATTTATCTTATCTTTATTTATTTAGAATTGACTTTGATTGTAGTTTTTCAGAATCTAAAGTAAAATATAACATAATATTACCAAATGGCTCTAGCAAATGTAATGAAGCAATGTTGGAATGCTACACCTCATACAAATCCGAACACATATCAAAAGGTTTGATGCACATGATAGATCAGTTTTATGCTTCTGTTTCACTTACTGTGTCTTTAATTAGTTTAAAACTAAAATATTATTATTTTATAATATTTTTTTGTTTCACTTACTGTGTCTTTAATTAGTTTAAAACTAAAATATTATTATTTCAAAATATTTTTTAGTTCTCCGTAACTCAAAACAAATTTACATATTTCATGGAGGACCAGTCGGAAATTTGATTTGGATTATGGAAAAAAAATTATTTTAATTTGTGTTTTATATTTTTTTTATAGTTTTAGCGTTGTGTTGTATTTTTTTGTTTTATATTTTTTTTTCGAGTCACAAAAATAGTTTTGTTGAATTGAAAAAATTGAATTGAAAAGGGGAGAGTACAATAGGGACAAATTTATTTACAATAAAAGTGATTTGGAGGAAAACTAAAATTTGAGAAGCCAACCGAGAGAATTAAGGAGATCATAGCTACTATTTGGAAGCTTGGAGAGGAATCATCAGGTCCTCGTGAAGAAAACAGATTCAGAATTCACAATTCATCTAATTTTAGAAGATGAGCATTTGAACCAAAAAAAAGGATGGCCTTCTAAAAAGAATAACACATTTTGATAAACACTTGAAGCTCACATTGAGGTTTGATTGAGGTAATGTAAAAGAGATTAATATCATGAGTATTAACGAGTGAGACTTCATTGGGAGAAAAATTACTGATACTTGATTTTCAACTTCTGCGCAGGAATACTGTTCTTAGGGTCAAGAAAAAATCAGACTTATCAAAGTAGAGCCTCAAGATACTGAATAGTTCGAGGGAACTGACTTGATTGATGAGAACTCTATATTAAAATTACAAAGGTTAGCTGGTTCTTGATACTAGATTCTTATATTTGTTGAGATTAAGCACTACATTTTCTTTACTGCTTTAGACTTTTTGACCGACAACTTGATATGAAGACTTTGTAAACTAAGAGCAAGGCTTGTCAGGTAGACCCTGCTAAGTGAGTTAGTGCACTTAAAATAGATAGAAAGAGAAAGCATTTTAAAAACACATAGAGTTTTAGTCATTAATCGATATATAGCTCAATCCAATATTTTCAACAATTATGATAGTTTGAAGAAGATTAGGAATTTCAGTGTGGTTAATATCGATTTTTATCTTACGTTTAAGGGTCCATTTAGCAAGCCAATCAGCTGCGTTGTTTTGGACCATGTAAATGTGAGATAAAGTCATGGATGAAGGTTTAAGACTTCTACAACATGCCATATAGGATCAAAGGTCGATGGGATTTTACTAGACGAAATACGATTCACTAAAATATTTGAATCACTTTTAATATCTACATTGATAATGTTCAACTTTTTACACATAAGGAGGCCATCTAAGAGGGCTCTAGATTCAACAACCAAAGGATTAGTTTTATCATAAACCCTGCCAAAACATTAAATTACGTTACCATGATAATCTCTAAGAAGGCCATTTCCACTAGCCTCACCATTCGGCAAACAAAAACCATTTAGGTTAAGTTTGAATCTGTCTCGGGATGAAGGAGACTATTTGAGAATAGAAACCTTTTTAGAGTTATTAAGATTGTTATAATAAGCTATATATGTAGCCAAATTATCATTATTAGCCGAGTGATTCTTATTCAACAAATTAGCATGGTCCATGCTAATGATAATTTTGTTTATATAGGTGATGACAAAAGTGGTAGAAAAGTTAAGTATTGTTATGCTTAGATTTGTTTCTTGACTCTGAGGATAATCCAAGTATTTAAAACATGGATAATAGTCTTATATGAACCTTTTTATTAATGGACAAAAACTAGTTTCTCAAGAGGTGGAGGTAGGTCATATGTCTTGCTTGGGTAATACAAAATAAGTTAGAATAATGGGACCAAAAGGACCATGCAAAGTTACACTCCATAAATATATGATTGATGCTTTCAATGTTAGTGCAAAATTGGCATTTGGAAACAAATGTTAAGTGTATTTTTTGGAGAGAGATATTAGTAGGAATCCAACTATTTAGGACTTTCCAACATAGTAAAAAACACTTCATTGGAAAAATGTTGTTCTAGAGTCTCTTAAAAAAGTTGGATTGATTATAATTTTTCCTTAAGTCATTCCAAGAAATTTTAGTACTAAATAATCCGTCCTTAGAAAACATTTATATTATTTTGTCTTCGACAAAGGGATTGATAGAGAGATGATGAAATTTATTAAAATCAGTTTCAGAAACAAGCTTAGAAATCATATTTTGATTCGAACAGCTAGAATTCCAGTCCTATAAAGTATGAACAAGGGTTTCGATAGGCCATTTATTGCCAACATGGTCAGATAATCTAATGGAAGGGGAAATATTAGTCCAATTACCATGTTAAAATTCAACTTTTCTATTACCAAACTTCCATAAACTTGATTTCCATCAGTTTGTATGATGTTTATTATTCTTTTTCAGATAAGATAATGAGGCTTAGCATAGTTGACCTGAATGGGATGCATTATTTTGCAATAGAGATTGACCATATATGAAACCTAGAGAGATTTTTAATCTCTAAAATTGTACCATAACTTGAAAGAAAGGACATCCTTCAAGTCTTTAAGGGACCTAATATCTAAGCCACATTCCTCAAAAGGTTTAGTAATATTTGACCAACTAGACGAGATAATAGAGTTAGATTAAAGCAAGGATCTCTAAATAAATTTATTGAATTTCTTTTATTCATAAGAGTTACAGATTCAAGGAAACAACCATTGTGTATCCAATAAAAAGGTTAATCCATTAGGACAAAGTTTATTATAGTTAACTTCCCTCCGTGGGATACGTGTTTATCATTCTAGTCATAGATCTTGTCGCTTATTTTCATAATAAGAGGATCAAAATTTATAATCATGTTGTTTGAGTTAATTGATACACCTAATAAGTATTGGGCAAGATACTAGTAGAGAAACAAGTGTGGATTTCAATGCTGTTTATTTTGTTGTTATAAATATTTGCAGCATTGATAATCTTGGTTTTATCTTTATTAATAGCCTGACTAGAACTAATTTGATAATGGTGCAGGAATAAGGCAATGAGATCAGTGAAAAAAGGTTGTTGGTGAAGATGAAGAGATCATAAAAAAAAGCCAGGAATGGGATGATCATAAGGCTTATGGTCTTGTAAGTCATGGATTTGTTTTCATTAAAGAGATTGGTTAGGTCAGGAATAAGATATTCTTCAGCAATAATAAAAAGACTAGGGGATAATGGATCCCATTTTCTTATACCTCTTAAGGACTATTAATGGCCACAAGACTTGTCAATATAAGAATAAAGACGTTTATTCTTTTGATCATTCTATAAATTAAGTAAATGAAGTTGGTATAGAAGCTAAACAGGGATATAATTTTAAGAATAAAGTTGTGAGATATTCTATAAAAAGCTTTAGTAATATCCAACTTACTTATAATGTTGACACATTTGTTATTTTGACTAAGGTCATAGACAAGCTCTTTAGCTAATATAATGTTGTTATGAATGTCTCTCTTAAGCATAAAACCACCTTGAGCATTAGAAATAATTTTAGGCAGAAGGACAGCTAATCTATTATTAATAATTTTGGACATAATCTTGTTGAGGAGGATACAAACACTTATGAGTTTCAAAATCTTTCCAAGAGGAAGGATTATCGGTTCTAGGGATAAGGAAAATTAGAGTGGCAAAAATACCATTAGGAATAATATGGCCTTGGAAATAAGATTGAATAGTAGAAATAGGATCTGTCTTGATGATATGCCAGTAAGTTTTGAAGAAAGTATTGTTGAAACCATCAATTCCAGCAACACTAGAGCTTTTAGGATTAGTGACAATATTATATATTTCATCACAGTTAGGAATAACCATAAGTATTTTATTTTCATCATCACTTATTATGTTAGGAATTAATTCATGAAGAGAATAAAAATTCTCAATGGTATGAGGGACATAAAAGGTGTTTTTAAAATAAGTTTCAGTTGAGTTACAGATAAGCTTAGGATCAATAATCCAAACTTTATGGTCAAGAATGCTACTGATTTTGTTTTTCCTTATTTTCTTCTTAACATAATTACGGTATAATTTAGTGATTTTATCCCTGTCCTAAATCCAGTTAGTGTGGGTTTTTTTGAAGCCAATAAGTTTCCTCTTTATTTAAGAGGTGAAAGTGAGTTAATTTAACCATGTCTCACTTTATTTTGTCTTCAATAAAGTTAGAATTTTGGTATTTAACGTCAAGGGAGTTAACTTTATCTTCATCATCAATGATGGAATCAAAGCTGTTTCTAAAAATTTATTTATTCCAGATTTTAAAGTCAAATTTGAGCCTCTTAGACTTGTGCCAAAAAATGTTATTAAGGCTACCATTTATGTCCTTGTTCTAGTTAAGGTCAACAATGTCAAGAAAATCATCATTTAAAGTCCACATGTTTTGGAATCTAAAATGGACTTTAGGTTTGGATAGGTCATTAGATATTAATATGCTAAGAGGAGTGTGATCGAGACAGGTTCTAGCTAGGTGAGTAACTTTGGTATCAATGATGTAATCAGACCAGTGATGGTTATATAACACCGTAAGTCTTTACCACTTAGGCTTATTTTTTCAAGTATATTTAGTCATAGAAAACCCAAAATCAATTAAATTAAAGTCATTTATAGTTGCATTAAATTTATCTTGACTTCTCAAGCACAAAGTAGATCAATTCAATTACTCATGAGAAGAGGAAATAATGTTAAAATCTCTCGTAACCAGCTAGTATTTTGTAGGAAAGGCTAGACTTCTGATCATTCCAAATGTCTAATCTGAGAACTCTTTGGAATTTAGCATTGACAAAAGTAACTTGGAAGTATTTGGTCACAGTAAAGTAGTTAACAATAACATTAATTAACTAATTAGTATATAATGTTATTTGTAGATTAAAATCTTGTTTCACATGAACCAGATCTTATTGCTGGAGTTAGATATATAATTAGGGTAACCCAAGGATTTAGAAATTCTGCCAAGATTGATTTTATCAATGAAAGGCTCTTGAAAAGAAATGATGCCATTATTTAAGAGATCTAAGCCTTCTGACATAGGCTTTATTACCAACCACACGAATATTCAAGCTCAAAATGTTTATAGTTATTTAAATCTATTGGAAGGAGATTTATTATGCTCATTATATTTCAGAGCTATAATGACCAAAGAATTTTTGTTTTTGAGACTTTTAGCTTCCTTAAGTTTTTTGTTAAGCTAGTCCCTAAAGTCTTTATTAATCTCTTTTAACATTCTAGCAGGTGAAGGATACGAGTTTCGTATGTTCTCCACATTGGGGGTATGTTGATCATAGGCAATGTTAATTTAATTGTAGGTCACATTACAATGAATCCAGTCTCCAAAAATTTAATGGATTTGATTATGACAACATCATTAGGAAATATGTCTTGGTTCTGGTCAGATAGAGGTGATGGTTCATTATTGTTATTATTACGGAGGATTTAGGAGTTAGTCACTTTATCATTTCTCTATTTTTTAACTTTTATTTTTGGAGGGTTTGGGACTAATCCGGTCATTAGTGTTTTTGCTGACATTCTGAGAATGTTGAAGATTCCGAGTGATATAGTCATTGATAATTATAGATTTTACCTTGGGGATAACAACATGAGAAGTAGATTGATCTGGATTTAGTTGATTATCTTCAGATTTGTTGTCAGCCTTAGTTTTAAGTTTTTTACAATCAATATTCTTATGACCTAAATGATTGCAAATAGAGCAGTAAGAAGGAAGATATCTGTAACTTATATCTATCCAACAACCATCATTGTCGCCAAACCCTTTCCAAACTTTGTTAAGCAGAATTTAATTTTAACTACATTCAAGCATAACAAACATTGTCTTTGTCTTCCTTATTATATTTAATGGAGTGATTTGAATTCTTGTTTATAGAGAACTTCTGCATTTGATTTGTCTTGGATGAGATTGCTAATATTTGTGGTTGTTAGGTTGATATCTTTTTTTCTGCAGATATTGATTTCTGGATATTCTTCTTCATTGATTTGCAGATTATAAATACTATATAGATAATATTGTTTGCAGTGAATAGTTTCATCCTGGGAACTTTATGAAGAGTTTGTTTTGAGGAGACTTCTAAAGATTGATTTCTTGTGAGTTGAGACGTTGTTTTTTGGGATACCTATATGCATAGATACTTTACACTACTGACCCGATTAAAGCTCACAAGTAGCCAACAGCCCACAAAAGCCAATGACAAAGAAGAAAAGCAAAGGAAAAGAATGAATAAATAACAAGGAGAAGATGATTAATTTTTTGGATCAAGAAACTCTTTCTTGAAAAAGAAGCATTTTTCGATGACAGCTCAAATTATATATTTGTCTAGGTAATCATAGTTTTCAATTTACTTGGGCTGGTTAGCTACTTTTTTTTCAATTAATATTTATATAAATAATTTATATAATATTAATTTTAAACCGAAGTAAAATTAAAATATAATAATTTTCAATATATATATATATATATAACACCCAAAAACATTTTTTTCATTTGCGTTACAATTTTAGTTAAATATATAATTAAAAATTTGTATAAAAAATAGTAATCAAAGTCCATCGAAACTCGTTTGAAAAAAAAATTATATATCCAATATCAAACTCAAATTTTAAATATAACATATAAGTTTTAAAAATATCATAATTATTTTAAAAAATATCTATAAATAATTGACACCATTTCGACCGGTCACCATATATTTTTTAAAAATTTTAATCCGTTAATTTGAATTTGTAATGATTTATTATGATATTTTTTATTTTTTTATTTTATTTTTAGAATGAATGTGCAATTGGGTACTTAGCTATCAAATCAATTTAGTCTAAAGTTTATATACAATCAAGCACTTAGCTATATGGGAAAATCTGCTATTCGCACTTATTTTTTTGTTGGTAGCTCATCAACATTCATACCAGTTGCCATAACATTGGATCTTCTGACCCAGGATAGCAACAATAGCTGCATTTAGTCTGCAGGCTGTTTTTATACACTCTTGAACATCTAGAAGAGCCGATTTTGGATAGGTGTATCTGGCATTTTGCTAAGGAAGCCATGACATAAATTTGTCATTGTAAAAACTCATAAAAATAAAAATAAAGTCAAGAAACAGAGTTATACAAAGTTGTTTTGGATTATATGTTGGTTATTCTTCTATATACACCAAATTTTTAAAAAAGTAAAACAATATTTCGTATATCTGAACTCCTCGTAATTGATATTCAAACGTAACATAAAAAAAACTTTAAAATACTTAAAATAATAATTGTAAAATAAATTTATAATTATGATTAATAAAAGCTTTAAAAACATAATGGATACAAATTAATAGACATTACATGAAGATTTAAATTACGTATTTCATTTCCATGCAGTTGTTGTTTGATCGTTAACTAAAACTCAAATTTAAACCCTTATATAGTTAACTGAAATTTAAGCTTAAGACCAAATTTGAATGAACAGATAACAAAATTCAAAATTAGGAATTTAGAAATATAAAATAATAATAATAATAATAATGATAATAATAATAATAATAATAATAATAATAATAATAATAATAATAATAATAATAATAATAATAATAATAATAATAATATAAGTGAATTGATTTGTTTATCAACAGTGTTTTGTATATTAGACTTTTGGTGTCTCTCACTTTGTTGAAGTTGAAATGAATAGGGCTTTTGTTTATTGGTCTATTGGTTTTGTACTTGGGCTATTGAGTTGCTTAATGTGATTATTTTTTATTTTTCTTATTCTTGTTGTATAATTAGTCTAGGAAAGATTTTGTTGTCTTACTGTTCCGAGAAGTTTTCATTAACATTTTCAGTTCGGTTTTTAAATTTCAAATTTAATGTTTACTTTGTGTTTGATTCGAGTGATTTCAAATTTTATTATGAAAACCGTTGTTCCAAAGTTACATGGATACAAAAATTATGTAAAACAATTTAAACAAAACTAAAAAAAGAACAGAAGGTGGAGAACTAAGGGTTATGAAGAGTAGAAAAAGTTATTTGATTTACTCGCAATAAAACATGCATATTTTTAAATTTAACACGTTTTATTATATTTAAACTAAAATATTTTATATATTATACAATTCGAATTATTTTTTTGTTTGAAGGTATTTGTTGTATATTTTGATCGATTTCATATATATATATATATATATATATATATATATATATATATATATATATATATATAAAGTATTATTTATACTTTAAATATTAATTTTTAAAATTTTTATATTTTTAAAATTTTAATAGTTAAAAGATAAGCTTACCTTCTTTTATAATAATTTTAACACTAATAGTAATATTTTAAAAAAAAAACATAAAAAGATCAACTATAAATTTTAACCGCATTCTAAAAATTATTCTAAAAATTATTATAAAAATTATTAAATAGATTGATAATTATTAAATGATTAATTAATTTATAATAAACAACTACATCCGAATTAGGGATGGCAACGGATCAGATTCATACCGGGTTTGGACTAACCCGCTTGAACCTGTTTTTCTATTGAACCCTAATTCGGTCTTACCCATTACAAGTTTAATATTTTTAAGTCCGAAGCCGATCCGCACGTGTCTACGGGTCAGTTCGACACGATCCACCAACAATATCTTTATTATTTGGATTTTTGGTCCCATACTGATTTTATTTTTTAGTATATATAAAAATTAAAATGTAAATTTTTTAAACCAAAATAAAGATATTTAAATAAACCATCAAATATTAATAATAATAAAAATATAAATTTTTATATTAAATTATCAAAGAGAATTCTGAAATGTGGATATTAAAAGTGTCATTGCTTTTAATGAAAAACTTATTATTGATTAGGTTTATGAGGAGAATCTAATTATTAAATATATTATTAAAAAATATATTTTGTAGAAGTATGGATAATTATTGGAATTACAAAATTTATATATATTACTAGAAACAAGGTTTTTAATAATTAGTAATTTAAGGTTTTTAATAATTAGTAATTTGTTTTTATATATTATTATTATTATGATTATTAATTTTAATTTTGGGTTAAATACCATTTAAGATCCAATACCCAAAATATTATCTAATTAAGACTTATATTTTCATATATCTCCAAAAAGACCCGTTTTTATGAAATATTTACTGTTAAAGAACCACTAATACCCTAAATACCCCTACTCTATAATATAAAAGGCTTTTAAACCTATTCTTCACCTTTTTGAGAGAATTTTTTTTTCTCTCTCTTCGTGAATAAAACAACTCTATATTAGGCGGTTCTTTCATTTTTTTACTCGTTTTTTTTATTTTTCTTTTGTTTTCATATGATTTTGATTTGTGTTTTTACTTGATTATACGAAGATACTCAATGTTTTGTGTGTTTGAAACTCAAATTTGAGCTCGAAATCTTTGGTTTTGAAGATCTCTTTTCGTAGTGTTTTGAGCCGATTTTTTTGTTAGTTTTGAGTTCGAATTATGGTAATGTAGTTTATTTGTAGCATTATATTAGTGTTTCGTTGACTTTAGTGTTTTATTTTGTGTTTTTGGGATTTTCAGAGGCGTAACAGGTTCTGGTTTTTCAGTGAAGGAGATGCGAAACCTGTATGTTTTTTCACTGGTAGATGCAAAACATATTTTGTGATAGATGTGAAACATTTGGATCTGTACCTACTGATAGTTGCAAAATGTGTAATCCTTCTCGAATGGTAGGTGAAAAAAACACGTTATTGATAGATGCGAAACGTTATTTGTTCTAATTTTTTTTAATTCATAACATATCATGAGTGGTACTAATTTGTTTGTCTTAAAAAAACAAAACCAACGATATGTTCGAAATTTTTTTTTTCGAGTTACGGTTTAAAAATACAGACTTTTAAAGTTTTAAAAAAATTTGGATTTTGCGAAGAAGATGCGAAACCTTCTTTATTATGATAGATGTGAGACCTGTTTTGTTGTGCTAGATGCGAAACCTTCTTTATTTTGCTAGATGCGAAACCTTCTTGATTTTGATAGATGTTAAACCTTCTTTATTTTGATAGATGTGAAACCTTCTTTATTTTGATAGATGCGAAACTTTTTTTATTTTGATAGATGCGAAACCTTCTTTATTTTGCTAGATGAGTGTTAGAATATTCAGTGTATTAAGTTTCCTTGTATAGGCCTCTAAGTTCTCTATATATTGAGAGTCTTACTTGGGTTTGCATTAATAAAAAACAGTTGAGTACAAAAAAGAACATTTTTTCTACTAAACACAAGACCCTAGCCGCCTCCTGCGGCTACTTCTATCTTTGTTTTTAACATGGAATCAGAGCACGTGTGATTCGGGGAATTCTGAACATCCTCAACAAAATGGCTGGCAATCAAGTCGTGGTCAGTCAAATCCCTGATGAATTAATAATGCAGATTGCTGCCATTCTGAGAAATGGTCTCGGAACACAACAACAAACAACTAACCCCGAAAATTTATCCCTACGGATTAAACTCGGTGGTGACAACTATGCCCTATGGGCAAACCTGATGAAGAAAGCAATTGGGGGAAAGGGGAGAGGTTCTCACATTACAGGAGAGCCGACACCTCCATCCAAAACTGACAACACAAATACAAGGTGCGAACAAGATGATCAATGTGTTTTCACATGGATTATCCAGAATCTTGAATCCAGCTTGGTGAATAATGTCTCGCAATATCCTACTGCAAAAGCCCTCTGGGATGGGTTAGCCACCACATACGGTTCTGGTACAGATTCGTTACAGGTGTTTGATCTTCATAAGTGGGCTAATTCATTAAGGCAAGGGTCCGATACACTAAAAGACTTGTGGAACAAACACCAGAACATTTGGATGTCTATAGATATGCGAGATCTGAACCCTATGAAAGACCCAGAAGACATTCAGATCTACAATAAGAAGACTCGAGAACAAAGACTCTATCAATTGCTAATGGCGATTAATGACAATCTGGAACCAGTCAAGAGAGATATCCTGAAAAAGTATCCTCTTCCTTCCGTGGAAACAGCATATGCTACAATACGAAGGGAAGTGGCCATGCTTAATATACTAAAATCAAGTTCTTCTGATAATGACTCGATTGAAATTGGAATGGGTTTGGCTGCTAAAGATTCTGCACAAAGGTTTAAATTCTGATCCAAAGAGAAAGAAGATAAATCCAAGTTATATTGCACTCGTTGTGGGATGAAGAAACACACTAAAGAGACATGTTTCCAGCTGGTTGGTTATCCAGAATGGTGGGAGGATGGTCATAAGGAGAAAAATAACCAGCGGTTCAGATCTAATGTCAAATGGGCTTCGTCTACAAGTGGCGGTGAAGATCCGACTAAAAATGAGCAAGGAAGTGGCACTGGTTTTGGAGGAATGGCGGCGAACTCCTATGAAAAACTTGCAGGTAAAGGATTTGAGAAATCAATGAATTGGATCTTTGATTGCGGGGTTAGGGACACCATGTCTTATGATCCTAAAGACTTTGGTGACATGTCATCTCCAAAGAAGTCCCATATTGAGACTGCTAGTGGAGAAAGTTGTGAAGTCAAAGGGGGAGGTTCAATTATTTTTTCGTATCAGATAGAAATTAAAAACTGCCTCTACATTCCTTCACTATCCTTAAAGTTATTATCTGTTAGTTAAGTTACAAAACAACTCAACTGTGTGGTTCTTATGTATCCATTTTTTTGCATTTTACAGGACATTCGTACGAAAGAGATCATTGGGCGTGGTACTGAACAAGGAGGTCTCTATTATGTTGATGAGGTAGTTCATAAGGGACATTCCATGCTTGCTCACGGAACAACCGAAAGGAAACTTTGGTTATGGCACCGGCGACTTGGTCATCCTTCTTTTAGCTATCTTAAAAGTTTGTTTCCTAGTCGTTTTTTGAATAATTCCATTCATGAGAAATGTGAAACCTGCATTCTTGCAAAAAATCGTAGGGTCTCATTTAATCAAAGTAATACTAGAGTTGATTATGCTTTTTCGCTAATCCATTCTGATGTTTGGGGTCCAACACCAAATTCCACTAACAATAGAATCAGATACTTTGTTTTATTTGTGGATGATTTCTCAAGAATGACTTGGATATACTTCATGAAACATAAATCAGAAGTACCAGAAATATTTGTTTGTTTTTACAAAATGATTTTGACTCAATTTGGAAAAAAAATACAGATTCTCCGTTCTGATAATGGAACATAGTTTCTCAACCAAATAATGCATAATTTTTTAAAACAAATGGTCTTATCCATCAAACCACTTGTCCAAACACACCTCAACAAAACGGTACTTCAGAACAAAAAAATCGTATTTTACTTGAAAAAAACTCATGCTATTATGATTGAATCTAGAGTTCCTCATTCTCTTTGGCCAGAATCTCTTGCTACAGCCACGTATCTTGCAAATCGTCTACCAACCCGATGCCTAAGAAATAAAACTCCATTACAAGTGCTTGCCACCCAAGTTACAATTCCATCTGTTATGACCTTACCACCTCGTGTCTTTGGTTGTTCGGTGTTTGTTCATATCCTTAAAACTAGTCGAAACAAACTTAATCCGTGTGCTGAAAAGTGTGTATTCGTTGGGTATGGTGTCCATCAAATGGGCTATCGGTGTTACAATCCGGTTACTCGTCGAATCCATGTCACCATGGACTGTGACTTCTTAGAATCCGATTATTTTTTTGACCACCAATCTCGTGCTCAGGAGGAGAAAGTAAGTAAATCACTCGACTGGTTGCTATATGAAAGTTACTTTGAGGATGTGCCGACAGAGTAGGTAGATGGCGCCACCGAACACGCATCTTCCAACATAAAGGAATCTGACGAGGCAGTTCTTACCACCAATGATTCTCCCGAAGACAATGTCCAAGAAGAAATAAATGCCATGGATACTACTAGCGAATCAGCCGAAGAAAATGTCCATCAAGAGGTAAACAATTTACAATGTCATAATTCACAAAATGCTACTGACCATGAAATTTCAGGAAGTTCATTTGTTGAAACTCAAACTCTGGTTCTTCCCCCAAGAAAACATAAAGGGGTTCCTCCTAACCGGTATTCACCGGAACACGTTCCTCGTGCTTCTACATATCCGGTAAAAACAGACAGGAAAGGAATGACGAAGATTGTAAAGGCGTTTTCAGCTACTATTCTCTCTGAACAGATCCCTAAAACAGCTCAAGAAGCTAAGAAAATGACTGAATGGCATGAGGCAATGAATACCGAAACGGAAGCTCTAAAAATGAATGGTACATGGGAGAATTGTGTGTTACCACAAGGGAAGAAAGTAGTCGGGTGTAAATGGGTGTTTAATATAAAATATAAATTCGATGGCACCATTGAGCGACACAAGGCAAGATTGGTTGCCAGAGGATATACACAAACATATGGTATAGACTACTCTGTGACTTTCTGTCTGGTTGCAAAGATTGACACCATCAGAGTTTTAATTTCAATAGCCACGAATAAATATTGGCCTCTTCATCAATTTGATGTAAAGAATGCTTTCTTACATTGAGGCTTGGAAGAAGAGGTATATATATGCTTTCTTCATCAATATTGGCCTCTTCATCAATTTGGTGGATTGCAAACCAAATGATACTCCTATGGTTGTGAATCACAAATTGAAGATAATTGAAGGGGCCAGACCAACGAGTAAAGAAAGGTACCAAAGGTTGGTGGGAAAATTGATTTACCTGGCTCACACTCGACCCGACATTGCATACGCGGTGGGAGTAGTTAGCCATTTCATGTATCATCCTCAGGAACACCATATAGAGGCAGTAATGAGGATTATTCGATATCTCAAAGGAACACTAGGAAGAGGTATAATGTTTAAGAAAAATGGACACCTTGATGTGAAAGTATTCACAGATGCTGATTGGGGAGGGAATCCTTACGACAGACGATCAACTGCTGGCTACTTGACTCTTCTTGGAGGTAACTGGTGACTTGGAGGAGTAAGAAACAGAAAGTAGTATCACTGTCAAGTGCTGAATCAGAATTTAGAGGAATTGTTAAGGGGATTACCGAGATACTTTGGTTAAAGAAGATAATGAAAGAAATCGGATCCCCTCTAAAGTGTCCAACTCAGTTAATGTGCGATAATAAAGCTGCGATTAAGATTTTAGAGAACCCGGTACAACACGATAGAACAAAGCACGTTGAAATAGATAGGCACTTCATAAAAGAAAATATTGAAGATGGGATAGTCAAACTTCTGTTTGTTAGATCCGAAGACCAACTGGCAGACATCCTGACAAAAACGGTTGCTACAAGAACCTTCGAATCAGTTTTATTCAAGTTGGGTATTGGTGATCCCACTACACAACTTGATGAGGAGTGTTAGAATATTCAGTGTATTAAGTTTCCTTGTATAGGCCTCTAAGTTATCTATATATTGAGAGCCTTACTTGGGTTTGCATTAATAAAAAACAGTTCAATACAAAAAGGAATATTTTTTCTACTAAACACAAAACCCTAGCCGCCTCCTCCGGCTACTTCTCTCTTTGTTTTTAACAATGAGAAACCTCTTTGTTTTGATAGATGCGAAACTTTATCTATTTTGATAGATGCGAAACCAGTCACTAGATGCGAAACCATATAACTAAGAAACGTGTGTGAAATATAATTTTTTTAAAAAAAAATTCAAAACATATCATGAATGGTACTAGTTTTGTTCGTCTTAAAAAAACAAAACCAATGGTATTTTTCGGACTCTTTTTCCGAGTTACGATTTAAAAAATACGGACCTTTAAAAGTTAAAATAGAAAAAAAAACAAAGAAATAAAAATTGGTTACATAAAAGGGTATTTAAGGTATAAAATCCCTTAATTTTTTTATCTTTATCAATAATATGTTTGTTAGATTGGTCTTTATTGATAAGTCTCCTTTTAATTTTATATATATATATTTTATATTTTCGTGTCGAATCGGGTTGGATAAACTAAAATTTGTACTCGATCCGACCCACATACGGACTATAATTTTCATTTCTGTATCCGGTCCATTATAAATTCGTACCGAATAAAGTCTAACTGGACCATCGAATAGGAACGGTTTGACCGGTTCCGACGAACACCATCTCTCATTCGAACATATAACATCTTATTATTAATTCAACTTGTTTTTTATTTTTAATATACGATATTAAAACTTCGATAAATATTATAACATAATTTTATTTAAATAGAAAATATTTGAAGATAAATATAACAAGATTCAATTATATATACTTAAAATAAATTATATATAGATTAACAATTTTTTTTTGTTATTTATTATAATTTTATAAATTCATCATTTTGGAACCTTTTGTTTTATAAAAATAAAAAATATTTATTTCCATTAGAGGTAAGCTAGAACTTACATAAAAATTAATATTTATTTCCATTAGATTTTTTACATTAATTAGATTTTTAATATTTATTAGATTTTTAATATTTATTATATTTTTAAGTTAATAGATTAAAATTTATCAAATTTGACCTATAAACTAAATAAGATACGTAAACAGAACAAGAAATTACTTTGCAATGTGTGGTGAGACGAGATAAAAGACGAGCGACGATTTAGGGAAAATCGACGAGTCTATTTGAAGGGTGTGTATTGACGTAGAAGATAAACAGTTGAATAAGCATTCTAACATTTACGGATTTTTTGTACATTCAGAAGAGAGTTTCATAACAAAAAAATCTAAGGTAAAAATCTATGGCTAGTCATTAGAGTTGGTCACATGTTACAAAACAATCATTAATGTTATATTTGTATCAAAACAACCACTTTACTGCATCCGTGGTCATTATTGTTTTTTTTTTTTACATTTTTGGTCACCGCAAGCGACCATGGATGTAAATAAACCAACAAAATAAAATGTTTTGATACAAATGTAACTTCAGTGACTAACTCTTGTGACTAAAGTGCTCTTAGTCAGTGTTTAGTGTTCAATAATATAAGATGTTTTCATCATCTGAACGACTTTAAATCTTTTATTGTGAGATTGATTATTATATTCGTTCTTTTTTGTTATATTTGTTCTTGAAATAAGGTAAGACTCGAAACTCGTATTACCTCTTATAGCATCTCGAGTGGGTGTTCGTCAACTATTGGTCACTGCTTCGATTGAGTGACTAAGCTTTGGTCTAGCGAGTCTTGTTAGGTCAAGCGGAGTCATAATAATTGATTTCATGAGGGAAGTATTAGTTTCAACCTATCTAGTAGACTCGAACAGGAATTTAAGATTTTAGGTATGTCCATAAATTTAAACATAATCTTCTGTTAATCGGCATGTTAGATGCAAAAGGGTTTGAGTATAAGGATGGATATGGAAGACTTATGGTCTTGTAAGACTCACATATTATTTTAGAGGTTGATCGGACTGATGATGTAGTCATGGATTTGTTCGTAGTAGAAAAAGCGTCTAATGTGAGAATATATCTAATGTGGTTTAGATGAATGTAGTTGAAGGCTTGTCGAAACTGGTGTAGATTTAATCCACGAAGTACCTAAAAAGGTTTATGACTAATAATGATGTGTTATTAAGGAACCGACCATTCCCTCTCTATTGCTCTAAATTTAGTATGGTGTGGCGTAAAATCTTGAGGAGTAAATTGAAGCATGGAAGAACTAAAAAGATAAGTTGTGGGCTACTTGGTGTAAGGGTTATGCTTATGACAATTTGATAGAGCACGGGTTGAATGAATGAGCTATTTGGACAACTATCATCGTCAACAAGATCGCATAGAATTTTTGGAACTCATTGAGATGCAATAGTTATCAAAAGTGGAGCTAGAGTTGAGATGAAGTTTAAACGTAACGGTGGAAATGTGGGTGCCTCAACAAAATGTTATTTTGAAGCCGAGTTTGGGTTCAACCTTTGGGAAAGAAGTTCAACCGTTGTTGAGTTTTAGTTGTGACTTGACATTTAGTATATCAAATGCTTCAAATGTTCAAAATATGGAGAAATTTTCAAGTGTTGCTCGGTCTAATCTTGGAATGAGTCATATGGATAATACTATCGCTTTTTCGGATATAAGAGGTTTTGAAAATTTTTCTATTGGGAAGGATTGCCTCGATAGACTTCACATACTGCATGGAAATCGATCACTCCATGCGTACATGTGGACAGTTTGTCTGAGTTGATTACTTGGAGCGTCAGGGTAATCAATACTGGAGTTAGTATAAGCTTGGGTAGGTAATTATTGAGTTTAGGCTAGAAGTAACTCGTAGTAGATTCTTCTTTTTTAAATCGGTCTTCTATATTAATTAGATTTATATATTAACTAGATTTATATATTTATTAGATCTTCCATATTAATTAGATTTATACTAATTTTTTCTTTTATATTAATTAGATTTCTTATTGATTAAGTCTTCTATATTAATTAGATTATTTAATTAATAGATTAAGATTTATCGGCCTAGAAATAAAAGAAGATATTACTTTACAATATGTGGCGAGACACGGCAAAAAACGAGCAACAGATCAGAGGAAATTGATGAGTCTAGTTGTAAAAAGTGTAATGAGGTAGAATATAAACACTTGAATATGCATTATGAGATTCACGGGTTCTTGGTAAACCCAAAAGCGAATTTTTTATCAAATGAGTGATTGAGTTTTTAGTATTTGAGAGTCTTCTTGTAACCTTATATATATATATATAAATTATCTCTTATCCGTGGATGTAGGATTTCTTCACGGTCTGAATCATGTTAAATCTCTTGTTGTGCGATTGATTTTTTTTTTATGTTCTTTTTTTTTAACTTTGTTTTTAATATAAGGTAAGAGTCAAAGCTCAAAATAACTTATACAGCCTCTATGGTAGTTTTTCACCAACTATTGTTCAGTTATTCACTTATAGTTATGTTAGATTAGGAAGGGTTTTAGTATGAGAGTGGAGATGGAAGACTTAGGGTCTTGTAAGATTCACATGTTGTTATAGAGGTTGATCCAACTGATGGTTTTTTAGTCACGGATGGGTCTGTAGCAAAAGAAACGTTTAATATGGGAAATGGATCTACTAGGATTCGACTAGAGGCAGTTGAAGGCTTGTTGAAGCAGGTGGAGATCCAATCTTAGAAGTACCTGAGAGGTTTAGGACTAAAAATGGCGTGGTATTAAGTGAACTAACCATTTAGTCGCTATTGTTATAAATTTGGTATGCTTAGGTGCATAATCTTGAACAGTACCTTAAACCATGAAATACCTAAAAAGGTGAGTTGTAGCTTATATAGAGTAAGGCTTGTGTTTTTGAAAGTTGGACAACACAATAGGTTGAGTGAAGGAGTTGTTTGAAAAAGTATCATCGTTAACAAGAACCCTTTAAACTTCGATAAATATGGGGATGTAATAGGTTTCAGATGTGGAGCTGGAGTTGAGATAAAGTTTAAACATAAGGATAGAAATGTTGATGCCTCTACGAAAGCTATTTTAAAATTGAGTTCAAGTTTGACGTTTATAAAGGAAGTTCAACATTGTTGGGTTTGGGTTTTGGCTTGAATGTTAATAGGTCAAAGGCTTCAGATATTTGAAACGTGAAACAATTTTCAAGTGCTACTCGGTGTGATTTTGAGATATCTCATATGGATATTACTATCCTTTTCATGGATGTAAGAGGTCGGGAGACTGGTCTACTAGGGAGGATTTCCTCGATAGAGTTGACAAACTACATGGGAGTTGATCACTCTATGCATCCAAGTGGTTATTTGTTTTCTCCGGTGAGTAGTTAGAGCATAAGGGTATTGAGTACTAAAGTTAATATAAGCATAGGTGTTGAATTGTTAGAGGTAGGCTAGAGGTAACTAGAAAGAGATTTAAACAAAAATTAGTCTCCTATATTAACTAGATATCTATATTAGTTACATCTTCTATATTAATTAAATTTCAATATTAATTATATATTCTATATCAGTTAAATATTATATATTAATTAGATCTTCTATATTAATTAGATATTCTATATTAATTATATCTTATTTATTAATTAAATTTCTATATTATAAATATTCAATTCATTTGGTCTTTTATATTAATTAGGTTTCTTCTTAACTAAGTCTTCTATATTAATTATATTCCCTAATTAATAGATTAAGATTTATCACACTTGGCATATAAATAAAAGAAGATATTGTTTTACAATATGTGGGGAAATAAGATAAAAGACGAGCGATGGTGCAGATAAAATCGACGAGTTAGTTTGTAAAGAGTGTAATGAGAACTGATAAGGGTAAGAATTATCCAGATTATTAGTCGGATCGGTTAAATATGAGGGTAATTTTGCTTTATAAAATTCATGTAAAAGAGTTCCAAGAAATTGGTAACATTGAGGATGCTTTGTGTAATAATTATTGATAAGATTAGTAAAATAGTGGGATGAAATTACCTTAATTGGGTTAATTATGTGGTTTTAGGCCATTTACTTGTACTATATAAAATAACATTCTCTTTTTGGGGAAGGTTGACATTTATTACTTTATTACTACTTTGTCAACTTCTCTCTCTAGTGTTTCTCTCTTATAACTATATCCTCTAAACATATTTAAGACTCGTAATCCCTCTAGAAAATCTTTGGAACTAGGTTCTGTTTATGGGAGCTCGATTGATACCCGAAATTGTTTTTCCAAAACCACTGCGGTATTATCAAACACTTTGAGAGAAATGAATATAGAAGAAATAGGGGAGCCTAATGTTGGCATTGATGGTTTGGTGACCAGAAATTTATACGAAGATCATCCTATCAAAAAACATATGATAGAGGAATGACACTATGATGATAAATATGCCGACGAGCTACTTGAAAAGTTTGTCTTAGTTGCTTGGAGGAAAGAACTCTTAGAAGATATAATTAAATTGAACTCAAAGAAAGATACAGCTTTGAATTCTAAAATTCTTAGGTTGGAGGTTCGAAGGGAATATGTAACTAAAAAATATGACGAAGCCGTTTTCTACGAGAAGAAAAATGAAACCTGGGCATCAATAAGATTCTATTGAATCTAGTGACTATTCATTTTACGACTCAGACGAGTCATCCTCCTTGGAGAGGGATGGCCTACACGAGAAGAATAGTATGAGAAAAGATTCGAAGAGGCATAGGGACAACAATCGAGCATCTCGTCAGGCCAGAGGCTCGAAAAGAGAAAAAAAAAATGATCAAGAGAAAATGGCACTTAGATCTGAGGAACTGGATAATGTGGTGATCGTCGCTAGAAGGGAGAAAGCTACACATCATGCTAAAACGCAATCAGAGATTCAAAGTTTCGAGTATCGCGTGAACAACCAGTTTGCGATCATGTCCGAAGAGGGTTTGTATACCTTTGCGGACGAATACCTAGAGGATAGTATGTATAAGACCATACATTATTAGAGGGCATCTCATGTATCTGTGGAAATGTTTCAATGCACATGCCAAAGAAATTTTACATCTCAAAATTAGAAAAGTTTGATGGGACTCAAGATCCAAACAACCACATTGAGTAGTTCAAAAAAATTATAATTAACTACGATAATGGTGATGAATTGTTGTGTATGTCATTCTCCCAAACATTTAATGATGGCGCCTTGAAATGCTATAACCGCCTTCCGCAGGGTTGTACCAAGAATTTTGACATGTTTTTAAACATTTTCCTTTAACAATTTGTGGGAAACAAAATGTTTCGCGCAAATGGTGATACGATAATTTATTATAGATAAAAATTTGGGAAGAGTCTAAAATATTTCACCAATCGCTTCATCAAAACTAAAACCAACACGGATATTGCGAAGATAAAGTGTCACTAACATTTTTTCAAATGAGACTCATCTCTAGTATTTTGAAAGATAACATCAAGAAAAAAAGGCCATGACGTTTGAAGCGTTGTTTTTTCATGTAGAAAATATAATTTTGGTGGAAGAGACACAAGCAGCAGAAGTGGCTACTATGACACAAATTAAGAAGAACCAGTTCCAACAATCATCGATGGCATCATACAATCAACTCCATATACAAGTTCCTCTGACTTATCTTCCATCAACCAATATCCGACCAAGAGGACCGACCCAGGTACCTGCAAGACTAGGGATGGATCTACAGGTTACAAACACACAATAGAGTGTCAAGCTAATAACAAACAAATAGGTTCGAGCAACTCATTTTTCTAAACGAACATAGTGTGTTGCTATGATCTCTGATAGGGATTAAAGTCACGTACAGTTCTATAAACCTCCTCTGATACAAAATCTAAGGGAAAGCATAAACATCAGGTATAACAAGTACCATGGAGACATCGTGCATGACATGAAAGATTTATAACGTTGTAAAAAAATATAAATGTTAATTGAAAATAGGAAATTGACAATGTTCGTTAAAAAACAGTCTCAGCGTGATCTGATGGAAATGGAATTTGTTACAACTCCAAAGTAAGAAAATGTTTTGATGATTGTTGAACGTATTTATTCCTTTGATGTCTTTTCAGAGTATTTAGATCTGAAGTCGTGCAAGAATAAGGTTATGTTGTTAGAGGAGCTAGCTACAAAAAGAAAGGTTAGTGAATTATGTGCTTTCTTTTGAGTCATTGACAATTTTTGGAGGTGATATTGACGCAAGGACAACAAAATTCCTGTGAAAAATGCATATCATGAGCGTAGCTACTCTATTTTGAGAATGATGACATGAGAGATGTGGATGGCCCAAACGAGGATGTGGTGGTAATTGTAGCAGGAATTTCCGAAGATGAGATATGAAGAATTTGATGGTTACCGGTAGTTCTGCCAACATATTATTCATGAAAACCCCTCGGTTATTCTTTGTTCAGATTGAATGATTGTGGGTTTTACAAGGGTGACTGACGAAGTAGTTGGCGAGTTCGAGGGTACAATGGAACTGGGTCGCAGACCATTAAGTAAAGAGGTGACAATTTTGTTCATCATAGTAGATGCTTCTACATCGTACAACGTGATATTTAGGAGATCCTGGTTGTCTAGAATGCATGTGGTTAACTCGATTGTTCACTAATGTTTGAAGTACATAGTGAAAAATAACATGGGAACAATTAGGAACAACTAGAAAATGAAAATGGAATATTACCGAACGACTTTGGCCCCAAAGCAGATAAAGGAGACAAGTCAAAGAAATCAAAATGGTTAATTGTGTCCTCTACGGGGTCTGATCCTGTTGATGATCTAAGGGAGAGCCTCGAATTTCTAGTTCATATTGAACGTGCAAATATTCTCAAGAAGTGTTTATCACTGCACAAAAAGATCGAGGTGATTGGAGATTTAATATAACAGAATTTTTACTTATATGGACGCTACCTCCAGACACAAAATTAGCTTAGAGTTTGATATTTATAGCCTACAGTTATGTAATATTAGATGGAGTTTTATATAATAAGTCTTTGAGTAGGCCATTGTTACGATGTTTGGTAAGAACGAGTCCTATAAAGTTTTATACAAACTTCATAATGAGGAGGGCTCTGCTCATTGTGGGTTTATGGTTTTGGCAATAAGATTTTATTGGTCGGGTACTATTGCCCTTCAACAATGAATGATGCTAAAAATTTAGTAAGAAACTGTAATATTTTTCCAAGATTTGTGAACTCTATTTATAAACCAGTAGTACCACTAATTTTAACTTTCGAAGTAGTTCCCTTTGATAAATGTAGATTCGATTTAGTAGGACCATTTCCAATAGCTTCGGGAGGACGGCAAACGATTATTGTGGTAGTGGATTATTTTTCGAAGTGAGCTGAGGCTCAACCATTATGAGGGACGAGAGCTAAAGATGTTATCAAATTTATTATGTCTAATATTCATTGTCGATTTAGGGTTTCTATCAAGAATACTACACACAATGGACATCGGTTTTATAAAAGAGAAATGACTTCAACACCGTTTCATCCTCAGGAAAATGGCCAGGTGAAAGTTACTAACAGATCTATTTAGAAGGATTAAAAAAACAATTGACAAGTGTTGCTAGGAAATGGTCTAATTATCTTCAAGATGTATTATGGGCTTATAGAACGACACCTAGAGAGCCAACTCAAAAGACTCATTTTACTTTAGTATATTGAATGGATGTTGTGAGTATTTCATATTCAACCTTACCCTCTTATAGAGTACTCAATTACTCAGAGGATATTAACGAAGAAACAAGAAAATCAGAGCTTGATTTAATCGAAGAAAAGAGGGTTAAGGATTATGAGGAGTCGCTACAATTAGAAGGTGAGCCAAAGGGATTACAAGGTAGGGGAAACTTTTGAGAGAAGTATTATTGCATACAAAAGATAAAAGACTAGAAAAAATAGCTTCAAACTGAGAAAGACCTTACTCAGTGGTATAAAGGATTAAACCAGGCACGTAGTACCTCCAAGATAAAGATGAGAGATTTGTGTAGCATCCTTGAAACATTGAGCATTTAAAATTGTATTGGGAGTGATTTTTGGCACATTTATGATATTTTTCCTTTCATGCTTGTATACTTTGTACAAGGGTATACGCTTATATTATAGTTGAATTGTTAGAGGTAACCATGATTCTAAGCTATATTATAGTTACAAAACATATGGTAATATATATGAAACTTAATTTTGTATTGTATGATTGAATTTTTATGTGATTACACACTCATTATACATGCTTGATATCGTGCAGTCTTGTATATCAAAAGTGACTACAATATTGTGTGGATTGCCACTTGGGAAGCTTATCGAGCCTTTGGATAATTTTATTCATAATGTTCCCATCACTAAGGTATTCATAGAGAGATGACATTTACAGACCAATACATTACATATCTTGGTTGGTGAAATGACAATCATGTTCGATGATATGCACGTTATAACGGGGTTGATGGTCACCGGTAATATTATGATTTTGTTGGACAACATCCTAAAAATAGAGATTCATCATCGGGTTAACAATTTGTTGTGAGTAGTTTAAGAAGAATTATCTTATTTTATTAGAAACTAAAAATGTGTTAGAATTAATTTCATTTCATCATGCACAAAGTTTGGTAGCCTTTGATACCACGATATCAACCCCAAGCTTATCAGTGATGATATGACCCATGCAACACGAGTGTATTTGTTGGACTTGTTCAAATGCATTATATATGCCAACAAAGTGTACATATCACCTAATTATTCTCGTATCCTCAAAGACTATGATAATATAAAATCGGACGCATGAGGTGTCTATATACTAACATATATTTACCATCATTTGGATAAAGCATCTGAACATAAAACAAAGAGCGTGTGTTATTCTAACTATTGCTAAATACATAGATCATCGACCATTTCTCTATTTTGGATCTCGTCATACACTAAAAATACACACGTGAGATGTCATCCATAACAAGATGGGAACATGTTGCATCAGTGTTGATTTAGGTCCAATATAATTAGAGGGTTCAATTGAGCCACATGGACGAGTCTAACATAAGTTGCACTACTACTTGTGATATGTTTATAACTATAATTATTAAATATAAAACTATAAGTGTCAAAACATAATGTTATACACTTGCGATTTTTCAGGATACCTTGTTACCAAATATTATATTTATTTATTTTAAATGTTCCTCCACGTTGTGATTCAGCCATATGTAGTCATTTGCAACTATTTTTTATTTTCATTCAGTAGCATGATACAGTGGAAATATATTCGGGTTGAGTCATGTGCATGCATATTATCTAGAATGTGTAGTTTCTCAGTTCAGATATCTACACGGTATTCTACAACTTAATGTGAGAAACAAGCTCCCAGAAACCAAACAGAAGCCAAAGACTGCTACATATGAGTGGAGCAAAAAAATTTGGCAATCATGACACTTGTTCATTCTATAGGAAAAATACATGGGATCTTCAGTCTTATAGAGATTTTTCTGATGCACTCCATATTATCTTGGAATTATACGTAAAATGGGTTTGGTAGAAGTTTAAACCATGAAGTTGTAGACATTGAGTCGCACATATACAACGATCGTGAAACTAAAGTGAACCGATAGTTAAGAGTTGTGTACGAGATGATTTCTAGTACTCGTCCATACTTCTGTGGAAATTATGATGAACTCTTTTCCATTTTTATTCAACATTATGACATTTTGGACAACCATTGATAATAATTTTTGTAGTACTTTTGTTGTATTTATTTTTTTATATTATTGGTACAATATGGTGTATACACATTGTTATATTTGGTATTCCGATATCATAATTTTTAAAACATGTGGTTTATGTAACAATAATATTTTTGCGAAACAGTCTAAACATTACTTGTGAGTTATCTTATTTAAGCCTTATTTCGCAATTATATCAGCAAACTGAAACGACTAAACTATTTAAATATCTACAATATATAGATGCAAAATATACGCCTTTAACTATTTTACGTGTGTCATTAATTCATCTATCAGTTTGATGTCACTACTTCGTTCTATCTCACTTTTAATGTCATCAATATCAGACTAACTATGTCATCCCACTAATTATAAAATATATACCCAGTCAAACATATCTTATATATTCTACAAAATATCATAGCAAATCAAACATGTAATTTCTTTGATATGTAATAACACTACGCAAGAGGATAATCCCTAATCGAAATTCATCGCCAGTATAGAGACAATAATGGAAGCTGAAACTATTGTACTTTCTGATAAATTCATATAAATAATATATTACATGTACGATATGCATCGTACATGTTATGCATGTCTAGTGTCGCGTGCAAGAGGTTGTGAAGAAGTGTCTATCAGGTCGTAATATTTGAAATCGGTTCCAATTTTTTTCCTTTCCAACCTCTCGTACGTTATCTAGGAACTGGCATGCATGGTAGTTAGTTTTTGTATTATTTACTTCATTAAATAAACATATGCTTGAAGAGGTGGAGATCTTCCTTGGTGATCAAGCGAATACATAAGTTAATTGCGTAGATGTAAATTTTTTTTATGTATATAACTGTATCTAAATTTTGTGTTATTCATGATGAGTCCGGAATTATCCACCACTCTTTGAGAAAACCGGACAGAGGTAATCCGGACAATAGTATTAAAACACTAAACACCTTTTGACTAAGCTAGGTGCTAATATACTTAATAACTAATGCGTCTTTAAACTCGACTCGGTTTCACAACTTGACCCGAAAGCCCATGGGTCCATAATTAAGGGGATAAATACCCAACCACTTTCATGAATAAGGGTAATGAATATTTAATACAACCAAGCAGCTTAAATCTCTCACTAAAAAATACCCAAACATTTAATACCTTTAAAATTCTAAAAAATATTTGACAAAATTACCCTCAGTTCAAAATAATCCACATCAAATTGGCGACCACAGTGGGAGAAGAAGGTTCCTGAATCTAGCATTCAAAAAGCAGTGCCACCACCTTTGATAGAAGTAGTAGGTGAGAACGATGAGTACACAGTCGAAGAACGAGATAGGTTGAAAGCTGAAATAGAAGCGTTGAGAGCTGTTAAAAAGGCAGAGATGGGTTTAAAATAAAAGTCAAAAGTGTCAGCCATTCACCATACTGACAATCCAAGGAAGAATGACCCATCAACAAAGACTCACTTGAGTACTAAAAACACCCATGTCAGTTCCAAGAAATCTCACCAGTCTAAACCGGTGGAAAGCTTAGAGTTTGAATCCTCTAGTAGCTCCTCTAATGAGGATGGACTTGAGGAATCTTTGTCATCTAGTAGTGACGAGGGCAGATCCAAGAAGAAGAAAAAGTTGGTTAAGAAATATTCAAAAAAGTGGGACAAGCATGGGAGGTTGAAGAGGCATCTAGGGAAAAGATCGTCTCACAGCCACAGCCATAGCCGCAGGCGTGTGGATGAGCTGCTGATGGATCCCTTCGTCTTTCATGATGAGCCAGGGATTTTTGCAACACCTAATGAAGACACTGTCTTTAGTCGTGGCCGGAATTGGAGATAATCCCCATTTTCATCCAAAATTCTATCCGGAAACCTTCCTAAGAGGTTTGACAGTACTAAGATGGAAAAGTATGATAGGAGCAAGGATCCGGACAATCATCTAGAACAGTTTAGAATTTTTTATGATGAATTTTGATGGTGATGACAAATTGCTTCTCTTAATCTTTTACGGGGAGTGCTTTGAAATGGTACAGTAGCCTACCACAGGGTTGTATCAGAAACTTTGACACATTTTGGGTGGCCTTCCGAAGGCAGTTTGTTGGGAGTGAGGAGGTGAAGGGCAATGGAGATACTATCATCCATTGTGCCCAAGACCCAAACGAATCACTGAAAGACTATATAAGCCGGTTCGTGAACATAAAAATGGGTTAGTTAATTGCTTTGAGCAAGTAACAATAAGCCGGTTCGTGAACATAAAAAATGGGTTAGTTAATTCCTCATGAGGATGCTGTGGTGATAGGAGCATCAATTGGGGGAAATGACATCAGGCGAATTTTGATTGACACTGGAAGCTGGGCCAACATTCTCTTTTTAAGTTCCTATAAACAGATGAAGAATCCAGCAGTGATTCAGCGTTCGAACAGGTCTATTGTAGGCTTCACTGGAAGCTCTGCGGATGTGGTCGGAGAGTTTGAAAAGGAGGTTTTGTTGGGAAAAGGCCCTTTCAAGAAGATGGCCAGGGTACTTTTCGTTGTGGAAGATTGTCCCACGTGTTACAATGCGATCTTTGGGAGATCCTAGCTCTCTAGGATGCATGATGTTGCTTCAACAGTTCACCAATGTTTAAAATACGCTGTTCAAGGACAAGTGTGAGTTGTCCGGAGTAGCCAAACAATATCAAGGGAATGTTATGCAACTGCACTTATCCCTAAAAGTCTAGGGGCAGTCCGGATAAATGAAAATTAGCAGTTGTTGGGGCCCTGTGGGGGTGAAGGTGAAATTGATGACCCCAGAGAGACCCCTGGTGTTTTGATACCAATTGAAGAAGTTGAAACCCACTCTCTGGCTGAATGAACAAATGTTAAACTTGGATCCAAGATGACACTAGAATTGAAGAGTAAAGTTTTGTCCTTTTTGACAAACCACCAACATGTTTTTGCTTGGTGTAATGCTGATGTGACCGGAGTGCCTGCGAATGTTATATCACACCAACTATCCATCTGAAGATATGTTGGACCTGTTGTGCAAAGAAGAAGAGCTTTCTCTAAAGAGAAAGCTGATGTCATAGTTCAAGAGGTTGAACGGCTTACCAAGATGGGGCACATAAAGGAGTCTCAATACCCTTCACGGACAGCCAATCAGTGTTAGTAAAGAAGAAGAATGGGAAATGGCGTAGGTGTATCGACTTTACTGACCTCAATAGAGCTTGCCCAAAAGATCTTTATCTAGTCCCCCGGATAGATCAATTGGTAGACTCCACATCTGGGAACAAGTTATTATCCTTCATGGATGCCTTCTCCGGTTATAACCACTTACAGATGGATCCGAAGGACCATGAACACACTACGTTTTTTACAGATAGGGGCCTCTATTGTTACAAGGTGATTCCTTTTGGATTGAAGAATGTCGGGGCTACCTATCGAAGGTTGGTGAACAAATCTTTTGCTGATCAGATTGGAAGAAACATAGAAGTATATATTCATGACATGATGGTAAAAAGCATGGAATAAGATTTGCACCTGGCAGATCTTCAAGAAACTTTTGCAAACTTGGCGAAGGTTAATTTAAAGTTGAATCCAGAAAAATATGTCTTTGGGGTGCAGTCCGGAAATTTTTTGGGGTATGTGATAAGTGAGAAAGGGATACAGCTTGATGCCTTATTACAAATGGATCCTCCTCGAAATATTAAAGAAGTACAAAGGTTGACAGGAAGGTTAGCTGCTTTAAATATTTTTATCTCAAGGTCTTCAGATAAGTGTGCCCTATTTTTCTAAACTTTAAATGGTGCTAAAGACTTTAACTGATCTCCAGAGTGCGACCAGGCGTTCAATGAAATAAAAAAGCATTTATCTTCCCCCAAAACTCTTTACAAACCTATTGATGGAGAAACATTGTACATATATCTAGTTGTGTCTGAAAATACTATAAGTGCGGTGCTAGTAAGAGAGGTGGACAATTATCCTCGTCCGGTGTACTACATCAGCAAGAGTCTGATGGATGCAGAAAAAAGGTACTTAAAACTTGAAAACCTAGCACTAACCTTGGTGATTGCTGCCAGAAAATTGAGGCTCTATTTTTAGTCTCATTCTATTGTCGTCCGGACATATTTTCCCTTGAAAAATGTCCTTCAGAAGGCAGATATATCAAGCAGGATGACCAAGTGGTCAGTAGAATTGGGTGATTATGATATTGATTTCCCCCCCCGAACTGCAATCAAAGCTCAATCTGTTGCTGATTTCCTGGTTGAGTTCCATTCGGACAGAAATACTAAGCAATATGCAGATGAGAAAACTAAGAAAGTATGGGTTGTCCGTATAGATAACGGATCAAGTACCATGGGTTGTCCTGCTGGGATATGTTTAACCTGTCTGTATGGCGATAGGTTATACTAGGCTATATGTTTTGCTTTTAGGACTTCTAATAATGAGTCTGAGTACGAGGCTGTTATAGCTGGTTTGAAATTAGCTTTTCTGCGTAGGGCTAAAAGAGTCAGGTTAATGAGTGATTCTCAGCTTCTTATCTATCATGCCCAAGGTCAACCAGAGGCAAAAAAACGAGTTGGTGAAGAAATGTGACTTGTGCCAAAGGTATGGTAATGAAATTCATATCCCAGTTGTTCCTATGGAGTTGATTTCTGAGCCAGTGCCTTTTGCTCGTCGGGGACTGGATTTAGTAGGGCCTCTACCAATGGTATCCGGAGGGTGCAGAATTATTATTATGGCCATTGATTATTTTTCAAAATAGATAGAAGCAGCCCCCTGGCAGGAACTTCTTCAAAGGCTGTTATAAAATTTATTATGTCTAACATTTATTGCAGATTCGGGGTTCCACAAAAGATAACCACAGATAATGGACCACAATTTGATAACAAGGATATGGAGAGTTTTTGTGCCTCTAGGGGCATTCAGCATTGCTTCTCTTATCCTTTCCACCCACAAGCAAACAGTCAAGTTAAAGTGGCAAACAGGACCATTCTGTCTGGTCTCAAAAATAATTTAGAAGGGGCTGCAGGAAAGTGGCCAAGCTATTTGCAAGAGGTATTATGGGCATACCGAACTACTCTTGGAGCTGCTACACAAGAATCTCCTTTTGCCTTGGTATATAGAATAAATGTAATTTCTCTTGTAGAGGCAACACTTCCATCATACAAATTCCACAACATTTCCGAACAGGCTAACGAATTGGGAATCAAAAGTCAGTTGGACTTAATAGAAGAAAAAAGGTTTAAGGCTCATCTTAGAACCACCCATTACCAAGGCTTGATGAGGAGCAGATTTGCTTCTAGAATCAAAAGAAGGGATTTTCGGTCAGGGGACAAAGTATTGAGAAACGTTTTCTTGCATTCTAAGGAGAAGCAGTTCGGCAAGCTAGCTCCGAACTGGGAAGGGCCTTATGAGGTCTCCGAAAAACTTAAGCGACAGACATACAGGGTTCAAGACAAAGATGGATGAATCTTAAAGCACCTTTGGAATATTGAACACCTCCAGTTATATCTGGAATGAAAGTTGTGTATATTTTTACTTGTTTAAAGTCCATGTAAATATTAGGGGCACACTCTTTCCTACCCTGGTGGCGCGGGGAGGTTTCAATGAGGTGTCCGGGTTTTTCAATAAAATTTGATGCCTTCTTAAAATATTCGGAGTGGTTTGATTACAATTTCTTTATAGTCTTCTAAGGATCTTTTGAGAGATCAGATTGATTTGGTGGAATGATGAGAATTTAACATTTATCATCAGAGATTTGAAACACTCTCATCTTAAATACTTGTGAAATACTTAAGGGCTCATTAAGTATTAGCCATTAGATTTAAAAAAGTATGAAACAAAGCAAAATTTAGCAAAGTAAACCTGTTTGAATAAAAATCAGACGACAATATTAAAACATAAAGCCAAGGACTTTAGTATTTCATAAGGTTAGGAAAAACAAAATAAAAAGTAAAGTAGTTAAAACCTTAGGGCCCATTCCCTTTGGATGTTCTTGCATCATCTTTTGTCTTAGGGTCTTTGGATTCGTCACTGGAACTCTCTCTGGTTCCTTCTTCCTCATCAGTAGTGGAATCTATTCCACTAATATAGCCATGTCGATCACCTTCTACCATAATATGAAACGGAAGGTCCTCATACTCTACATATCTCCATAAATCTCCAAGGGTTCTCTTTGACCTCTGCATCTCTTACTTCCATAGAATTTATCACCTTATTGGTATACGCATCAATCTTGGCATGGATTGTCTTTTCCTACTCTTTAACCAAATTTTCTTTCTCCTTGGTGACCTTGGATACAACCTCTTCAAGAGAAGTCTTGTCACCGGATAAAGTTCGGATGACATTATCCTTGGTCTTCATGTCTCCCTTCAAGGTGGAAAGATCTTTTTCCGAACCGATGCATTTGGTTTGGAGCTCTGTGTTAGCTGTGTCCGAGGTGACCAACTTAGTTGCCAGATCTTCTTTCTCCTTCTTCAACTCCTCAAGCTCCTTCTTCAATGCCTCAATACTTTGGTTGGCATTGAGGAGGTCGGTTGACAAGGTCTCCTTGTCTGTGTTGAGGGTGTTGATGACGGCAGATTGGTTTTTTACTTGCCTTTCCAAGTTGAGCACTGCTTGAATATGGCCCAGCAGAGAGTGAGTCACCACATCGTGTTCCCCTGAAACAATGAAGGACTTACCATTAAAATTCACCATATTGGAGGAGCTTGGAGGAAGGTAGGGGCCAGCAAAGTCGTCTTTCTCAAACTCTCCAAAATAAAGACCAATGTTTTGGAGGCCACTTATGTCTACTCCGTCCATATCCCCTCCAGTAACCTCTCCGGTGTGTAGATCGGTGGGGATTTGATCTGCCAAGGTGGGGTCAGTTGGATCGGCCGGAGCTAGAGACTCCAAAGGGTGGAGGACTACTTCATCCGCCAAGGAGACCTTCTTCATCTTAGCAGTCCTATCATCGCTGCTAGCTCCCCTTTTTTATTCTTTTTAGGAGACCTTGATGGATTTTGGGGTTCACCTGCCTCCTTAATGGACTCATCCTCTACTATTTTAAGAAAATTAGCATCAATCCTTCCTTGGACCTGCCCTCCTTGTCTTTCCGGAGCAGTCTCCTCTGCAGCACCCCGAACTGCCTCTGTTCCAGCCTTCTTTTTCTTGCCTTTCCCTTTCATTTTGCTTGGGGCTTTGGCTCTGGAAGGCAAGGCCCGTTTGCCATCCTTCTCCTCTGTTCTTTTAAGTATGACGGCTGGAGGAGGTGGTGTAGTCAGTTTCTCCCAAATGAGGTCTCTTCGGCCCGTAGTTTTCCAAATGTGGGATCTCACCAAGTTGCCTGAAGTAAAGCAGTTGTGTAAGGCGTTCCCCCAACAGTCAGCAGCCCATGCATTTAATTTGGCGCATGTGGTCTGCCCCTCCTCCAAATATTCGGAGAACTCATTCGGCAATAGT
This sequence comes from Limnanthes douglasii subsp. nivea, assembly GCA_036936605.1. Lineage (NCBI taxonomy): Eukaryota > Viridiplantae > Streptophyta > Magnoliopsida > Brassicales > Limnanthaceae > Limnanthes > Limnanthes douglasii. The sequence continues at coordinate 50,214,016 of JAUPFV010000003.1, forward strand.
GGCATAAGAGAAGAGGTGATTCAGGAATATTTTTTTTGCAAAATAAGAAAGACAAACAAAGTAGAATACCTACTTGTGCTCTTCCACCTGCTGGTGAGCATACTAGGGTTGACACCAAGCTTAATTTTTCTCTCATTCTCCCACGTCCCACTGATGAATAGGAACTAGGTCTTCCAGTTTTTCTCTGACTCTAACAGGTCATCCACCACTTTAAAGTTGTCTCCCATATTATAGTGGTAGAATGGGATGTGATGGGTTTTACAAAGGCTGGCCACTGCGGCGAACTGCTCCATTGGAAGAGGAATGCCGGCCAACCTTGACGCCATGATGCAGGCGAGGAGAGTATACCAAGCATTTGAACTCAGCTGGCTTGGACAGAGTTTAATCAGGTGGAAATACCTGACGATTTCTGGATCCAAAGGGAATCTAAGCCCCCAGTTGGATAGCTCAGTATAGATGACGATCTCGTTGAGCTTGCAGTCCATCGGAGTTTTCGGTGTGACTGGTATTCTTACCTTCACTGATTCTTGGATCGCCCACTTGGTTCGGATCCGGCCCAGCTCAATGGTGTGAGTATAGACATAATTAATGTTCTGCATGGCCAACAAATACTTCACATTGACCCTATGAAAACAAGGTCCCACTTTGCCTTCCAGGCTCTCCGGCAGATCCAGATGGGTCATGGAGATTTTCTCCTTTCCCTTCCCCTTTTTGTCAGAGGCGGCATCTCCAGTTTTCCCAGAGGCTTCAGTTTCAAATTGGGCCTCTTCGACACTATCCTCCATCACTACTTCCATCACTGTGGAAGGTTTATCAGTTGTTTTGGATGGAAAAGTTTCAGCTTGTGGCTCAGTAGTTTGTCCGGACGGTTGAACATCAGTCTCTCTTAGAGGTCTGATCTCCGGTCGGGGATCAGCTCCAGAGGACTTGGTATGAGAAGTAATTATGGTTGCCTTGGATCCGGAGGGTTTGTCTCTTGGGGCTCTAATAGATGCTTCCGATCGGAGGCTTTATCTTTGGTTGCTGACTTAGAAGCCCCCGTTTTGGAGGACTTGGATTGTGAGCGAGTTGCTTGGCCTTTTACCATGCGCTTTGTCCGGCGAGAGTTGGTTTTCTCTGGGGATTTCTCAATGTCGGATCCCATAGTGATAAATAGAGAAGGCTTCCTAACACTTGATACTGTTTTCTCTTGTACGATAGAAGGCTGAGACTCCTGAACCGAGGAGCCTGACGGGATTGGTGAGAGGTTAGGTTGGAATAAACGTTTAGGTTTTGTGTTTTTAGCAAAAGACGATCCTTGATCAGCTTTTAAGGATGGTGTATCAGACTTACAGCTTGGAGAGACTGGAAGACCAACAACAATACGTCTCTCACGCTCAACTTTTTTTGCTTTCTCTAATTCAGAAAGATTTAACCAACCACCTTTCACAAGAGCGTTTCTCGCTGTGAACATAAAACTACATAAGAGAAGGTTTTGAAAGGAAAAGTGAAAAGCTCTGAGAGAAGGAATTATGAAATGATGAAGATAGTGAAACAGTAAAGGAAAATAATTTATACTAGTAAGGAAAAAAGTTATTGATACCTAGGAGAAAACGAAAAGACTTAGGTAATGATTGAAAGCGGCGCTGACGTAAGAAACATTAAATGTAGGAGTTACTTTTTACGCTTAGTGGGAGCGCCGTTCTAAGAAGAAAACGGCTGGAAGAACGAATCAAAATGCAACACGTGTCCCACGATCCAAAACAAATCTCTTAGAATTCTCAGAAAAGAATCAGTTCGGATAAACTTTGAACCAAACACATGAGCGATCCGGAAAATGTTGTTACTAATTAAGTGAGTTTTTTTAGTCCTGCCAAAGATCTTTGACAAAGCCTAGAAAAAGGGGCTACTGATGAGTCAGAAATTATCCACCACTCACTGACAAAACCGGATAGGGGTAATCCAGACAATAATTTCCCACTGAACCATCCCGACAGGACAAAAGTATTAAAACACTAAACACCTTTTGACTAAGCTAGGTGTTAATCTACTTAATAACTAATGGGTCTTTAAACTCGACCCGGTTTCACAACTTGACCCGAAATCCCATGGGTCCATAATTAAGGGTATAAATACCCAACCACTTTCATTAATGAGGGTAATGAATATTTAATACAACCAGGCAGCTTAAATCTCTCACTACAAAACACCCAAACATTTAATACTTTTAAATTTTTCAAAAACATTTGACAAAATTACCCTCAGTTCAAAATAATCCACACCAATTCATATATCACATTGTTTTATTTGATGAGCCTTAAATATTTTGTACCAAACTTCAAAAATTCTTGAACAATGTCGTATAACTTAATATCTTTATATATTAAGTGACACAGTATATTTTAGACAGGCAAACCATCAAGTTTTTATCAAACAATGCTTTCAAGAGAGTGTCGAAGTGTGTTTTCCTTAAACGATCAATATGGTGCTCATTTATCATACAACCGGTAGCATACCAGTCTGCCAGATGCCTTAAAGATTTGAGAGGGTTGGAAAATTTGAGAGATTTCCCAATGTTTCACATGAAAATATGTTGTATTATGAGTGAAACAAATACTGTATGATTTATGAAAATTTAATATTGTTTATTGTATGTAAAATTGATGATATTTAAGGTATGAAAAACTAGTAGTGTTCGTTGTATGCAAAATCAACAGTTGTATAAACCGTGTTATATTATTGTGTATGCCATATACTAATTTAAACATGCGAGCATCAAACTTTGTGAGATGTTATACAACATACTTTGGAAAGCATAAAACTTGTGAGATATTAACCAACATCTAACTCAGAGACCAATATACAAGAATTATCATATACAAAATCAAGCAATGTGTATGCATCATCAAGATTAAGAACTATAGTTTAAAAGTTTTTTCGTAAACATCGGTCTGAACGAGGGTTGTATCTCTCATCTTAAAAAATAATGATGTATAAATTAAGGTATGTAAAACGATTACATATATGAAAAACGATAAAAAAGTTGAAACTTAATTTTTTTTAAAAACCCTTGTTGATGATAATGAATTGAAAAACGGTAAAAAAAAATTAATGGCAAACGTGAGAAAAGAGAGAGTTTGCTGAATGGGTATGGTTTGCATGTTCGAAAGAAAAAAAGTGAATGGATATGACATTTTGGTATAGGAATACAATATTAAATTTCAAGTTTATATTACAATAATTTATATTTTTAAATTAAACTAATTCTCTTGGAGTTGGAGAAATAATATTTACGCTCATTTCGTAAATGTTATAAGTGTCCACTTGGAACTTACTTTTAGTAAGTTTCACACACGATATATATGTGTGGTTTTTCATACACCATACAAGTAGGTTGAATCAAAGAAGATTCATTCTACCGAACAATATTTTTTATATCATGGTACTCAAGGTTTAAAATTTGTTGTATACAATTTTTTTTCTAATGTAGTAGTTGGGCATTATAACTTGTTGCAAAAATATTTAGCTAAATATGATTAAATAAACTTTTAACACAATAAATGTTTTGTTAATTATTTATTTTATGGTGAACAACAAATCCAAATCCTTGTTAGAGGTAAAACGTTTCAAAATATCGCAATCTTTGTGTACACCGGTAACGGCCAACCGAATGAGTCATCTTGATTATATTTATATCATCCGGTATATATAGTAGGTAAAGGTCCACCGCGACAGGTTTTAACTTATAAAATCGTTGATGGTTGAAACATTAATAAAAATTAGGCAACATAACATAATATATATATATATATATATATATATATATATATATATATATATTAAATAACCGATATAAACACGTACGTAAACAAAATAATCTACAAATATGTATATACATGCGGTATTTTATGGTTGCTCATCTGAATGAGGTATCCCTTTGAGAGGTGGATATGTAGAGAACCCGAAAACTTAGGTGAAATAATAAACTATGCATTAGAAAGTTTTCGAAGTAAGTAGCCTGATAAGGAATCCAATCCAATATTTCCGCCGAGCAGGTACTCGATGATGTTCCAAGCGTGTTAATTTATTATTATATTGAACTTTGTTATCGTAGACATGTAAATAAGAATTGTTTATCATTTTGATGTTCCTTTATAAGTTTCTCCATAACACTACTCCATCCATGATTATTTCCAAATAAACCACTAAAAACATCTAAATCCACAATTTCTATTGAATTCAAAGTCTGTCAACTTAAAAATATAAGGATGCATGTACGGAGGCACACAATTTTTTGAATATGTTAAAAACACCTTTGGTTTTCAATGTTTTAAAAATTCACAGTTTTAATCATCCACTCATGGGATTAAGCATGAGCTATCAGGAGTTTCTTTCTTTATTTTTAGCCCTATCAACTTGAAATAGACTACATACGTAAGGACTAAAAATGAATTATTTTTTTAAAATATATGGGACCCATTTAGTATAAAAAAAATAAAGACTAAGGATCATAATCGGAATCTGGCAAAAAATGAGGACCAACAATGTAACATTTTGAAACATATAGGACTTGTTTAATACAAAGATGAAAATGAGACACCATAATGAGATAAACATAAAACATAGGGTACCAACCGTGATTTTTACCCTTGGGAATAATAGTTTTTACATTTGGAAGTTGATAGGCTCTGTGCATACGATATTTGATGTCGCTTGCGATGTTATAGACAATGCTCGGCCTTTAAATCCAAGATAAGTTAGTTTGTATTTTTTTACCTTCATTTTAGGGTGTTGCTAACTATTCCAGTCAGTGTAGCCCATTTAACAGTGATAGCAATATCGGTATAAGATTCAGCCCACTTTTGTTCGACGTGTTAAAAATAAGAAGGATCCATTTTGTATAGAATTATCCACAAGATTTTTCCTTCCTTTACCACGACCACGAGCCTGAATGTGAGTATAAACGCATATTTTAACAACCTCCTAAGTTGCAAAAAACAATACTCGAAGGATTCTTTATCATTGTAAACAAATAGCTAGTAATATTTTTCACTGATACGGAATACGTCCAGTTTTGCATTTCAAAATACATAGTCAGTGACAACCTATTATTCTCCCTCTTCTTATCCCGTAAGCTTAACATGTGATTTGATGGATAGTATTTTCCAATGATCATTTATCAGAACATTAATGAATCCACCGACCATCTTAATAAAGATATGCAAGTTCATGATACATGGTAACCCTTGTATTTTTAAATTAAAAAACTGCAAATCAATGGTTTAATTCATGTATTGTTGCCATCATTATAATTTGCAAATATTATCTCCAAAACATGTTTCTAAACCTCTCAACTCAACTCACAATAACCAAGATTTGATAATCATAAAATATTTCTTCTTTCCAATGATCCTTTTATAGTTCATAGATGCATCGCAAGAAATCCATCGATTGTTTTCTAAAACAATTCAAAATTCAACAGACTTGATCTAATGAATATCTTCAGGCTACCTTGCATGTCTTTCATCCTGAGTTATAGTACATTTTGCAGGTCTTAAAAACTACTAATTTCGTAACTATAAATTTTGTAACTACTAATTTTGTAACACACATATTATAAGATATCGTGCATAACAAATACATACTATGCTTCGCAATATAACCAATTTAACACGTTTTGCATTCATAATATTCCCATATAATGTATAAAAAATATTTTACACAACGTCTTACAAGCGTATAAACTTTGTTTCGAGATGAAACATTTATAAATAATGCCAATGTTGTATGTTGATCATTGTGTTGTCGAAATGAATAATATTATTTATGTATATATGAACCAATTTCTCTCTATAAGGTGTTGTTCAAGAGATTATCACGTAATTGACCCATTTGTTCGTTTCTCTGAATGATACCCATATTTTTATTAAGTTATTGTTCATCTAAAAACTCGTGTTAGACCTAATTATATGTTAAAAACCTAGAGATATGGACTCAAATATCAATAAAAAACTTAACAAATCTAAAAAAACTAATATTAAATATACTTCATTAGATTATCCTACCAACGATTTTTCCTTCTTTAGTTTATTGATTAATGAGTTGCTCATTTGTTTTCTTTAATCCATCTTTTTAATTGCAATTATGATATAGAATAAGTTTTTATTGATATTTGAGTCTATATATCTATCTTTTTAGATTCATGCTCATATTCATAACTCCAAACTACGACCTTTCAAGCATCCATAAACCTTTTAAACTCTTTACGCTTTTTTGAAGAATTTTAGAATAAATTTTTGTTTCTTTTAAACTATATAAACTCTTTTGTATTAGATGAATAGTATTGATAAAATAAATATGGTGGAAACGCAAATACAAAAAACAATTTATTCTATATCATAATTACAATTAAAAAGATTGTTGTAAGATCTCTTTTTAATACATTTCCACCATATTTTCAAACAAGTTTATATGGTTGTAAGATCGCTTTTTATACGTTTCCACTATATTCACACGAAATTTATTAAAAAGAGATCTTACACGACGTCTTTTTAATACGTTTCCACTATATATTTTTTTATCAATACTATTCATCAAAACAAGTTCACGATCGGTTAGTATAACACAAGACAACTCATAATTGTTCTCTTCCATAAATGTTCTAAAACACCCCGAAACCCATACATGGATTTCTTGTTTATCTTAATTATGAGTAAGAATCTGATGCAAAGCATCAGATTGGTGAAATTAATCCCTATTATTTATAATAATTGAATTTTTTATCTAATGGTCTTATAAGTGTTACCTATAACAAGCATTCAAGTAAATGTCCATAATAAATCTATACTAACCAAAATCATTTTTTTCGTTTGCGGTCATATTCTAGTTAATATAGTTGTGAGTTTGTAATCTAGACAACAAACATTGTGTTTATGAATGATCATATTTTTTATTCAACCTTTTATTTTTTCGTAATTGTATAGGTTACGCATGTTAAAATGATTCTTTGGATCGTTAATCTTTAGGTCGTGGTTGTGTATGCTCGAAACCAGGCTTAACGACCACATAATATCACTTTCGAAGGCAGGGTTACCTACTAATCTAAAAAGTTAATTCATTTTTTGTTATCACTTGATTTTCGTTCTTGATCTTTATCCACCACTTTATTTTAGAGTCAGGATCTTTTACATTGGTACACAAATGTAGGGATTTATACCTTTATGTCTGAATTCTTCCAATCCAACTATAATTACAACCCCAACTTTTTTCTAGATCTCTTTAATCACGTGGTCATCAAATCATATTTTTAGTACTCATGGGTCGGAAACTCTTGATTGTAACCCCACTAACACTGATAGTTCACCAGTATTTTCTCTCATACATCAAAAAGATAAAATTAAAATATTCAAAAAATCATATTTTGTGAAAACTATATAAAGTTTTGCATATATAATTTATCTATGATTTCGCATAAACCATACTACCCATTCTACATATGATTTCTATAATGTTTCACACGTATAATATATTAGATTTTACAAGCAGTATCATATATTTTTATATTCCTGACCTTGGTTGAAAAATGATAAAAACAAACACTAAAATAAATATTTAACATAAATCTTGCTATCACGACACGAAAAAATAGATGCGTTCTAAAAACATCAATAGATCGGTGGTTATAATAACTAAAATAATTCACAAGATAGTTATTTTTATCCGACAACTATGTGGTAAAATAACTAAGTATGATTTCGCATATACCATTTCTCATTGGTACACCAACCATATTGTGGGTTTTGTCTATCATTTATATAAGGTTATGCACTTATATTATATTATATTTCACAAGTAAATGATAAGAAATAATAGATTAGTGGTTGGAATATACTAAATTAATTTACCATTGTATTGGCAAGATAAATAGTTTTAAAAGTCGACTACGTGGCAAAATCATTATGGCAGGTTTGAAATATAAATTTTCTCATTTGTTTCACATCACCCATACTAGGGTTTCGCAAATAATTTATCTAAGGCTTCACATGTATATTATATTATATTTGACAAGTAATATCGTATATTTTCGTATTCCTAACCTAAGTTGGAAAACGATGAGACTAGCATCTGAAGTCAATATTTGACGTAAATATTGCTAGCATGATATGAAAACAACACATGGGTCCTCACAAAACCAACAGATCAGTGGTTGGAATAACCTAATATAATTCAACACATCATTGAAGAGATAGTTAGTTTTATCTATCGATTATGTGGTGAAATAGTTTATATAATTCTCCACTATGAGAACGTAAATATTGATAAGGAAATCGAACTTTGAGGACTGAAATGTAAAGAATAGAACTTGTTATGACATGTTGTAAAATTAGAGGAGGAAATTAGAACTTTTTATTTTAGTTAGTGACTAGCATGTAATTATCCATTTTTTGTAATTGTTTCAGTTAGAGCTAAGTCTTGGCGTCTCTATATAAAGACCAAGGCTGATCTAATAAAGAGGTTGACTTTTTTAGATAGATCACTTAGGCAATTTGACTTTCTCTCTCTAAAACCTATTTCTTTCTCTACATTATGACTTCTCTAAATTTACTTGGACAATCCAAATATTCAATTCACAAAATTGGCGAATCCATTAGGGACATGATCATCGATTAGTGCCTAGGTTATTCAAACGAATTTTCTCTTTTCTTCTTTTTGAATCTTGAAAAACAACTTTAATTTTGACGATGAATCCAAATAACGACCTGCTAGTTCGATCGGCTATTGAAACACTAAAAAAAGACCTACAAAGGATTGACGATAGACACGAAGAATCTATCTCGATTCTTCAAACTCAATTGGATATAGAGCTGTGAATGAACCAACTTTTGGACAAAATAACAACTCTGAACAAAAAATACGAATAGAGGGAGCATGAGATTCAATCAGCTGGGTGAAATACGAGTTGAGACAAGTGAACGACCAAAAGGACGCTGGTAATGATTATAATCGATCTTGTACTGATCGCTCGATTAGAAGTGAACAACAAAAGTGTGGTTCAAAACGCCTAGAGAGCGTCATACTTCTCAAAAGGACAAAAAAGATAAACAGAGGTATGTCACATCAGGTGATGAAGAGATAGAAAACTCTGGATCCGATTTCAAAAGATATCGAAATATCTTGAAAAGATATTGAAAATTTTCAAAAGAAGAGAAGGATCAGCATCAAAAATATAAAAAAGAATGTAAAGCTAGAAGGGAAAGTGTGCCTCGATGCTCGAGGGAGGCAAACTGGTGTGAAGGAAATACACCAAATCAGCACAATATTGTGGATGATCAAAACTTATATGTTGTGATGGGAACATATAATCAATATGTTCAAGGTGTTGATTGGAGGAAATCTTCATTGACAACTGAGATAAGATAGGATACAAGACCCGGACGATCACATCGAATAGTTCAAGAATTATATGATGAATTTCGAAAATGACGACAGGCTGGTGTATTGGGCATTCTCTCAAACTTTCAAGGGAACAGCTTTAAAGTGGTATAACCGAATTCCAATGGGCCCCTTTCAAATTTCAAGGACTTTTACACTGCTTTTCAAAGACAATTTGTGGGAATCAAGGAAATAAGGGCAAACAGAGATATACTAATTCAGTGCAAGTAGGTAGTAAAAGAAAAGTTAAAATATTATACTAAACAGTTTGTCTTGACTAAAGCAAGTTTAGATAATTGTGAGAAGCTGGTAGAAATGGCATCCTTTTGACTAGGATTGCTACTAGGGATCTGGCTAATCAAACAAAAAAAGAAAGAGCTTTGAATTTTGGAGCTTTAATGGCTCAAGTGGAGGATTAAATCAAGGTTGAAGAATCGACCAGGATTCGAGAAATAGTTGGAACTGGTCAAATTCTGGACACGTGGCAAATAATCAGGGGCAATCTTCGAGTTCTGCCCAACAGGAACGTCCGAGGAACAACAACCTACCACCTCAAACTGGAGGATACTCGAATCAAGCATCAGGGATTGTGAATTTCAGGAAGCCTGCTCCAATCAATAGGCCTAGACAGGAGTGAAACAACAGATTTTGCAGGTATTACAACGATATCAGACATGATACTGCGGACTGTATTGCATTCAAGAATGAAGTTCATACTTTAATTGAAAACGGGAAATTGTTGACTTATGTGAAAGCACAAACCAGTGCATCGAAGAATCCTATCACATCGACTTCACAACCAACAAATCCAAATGCGCAGGATGAAAATTTGATGAATTTGGAAGTGGAGGGATGCCATGTTCAAATCATTTGCAAGTATTTTAAGTCCTTGGTAATTTTTGGGGCGATACTATGACTGATAACACTCATAGTTCAAAACAAAGGTACATACTGAGTCTAGCTACTCATACAGAGGGAAAATGTCTACCCATCTGTATGGTAAGAGAGACATTCCTTTTATCCTTTTTGATGAAGATGATTTACGGGTATCTGCAGGACCACATGAAGATGTGCTGGTCATTGGGGCAGAGATTACTGGAATTGAAATTTGACGTGTGCTGATAGATACTAGGAGTTCTGCAACCTTTATTTTTAAAACGACTTATGATAGGATGCGCAACCCTCCTCGGATTTGCCAATAAGAGTGTACCATCATCGGTTTTACTGGAGTGATTGCACGAGTAATTGGAGAATTTGAGGGGGAGGTGATTCTGGGAAATGGACCTTTCAAGAAAAATATTCAGGTTGTTTGTATGGTGGTGGATTATCTAACAATGATGGATGTAACAGGAGTTCGAGTGGGGTCGTCTGAAGTGACCAAAAGGTTGTCAGAGAATATTATGGCATTGTTTTTTGGATCCGAAAATCTAGAAGTGGTGATAAAATTGATGAATAGCAGTCAGGGGGGTTGACCTCGGACCTCGAAGAAAAGGTTGATGATCCGAGGTACACACAAGGGTCATTGACAGTAAGTGAAAAATTAGAGCAATGTGCTTTTCCTGATGAAAAGGTGCTTCGAATAGGAACCTTACTAACCCCAATTTTAGGTTAACAATTATTACAGTTTTTATCTCATAATTTGGATTTTTTCTCTTGGAAAATAGAGGATGTAACAGGAGTTCCAATCTAAGTGATTTTCCATAGCCTAGTCATTAATCCGAAGGTAAAACCTGTTATTCAAAAAAGGTGTCATTTTCTTTTGAAAAAACAAAAGCTATTGTTTCTGAAGTGGACCGTTTATCGAAGGTCGGACATATAAGGGAGTCACAATATCCTTTATGGACGGAAACCCCGGTAATGGTCAAGAAGAAAAATGGGAAGTGGATAATGTGCGTTGATTTTACAGACTTGAATCGAGTATGTCCTAAAGACCCATTTCCTGTTCCTCAAATAGACCAGTTGATTGATTCCACTTCGAGAAATAAACTATTGACCTTTATGGATTATTTTTCACGATATAATCAAATTCACATGGATCCAAAGGATCACGAAAGTACCACCTTCATCATAGACCTATGCTTGCACTATTACAGAGTTATGCCTTTTGGATTAAAGAATGTTGGGGCTACATACCAGAGATTAATGAATAAGACATTTGCTACTCAGATCGGGAAAACAGTGAGGTATATATCAATGATATGGTGGTACAAAACTTAATAGATTATGCACACTTGGAAGATTTAGAAGAGATATTTTTAAATTTAAGGGCAATAAGGCTAAATTTGAATCCAGAAAAGTGTACCTTTGGAGTTCGATCATGGAAATATTTGGGTTATATTATCAGTAAAAAAGGGATAGAATTTGACCTAGAGCAGTTAAAAGCTGTAGTATCCATAAAATCGCCTTGAACTATCAAAGAAGTGCAAATCTTGACATTAAGGTTAGCAGTACTTAATAGATTCATCTCTAGATTTTTTTTATAATTGTTTCCCTTTATTTTAAGTGTTACGAAGACGAAAGGATTTTGAGTGGACTTCAGATTGCGAAGTAGCATATTCAACTATCAAGGATTTGTTGTCATCACTATAAATACTATTCTCTTTTTGTATATTCCGGTATCAGATTTTGCAGTAAGTGTAGTATTGATAAGTGAAGACTCAGTAATTTTGAAGCCGTTGTACTATGTCAGTAAGAGTTTGATGGTGGTAGAAAAGAGTTATTTGAAGCTTAAAAAGTTGGCATTAGCATTGGTAGTGACTGCTAGAAAAATGTGTCCCTATTTTTTAGCTCATACTAGTGAGATTCGAACTTGATTTCCATTAAAGAATGTTTTACAATGCCCGGACATTTCAGACAGGATGATTAAGTGGTCAATTAAGATGGGAGATTCTGACATCACCTTTTCGCCTCGGATGGCAATTAAAGCTCAAGCCCTGACATATTTTCTTGTTTAGTTTCATTCGAGTAGATCGGATGAAGATGTTAGCAAAGATGTTTTGCCAAATAGTTCAATGTGGATTATTCGAACTGATGGAGGTTCTAGTGTTTTGGGATGTAGTGCTGGAGTTTAACTAATTGCTCCATCTGGAGAAATGATGCTTCAATCTATTGAATTTATATCCACGGATCGCATAATAAAGCTGAGTATAAAACCACATTAGCTGGATTGAGGCTTTCAAAAATATGTTGTGTAACTTCGGTACGATTAGAGATAGATTCTCAATTTGTAGCAAATCAAGTCTCTTGAGTTTCTGAAGAAAAAAAATGACCATTAACTTTATATCTTCGAGAGCTTTGAAATATGGATTTTTTGTTTGATCATGTTATTGTAGAGCATATAAAATGATGGAGTAATATAGTTGTTGATTTTTTGGCGAATATAGCATACAAGGAAGAATATCCTTGGATTTTGTTACAGGAGAATCATCGATTTTAACTCATTCAGGACAATGTGAATATATTTAGGAAGTATTTGTCACTCCAGACACAGCCTGAGGAGATTCGAGAACTGACATTTTGAATTTTTTGGTTAAACGAGAGTTGTCTGAAGATGTGAAATTGACCAAGAAATTGCGAGGCAAAGTATTTGATTACATAGTGTTAGATGGGATTTTGTATAAAAAAACATTGAGTAGGCCATTATTGTGATGTTTGAACAAACAAGATTCACAAGAAGTTTTGTTAGAGTTACATGATGAAGAAGGGTAAGCGCATTATGGATTCAAGGCATTAACTCGTCGAGTTTTGTTGGCAGGATTTTATTTTCCTTCGATTATGAACGATGCCAAGAATTCGGTTTGAAGTTGTGATATTTGTCAAACATTTTCTAACCCTATTCATAAACCAGTAGTTCCACTTATGTCCGTTACCAAAGCCGTTCCATTTGAAAGATGAGGAATATATTTGGTGGGACCTTTCTCCTTGGCCTCTGGAGGACGAGAAATGATAATTTTTGCAGTGGATTATTTTACGAAGTGGACAGAAGCTGATCCATTGTCTGGAACAAAGCTAAGGGTGTGATTAAGTTCATTGTAAATAGTATTTGTTTTTGTTTTGGAGTACCTCAAATAATTACTACAAACAACGGTCCTCAATTTAATAATAAAGAAATGGCTTCGTTTTGCGCTTCGAAAGAGATAAAGCAATGTTTTCCCACACCCTTTCATCCCCGAGCAAATAAACAAATAGAGGTGACAAACGGATCTATTTTAGAAGGTTTGAAAAACATTGACGGGAGCTGCAGGAAAATGGCCTAATTATTTCTAGGAGGTGTTATGGGTTATCGAACAGCCCCTAGGGAAGCTATTAAAGAAACTCATTTTGCTTTGGAGTATGGAATAGATGTTATTAGTCCATTAGAATCTACATTTCCTTCTTTTAGAGTAGATCAATACTATGAAGACCAAAATGATGAAGCTAAAAAAGCATGTTTGGATTTGATTGAAGAAAAAACGTTCGAGCTCATCTGAACATAAGTCATTATAAAACTCTTATGAGGAGTAGATATAATTCGAGGGTAAAAAAGAGGGAGTTAAAGGTGGGTGAGAAAGTGTTAAGAAAGGTATTCCTCCATACTAAGTAAAAAAGCCTCAGTAAGATGACCCCAAATTAGGAAGAACCTTATATGGGTGTTGAGAAGATAAACTAGGATCTTATCGCCATTGTGATAATCAGGGAAGGATGCTTCAACATCCCTCGAATATAAAACATCTAAAATTGTATTGGGAGTGATTATGTTGTATTTTGAAATTTTTGTCTTTGATTAATTAGCACACTCTTTCCTACCTTGTTGGCCCATGGAGGTTTTAACGAGGTGCTATGTACATATTCAAAGCTATCAATAAAATGCATTTTTTGGCCAATGGTTGTTTACACATACTTGTTCAAACTATTTTGGTAACCAGTCAAAGACTAATCATCTTCGAGGTTGCCTAAGAGTAGAATATTCTGAAGTGTTGAGTACATTTTTCGAAGAAACAACCATATTCAGAGTGCTACGTTCTCTAAACGCACTATTATATTCGAAGTGATACATTCTCTAAACACACAATCATATTCAATGTGCTATGCATAAAGTTATTTAGAATATCATGTTGTATTTTCGCTTCGAATAACTAATATAAATAATAATCATAGGCAAATATGACTTAATAAAATAAAAGATAAACAAAGCATGTTTTCATTCAATTCGATTCGATGAGAACAGAGTAATTTCTTAGATGTCAAATAAAAATGGATATATTAAAAACAATATATGACATGCACAAAAAAGATATAATAGAGTTACTCATCTTCGAAGCTTTCTTCAGAATTTTCTTTAGATTCTTCCTCTTCGGATAAATAGCTAGGAACATGATCGAAATCCTTGCTAGGACGTTATTCGATGGTATTTTCTCGCAAAAGGGTGATGAGTTTTTGTTCTTCGCCATTTTTTATGGTTGCTAGCATATCTTTCGTACATTTGTTTTTAGCAACAATGACAACAAGTCTAATTTCTGTATCAAATTGGGCTTTGAGAGAAGTTATGTCATCTGATAATTCTTTATTCTTTGCCTCACTTTTGGTAAGAGAAACTTGAAGGCCATCGGATTTCTACTTTTCTCTAGCTAACTCTTCATAATGATTGATCTTGAGTTAATCTATATTGTTCTGATGAGAAGTATTGAGATCTTCTTTTTCTCTCTGATTCACCTCTCTCATGCGATTCTTGACATGGATAATTCCTTTGAAAATTCAGATCTGGACATATGAAATCCATGAAATTTCTCTTCCACGAGGCCACCAAAGATATTTCTCATGTTTTTTCAGCATTAGTAGCTTTCTTGTGGTGAACCATCTATTTTGCCATGTATTTTAACTAACTTCGAGACAATTCGATTTCTTGAGTTAATTTCTGTTTCACTATAGAGATCGAAAAAAGTTTGAAGGGCAGCTAAAACATCTTTGGATGGTTCCTCATGAGGAATGACCATTGGGCTAGGACGAGGTATGAGAGCAAGGAAGGTTGTAGAAAAAGGAATTGCAGGATATGCCACTTCAGAAATAGCAGGAGCAAATCTTTTACCAAGATTATACAGTTGATCTTGAATCTCTTGAACGACTGGATCTTCGTCTCCAGCAAGCTCTTAAGATTCATCGAAGTTGCTAAAACTATCAAGATCAAAGTGATCATCGCCTCGGTCATTATCTCAATCGATTTTGTTTTGCTGATTGTCGACATCTTTAACACTTGCTTCATTTTCTTTTTGCTGATTTGGTTGATTCTTCAAAACCATAATATCATCACCATCAGAAAGCACGTCTTTGACAGTTTCCAAAGTTTACTTTTTTCCTTTCTTCTGAGGAGTTGTTTTACATGTCCTTTTATGTTTTTGATAGGACAGCTATTTTCTTCTTTTTAGAAGTATGTTCGCCTTATACTCCTTCTTCGATGGTGGGAAGGTTGATTTATGTTGTTTTTATCTTCGGATATTTTGGCATCGAATCTACTAAAGGGATAGCACCAGATGTGTTAGTTACCTTTTTATTCTTTTTTGCTTTCTATTTCTGGGAAGGTGGCTATCCGATCTGTTTTGAATTGGTAAAAATACTTTGCAATCAGGATGGACTAACCTTCTGAAAGTGTGTAAAATATTGGGTTGCTCCATCAGATTATTAGGGGGGAGAACTCCAAACTTGATTGGAAACAGATGGTTGTTGATAAAATTGACAGGTTGGAAAGCTGTGTGGAAAGCATTATTCCATTATTCTTCAACGCAGGCAGCAAATTTGATAAACGTATCTTTTTCTTTCTCTCGACGAAATGCGTAGCGTCTCGAAATTTCTATGGAGAGCATAGAATTTGGTAAGAAATAAGGAGAACATCTGTTGAAAATATAACTCAAGAAATTAGAACTGAAGGACTTACAGTTAATCCTCCAGACGAGGTTCAATCTAGACGGGTTCGCTTCGGATATTTCTTTACCGTTCTCCCAAGCTCCTGAGACGAAGACAAATTTTTGTTTCCAAAAATTTTCTGCCTCCTGCAAATCATCAATGTTCTTCAAGTCATCATATAAGGCAAGATAATAAAATGGAAGCACCGGTCCCTTCGATAGTTTAGTCAAGGAAATGAAGTCCTCGATGCAGAGCGGAATTTTGGACAAAAGAGAAGCCATTATCACAGAAAGTAGTGTGAACCATTGATTTGGTGTCACCTGGGTTGCACATAGATCCAAAAGTTCAAAGTACTCAACTATCATGGGGTCCAGTGAAAATCGAAGACCATAGTTGATGATCTTTAGGTAGACCACTAGTTCATCTTTTCTTCAACCCAAAGGCGTTTCCCCTTCTTTGGGAAGACGAAGTGTAATATTATGTTCCATTCTTCATTGCTTCTTTAGATCAGTTGTTTGGCTCTCCTCGTAATATGTATAGGGAAAAAATTTCAAAACTAATATGTAATGTACTTTGAGAGGCCTTAAGTTCTCACCTACTAATGCACACAGCTCGTCGGATATTGTGATATGAACATTTTTTTTCGTTTTACGAGCCTTTTCTTTTAAAGCATTTTCTTGCTCCTTTGAAACCTCTTCCTCTGTTTCAGCTTCGTTATTTGACTGTGTAGCTTCAGAATTGATTTCTTCTTCAGATGCTTCGTCCATCAGTTGAGGAGGATCACTTGAGAGATTTTGTTGAGACGTTGTTATTGTCGCAACAATCTCCCTCAAGGGAGGAGAAGTGCTTGAGGAAGATTCTCTTCGGATTTCATTGGAGAAAATTTGCTCACCTCACGACTGATTCGAGATGATAATCCAGTAAGGGAGGGTAAGATTCGAGGTGTCTTTAGTGTTCGAGTTTTTTATGATTGACTTTCTTCTGTAAAAGAATAAGGTGAAAAGGCATGAGATTTGTTAGGATCGAAATTACCGTAGTATATTATCGTTGAAGACAAACTAAGAGGAGTGTTGCTTATTAGTCTAGCTGCTCTTTCACTAGTACAGAAGTAGTCGTAAAATTTGAAGACTCTGTTGTCTGATTTTGGAGATTTGGGTTTTTTGAGAATTATGGCTTTGTATTTTCTAGTCTTTGGATACTTCTCATAAACAAGTTGAGGATTGAACGGAAAAGTTGAATTTTCCAGTTTAGGTAGCTAGTAGATTGAAGAAACCGTTGAAGGTACTAAAGAAATTTTGAGTTTCTGCAGTTTCTCTCTCAATAAATTTTATTATGGATCAAACATTAGTTCACGAAGTTATTTATAAGAAGAGAAATGAAGTATCGAGAAGTGGAAGAGGTGGAAAGTGATTCGGTAGAATTTGAAGCGGTTGCGTAAGTGAGGATTTAACATTTGTCACGTTATGGGTCTGTGGCAGACCTAGTGCCTAGGGTATTATCATTTTCTAAGAGATAGACTTGGCATCTAGAATGTCATAATATACTTGGCTTCAGCTTCGAACCATGATATAAAGAAGTGGTTTCATGTTAAAAAATTCGAATTATTTAAACTAAATTATGATATAACAGCATATTTTGAAGCAGTTCGGATTGTGGATAAGGGGATTTTCTTCACCTCCGAAGATGTTTGAGGCTAGTTAGTTCTCATTCATTTACTTATATAAGAACTAAGGGGGGATATTCAAAAGGAAATAGAATTTGAGGACTGAAATGTAAAGAATAGAACTTGTTATGACAGATTGTAAAATTAGAAGACTAAGGCTCATCTAATAAAGGGGCTTCCTTTTTTAGATAGATCACTTTGTTAATTTGACTTTCTCTCTTTAAAACCTATTTATTTCTCTACATTTTGACTTCTCTCAATTTACTTAGACAATCCAAATATTCAAGTCACTAAATATAATATTATACACCAAATTAGTGGCACATTATGTGGGTTATTCGCCAACGTAATGCAATATCGTTAAGATTTCATCGCATCCTTGCGATTCTCAAAAGAATGTGTGAAATGTTGTATATATATATATTCTAAAACAAATTGTTTATAGTTATACTTGGTTGCGCAATATAATTGTATATATATATATATATATGTGTGAGAATTGTGACTAACACATGAATTACAAACCCTAGCAGAATAAGTTTCGCAATCTTATTGATACCAATTCTCATCCCTGATACGTAATTTTATTGTGAATAATATCTAATAAATGAACACTGAAATCTAGGATTATACGTTGCGCAGCATAAGAATACTAAATTTAACAATACACTAGAAATAAAGATCATTTTATTCCATAGTTTTATGAACTTACAAATATAAAAAAAATGATAAAAAAAATAGTCATAAGTAATTATACCTCTTCTACGTCTGTTTACGATGAAGTTTCCATAAAAACTATGATATGGTATAGATGGACTTCGTTTCTTTATTTGTTTCGGCCATATATTAATTTTTTTGAATGAATGAAAAAAAGTTAATATGGGTAACAATGGTTTTTTGGATAAGCTTTTATTTGAGAAGTAAAGGTTTCTTATTCTATAAAATCATGTTTTGAGTTGCATGAGTTTTAGAAATTAGTAGTTTCCATATTACAGTATGTTTAATAAAAATAATGATATTGGGTTTGAATAACCATAAAGATAAAAAAAATGTTTTTTACTCAATAACAATTTTATAAATAATTGAAAATTAGATTTCATTAATGTGAATAATAAACTTGATTACAATACTATGAGTATAGGTTTTTGGGTGAGTAACCAGTGACCACTAGGTCAAGTTTGGACTTACTCACAATCATGCAGTAAATTAAGTTATAAAAATCTACATTCTTCTAACAATACCCCTGAAAACGTAATTTACACGCGACACATATGCATTCACCTACAAACTAAAATTAATTTTTTCCATTTGTTATTTTTAACCTTCAAAACTCCATATTTTTCAAACCCTAACTTTAAAAAAAACATACAACACGTATATTTCTATTTTAAAATGGAACAAAAACGAAATCCATGAGTCATCTGTTTGAAGGTTTTTTTTAAATTCAAAATTGTAACCAACTTGTTTTTAATTTTACAACTAAAAAACACTTACTTTTTTACAACCAAATTACACGTAATTTCTCAACTCCGATTTTTTTACTAGTTTATTCACCACAAAAAAACATATTTTCACAACTACAAAAATATCAGTTATTTCACAACCAAATTACACATCTTTGGCGCTCTCAATTACCCTTTCATAAAACAAGTTTGTATTTTGTTTTTTCACATAATCAAGCATATTTAGAAACCAAATTCATATTTTCCGCAATTATTTTCTTTTTATATTCGCAACACATTTGCATGTATTTTCATTACTCAAAATTTTGTTTTTATCTTTAAAAAATAAACCAAAAAATAGATATTTTAACTATAAAAAATCTATTGTTTCACACCCAAATTACACGTATTTTCGCTCCCAATTAACACGTATTTTCATAAAACAAGTTTGTATTTTAAATTTTCACACAGAGGCTTATTTTGGCAACAAAAGTCCTATTTTCGCAACTATTGTATCTTATTTTTGTAACATATTTACATGTACTTTCGTAACTTCAATTTTTATTTTAAAAAAATTACAACAAAAACAACAGATATTTTCACAACTACAAAAAAACTTTGTCGTCTCACACATAAACTACACGTATTTTTGCACTCAGTTATCACTTATTTTTACAAAACAACAAGTTTGTATTTAATTTTTTCAGACAATGAAACTTATTTAGCAACCAAAATTGTGTTTCTGCAACTATTATTTTCTTATTTTCCCACTACAATTGCATGTATTTTGCAACTCCTTTTTACTAAGTTCTTTTACAACAAAAAGACACATATTTTCACAACTAAAACAAGTCAATTATTTCACATCCAAATTATATTTATTTTCGCACCCACTTAGCACTTATTATCATAAAACAAATTTGTGTTTTATTTTTTTCACAAAATAAGACTTATTTAGCAACCAAATTCTTATTGCGGCAACTAGTTTACTCTTATTTTTGAAAATCAATTGCACATATTTTCACACCTCCTTTTTTATGTATTTGCAATTAATTTACACGTAATGTTGCTATTAGAAAACAAAGAGAGAAGTAGCCGCAGGAGGCGGCTAGGGTTTTGTCTTTTATTAGAAAATGTTCCTTTTTCTATTGAACTGTTTTTTATTGAATCAAATCATTACAAGTTGTGCTTGTTTCACTAGAAATGGTAATAAGGCTCTCAATATATAGAGAACTTAGAGGCCTATACAAGGAAACTTAATACACTGATTTATAGGGACAAGATTAAGGACAGTATGTGAAATCCCAAATTATAGTTGTCAATAGTTGACCCAAATTATTACTCCATGAATCCATCTTTCCAAATTTAGTCGAATATTCTAACACTCCCCCTCAAGTTGTGTAGTGGGATCACCAATACCCGACTTGGATAAAACTGATTCAAATGTTCTTGCAGCAACCGTTTTTGTCAGGATGTCTGCCAGTTGGTCTTCGGATCTAACAAACGGAAGTTCGACTGTCCCATCTTCAATCTTTTCTTTATGAAGTACCTATCTATTTCAACGTGCTTTGTTCTATCGTACTGTACCGGGTTCTCTGAAATTTTAATCGCAGCTTTATTATCGCACATTAACTGAGTTGGACACTTCAGAGGGGATCCGATTTCTTTCATTATCTTCTTTAACCAAACTATCTCGGTAATCCCCTTAACGATTCCTCTAAATTCTGATTCAGCACTTGACAGTGATACTACTTTCTGTTTCTTACTCCTCCAAGTCACTAAGTTACCTCCAAGAAGAGTAAAGTAGCCAGCAGTTGATCGGTTGTCGTTAGGATTCCCTCCCCAATCAGCATCTATGAATACTTCAACATTAAGGTGTCTATTTTTCTTAAAAATTATGCCTCTTCTTGGTGTGCCTTTGAGATATCGAATAATCTTCATTACTGCCTCCATATGGTGTTCCCGAGGATGATGCATGAACTGGCTAACTACTCTCACCGCATATGCAATGTCGGGTCGAGTGTGAGCCATGTAAATCAATTTCCCCACCAACCTTTGGTACCTTTCTCTACTCGCTGGTCTGGCCCCTTCAATTATCTTTAGTTTGTGATTCACAACCATAGGAGTGTCATTTGGTTTGCAATCCACCATGCCAATTTCAGCTAATAAATACAATATATATTTCCGTTGGGAGATATAAATCCCTCCTCTTGACTTAAGAACCTCGATTCCTAGGAAATACTTCAATCCCCCAAAGTTTTTCATTTCGAACTCCTTAAAGAGGTTTTTCCTAAGAGAGCTAATTTCTTCTTCATCATTCCCTGTTATAATCATATCGTCGACATATATTATAAGACAGGTGACTAATTCTCCTCTCTTTTTGTAAAACAAAGTATGATCCCCATTACTTTGTTTGTAGCTATACTGCTTCTTTGCCATTGTAAATCTCCCAAACCAAGCACGAGGAGACTTTTTGAGCCCATATAATGCCTTTTTCAGTTTACATACCTCATTTTCTTTAAAACCATCAGAGAACCCTGGTGGGGGTTCCATATATACCTCTTCTTCCAAGTCTCCATGTAAGAAAGCATTCTTTACATCAAATTGATGAAGAGGTCAATCTTTATTCGCGGCTATTGAAAGTAAAAATCTGATAGTGTCAATCTTTGAAACCGGAGAGAACATTTCAGAGTAGTCTATACCATATGTTTGTGTATATCCTTTGGCAACCAATCTTGCCTTGTGTCGCTCAATGGTGCCATCAGATTTATATTTTATATTAAACACCCATCTACACCCGACTGCTTTTTTCCCTTGTGGTAACACACAATTCTCCCATGTACCATTCCTTTTTAGAGCTTTCATTTTGGTATTCATTGCCTCATGCCATTCAGTCATCTTCTTAGCTTCTTGAGTTGTTTTAGGGATTTGTTCAGAGAGAAAAGTAGCTGAAAACGCCTTTGCAATATTCGTCATTCCTTTCCTGTCCGTTTTTACCGGATATGTAGAAGCACGAGGAACGTGTTACGGTGAATACCGGTCATGAGGAACCCCTCTATTTTTTCTTGGGGAAAGAACCAGAGTTTGAGTTTCAACAAATGAACTTCCTGAAATGTCATGGTCAGTAGAATTTTGTGAATTATGACATTGTAAATTGTTTACCTCTTGATGGACATTTTCTTAGGCTGATTCGCTGGTAGTATCCATGGCATTTATTTCTTGTTGGGCATTATCTTCGGGAGAATCATTGGTGGTAAGAACTGCCTCGTCAGTCTCCTTTATATTGGAAGAAGCGTGTTCGGTGGCGCCATCTACCGACTTTGTAGGCACATCCTCAAAGTAACTTTCATATAGCAACTAGTCGAGTGATTCACTTACTTTCTCCCCCTGAGCACGAGATTGGTGGTCAAAAAAATAATCGGATTCTAAGAAATCACAGTCCATGGTGACATGGATTCGACGAGTAACCGGATTGTAACACCGATATCCCATTTGATGAACACCGTACCCAATGAATACACACTTGTCAGCACACGGATTAAGTTTGTTTCGACTAGTTTTAGGGATATGAACAAACACCGAACAACCAAAGACACGAGGCGGTAAGGTCATAACAGATGGAATTGTAACTTGGGTGGCAAGCACTTGTAATGGAGTTTTATTTCCTAGACATCGGGTTGGTAGACGATTTGCAAGATACGTAGCTGTAGCAAGAGCTTCTGGCCAAAGAGAATGATGAACTCTAGATTTAATCATAATATCACGAGTTTTTTCAAGTAAAGTACAATTTTTTCGTTCTGATGTACCGTTTTGTTGAAGTGTGTTTGGACAAGTGGTTTGATGGATAAGACCATTTGTTTTGAAAGAATTATGCATTGTTTGGTTGAAAAACTCTGTTCCATTATCAGAACGGAGAATCTGTATTTTTTTTCAAATTGAGTCAAAATCATTTTGTAAAAACAAACAAATATTTCTGGTACTTCCGATTTATGTATCATGAAGTATATCCAAGTCATTCTTGAGAATTTAAACCTCTTTGCAGAATCTTTAACAGCCAAACCCATTCCAATTTCAATCGAGTCACTATCAGAAGAACTTGATTTTAGTATATTAAGCCTGGCCACTTCCCTTCGTATTGTAGCATATGATGTTTCCATGGAAGGAAGAGGATCCTTTTTCAGGATATCTCTCTTGACTCGTTCCAGATTGTCATTAATCGCCATTAGCAATTGATAGAGTCTTTGTTCTTAAGTCTTCTTATTGTAGATCTGAATGTCTTCTGGGTCTTTCATACGGTTCAGATCTTGCCTATCTATAGACATCTAGATGTTTTGCAGTTTTTTCCACAAGTCTTCTAGTGTATCGGACCCTTGCCTTAATGAATTAGCCCTCTTATGAAGGTCAAACACCTGTAACGAATTTGTACCAGAACCTTATGTGGTGGCTAACCCATCCCAGAGGGCTTTTGCAGTGGGATATTACGAGACATTATTCACCAAGCTGGATTCAAGATTCTGGTTAATCCCTGTGAAAACACATTGATCATCTTGTTCCCACCTTGTATATGAGTTGTCAGTTTTGGATGGAGGTGTCGGCTCCCCTGTAATGTGAGAACCTCTCCCCCTTCCCCCAATTGCTTTCTTCATCAGGTTTGCCCATAGGCCATAGTTGTCACCACCGAGTTTAATCCCTATGGATAAATTCTTGGGGTTAGTTGTTTGTTGTTGTGTTTCAAGACCATTTCTCAGAATGACAGCAATCTGCATTGTTAATTCATCAGGAATTTGACTGACCACGACTTCATTGCCAGACATCTTTGTTGAGGATGTTCAAAATTCCAAGAATCACATGTTCTCTGATATCATGTTAAAAACAAAGAGAGGAGTAGCTGCAGGAGGCGGCTAGGGTTTTGTGTTTTATTAGAAAATGTTCCTTTTTGTATTGAACTATTTTTTATTCAATCAAATCATTACAAGTTGTGCTTATTTCACTAGCAATGGTAATAAGGCTCTCAATATATAGAGAACTTAGAGGCATATACAAGGAAACTTAATACACTGATTTATAGGGAGAAGATTAAGAAAAGTATGTGAAATCCCAAATTATAGTGGTCAATAGTTGACCCCAATAATTACTCCATGAATCCAGCTTTCCAAATTTAGTCGAATATTCTAACACTTGCAACTAAAAAAGTTTAAATAAAAATATCTTTGATGGATCTAGTTTTCTTTGTCTTAAATATAAACGAATTGTATTTTATGATATTTTTTCAGCTATGACTTGAAAGATATGACATTTTAAAAAACCAAAAGAGAGAAATTCAAAAAAGGGAAATGGTACCAAAGGTGCCTACTCACAAACTATACTGTCATCTAATACCATAACTATTATTTATGTTTATTTAAGACTCATCTCAACTAAATAACTCACATTCAATACTCAATTCTTTAATATTACATCAAATACCCTTGCTTCATCATTAGCCAGGTAACCACTTTTTATTCTTGAACCAAAGTTTCTCTTTCTTACTTTTATTTTATTTTATTTTTTATAAGGTTCACACCTTTCAAAGCGGAGCTCGGGAAAAAAATATGAAAGTATCAACTGGTAGTTCTAGAAATATTCGGACATTGATCTCAGTGCCAAACAAAATCGTAACGGGATATAGAAAGAGAAACACGAGATTCTAGAGAGAAAAAGTTGTAAAAAATAGTTATAATAATCAATGTTCACCACTCTCATAAAGGGAATCTTCCTTTATATAGTAGTGGAAGTGGGTCCCGACCCTCATAGGTGACCCACTTTATCCTATTTCTACCTTAATTTACTTTAATTCTACCTATACAATTATTATTTACAAGATAATTCCTTCATCTTTCTTAATATATCATTCTTATTAAAACAATTATTGCACACTCGAAATACCCTTTATACTTTGTCGCCCGATTAAGTCCGGACAATTTACGCCACTATCACCATCGACTTTTCTTTTAAGACGAACAAAACTGGATCCATTGATGATATTTTTTTGAATTTTTTTTAAAACGAATTCACGAGTAACATGCGAGTTCCACCATGAGAGTTCTGTACATTTTTAAACATACGAGTTTATTGAAAATTAACTATGCGAGTTCTTTGAAAAATTAACAATGTTATTTGTTTGAAAAATCAACCATACTACTTTTTTGGAAAATAAAACATGTGAGTTAATAAACATGTGAGTGCTTTGCAAAATTGATCAGACGAGTTCTTTGAAAAAATAAACATGTGAGTTCTTTGGAAAATCAGTCATGCTAGTTCTTTGAAAAATCAACTATGCTACTTCTTTGGAAAATCAACCATGCGAGTTTTTTGAACAACAACTAAAAAAATTCAAAAAAAAAATCATTGATTGATCTATTTTTATTCGTCTTAAAAAACAAAATTGATGGTACTTTCAAAAAAATCCGAACTACGATTTTAAATATAACTTTTTTTAAATAAAAAAAAAGATCTAAAAAAAATAAAGTTAATTGTGAGTTTTCACCGCAACATATATCTGGTGGTAAAATATAACTTTTTGGTATTGAGTGGTAATACGATATCTTTATAAATACTTTTTTCTATAAAAAAAATAGTTAAAACATATTAATATAAAAAAAGATCTATGTGATTATTTATAAATATTCATTTAAAACTAGAGGTTATTCGTATGTTATGATGTTTTTACTTGTTATTTCCAGATAAGTTGATCTTAAATTATTATCCATAGATTACTCTAAATTTTATGGATGAAAATTGTTCGAGGAAACCAACAAAAACTTTCCTTTGACTTTGAAAGTTGCTACTTCCGTCACAATATGCTGAGACATTTCGGCAAACATTTGATCTACATTGACTATAACTTTAGTCACGCTATGCTGAAACATTTCGACAAATGTTTGATCTACAACGACTATAAGCATATCCTTCTCGCCATCGCAATAAAAAAAACTCCAATGCCTGACCTGTCGAGTCCTCAATTGGCGTTCTACTTTCGCATGTAATCTTATTCGGAATTGATGTTAGGGTCTTGATTTATTCTATATAATTTGCAACATTGATCGACCTCAAATTAGCTCATCTGAATTTTGTACTTTCTATTTTTGAACTCTGTTTATCATAGCCTCTTGTAGCTAGTTTAGGAGATAATGTACAGTTCGTTATTTCACTGCAATAATGTTATGTGTTTTTGAATATGTTCAACGAAAAATATTAGTTTCTGTAACCAAAACTAGGACATAGATTTCTGTCAAGAATCAGTTTCGGCAGCCGCCGAGCTCTTTCTTCGTTTCCAGATAAAATAGTAAGTGGTTCCTGCTAGAACAATCAAAATCACAGCCACATCGACAACTCCAACCAACACCAACACCCATTTCTTCACATTGGATTTTCCCTGGCCGACTTGTGTTCCTTTAGGAACTTTAATCATGTAACTCAACCCAGTTCCTGTCTCCACTTGTTTAACACCAATTACCACACCGTATAAATAACATTCTGTTATGCCTATAGTTCTCGAGGAATATAAGGCGGATAAGCATTTGCAGTCTTTTATGCACAGACTCGAGCATGCTTCTTTGCTTATGTTAATCATTTTAGGTATATCAACTAGCACCGTTGTGATACCATCTAACTCTAACATCTCCACCTGGTTACTCTTATATCCACCACCACCGCAGAGTTCTTGGAAAACATCGCAGCTGTTATCTTCCTTTGTTGAAAAATGGATGCATGAGCATGAATTAGTGATGGTGCATATGTTGTATGGTTCGCATGCTAGAGGGAGATCGCATGTTGTGTTGAGTGCTTCAAACGAGGCCTCAAACTTTCCCGTGTCGGCTCTGAAAAAATACAGCCCGATATTTCCTGTATCTTTCTCAAACGCCATGAATCTCAAGGGATGAGTGTTTTTCGAGGGTATCTGTGCGATTTTATGATATTTGTCATTGAATACGTCTAGTGCTTTTGAATTGAGTTCCAGATGTGTGATGTTTCTGTTTTCTGTAGGCTTAAATTCCCAGTAAGAGTACTTCAAGTGACCTGAGTTTAGGTACAGAGCTATCTTGTCATGTCGCACTTCGAAAGAATAAAATGAACTTGAGTTGCTTTTTGGTAATGAGGTCAATCGAGTGGCCACGTCCAGTTTCTGACTCCAGAGCAATACATTTGTGGGAAAATTGAAACTTTGCCATTTTATCTGGTTCCAAGTGTCAACCAGGACCAGATTACCTGTGCTTAGTATCTGTAGTCGCTGTCCAAAGAAAGAGAAATAGTATCATTTAGGCTTTGCTAATGTCTCAAAAGATTTAGGATCTTTCAGCCTAAGTTTCTGGAATTTTCTTTAGTTATTCGAAAGGAAAATTCTTATCTAGAGTCAACTTTTCGGTAGTAGTTTTTCTCGTCTATATTCCTTGTTGAACAAGAAATACAACTTTTTTATGATGTTTTCTTCGAACTCAAATTTTATGAGATCCAAACAGAGCCTTACTTTAGATAAGCCAGCGTGCATCAAGGTGAAATTGGTACATTTCGCCTTACTTAGATAAAGATGGATTATCATCAAACCGGCTACAATTGGTTTCTAACTCTTAATCTAAGACAAAAGTAGATTGGGTTATATCAGAGTTTGTTAACAAACCGACTTGAACTCAAGAATTGACATAGGTTTTTAAGGTTTTAAAAAAAAGTTTTAGACTTTCAGAGGAAGGTTAACTATGCCCCCAAAGAATCCACATAAAAGAAAAAACACGAAAGTATATGCACCTAAATCTGTCCTACGACAACGTTTTATAGAATCTGCTGGTTTACAATTGCTTGATACTCGTAAATTATGCAGGTAGTGCTTTTTACCTCCACACCTTGTCCAGAAGTTCCAGTTCGCCAACCAAGCCGCTCTTTGGGACCCTTTAATTGTAAGTCACCATCTCTGGTAAGTTCAAGCACACACTTATCCTTGACGTCGAACCTCCAGTAATGACCAGAGCTCCACACCTTGACATCTCCGAGAAAAACCTGCAAAGAACACGAGTAGTTCCCTTCAACGGCTTCAACAGACAATGCAGCTCTAAACTTTGGTCCAACCAGGTTATCAGTTTCTATAAGATACGCTTTCCCATTGAACCCTTCACTGTATTCCTCAGGGACAGGTAGTGTCAGTCTGTAACCAATGTGAATGTCCGATTTCGTGTTCTTTTGAAGAGTAAACCAGAATATAAGAAAGCTTATAAGCTTGTAGAGCTTCATGATTGTTATGGTGTTTGTGGTAGATGTGTTTGGTTTGGTCCAAAAAGTTTGATTGGTGAAAGTTGATGAAAACCCTTTTGGCATGGGTGCTCTTTGAATATTCAGTGTCAATAGGTCCCCACATCTCTACCATAAAGGGCTTTAGCTTTATTGTTTGCTCAGTTTGAGCACTCAATTTCATTTTGTTTAGATGCTTGCTAATAATATTAATAACATCCACTTAATTGCAGAGCTAAAAGTGCTGAAAAGAGTAAAGCACTAGAAGGTGGCTGGACACAGACTGTCCATGTGAGTGTTAATTACGAGTAGGTAGTTTCTGTTTCAAACAATTACTCCATTGTTAAAATTAGCTCTCATGATTACTTTGTTAGCTACGAAGTGAGTGAGAAGTATTTAGAAATAGACTTCTTATTTGATTCTCACATTTATTTTTAAGGACTACATTGCCTCTTTACTGCTTTTATTTGGATATAAATTTTCTGTTTTTTAGATATAATAGTTCGGATATAAGAGCTTTAAAACCATTTATTTTCTTTTATTTTTAGAATTTTATCTTTTATCCTCGAATCAAATTTTCAATTACAACTATTTTTGAAGAATGATTTTTTTTTTTAAATATTCGTTATAAATTTTAAATTTTGAAATTTAAAACCGTAAAAATAATTTAAATGCAGATCCTAACCTCAAATCTAAATTATTAAGTTTAGATTATATTGTTTCTAATATTTTACTAAAATTTTATTGCATAGGTTTTGAACAGTAATTAATATTTTGATTATTATTTTTACGATAAGTATCTCGACTAAAAATTATTTGGTCGAAGTCTTTTAATTTTTTTTTCGTTAAAGTTATTTTTTGTGGATTTTGACTATCTATTTTCGGTAAAGTTAATATTTGACTATTTTTTTAACAAAGTGAACATGTGTGGAGGACTAACTTTATCGAAAATTGATAGTAAAAAGACTAACACCAAACGATTTTAGTCGAGGGATTATATATCTAGAAAGTGGATAGTAAAAGGACTACCACCAAACGATTTTTAGTCGATAAACTATATATCTAGAAAATTCATAATTAAATGAACCATGTATTGTTCAAAGCCTTAGTTTAGACTATTCAAATATATGTAATAGACCTATGTCATGTTATTAGTTAAATATTTGATTTTTTTACTTAGAGTTTCTATCATGTTTCAAGTTAAAGTCATATATAAATTCATAATTAAGATTTGTAATGTCATGTTGAACATGGTTTAATTTTATTGTAATCATCTCTTTCTCTTTTTTGGAAAATAAGAGGCTTTATTGATTAATAACAATTAGATGGCCTAAATATTGGTCCAAACAGGCTTAAGGAGCCAAAACAGACTTTCGTCCCTCCAAAAAAATCCAAATTTTAAGAGAAAGCACGGAGACTAAAAGGTCTAAGGAACTCGATATGTCTGATGACTTGAACCTTCAGAGATTCAAAGAGGCTTGACTGATTACATCCATTGAAAGTTGAACAGCAATAAGGTTGAGCATCAGATTGTCTGAGATAACGAAAAAGAGAGGGATGAACACTTAATAATCTGGAAGAAAGAAATTAATAGCTTTCTTGTCAGTTGAAGCTGCTGTTTCAAAGGTTGAAAATGTTGTTTCCGATATAACCAATGTCGATACTTTCTAGGTAGATGATTTCTTTAAGGAGATTATGAGCATTATTGGCATTGAAATCAGATTTCATTCTGCATTTGGAAGTCAATTTGGCTAGCGACTCGGCAACCTTGTTTTGGACTTTACTGATATGGTAGATAATCATGGATGAGCTAATTAGAGATCTGCAACTACGAAGGAGAGGGTCAAGAGTATGAGGATATGTTCCTTTAGAAAGTAGATTAACAATAATTTGAGAATCTACTTTGATGCCAACGTTAACTAGACCATGGTTTTTGCAGGCAATCAGACCATCGTGGAGAGCATGAGCTTCAGCCAGAATCGGGGAGAGCTTACCGCATACATTACCTGAACTAAATATTAATTGACCTTTGGAATCTTTGATAATGATACCACCATAAGCCTCTCCATTTGCAATAGAAGATCCATCCGTGTTGAGCTTAAATCTCATGTTGGCAGGAGGAATCTAGGTATGTTAGGTTGGCTTTTTGTTGTTTGTGAAATGGTTGAAACAGCCCATTTTGGTAGCAATATTAGATGTATTAATCCATTTCTTTTTTCTTTAGGATTGATGATTGATCAAGGCCTTGAATTATAAGGTTAACATAGTTAATAGTCGATACAATAGAGATATACATACCTTTGATTTTGTTTTTATTTCTCGCTTGCCAAATTGATCAGAATATTATAGTAAGGATGATAGATTTGATGTGAGTATCTTTTCCAGAGTTCCAAAACGTGGTTCTAAGCATATGAGTTGTTGTTATGTGTCTCCTAAAACTGATGTTGAAGATGAGAGAAAAGTATGACCAAATTTCCCAAGAGTAGCAGCATTCCAGAAACAAATGCTTGATTGTTTCAATACAAGAGCATAATTTGTATTTGGATTCCAAGCTAATGTGTCTCTTTTGAAGGATATTGTCAGTAGAGAGATAGTTGTGAATAATTCTCCAAAATAGCAAAGAAAATTTCCTAGGGGTTATTGAGTTCCACAATATGCTAAATATGCTTGAAGGATTGTGGTGAGTTCAATGTGATCCCAGGTGTGTCTTTAGAGTTGTATCTACCATTTGTAGATGCAAGCCAATAGATAGAGTCATTGTTTTTAGGATCAATCTTGATCAAGTCAATAGCTATAAGTTCGTGAGCATATAGTTGAAACCTTTTCGTCTCTGTACCAATTATTTTCCCAGGTTTTGTCTAAAATAGTGAGAGGGGATTTACTAGAACTATATGTCGAGTCATAAATCAATGTTTTCACATCCTACATTCCATTTGATTAGAGGCTTAAGGGTATACTTGATAGCTGTCATTCTTCTTCATATGTAAGCCTTTTAAGAAGAGAAATCAACTTGTAGCAGATGCTTGTTATTACATTAAATGCTTTGAGTGCATCTGGCATAGAGAGTCTTATTGTTTCTGAGAGTAACCCATAGTTTGCAATAGTAGGAATCATAAATTTCTTTAATTCAGTTGATATTAATGCCACCTCATAAAAGGCTTGCAGATTTTAGGCCAACTAGACCAGTGAGTCTTGGAGATGTCATGTGTGGTGCCCCCAAAGGAATTTGTTGAATAAATTTTCAATTTTGTTGATAATAATGTTGGTATTGAAACTTTGGATGCAGTAGTTAGGAATAACCATACGAACATAGGAGATTAGAGTCACTCTACCACCGTAAGAGAGGAGTTTGACATTCTAGTTGGAGATTTTTTGTCTAATACCATTAGGAAGAGGCTCATGGTTTGATGAGTTCTGTCATGATTTTGTTGATGTAGGTGCAGAGGCTAATCGGTCTGTACTGGTTCCATGTTGTAGGGTTATTAGCTTTGGGAATAATTCATATTCCAGTAGATAGAATCCCTTGGGGAAGGACTTGGCCCTCAAAGAATGACCAAATGGCAGCACAAAGGTCTTTCTTGATTATCTTCCACTAGGTAACAAAAAAGCAATGATTAAACCATCAATGTCGGCAACACTTGTATGACTGAGACTTTTGATAGTTGTGTAGGTTTCTTTCTCATTAGGAGTCATCATGAGCATATGATTATCTTCACTTGTGATCAAATTATGAACATTCTTAAAAAAAGAGCTATTGATGAGATTGCAATGGTTCTTGAGATTATAATCACAGTTATTAGTCAAAATGTCTTAAAAGAGTTAATAATTAGTTTGTTATGAGTGATCCAAGTAGAATTATATTTGATACAAGATATCAATTTTCTCTTTTTCTTCTTCACATATAAATGATGAACCTTCGTGTTTATATCCCCATCCTTGATCCAGCTAGTATAAGTCTTTTGGTACCAGTACGACTCTTCCACCTTAAGAGCATGTAGAAGCATGGAATTGGCTTTAGATAGGTTGTTAATGTTTACTTGGGTATTATTTTCTTGTAAATCTTGCTCCATTATGTGAACCTGGTTTTCAGTTTTGGTTATGTTATAGAATATGTTACCAAAGTGCTGCTTATTCAAATTTTTTAGCTCCACTTTGAGTCTTTTGATTTTGTTCCAAAATATAAAGAGAGGATAAACCTGCATATCAAGGTTCCAATTAGCCTCAAAATAGGTAATAATTTCTCACTTAAGGTCCATATATTTTGAAATCTAAAACAAGATTTAATTTGGGTGGTATTATTAGAAATTTAAACAAGAAAAGGGTTGTGGTCTGAGCAGGTTCTTGCTAGATGTGTCACTTTAGTTTGGTTGAAATATCCAGACCCATCAGAGTTAAATAAGGAACGGTCGAGTCCTTTCCATCTAGCTTTGTTGGACCAAGTATATGTAGTGTCAATATAGTTAGCATCCTTCAGAGAGCATTCTCTAATTGTGTCACTCAAGTCTTCAGCACTATCAAGACAATAAGTGGAGCATCCCATATGTTCATTAGCATAAACAATAGCGTTAAAGTCCCCAATTACAAACCATTCTCTAACATAAATATGTAAGAATCTCTATATCCAATTCTAATGGTTCTTTAGATGCATGTTTATAATTAAGTGTTAGTTTATTAATATGTAAGAGTTTTGTTGGTATTGATCTTTCTGGTAATATTAATAATTTAAAAAGTATTACAAGATTTGTGTTTATATTATATGGTACAATTATTTTATGGGGTTCCAACTTCCAGATTTTTTTTTATATTTCAATCATATAAACAAAGTATATTACTCTTTTGGAAACTATAAGTTAAAGTGGTTCATAAGAGGGTTAGAGAGGATATGAAAGAATTGTATATTTTACATCGATAATAAAAGATGTTATTATTGTTTCCAAAAATCTATTCAGGTCAAATATCATTTTATTCAAAAACTAGTTGATGAAAGACAACTATAACTTGAGAAGATTTGTGGTAGTGAGAATCTGAAGGACATGTTCATGAAGGATGTTATTCTTGATAACTTGAAGTTATGTTACAACTTCAGTTGATCCTGTAACATAAATAAGTTTATTTGAATTATAAAGAGAAAGCTTGAGGTTGTTATATTAAGGGATATTGTTTTATATATTTTGATTGAACTCAAGTGAGAGAATCGTTAGACATATTCTGGTTTTAGAGGACCAAAATACATGTTTTAGGTATGGTACATAACATTACTTAAATCTGGAATAACATATTCGAACTTCTCTTAGACTTTGGATCATGGTTTAAATTTAGACCAATTATATCAGTCGACGGTTATATTTGTGTTGTTATATTGAGCGTATTCTATTTTATTGTAATTATTTTTAAAATTGATAAGATCTTTGTGATTCTATAAACCTAAAACAATCTAGGTTAAACCACATAAATTAATGTATTGCTTTTTCTTTATAATTTTCCGTACAAAACACAACTTTAGCATTCAAAGTGTATGATTGACAAAAATATATATTGAATTTCTCCCAACTTATTTTTATAGTTAAATAGAGGCCTCAATATGTTATGTCATCATTTGATATCATAAACCCAAATTTATTTGGATTCATTAAAAATCAATGAATTTATATTTTTTTTTCAAATTGTTTTTACATTTTGAAATCGACATGATATATCAATGATTGAATCCATTGTATGGTTATTTATTACTAGTTTGTTTTTTATTAATAGATCATTTAATAATATAGATAGTTAAAGTTAACCATCATTTTCATTAAGTGTATTATCATATTATCAAAATCATGTTTAAATATCGTCTCAATCTTGAAAGTTTTAAAATGATATATCAAACATATGGGAAAAAAATACAATTAAGAGAAAAATAAATGGAAATAAATCATACAATACCGAAGTCACCCTTGTATTCTTAAAATTGATCGAGATAGTATGATTCCCGTGCATTAACCAATATAATAAGAAAAACAAATAGAGTATATATGAGCATAAGCAAGCACCGACTATCATCACATATGGTGAGAGACGCTTGTAATTAAAGTATCATCATGGATCATTTATGTAAATGTATATATAATATTAGGATAAATTCCACAATATAATAAATGTATATATAATATTAGGATAAATTCCACAATATAATAAATGTATCTTGTATTATATTTTATTTTTCCAATGTAAATTAATAGTGTATCCTTGATTGAACATTATAACAAATTTCATAATTCTTTCTTTTCTCAATATCATTTTCAATCTCTATCACAAATCTATAGTGCATATTTAAAAATCTATACTTCTTTTTTTCTTAATTAATCTGGTTTTAATATGATTTAAATAAGTTTAAATTTGATTAAATCTGTGTAATTAAACAGTAAGAACCTATTGTGGTGCACAATAGCACAATAATATGACTTATAATTGTACATGTTTAGTAACAACTTAAAACATATATGAATATCACTAGAAAGAATCCACATAATATATGTTTGTATCAATCAACCATAACATAAACAATAATAAGATATAACTAGTTACGCAAATTTAAGACCTCGTTTAACCTAATCTTACCAAATCAAGATTTATAATGCCTTTAAAATTATAAACAAATCATCACATTCAAACCACTCAACTTTACCTTCAATATTTCTTATATTTTCATAAATGGAGTCACCTCTTTACATTTTTTGAAAATTTGTTGAAATTATACTAAATTCTTATTCAACCGAGACTTCATACGAAAAACTCACATTTTTATATATCGTGACTTAGATGAAATTCACTTAAAAATACTTAACAAGGACGACAAATCTAATTAAATATCAACTTTTTCCAATTATAAATAACAACTAATATTATGCTTCAAGCCTCAAATTCAACCAAAATGAAGTTACGCTTGAAAAACCTATACATCCCAAAATAATGAATTTATCTTGTTGTCTTAAGATAAAATATACTCTTCAAATTTCAAAGCTAGCTTTGGAAGTACTGTCAATGTCGAATATTCACCCTGAGTCGTCATCACATTTAAAATTAGTCATATGTTAAAATATGTTGTTTCATATGATCTTTTCTCATTCCAATTTAACCTTATAAATTGCAATTATATATATATATATATATATATATATATATATATATATATATATATATATATATTAAGCCCAATTATAAGTGAGATGTTTAAAAATATATTATTATCCCACATTTGGATATAATTAGAGGAAAAAACATAAGAAAAAAGATGGATGTATTCTACAATTCATTAAGGAAAACATCATAAACTGTAATTCATACATCTATTTTAAAATACATGTACAAATTTTGTAAAATTAGTTAATTTACCCATCAATCTCTCTAAAAATTCTTTTTTCTTCTTCGATAAATACTAACATATCAAAACCAACCCTTACTATATTAACCATTTTCCAATTCAAACTAGATTTCAATACCAATAAACTGTTTTTGTATACTTTTTAGTTAAACAATCCAAAATGTCTATTCAGTTTAGAATTTTCAGTCAACCTTGATTATCTACATTCTCATAACATCATTCACCCGTTGGATACCCAATTCATCTTTTAAAAAGATTGACATATTTTTTCCAAGATATCTAATGTGTTTTTTTGTCCACTTCTTCATTCCTAAAATAATTTACCAAAAAACATAACCAATTAGCGAGATAATTTATTGAGTGGTTATTCTATGAAACCCACATATATATAGAAAATTTTAAAGATACCCTCCCTAAGAAAATAAAATCACATCTAGCCATCTAGTCTATTTAGTATTTAAAATTGAACCTATTGAAATTTTATTGGAGTAATAATTAACAATTAGACATTGCACAGCTAAAGCACCTGAAATGTACGACGATGCCGCTATAATGACATACCTTACTATGATAAAGCACTCTTAAAGCCAGAAAAAGTTGCACCAATAAGGAGGCACCTACCAAGGACTCCTCTTAGATCAAGAATATTATATAAAGAGTCATAAATTCATGTTGTAAGGAGTGGTGAAACTTCACGAGAAAAAGAGTAGCAAACACAAAAGAGTTGTGGTAATTATAATCTTCTTTACGAAATAAATACAAACGTTCATCATTTTGTTCTTCAAGTTCATTGTCTTTTTCGTTTTTTTATATTTATTTATCATATTCCATTAAGTATTAAAAGATTAAAATATTTTTACCTCACTATTTTGGTTTCGTTTTTAAGGAACAAACATAAGCATATATCTCAACCAACCAACCAACCAAGTAAGAATAACGATGGAGACCTCCAAGATGTTCCACCATTTTCCCCTCCTTCAAGCGGGAAATTATGAAATTTGTTAAAAAGAAATGTTAGTAAGAACAAGACATCAGAAGATCGCTCCTACGAGCATGCGATACGGCCCTGCAGACGAATTTCGGAGGCATCTAGCACCCATTTCACACAAAACTCTAATTTATTATCTAAGGATGTTCACATGCGCCGTAGGCGCCGCACTAGTAGTGGAAAGAGTGACAGTGTAGCTTCTCAACTACCATATTAGTAAAGTTATTTTAGGAATGGAGACTAGATACGCCACCTCTGAGAAAATCGTGTTGTCTTTTGTAAAGATCACTCGAACGTTACGAAGGTATTTTCAAGCCCACACAATTTAGGTGCCCACAATCCTACCCATCATATCGATCATAAATATACCATAAGTCGATGGCCACTTAGCCAAATGGGTCATTAAACTAGGGAATTTGGCATCAAATTTGTGTCCTAAAGTATGATAAAAGAGCAGGTATAGACCGACTTTGTGTCCAAATGAGTAGGAGAAAAACCCACAAATGAGATGAGTATGGATTCTAGAATGGTTGATGTATGTAAATGGAGCTTCCAATGTAAAAGTATGTGGACGAATGATATACATTGTGACCCAAATCTATATAGAAGTTTATATTTTTTTAATCAATATATCTATTATATTAAAATAATATATATATATATATATATAATAAAATGTGATATATATACATATTAAATAATAAATATACGTATATATAAATTTGTATTAATATATATATATATATATAATGTTTTCTATCAAATATATATATATATATGAGTCTGGATAACTTAATCAGTACCTACTCATATTTCCGGACAAGGGCAATTCGGACATAAACTTGCCACTGAACTATCCGGATAGGAAAAAAGTAAATAATGACTAAACACCTTCTGATTAAGCTACGTGCTAATCAGCTTAATAAGTAAATGGGTCCTTGAACTTGACCTGGTTCTATAATTTGACCCGAAAGCCAATAGGTCCATAATTAATGGCATAAATACCCAAACGTCTTTCATTAATGAGGGTAATGAACATTTAAAACAAGCAGAAAGCTCAAATCTCTCAGTACTTCACACTAAAACATTTAATACTCTCTAAAATTTCCAAAAAACTTGACAAAATTACCCTCAGCTCAAAATAAACCTCACCAAATTGGCGACTACAGTGGGAGCGGAAGGTGCCTGAATCTAGCATTCAAAACCAACAGAAAGACCTGTTCGGATGGATCCGAACGAGCAAGCAATCCCACCAACTGTGGTGGAGGTGGTTGGGAAAAATAATGAATACACCACCAAAGAACGAGATAACTTGAGAGCTGAAATAGAAGCGTTGAGGGACATTAAAAAGGAAAAGATGGGTTTAAAGGAAAATTCCAAGGCGTCAGCCGTTCACCATACTGACAATCCAAGGGAGAATGATCCATCAGCAAAGACTCATTTAAGTACGAAAAAGACCCATGTCAGTTCCAAGAAATCTCACCGGTCCAAGCCGGTGGAAAGCTCAGATTCTGAGTCCTCCAGTAGTTCTTCGAATGAGGCTGAGCTTGAGGAATCTTTGTCATCAAGCAGTGATGAGGGGAGGTCCAGGAAGAAACAAAAGCTAGTTAAGAAGTATTCAAGAAAGAGAGATAAGCATGGGCGACTTAAAAGGAATTTGGGCAAAGGGTCATCTCACAGCCATAGTCACAGGTATGTGGATCAGGTACTGATTGATCCTTTTTCTTTCCATGATGAACCAGGAATTGGAGACAATCGTCATTATCTGCCAGGATCATGTCCGGAAACCTCCCCAAGAGGTTTGACAGTACTAAAATGGAGAAGTATGATGGGAGTAAAGATCCGGACAATCATCTAGAGCAGTTCAAGAACTTCATGATGAATTTTGATGACGGTGATAAACTTCTATGTAGGGTCTTCTCCCAATATTTTATGGGAAGTGCTCTGAAATGGTACAACAGTTTGCCTCAGGGTTGTATCGGGAACTTTCACACATTTTGGGTTGCCTTCCGAAGGTAGTTTGTAGGGAGCAAGGAGTTTAAGGGCAATAGAGATACTATCATCCATTGTGCCCAAGAACCAAATGGTCACTAAAAGACTATATAATTCGGTTCGTAAATACCAAGAACAGGTTAGTTGATTGCTTCGAGCAGATAGCAATAGCTTCTCTGAGACAAGGGTTAAACACTGGAAATCTAGCTGATTCAGTGACAAGGAAGAAGGCCATGACCTGGGTGGTTTGTTAAACCAGGTCGGAAAGCAAATTAACATGGATGAAACTAAAAATAATAGGGTGCACAGCCAGGTGAGGTCTGCCCCAGCAGCTCCAAACTAAAATCAGTCCGGGTACAAGGCCAAAGAAACCGGACATGGGTCCAAATGGGCCAAATAGACTCAATCCCACCCAAATCCACCTCAGAGCCAGCAGTCCAGAAATAAACGAGGCCCTTGGGTCCAACCGGAGTGGTTTGCAGAGTTAAAATAAAATGTGCCAACAGTTTATGACAAGGCTAAAGATGAGGTTCATTTCCGAAAGCCGGTAGCACTTCAATCTCCTAGGGAAAGTCGTAATACTTGGTTTTTCCAGTATCATCATGATATCGGCCATAACACCGAAGACTGCATCGCTTTAAAGCAAGAGGTGAAAAATCTCATCGAAAGAGGCAAGCTGGGTGCCTATGTCAAAAGAAGAAGTGGGAACATGCCTGACAATGCTCCTCGAATAGGCCCTACGAACAACGCAGGAACATCAGCTCCAGAGGGGGCAATGGTGATCCATGAATGATTTGATATAGATTCAGAGTATTTGGAACCTCACCCAACTCGTAATAAGGTGGGGGTCATAACAGAACATGTCAAAACGGGGTCATAACAGAGGACACCATGACAACACCCACTCCTTCATCAAGGAAGAGGAACGTTCATAATCTGGCTACTCGGTTGGAAGGGGGCATATCTTCATACTCGTCCCAAATTCCTTTTCCATTTATAGTATTTGATGAGGATGATCTAAGGGACATTTTTGGGCCTCATGAGGATGTTGTGGTAATAGGAGTATCTATTGAGGGTAACAACAGCAGACGAATTCTGATTGACACAGGTAGCTCAGCCAATATTCTCTTTTTAATTTCTTATAAGAAAATAAAAAATCCGGTAGTAATTCAACGTTCGAACAGCTCCATTTTGGGCTTCACATGAAGCTCTGCAGATGTAATCGGAGAATTTGAGGAGGAGGTACTGTTGGGCAAAGGCCCTTTCAAGAAGATGGTCAGGGTGCTATTCATTGTGGTAGACTGCCCCACATGCTACAATGCAATTTTTAGGAGGT
This sequence comes from Limnanthes douglasii subsp. nivea, assembly GCA_036936605.1. Classification (NCBI taxonomy): domain Eukaryota; kingdom Viridiplantae; phylum Streptophyta; class Magnoliopsida; order Brassicales; family Limnanthaceae; genus Limnanthes; species Limnanthes douglasii. The sequence goes on from JAUPFV010000003.1 coordinate 50,254,348, forward strand.
CCTGGCTCTCTATGATGCATGATGTGGCTTTAACAGTCCATCATTGTTTGAAGTATGCAGTTCAAGGACAAGTGGGAGCTGTCCAGAGTAGCCAAAAGATAGCAAGAGAATGTTATTCAACTGCACTTGCTCCTAAAACTTTGGGGGCAATCCTGGCTAATGAAGATTAGCAGTTATTGAGGCTTTCTAGGGGTGAGGGTGAAATTGATGACCCCGGAGAGACCCCTGGTGTTTTGATACCAATTGAAAAAGTTCAAACCCACTCTCTGGCCGAAGGAATGAGTGTTAAAATTGGCTCCAAGATGGCACCAAAGTTGAGGATAAAGTTGTTGTCTTTTTTTGCAGATCACCAACATGTTTTTGCTTGGTGTAATGCTGATGTGACCGGAGTTCCTGCAAGTGTTATATCAAACAAGTTGTCCATCTTGAACGATGTTGCACCTGTTGTGCAACAAAGGAGAGCTTTCTCTAAGGAGAAAGCTAATGTAATAGTCCAAGAAGTCGATCGGCTTACCAAGATGGGGCACATAAAGGATTCTCTGTATCCTTTGTGGACTGCCAACCCAGTGTTAGTTAAGAAAAATAATGGGAAATGGAGTATTTGTATCGATTTTACTGACCTCAACAGAGCTTGCCCAAAAGATCTATATCTGGTCCCTCGGATAGATCAGTTGGTGGACTCCACATCTGAAAACAAGTTATTGTCTTTCATGGATGCCTTCTCTTGGTATAACCAGATACAGGTGGATCTGAAGGACCAAGATCACACTATCTTTGTTACAGATAGGGTCTCCATTGTTACAAGGTGATGCATTTGGGTTGAAAAATGGTGGGACTACTTATCAGAATTTGGTGAACAAAGCATTTGCTGATCAGATTGGAAGAAATATGGAAGTATATATCGATGATATGATGGTTAAAATCTTAGAAGAAGAATTGCACCTAACTGATCTTCTAGAAACTTTTGCCAACTTGACAAAGGTTAATTTAAATCTGAATCCAGAAAAATGTGTGTTTGGGGTGTTGTACGAAAAGTTTTTAGGTTATAAAATAAGTGAAAAAAGGATACAACCTGATCTGGACTAGCTCGATGCTCTGTTAAAAATGAACCCTCCTCGATATATTAAAGAAGTACAGAGGTTGACCGAAAGATTGGCTGCTTTAAATCATTTCATTTTAAGGTCTTCTGACAAATGTGCCCCATTCTTTTAGACCCTGAAAGGTGCTAAAGACTTTAACTGGTCTCCACAATGCAGCCAGCCTTTTGATGAAATAAAGAAGCACTTGTCTTCACCCAAAACCATTTTTAAGACTGATGATGTAAGAGTCTGATAGATGCTGAGAACAGGTACCTAAAGCTTGAAAAGATGGCACTAGCCTTAGTGATTGCTCCCAGAAAAATGAGGCCGTATTTTCAGTCTCATTACATCATCGTCCGAACTCCTTTTCCATTAAAGAATGTTCTTCAGAAAGCAGACATATCAAGTAGGATGACCAAGTGGTTAGTGGAGTTGGGTGATTATGACATTGATTTTACCCCACGAACTGCTATGAAAGCTCAATTTGTTGTTGATTTCTTGGTAGAGTTTCATTCGAACAGAAGTTCTAAACAAGCTTCGGAAGAAAAAACTAAAAAAGAGTGGATTGTCCGGATAGATGTTGGATAAATCACAATGGGTTGTGGGGCTGGGATTTGTTTAACCTCTCCATATGGTGATAAATTATACCAGGCTATATGCTTTGCTTTCAAGGCCTCTAATAATGAGCATGAATATGAAGCAGCTATAGTTGGTCTTAAGTTAGCTTTTCTATGTGGGGCTAAAAGAATTAGACTGATGAGTGATTCTCAGCTTCTTATCCACCATGCTCAAGTTCAATCTGAAGCTAAAAAAGGAGCAGTTGATCAAATACTTATTCGTTCTTAAAGAAGTAGAAACCAACTTCAAAAATGTTTGCTATGAGCATATTCCTAGATCGGAAAACACCCTGGTAGACTCCTTAGCAACCATAGCATACTCTGAGTCCTACCCATGCATTCATGTACAAGAATGTGCATCCATACAATCAAATCAGAACAAGGAAGAGGAGGAGAGCTTGAGTGTACAACTAGTTCAATCCAAAGATTGGAGATTTCCCCTTCTTTAATACATCTCTGATGGAATTTTGCCTCCGCAGAAAGCTATGGCATGGAAAATGAAACACAAGGCTTGTGGTTTCTTGATCATAAGAGAGGTTGTTTATAAAAATTCGTTCAGCAGACCTCTCCTGCATTTTTTAGGGTTTGAAGAGTCCCAAATTGTTTTATCTGAACTACATGATGGAGAGGGATCAACACACTGTGGCTACAGAGCTCTAACCTAGAGGGTTTTAATGGCCGGATACTATTGGTCATCCATAATGGCAGATAGTAAGGAATTGGTGAAAAAGTATGACCCATGTCAAAGGTATGGTAACGAAATTCATATCCGAATAGTTCCTATGGAGTATATTTCTGAGCCAGTGCTTTTTGCTCGTTGGAGACTGGATTTAGTTATGCCTCTACCAATAGTGTCTGGAGGGTGCAGAACTATTATTGTAGCCATTAATTATTTCTCAAAATGGGTAGAAGCAACTCCCCTGGCAGGAACTTTTTCAAAAGTTGTTATAAAATTTATATTGTCTAACATTTGTTGCAGATTTGGGGTTCCACAAAAGATAATCACAGATAACGGACCACAATTTGATAACAAGGATATCGAGAGTTTCTGTGCCTCTAGGGGCATTCATTATTGCTTCTCTTCTCCTTTCCACCCACAAGCAAATGGCCAAGTGTAAGTGGCAAACAAGACCATTATGTCCGGTTTAAAAAAGAATTTAGAAGGGGCCGCAGGGAAGTGGCCAAGCTATTTACAAGAAGTATTGTGGGCATACCGGACTACTCCTATGGCTGTTACTCAAGAATCTCCTTTTCCTTTGGTGTATGGGATGGGTACAATTACTCCTATAGAAGCAACCCTACCATCATACAGGGTCCACAACTATTATGAACAAGACAATGAGTTTGCAATTAGGAGTCAATTGGACTTAATTGAAGAAATAAGGGTTAAAGCTCATCTTAGAACAACCCACTATCAAATATTGATGAGGAGCAGATTTGCTTCCAAGATCTAGAAAAGGGATTTTCAACCAAAAGATAAAGTTTTAAGAAATATTTTCTTGCATACTAAGAAAGGCAGTTCGGTAAGTTGGCTTCGAACTGGGAAGGCCCTTATGAGGTCTCTGAAAAGCTTAAGTCTGGGACATATATGCTTCAAGACATATATGGAAGAATTTTGAAGCACCCATGGAATATTGAACACCTGAGGTTCTAGAATAAAATTTGTGTAAATATTTACTTGTTAAAAGTCAATGTAAATATTATGGGGCATACTATTTTCTACCCTCGTGGCGCGAGGAGGTTTTAATGAGGTGTCTGGTTTTTTCAATAAAATATGTTGCCTTCTTAAAACATTCGATGTGGTTTGATTATAATTCTTTTCAAGTCTTCAATTTAATACTGAGAATCTTTGACACATCGGATTAATTTGGATGAATGATATCCATTAAATACACGTCATCAGAGATATTAAACACTCTCACCATAAATATTTTTGAAGTAAATTAGGGCTCTTTAAACATTAGCCATTAAAATTAAAAGCAAGCATGGAACAAAGAAAAATTTGATAGATAATCCTATCCGGGCATGAACCGGAGAACGTTACTAAAATGCAAAAAATGTCTTGGCCATCCAAGGACTTTAAGTGTTGTGAAAGACTTATGCAAACTCAGACCGGATATAATTACAAAAATGCTTTGGCCATCCAAGGACTTTAGTATTTCACAAAATTAAGAAAACACAAAAGATAGTTAAAAACCTCAGGGCTTATTCTCTTCGGATGTTCCTGCATCACCTCCTTTTTTGGAGCTTCTGAGTTCAGCGCTTGAACTCTCACCGGTTGATTCCTCTTCATCGGTGGTAGAGTCGATTCCACTGGAATAGTTTTTTTTATCACCATCTGCCATGGTATGGAACGGGATGTCTTCGTACTCCGCATATTTCCATAAGGGACCAAGCGTCCTCTTCGGAAACGTTTCATGGAAAAGAAACACTATATCAGACTTCACCTCAGCATACCTTGCTTTCAAGGAATCTATCACCTCATTGGTGTATTTATCAATGCTGGCCTGAATTTTATGTTCCTACTCTTTCTCCAAGTCTTCTTTCTCCTTGGTTACCTTAGACACAGCATCTTCTAGGGAAGTCTTCTCACTGGACAAGGTCTGGATGACACCATCTTTGGTCTGCATGTCCTCTCTTAAGGTTGAAAGATCTTTCTCTAAACCAGAGAACTTAGTTTGGAGCTTAGTATTAGCATTCTTCGAAGTGGCCAGCTTGGTCGACAGATCTTCATTGTCCTTCCTCAATTCATCAAGCTCTTTCTTTAATTCTTCTATGCTCTGATTAGGATTGAGGAGATTGGTTAACAGAGACTCCTTGTCAGTATTGAGGGTGTTGATAAGGGTGGAATGGTTTTTTACTTCCCTCTCCAGATCGAGCACTGGTTGGATATGACCAAAAGAGAATGGGCTACTGTATCTTGATCCTGAGAAATAGAAAAAGACTTACCATTGCAGGTCACCATGTTGGAAGAGCCTGAAGGACGGAAGAACCAGCAAAGTCATCCTTCTCTGAGTCGGTGAAGTAAAGACTGATGTCCTGAAGGGCTCTGATATCCATACCATCAATCCCTCCTCTGGTACCCTCTCCGAGGGCAAGACCGGTTTACCATATTTTTATTCAGTCCGTTTGAGGATGAAACCTGGAGGAGGGGGTGTGATCAATTCTTCCCATGTAAGATCTCTCCGACCTGTGGTATTCCACAGATGAGATCTCACAATATTGTCGGAGGGAAAACATTTGTGGAAAGCATTCCCCAACGTTCTGCGGCCCATGCATTCAATTTGGCACATGTAGTCTGCCCCTCCTCTAGATATCCGGTATACTCCTTCGGTAACACTGAAAAAGAAGTAATGAATAATTCAGGAGTGGAATATTTGTGAAGTGAAAAGAAGAACATTTGAAAAACAAAATTAAAGAGCTTACATGTACTCTTCCATCTACTAGTAAGCATACTAGGGTTGGTATTGGCTTTGATCTTCCCCTCATTTTCCCATGACCCACTAATGAATAAGAATTGGGTTCTCCAATTCTTCTCCGACTCCAGCAAGTCGTCTACCAGTTTGAAGTTATTTCCCATGTTGTGGTGGTAGAATGGGATGTGGTGATTCTTGCATAGGCTTGCCACAGCTGCAAATTTTTCCATGGGAAGAGGGATTTTAGATAACCTCGATGCCATTATGTAGGCGAAGAGAGAGTACCATGAGTCCAGACTCAGTTGGCTATTACAAATTTTTATCAAGTGGAAGTACCTGACAATTTCTGGGTCTAATGGGAACCGAAGTCCCCAGTTCAGTAGCTCTGTCAAAATGACCACCTCGTTGAGCTTACAGTCCATCGGGGTCTCCGGTCTGACTGGTATCCTCACCTTTATTGATTCTGGAATCCCCCACTTTGTCCGGATCTGGCCCAATTCAGCAGTGTGGTTATAGACATAATTAATGTTTTGCATGGCCAACAAGTATTTAACATTAACGTTTTTTAAAGCAAGGCCCTACCTTGCCCTCCAAACACTCCGGGAGATCCGGATGAGCCACACCAACTTTAACCTTGCCTTTTCCCTTCCTATCAGAGGTGGCATCCCCAGTTTGACCTGAGGCCTCGGTTTCGAATGGGGCATCTTCAGTGTTGTCTTCTATCACTTGGAAGATTTATCAGTTGTTGTGGATGGAAGGTTGTTAGCTTTTGGTTCTACGGTCTGTCCGGATGAATGAGCACCAGTTGTTTCTAAAGGCCTGGTGTCCGGTTGAGGCTCAGTTCTGTAGGATTTTTGTTGAGAGGCTACTTGGATGCCTCAGATCCGGAGGGTTTGTCTTGCGAGGATTTTTTAGACACCTCCGATCCAGAGGGCCTATCTTTGGATATGGCTTTAGGAGCCTCCGATCTGGAGGGCTTATCTTGTGAAATAATTGCTTGGACTTTCACCAAACGAGTCGTCCGACGTGGAGTTGCTTTTTCTAGAGACTTTTCGATATCTGAGCCCATAGCTAAGAAATAGGAGGGTTTTCTAACATTTGATACTGCATTTTCTTTGGTAGTGGGGGGTTGAGACTCCTGATGGGATTGGTGAAAGGCTTGGTTTGAACAAACAATTGGGTTTTGGATTTCTGGTGGAAGATGATCCTTGGTCAGCTTCTTGGGATAGTTTATCAGGCCTTTCACTTGGGGAATATAGGAGACCAGCAGCGATACGATTCTCCCTTTCAACTTTTTTAGCTTTCTCTATCTCGGACAAGTTCAACCAGCCACTTTTTACAAGAGCGTTTCTAGCCGTGAACATAAAAGTATCCAAGAACAAGTTTAAAAAAAATGGAAAGCTCTCGAGAAGGTTTTTTGAGTAAGGAAGATGATAGAACAGTGAAAAAATGGTTTATATTTAGTGAAAAAGGTAACTGATACCTACGAGAAGTTAGAAAGTTTTTGCAATGATTAGAGACGACGCAAATGTGGGGGGAAATTAAATGTATAGGTTACTTTTTAGGTTTAGTGGGAGCGCCAATCTAGGTAAAAAAACAGCTGGTAGGTCGAATCAGATTGTGACACGTGTCCCACGATCCAAAGAAAGACTCTTGGAATTCTGAGGAAAGTCAGTTCGGAAAAACTTCAAGCTAGATGCATCAGTGGATCAGAGAAAGTCGTCACTGAATAAGTAAATTTTTTAGTCCTACCAAAGATTTTTGACAAGGCCTAAAAAAGGGGCTATTGATGAGTAGATAACTTAATCACTACTTACTGAGATTTCCGGACAAGGGCAATTCGGATATAATTGCCACCGAACTATCCGGACAGGACAAAAGTAAAAAATGACTAAACACCTTCTAACTAAGCTATGTGCTAATCAGCTTAATAAGTAAATGGGTCATTAAACTTCACTCGGTTCCATAATTTGACCTGAAAGCCAATGGGTCCATAATTAAGGGTATAAATACCCCAACTACTTTCATTAATGAGGGTAATAAACATTTAATACAACCATGCAGCTCAAATTCTCACTACTTCACACTAAAACATTTAATACTCTCTAAATTTCCAATATATTTGACAAAATTACTCTCAACTCAAAATAAACCTCACCAATATATATTCAAAATTAAATGTTATATATTGATAAGTGAGGCTTTTGGTTTTATCGTTTTTCAATTATATTAAAATTTAAAAAGTTGGTATTGTAATAGAAAATATATTATATAATAAAAGAACGGATTCCTAGTTTTACATGAATATACGTAGCTCCATATGAAAATACCTCATGACTCGATTCTAACAAAACCGTCATTATGAAATTAACATCAAAAAAAATCTAAATCAAATAAAGAAATAATTTGATCTTGAACTTGAAAAAATATCAATGCATGACAAGAAGCTGAAATCTCTAAGAAATCATTTCTTGAGCCTCAAGATAAGCCATCTTCTTTATCTTCTCTCTGAAATCCATGGTTGCTCGTCATTCTAAACCTTTGGTTTGAAAGGAATTCTAAACAATAACATATCGCAATGAACCATGAGATCCAAAATGATTTCCTTCTCTTTCGGTCTCAGAACAGACTAAAAGATCTCCTTCAACAAGTACCTTTAAACCTCCAAAGGAAATCATATTTTGCAGATGTCATTCAACCAAAAGCACCAGTTACTTTTAAGCCTATCTGCACACAACACAAAGAAGACCATATTGCGTTACAGTTTGATGAAAATATAAACGATACTCTTTAACTCTATTCATCTTACACTCTAATTAAAACAATTTCACAAGGCTTACCCAAGAAACAAGTATTAGACAGATTCTTTGAAGAAATAAAGTTTGAAGGTTTATTCTCTTATTCAAATTGAGACTCAAGATACATATTTCTGGAATTCTCCCTTAAGGATGATATTATCAAAATTTGGTCTCGAGGGATTTGGATTGTAGGACAATACTCAATGAGAGTTCTAAAATGGCAGTCATCTTTCAATCCAAAAAGATAATCTCCAATCAAAAACTTACCAAAACATCTATAAATTGAAGACATTGTTCAATCCATTGCTTCTTCAGTAGGTTAACAAATCAAATCTTGGATCCCACCTAAGAATAAAGCTTTATATAATGCTTGTTTCGCTTGGGTGGAGATTGATATCACCAAGAAACTTCATCAACAGGTTTAATTAGGATTTGGCAGTAACAAAGGAGCTTAGATCTACATTAATTATAAGAATGTGCCTAAATATTGCGATCAGTAGTTTCATATGGGTCATGAGAAGCTATCTGATATTAGAGTCTAAAAATTACGAATGCAACTAGTGAGGAAACAAATCTACTAATAGAGAAAGAATTTAGCAAATCTGATAAAGTACCTAAGATGCAAAATGATACAAAGGCTGCAAAAGAAGATACTGAGGATGAGGAAATCATTGAAGCAATAAGACCTCTGGATTCTGATCACAACTTGCTGCAATCTTCTGATTCTAGTTCTCCATCAGACGGATACCTAACTCCTAACAAAGATAACACATGAAGTCTTCCATCAACTCTCACTCTTATGACGAAAGAAGTTAATCCAATTTTTCAGAAAATTCTTGAAAAAAATCTAAAACAAAAAAGAATAAACAAAAGAGCAAAACCTTTAATGATTAAATCTCTTTAGTTTACAGAGACAAGAAGATCATCATTCACAAGTCCCAAATGATTAAATCCGTATGTTGGAACATACGTGGAGCTGGAAATCAATCTTCTATGAGAAGACTGAAATCAATAGTTAGAAAATAAAAAATAAAGACCTTATTCATCTATGAACCAATGATCATCAGCAACCAGATTGACTCTATGTCAAATAAGCTTAACATTTCAAACCACTTTACAAATGCATCCATTAAAATATGGAGACTCTGGCATGAAAATCTAGCTATCAATATCATAACTGATAATGCTGGAAATGAAACGATAGAGGACTATCCAATGTTTGTATTCTGGAATAAAATTAAGAGACTAAAAAAGGTTTTGAAATAGTGGAACAATAATTACTTTGGAGATGTATTTGACAAGGTGATTCAAACTAAAGAAAATATCAAAGTATGTGAAGCCAGATACATTATTTCTAACAGCCTAGAAGGCAAAAACTTCATGTCTAAAGCCAGAGCTGAGCATCTACTTACTCTTTCAATGGAAGAAGAATACTGGAAGCAAAAATAATATGCTAACTAGATTCAAAGATGGAGACAAGAATACTAGAACTTACCATAACTATGTTAAGAGAAAAAGAACAAAAGTGAAGGATATCAAGAATAAAACTCAACAACAAATGGCATTCTGATGAATAAACAATCAAATCATCAGCAGAGGCTTACTTTAAAGATATTCTATCTTCTTCATCTTATTCTAATACTAATCAACAGCTTGAATATATGAACAATGACATATTTAGTATTATCGAAAAAGTAATAAATTAATCAGATAACAATCTTCTTCTAGCTATTCCTAGAGAACATGAAAGTTGCAACACTATACAAAGTATAAACTCAACTGGAGCAGCTGGAATAGATGGCTTTAATAGGGGTTTTTTCACCATATGTTTGAAAATCATCTTTCATTAATGGTCAAGACATCCCTACGGGTATATTGGCTACTTTTTTTATTTAATATTAAAGTTGAAAACTCTTCTTACTGGAACCAATACAGACTTATTAGCCTTTGTTCCATGATGAACAAAATTATATCAAAATTGATTAACAATGGATTGTTTATTCTTTGCCTAAAATGATTTATGAGGCGCAGGGAGCCTACCTAAAAGAAAGATCGATCCATGAAAACATTCTAATTACAAAGGAACTAATCCATGACATTAGAAGGAAGACAAAGGCAGGAAACATAGTCATCACGGTGGACATGTCAAAGGCATTTGACAAACTCTCCCACAATTTCATATTCAAAGTATTACAGATTTTTGGCTTTAATAAAAAAGTGATCAAACTAGTTAGTAATCTTATAAAAGAAATCTTTAAACTAAAAAGAGGAGTGAGAAAGGGGGATCCCTTATCCCTCAGACTATTCATTTTGGCAGAAGAAATTCTACTAATGGGTTTGAATGCTCTGTTTAAATCTGATAAATCTTTAAGATTCTCTAATAAAAGCAAGATAATCATCTCAAGTTTAGAATTTGCAGATGATTTATTAATATTCTCTAATATATTAACTACTTATATGAAGAAAATTGGAAATATTTTGCATGTATACCAAGATATCTCATGACAATCACTTAACACGGTAAAACAGTTATCATAACAGCAGCTAATTTTCCCCAGAACAGAATAAGAACAGTGGCAATCCAAACTAGTTTCAGACATCTCCCAATAACTTACATGGGAATGACACTATGTCCACACAACAAAGTAGCTAACTTCCTCCCTCTACTGGAAAAGATAAAAGAAAATATAGCAAACTGAAATGATAAAAAATTATCATATGGTAGTAGACTTACATTAGTTAATTATGTGCTAATGTTCATTCATTTTTATTAGTTACAAAGTTATTGGTTGTCTTCTGCTATTATTAAAAAGATAGAAAGAGTACTGAACATTTTTATTTACGGTTCAAGTAATGAGGAAAACTACCTTCCTTAGTCTTCCTCATGCAAGTGAAGGAGGACAAAATGTAAGAAGTCTGCAAGATATTCAAAAATAATTCTCATACAAGTTGGGGATAAGATTCAAGGAAAATAACTCTATTTTGGCTAATCTACTTCATAGTATCTACTGTAAAGGAAGCCACCCTCTCCAACTCAACTAATCCAAAAAGGTCTCACAAACATGGAAGAGGTTGTCTAAAATAAAATAGTTTGTTGAGGACAATATGAGGTGGATAATAGGTCAAGGTAATGTTGATCTATGACTGGATAACTGGTATGGCAGACTTCCCTTTATTAGTCTCAATTCAAGCTCTATCAACAATTGGTTTAAATAAATTATGGTCAAGTCCTTTTGGGATAATAATACATGGAATGTCAGTAAACTTAAAACTTTATTAATTGATTTCAACATTAAACTTGTATCCAAAACCAATATGAATGACCAAGTTAAAGATGTTATCTACTGGATCCCTTCCAAAGGTGAAAATTTGACATCAAAGATACAATGCAGATTATCAGACCATGCTAATTAGTCTAGATCAAAGAAACAAAGTCAAGATAAAAGGGGATACATTCTCAGAAACTTCGACAATAAAGTACATCACAACCATGCTTATTAGTCTGGATCATGCAAATCTTCTAAAGAATAACATTGGAAACAAAACAAAAAAGAGGTAGAAACCTTAGGGTGCATCAATCATTTGAAAATGAGAAAAAATGTTACTTACCTTACATGGATTCCACCACTCCCTGGAAGATAAAAACTTAATTCAGATGTTTGTTGTCTCGCAACTGGTGAATCTAGTGGAGCATTGATCATTTGAGATTTCATGGGGAATATCATCCATGGCTATGAGAATAATTATGGAATGGTTTATCTCCTTAAAGTTGAAGCTTGTGCATTACGTGACGACCTACAAATATGCAAAATCAATGGAATAAGGGAAGTAGACATAGAAACAGATTCTAAAATCCTAGTTTCTCTCATTTCTTCTGGAAGCTTTCCTAATCACCTGAAATCTGTTTTACATAGCATAAGATCTTTAATTACCAGTAACATGATTCTTCATCACATTTTTAGAGACAAAATCGATCATTTGACTGGCTTTCTTGATGGACTCTAAGATTTAAAATGAAAATTGACTATAAAACGTTCAAACCTTCAATTGAACTCGAAGCAATAACATTCTCAGAATACCTACAATTTGGCTATATTAGAATTGAGTAACGAATTACCTTCTCTGTTTTTCAGAAACTCGAAGAGCCTATGTCCTCTGTCTTCTTGCAAATGAACAAACATTAAGAAGATCAAGTTGAAGAAAAGGAAAGGCTCTCACAGCTCTCAAAAGGCAATTCCAGAGACCTTTGGATTGACAATAAAGGTTTTATGCTCATAGAAAGGTAGTGGATGAATCGAACTGATTTCTTAAGTTAAATCCAAAGATCCCTCTTGTCTTTGTGCTGGAAGCCCATAATCCATTGAGGTTTGATTTAAAGTTAGCTCCTTAAGTTGCTATGGACTTTTGTCGATTGTGGTTCTAACACTCAAAGACACTAAAACGATTCAAGCACTCATTGAGAAAAGCTCTTAAAAGACTAAGTCTCCCCTCGCTCTAGATCTTAAAATTCAAGGAGGGAAATGAAATTTTATTTCACTAGGACGCCATTCCTTGTTAATTTACTGTAAAAACTGAAGGTTTCAATTTAAACCTTGTAACGCCTCATTCTAGTGGTTCATTTTTTTGTTAAATTAAAAAAGTGTCTTAACCTAAAATAATAACGATAATAATAATAATTTTTGAGTTAAAACAAAAGATAACAAAGATTGAAAAATAAATATAAATAATAAATAAATTAATGAGACTGTGATATTTTTGGATTCTAGATTGTTGTTTTTTATAAGGTAGCGGATACCCACAACCAATATAAAAGAGAAACGTCAAAGTGGAGCAGAGCAAAGGGAAAATCAAGGAAGATCCGAAGCATAAGAAGAGAGAGAAAACTCAAAATAATAAGGAAGAGCAGATAAACGTTTAAGCCGAGCAGAGCGTATATGAAACTGAGCGCACTCAGCGCTTAACCGAGTTGAATAGGAAGTAGACTGGGCGTGCGCAACGTTAAGTTAATACAAAATATAGTATGCACGGTCAAAAATTCTAAAGGCAAAATATCTTAAGACCGAGATCGACTAGATCAAGAATGGGCGAGCATAAAAACTGACCGAGTAAACTATTGAAAGTTGTTCTGCTCGGAAGGTCGTCAAACGAACTGTTGTTACCGCTTGCTAGTATTTATAGAGGTCAGCATGGAAGACTACATTAAAGACCGATGATCAAGTATAAACAATCAACTATCATATAACTTTTAAGATCGTTAATTAAGGAATACACTCAACAATCATTTTAAATTGAGTCTCTTCGTATTAATTATTTGTAACTAATAAGAAAGTAACTGCCAAAAGTAGTATAGATAAGAGTTAAGAACGATGTAGAAATATATATGTTCACAAATCTTCTTGAATCAATAATACTATTATCTAGATATATTAGTGTTTAGGTTTTTCCCATAACATTTTTGGCGCCGTCTATTGGTTTGGATTATTTTGGGTTCGGGGTAGTTTGGTAAAGTGTTTTGGTAAGAATGAAGTATTTAGTGTTTAGTGTAAGGAGTAGTGAGATAAATAAGCAGCCTACTTGTATTAAATGTTGATCACCCTCATTAATGAGAGTGGTTGGGATATTTGTACACTTAATTTAATGACCTATGGGTTTACCGGGTCAAGTTATGAAACTAGGTCAAATTTAAGGACCCATTAGTCTTTTAAGTATATTACCAAATAACTTAGTCAAAAAGTGTTTCACATTTGTCCTGTTCGGATTTTCCGGTGGAGTGTTATGGTCCGAATTTCCCCTATCTGGATTAAGCAGTAGGTTGTGTCTGAAGTATCCGAACTCATCAGTAGCCCCTTTTTTAGGGCTCACAAAATATTTTTGGTAGGGCTAAAAATCTATCAATCCAGTGTCAACTTCACCCAATCTGCGCATGTCGTCCGAACTAAGAAGTTCATTTTCAACATGAACCGAGTTCAAAAGTTATCAAGATTGGTTTCTCTTCCCAGAATTCTAAGAATTTTCTTCTTGGATCGTGGGACACGTGTCAATATTTGGTTTGACCTACCAACCGTTATTTTTCCTAGACCGGCGCACCCACTAAGTCTAAAAAGTTACCTAGACATTTTATTGTTCACACGTTTGCGCAGCCTTCAATCATTGCAAAACCCTCTTCAACTTCTCCTAGGTAACTGTTACCTTTTTCCTGTTATATAAATACTCTTTCACTATTTCATTGTCTTCCACACTCAAAGCGTTTTTAGAGAGATTCCCATATTTACCTTCAAGTCGTTCTTGAGAGGTTTTATGTTCACAGTCTGAAACACACCAGTAAAAGAGGGCTGATTAAATTTATCATAGTTAGAAAGAGCGAAGAAAGTAGAAAGAGAGAATCATATCGCCGTTGGCCTCCCAGTTTCTCCAAGTGAGAAATCCAGTCAACCAAGTCAGGACACCGATCAAGGGTCTTCCTCCTCCAAAAACCGTAGGCCCAGATAGCTTTTATTCAAAACCAAAACCTCTCACCTCTGCCTCATGGTTTTTCTGTTCAAGAATCCCAACCTTCTGTACCTAAGGAGAAAGCAGTTTCAAGTCTTCAGAGAAGATAACCCCTCGTCGGACGACCCACCAAACAAAAACTCAATCTACACATTCACTGTCAAAACCCTCCGGATCTAAGGTATCTAAAGCAACTCCAAGGGCCAAGCCCTCCGGATCCCAACCTCAGCCATAAACTAGGCCTTTAGACGCAACAAGCGCTCAACCATCCGAACAGTATAATGTGCAAGAAACTGACTCCCTTCCTTCTAAGGCAGCTGATAAACCTTCCACAGTGATGGAATAGATTTTGGAAGACATCATCGAGGAGGCCTCCTTTGAGACCGAGGCATCAGGTCAAACGGGGGATGTTGCTTCGGATACGAAGGGCAAAAGTAAGGTTAAAGTCTGTATGACTCATCTGGACTCGCTTTTAGAGTGCCTAGACGGCAAGGTAGGCCATTGCTTCAAACATGTTAGTGTCAAGTACTTGTCGGCCCTACAAAACATAAATGATATCTACACCCATACTACTGAGTTGGGCCGAATATGAACAAAATAGAGGATGTCAGAGTCAATAAAGTTAAGGATACCTATTAATTCGGAGACTCTCATGGACTGCAAGCTCAATGAGGTGGTAATTTTCACCGAAGTGCTAAATTGGGGACTCTAGTTTCCATTGAACCCATAAATTGTCAAGTACTTCAACTTGGTTAAACTTTTCCCTAGCCAGCTAATCCCCAATGCCTGGTACTCTCTTATTGTTTGCATCATGGTATCAAGGTTATCGAAAATCCCCCTTCGGATGGAGCAGGTTGCTGCTGTGGTAAGCTTGTGCAAGAATCATCAAATTCCATTCTACCATCACAACATGTGGAACAACTTTAAAGTTGTGGATGACTTGCTGGAATCCGAAAAGAACTAGAGGACACAATTTTTTATTGTTAGTGGGACATGGGAAAATGGAACGAAGATTAAGGCCAACATCAACCTTAGCATGCTGACTAGCAGGTGGAAAAATCATGGTAATTTCCTTTCCTCTCTTTGTCTTTCACATTTTTTTCTTCTTAAATTATAAGTGTTTTCCTATTCTGATTGGCTTGTTACTTCTTTTCCGTGCTGCCGAAGGAGTTCACCGAACATTTGGAGGAGGGGAAAAAGACTTGTGCAAAACTCACATGGGAAGAGAAAACCACCCTTCCTCCTCTGGCGTGATTCTCAAAAGGACAGAGGCCAAGGATGGTAAATTGTTCTTACCTTCCAGAGCAAAGGCTCCTAGTAAGATGAAGAACAAGAAGAAGAAAGCTGCAACAGAGTTGGCTCAAGCAGCCACAGAAGGGACTGGTTCGGGAAAACAAGGGAGAATTGATGCATCCCTGATCAAAGCAGTAGAGGCTCAAAAAAGTAAGGGAGGATGGAGAGTCGCAGAACCCACCAAAGCCTCCTAAGAAGGAAAAAAAATGGAGGGCCAACAGTGATGAGAAGGCTGCTAAGAAGAAGAAGGTTACCCAGGGAGAAGAAAAAATTATTCATCCTTTAGAAATCGAACCTCCATCAGCCCCTGTTGATCCTACCTTGCAAGAGAAAATCCCAACAGATCTACAGTCCGGAAAGATTTTTGGGGGAGGGAACAAAGAAGTGGACATTAGTGCCCTTCAAGACATTGATTTGTACTTCAATGATTCTAAGAATGATGATTTTGCAAGTCCCTACCGTCCCTCTAGCTCTGCCAATATGGTGACCTTCAATGGTAAATCTTTCTCCATCTCTGGAGAGCAAGATGTTTAGAGCCACTCCCTCCTCGGTCTTATCCGTCCAATACTTGAACTCGAAAGGCAAGTGAAAAGTCAGACCACCCTTATCAACTCCCTCACCTTTGACAAGCAATCCCCGTCAAACAATCTCCTAAATGCTCAGCAGAGAATAGAGGAACTGAAGAAGGTGATGGAGGAACTGAAGCAGGACAAGGAGGATTCGAAAACCAAGTTAGCCTCATTGGAAGTAGCCAAAACTGCAACATATATTGGATAAGATAAATTTAATGACAGCCTTCGAAGTGGTTCCTGCCAAAGGAGTTGTCTCTATCCACTTTGAGAAGTAATCAACAACAACTATAATAGTTCTGTATACCACGGATGCCATAGGCAGAGGTCCAACTAAGTCCAATCCTCAATGGGAAAAATTTATTGGCTCAGAAGTAGACTCCATAGGTACTGCTGGCACATGAATTTAATTGCCATACCTTTGACATGGATCACACTTCTTTACCATTTCTTTAGTATCTGCCATTATGGATGGCCAATAGTACCGAACCCATAACACTCTACGGGTTAGTGCCCTGTAACCACAATGTGTTGATCATTCTCCATCATGTATTTCGGATAAAAAGACTTGAGATTCTTCAACCTCCAAATAACACAGGAGAGGTCTACTGAAATATTTTTTATAGATAACTCCCCTTATGATAAAAAAAACCATGAGCCTTATGTTTAATCTTTCTTGCCACAGCTTTATCCGGGGGCAAAACTCCATCAGAAATATATTGAAGAAGGGAAAACCTCCAGTCTTTAGGTTGAATTACCTGTATGCTCAACTTTCCTCATCTTTCTTGTTTTAACTTGGTTATATGGATGGGAATTCTTGTATGTGAATCCAAGGGTAGGATTCTGAATATGTTATGGTTGCTAAAGAATCTGCCAGTGTGTTCTCTGACCTAAGAATATGCTCATAACAAACACTTTTAAAGTTGGCTTCCACCTCTTTCAAGATGAGTAAGCATTTGATCAGTTGCTCTTTCTTCGCCTCAAACTGACCTTGAGCGTGATGGATAATAAGGTGAGAGTCACTCATCAACCGAACTCTCTTAGCCCCACATAAGAAAGCCAATTTAAGACCAATTATAGATGCTTCATATTCAGACTCATTATTATAAGCCCTGAACCCAAAGCATATAGCCTGGTACATCTTATCACCATACGGAGAGGTTAGAAAGATTCCATCCCCATACCATATTGTGCTTGAACCACCGTCAGTTCGGACTGCCCACTCTTTCTTGGTTTTCTCTTCTGAAGTTT
The DNA here is from genome assembly GCA_036936605.1 of Limnanthes douglasii subsp. nivea. Lineage (NCBI taxonomy): Eukaryota > Viridiplantae > Streptophyta > Magnoliopsida > Brassicales > Limnanthaceae > Limnanthes > Limnanthes douglasii. Next base: position 50,271,860 of record JAUPFV010000003.1, read on the forward strand.
GTTTGGAGTTCCTGTCCGAATGGAATACTACCAGGAAATCGGCTATTGATTGAGCTTTGATAGCTGTTTGTGGGGCAAAATCAATATCATAATCACCCAACTCTACTAAACACTTGGTCATTCTGCTTGATATGTCTACCTTTTGAAGAGCATTCTTTAACAGGAAAGATGTCTGGACGATGATGGAATGAGACTGAAAATACGGAATCATCTTTATTGCCGTAATCACTAAGGCTAGTGCCAAATTTTCAAGCTTTAAGTACCTCTTCTCAGCATCTATTAAACTTTTGCTGATGTAGTACACCGGACGAGGGTAATTGTCCACTTCTCTTACCAATACTGCACTTATAGCACATTTTGACACAGCCAAGTATACATAGAGTGTTTCTCCTTAGATGGGTTCAAAAAGAGTCTTTGAGGATAAGTGTTTCTTTATTTCAACAAAAGCTTGGATTCATTGTGGGGACCAATTAAAATCTTTAACATTCTTCAAGGTTTGGAAAAATGGAGCACATTTGTCTGAAGACCTTGAAATAAAATGATTCAGAGCAGCCAATCTTCCAGTGAGCCTATGGACTTCTTTAATATTCTGAGGAGGATCCATTTCCAATAGGGCATTAAGCTGATCTGGATCGGGCTGTATTCATTTCTCACTTATCACATAACCCAGAAACTTTCCAGAACGAACCTCGAATATACATTTTTCTGGATTCAGTTTCAAATTCACAACTGTCAAATTAGCAAATTTTTCTTGAAGATCAATTATATACAAATCCTCCTCTAAGATTTTAGCCATCATGTCATCTATGTATACCTCCATATTTCTACCAATCTGACTAGCAAATGTTTTGTTCACCAACCTATGATAACTAGCCCCATCATTTTTTAACCCAAAAGGTATCACCTTGTAGCAATGGAGACCTGAGTCTATGATAAAGGTAGTATGATCTTGATCATTCGGATCCACCTGTATCTGGTTGTACCCAGAGAAAGCATCCGTGAAGGACAACAACTTGTTTCCAGAGGTTGAGTCTACCAACTGATCTATCTAGGGGACTGGATAAAGATCTTTTGGGCAAGCTCTGTTGAGGTTTATAAGGTTTTGTTTTGCTAAAGTGAATTGCTAAGGAAACATTTTAGAGAGAGAAAGTGCTTAAGAGTTTTTAGAGATAGAAAACACAAGTACAAATGAGTTTCAAGTAAAAGTGTTCAACCCCTTTATTAGAATAGTCTGGTCCTTTATATAGATGAGCCAAGACTTAGTCTCAAACTGAATCTGTTACAAAAATGAACTAATTGCTATTTAGTCTTTACAAATTATACAAAGTTACAACAGCTTCCTAAAACTTACATCTCTCACAAATTAAAGACAAAACTTACATTAATTACAATTAAGTCCCTAAATTCACATTGTTTACAAATTAATCCTTAAAACCGATTTCCATATCAGAGGTCAGTGAAATAAATACACATACGCCATTTCTCATTCTTTTTTTTACCAACACCGGATTGGCAGTCCACAAAGGATACTGGGATTTCTTTATGTGTCCCATCTTAGTAATCCGATCAACCTCTTGAACTATCACATCAGCTTTTTCCTTAGAAAAAGCTCTCTTTTTTCTGTACAACAGGTGCAATATCACTCCGGATTGAAAACTTGTGTGAGATAATGCTTGCGGGAACTTCGGTTACATCACCATTGTACCAAGCAAAGACATGGTGATTGTTTAGTAAAAAGGACAACAATTTCGTTTTCAGCTCTGGCGCCATTCTGGAACCAATCTTGATATTTCTACCCTCCGCAAAGGAGTGGGTTTCAATTTCTTGAACTGGTATTATAACACTAGGAACCTCTCTTCGGTCATCAATATCACCCTCTCCCTCATAAGGCTCGAGTAACTGCTAATCTTCATTAATCCGAACTTCTCCGAAAGTCTTAGGAGAAAGAGTCGTTGCATACCACTCCATGGCTATTTTCTGACTACTTCGGACAATACCTAATTGCCCTTGAACTGCATACTTCAAGCATTGATGGACTGATGAGGCCATAACATGCATTGTGGAAAGCTAAGACCTCCCAAAAATCGCATTGTAAGATGTGGGGCAATCTACCACAACAAATAGCACCCTCGCCATCTTTTTAAAGGGCCTCTTACCCAATAGCATTTCTTCCTCAAATTCCCCAATTACATCCGCAAAGCTCCCTCTGAAACACACAATGGTTCTGTTTGAGCGTTGAATGATGGCATGAGTCCTCATCTGCTTATAGGAGCTTAATAAAATGGTGTTTGCCAAACTGCATGTGTCTATTAAAATCCAGCGAATATCATTGCCCCCAATAGATGCTCATATCACCATCGCATCCTCATGAGGCCCAGCAATATTTCTCAAATCATCCTCATCAAAAAATATGAATGGAAAAGGGATTTGGAACTGATCAGAAGACATTCCCCCTTCCAACTGAGTGGCCAAACTATGCACATGCCTCTTTCTGGGTAAAAAACACGGTTAGTCCTCCATGTTTACCACTTGTATCAACATAGTCCCTTTCGTTCACTTCTACATAAAATTCATCCCCTTCGTTTTAAAAATTTGCAAATATAGTCCCTCTGCACATATAAACCATTTAAAAACTTACATGTGGCACTTAAATTCTAAGTTTTGTATCACTTTTGGTCCCCAAATCCCAAGTTTTGTATCACTTTTGGTCCCCTAGAATATGTGGAGGGACTAATCATGCAAATGTTTAAAGTGAAGGTTGTGAGTTTTATGCAGAAGTGAACGAAAGGGACTATGTTGATACAAGTGGTAAACATGCGGGATTAAAAGTGATTTTTAGCCCCTCTTTCTTGACGAATGAGTAGGTGCTGTCACAGTATCTCCTCCAAAGATGGTAAGTGACTCAAAGAAACTGATTAATCCGGACACCATCCTGGTTTGCTCTGTTATGACCCTCACTTTGTTCCGAGTTGGATCAAGATCCAGGTACTCAGAATCAACATCAAATCTTTCAAGAATCACCATTGCCCCTTCTTGAGCAGATGTTCCTACATTGTTTGTAGGGCCCGCTCGGGGAGCACTGTCAGGCCTGTTTCCACTCCTTCTTTTGACATAAGCCCCAGCTTGCCTATTTCAATAAGATTTTGCAGTAATTGTTTCAATGCTATGTAGTCTTGAGTATTATGGCATATATCATTATGATATTGGAAAAAACAAGTATTTTGACTTTCTCTTGGAGATTGCAGTGCCGCCGGTTTCCGGAAATGGACTCCATCCTTGGTTTTTTCATATATGGTGGCCACATTCTCTCTTAACTCTGCAAACCACTCTGATTGAACCCAAGGACCTCTTTTAGCTCTTGACTGCTGCCTCTGAGACTGATTTTGTATGGACTGAGTCTGTTTAGCCTGGTTGGACCCTTGTCCGGTCTTCTTAGCCTTATATCTGGACTGTTTCTGAGCTGTTGGGGTGGACCTCACTTGACGGTGCACCCTGGTTTTCTTGGTTTCTTCCACATTAATATGTTTTCCTACCTGAATCAACAAGCCACCCCAGGTCATGGCTTTGTTCCTAGTCACTAAATCAGCCAAGTTCCCATAGTCAACCCTTGTCTTAGAGAAGAAATTGCCACTTGCTCGAAGCAATCTGTTAATTCATTCTTTGTATTCACGAATCGACTTATATAATCCTTTAAGGACTCATTTGGTTCTTGGGCACAATGGATTATGGTATCTCCATTACCCTTCACCTCTTTACTCCTAACAAATTGTCTTCGGAAGGCAACCTAGAATGTATCAAAGTTTCTAATACACCCCTGGGGTAAGTTGTTATACCACTTAAGAACACTTCCCATAAAATTTTGAGAGAAGGCTCTACACAAAAGTTTGTCATCATCATCAAAATTCATCATGAAGTTCTTAAATTCCTCCAGATGGTTGTCCGGATCATTACTTCCATCATACTTCTCCATTTTGGAGCTATCAAATCTTTTGGGTAGGTTTCCAGAGAGTATTTTGGCAGACGAAGGTGACTGTCTCCAGTTCTTATTACGACTAAAGACTGTATCTTCGTTAGGTGTTGCAAAAATACCTGGTTTGGTCTGAAAAGCAAAAGGATCAATCAGCAACTGATCATCATGCATGTGAGATGACCCTTTGCCCAGATGTTTTTTAAGCCTACCATGCATATCCCTCTTTCTTGAATATTTCTTGATTAGCTTCATATTTTTTCTGGATCAACCTTCATCACTACTTGAGGACAAGGCCTCCTCAAGCTCAGCCTCATTCGAAGAGCTGCTGGAGGATTCCGGATCTGAACTTTTAACAGGCTTGGACTGATGTGTCTTCTTAAAGCTAACATGAGTCTTTTTTAACTCATGTGAGTCTTTATTGATGGATCATTCTCACTAGGGTTGTCAATATGATGAATAGTTGACACCCCTGATTTCTCCCTTATACCCTTTTCTGCTTGTTTTATGGCCCTTAACGCCTCTACTTTTGCTCTCAACTTGTCTTGCTCTTCAATGGTGTATTCTTTTTTTTCCTCAACCGTTTCCACCACAGGAGGTGGAGTCCATTGTTCGTTCGGATTCATCCGAACTAGTTTTTTCTACTCATTTTGAATGCAAGATTCAGGTACCTTCGTGCTCCCACTGTGGTCACCAATTTGGTTTGGATTATTTTGGGCTGGGGTAGTTTGGTAAAGTGTTTTGGTAAGTTTGAAGTATTTAGTGTTTAGTGTAAGGAGTAGAGAGATAAATGAGCAGCCTACTTGTATTAAATGTTGATCACCCTCATTAATGAGAGTGATCGGGGTATTTATACTCTTAATTTAATGACCCATGGGCTTACAGGGTCAAGTTATGAAACCGGGTCAAGTTTAAGGACCCATTAGTCTTTTAAGTAGATTAGCAAATAACTTAGTCAAAAGATGTTTCACATTTGTCTTGTTCGGATTTTCCAGTGGAGTGTTATGGTCTGAATTGCCCCTGTCTGGATTAAGCACTGGGTTGTGTCTGAAGTATCCGAACTCATCATCTATGGCAAAAATCAAAAACGTTTTTTTACAAACACCAATTGTAGTAACGAGATCCGAGATCGATATTGAACCTAGAGAAAGACGTATCACTACGGCTAACCCTAATCAAGTGACTGAGCTAAACGTGGGCTCAGTTCTCCCATTGCTACCTGACCAGGGAAACATAGAAGACGCCTTGCAGAGAAACCCCCTCGGTTTCGGTGGACCCACCTATTGCACTAGCAATCGCGGAATTGGTTACCAACCTGGCAGATCACCCTCTTCAAAGCTTCCTAGAGGACGCAATTGAAGTCAGGCGTTTCGAGCAGCAGATCCTAACAATGCGGGTGGCACAAGGTAAGGCCGATCGAGACCAGGAAGTCAGAGACCTGGCAAATAAGGTGACATTGCCGGAGCTACAGGAAGAAGTTAACACTTTGACCACGAAGCTGCGAACGGACGAGCAGCAGCGTCTTCCGAAGTCTGTTGTTGAGGTAAGCCGAGCAGCAATGTGAGAAGGATCCTCCAAAAGGGACAAGCATAGTGAAGGAACATGAGAAAGGTGTGGGCAAAAGTGCCAGAGGCAGGCCTCCCTAAAAAATGATAAAGAAGGAGTGATTGAACTGTACAATCACGTACGCCCGACTATGGCTGCCTACATTCTCAAGGAATCGCCCTTTGTAGAAAAAATCCTCGCCGCCAGCTCCCAAGGAAGTTTGACCTTTTTCACTTGGAAGTATATGACGGATCGGGAGACCCCAAAAGGATTTTGGAGCGGTTCAGGAACATGATGCTTGCATTTAACCCAGACGACGTAATGTTGTGTAGGGCTCTTTCCATGACCCTCAAGGGCAACGCAATGCAATGGTTCAGAAGCCTCCCTAAAGGTACCATAAGCGACTACGCAGGACTTTGGAGTGCATTCAGAAACCGGTTAGTGGGTAACAAAGAGCTACGCCAGGATCCTGACTCCATCATGGACCTTTACCAAAAAAAAAGGGAGCATCTCAAAGGGTATATCATGAGATTTTTCCATGCCATGAACAAGCTCCCCGATATGGAAGAAAACATGGCGGTAGCCTCCCTAAAGCGGGGATTAGACAGGCAAGGTAAGTATACGTCAATCTGATCATGTTTCTATGTGATAAAATAGATGACCTTTTGGCTCGAGCGAATCAGTTCATCAAAGTAGATGACGCCACCAAGGTCCCGTTACCGCTAGGGTAAACTACTCCAGCCACCAAAATATCTGTGGATGATAGCAGAAGGAACGAAGACAGACCTCACAGGAAACAATCGCTTCAGAGGTCGCCAAACTACTTGGGCTCGGCCATATTCTTCGTGTACGGTATCCACTATGGATTGTTTACCCGGTCCTGGTAAAGAAGAAAAGCGGTGATTGGCGAATGTGCGTTGACTTTACCGACTTAAATAAAGTGTGCCCTAAAGATGCTTACCATTTGCCACGCATGGACTAGTTGGTAGATTTTGCGTCCGGCTGTGTATACATGTCATTCATGGACGCGTATTCAGGATACAATCAAATCTGAATGCTCCCAAGCGACGAGGAGCATACCGCCTTCCAAACCGAGTGAGGCATTTAATGCTACATTGTTATGGCTTTCGGGCTGAAGAATGCAGGCTCCACTTACCAGCGCTTCATCAACCAGATCTTTAAAGACCAATTAGGCCGCGACATGGAGGCCTACATTGATGACATGATATTCAAAACTAATTACCTCGATCGACATTTAGACGCACTGAGCAACATCTTCGCAATATTACGTAATTATAACCTAAAGATGAACCCATTAAAATGCTCATTTGGTGTCCGAAAAGGCACATTTTTAAGTTACATAGTCAGCAAAAAAGGCATAGAGGCCGACCCCGCACAGTTACATGCGTTACTACAAATGGCGCCCCCATCTAACATCAAAGAAGTTTGTGCCTTACCGGACGCTCACGGCCTTATCCCGCTTCATATCAAAGGCCTCGGATAAAAGTCACCCTTTCTTTGGTGTGCTACGTGGAGCAAAGAAATTTTCTTGGAACAACGAATGTGATGCAGTATTCACCGCCTTAAAGGTTTACCTTACCTAGCCTGAAATACTCACTGGTCCGGCGCCAGGTGACTCTTTGTATCTATATTTGCACGTTTCTGCTCACGCTGTCACTGCGGTACTCGTTCAAGAAATAAACAACCTTCGACTCCCTATTTATTACACTAGTAAATTGTTAGCTGATGCAGAGACGCGTTACATGAATCTTGAAAAAACTTGCTTTGGGCTTGGTAGTAGCAGCTCGCAAATTCTGGCGCCGACGCATTAGCTAAAGCGGCCGCGGAAACTAACCACCCTTTCCTCATATCTCAAGAACTCCCTAACACCGCTCACTACCTCCAGATGTCTCCGGTATGTTCAATCAACAATGCTCAAGATTAGCAAAGTCCTTTCATACTATATTTCATTCAAGGAACACTACCGACAGACAAAGCTCTCTCCCGCGCTTTCCAGATAAAATCAACCAAGTACTGCCTACTCGACAACACATTATACCGTAAAAGTATAACCAGGCCGCTGCTATGGTGCCTAGATAAAGAGGAACCCGCTTCAGTTCTTCATGATCTACATGCAGGGGATTCTGTGGCACACTGTGGCCATCGCAGTCTTATCTGCAGATTCCTTCTCACCGGGTATTATTGGCCTGAACTCGCTGCCAACGCCGAATTCCTAGTCCAGCAATGCCATGCTTGCCAGCAATATGCTCTTACCACCCATATCCCGGGCGAGCCCGTGACAACGACCCTTATTCTCTGTCCCTTCGATAAGGGGGGGATATACCTCGTTGGACCTTTTCTTATGGCCACAAGAGGCTAAAGCACTGACTTGAATCAGGTATCAAGAGGTTCTTGACTTATACACCACCAGATCCTCGCACACTTTGGTATCCCGCGGATTTTAATGATGGACAATGGGCCTCAGTTTCAAAACAATGCGCTCTTCATTTTTTGTGAAAGATTCGGTATCACACAACACTTTTCCACCCCTACGACCCCCAAGCCAATGGTCAGGTCTAGGTCACCAACCATACCATCCTGGATGGTATTAAGGAGGAACTCCCTTTGCTATGGTGTACGGGTCTGAGGCCCTTCAACCTGCAGAAATGCTAGTTACCTCTCATCGCGTCACTAACTACTCATAAGAAAACAATGACGTCAGGAAAACAACGGATATCGACTTAATTGAAGAAATGTGAGATCAAGCGCGCATCAGAGCAGAGCACTACAGAATTCTGATGCGAGGCCGCTTTAAATCAAGACTTCGTCATGAAAAAGGTCTTCCAAGGAACTGGCAACAATAAGCTGGGGAAGCTCGGTCACAATTGGGAAGGGTCGTACACAATAATTGCTAAAGAACACCATGGAGTATTCCACCTTGTAGATGCAGAGGGAAATGCCTTTAAATTTCCTTGGAACATTAGTCACCTTAAGTTATATCATATTGCGATTTAAAAATTTAGATGCGCTCTTCTTCCCTTCTGAGGGCGCGGAAGGGTTTTTTTATTGAGGCATTTACACACCTACTATTATCAGTACATTTTATTGTTTTCATCATTCTTGTGTTATACTTATTTTTCTGTAACTCCGCGATAGGGTCACTGACCACGCCTAAAGGGCTATGAAAAAGGAGTCATACTGTGCCATTCTTAGACAAGATCTAAAAAAATGACAAACAGACTAATTGGCCACGTCCAATGGGCTATGTTAACGGGCCATACTTTGCTTAATACCACACTCCGGTATTATAATCGTGAACTAATCCAAGCCCAATGGGTTACGAAAATGGCCGAACCGGTCGCTCCACAGACTTAACTATGGCTAATTTACTAGTCATAAGTTACGCAATGATTCCTATGGTGCTCGATCTTACAGAAAAAGTTCTAAATATGAACAAATATAAACACATAATACGTAATTACTACTAATCATCCAGAAACAAAAAATGTCTATAAACACCAACACAAGGCCTTCAAGGCCCTAAAACAATGTCTTTATAAATGTTTCACTTTAAGGTTTAGCAGATTTCCCCACAACCTCCTCCATAGCATCTGGTTTCCCTTTCTCCACCACAGCGAGCAATTTTTTATGAGGACCCAGATCCATTTATAGATTCAACGTCATCAGCTCCGCCACAAGCTTCATTTTGTCCTTATGTATCTTACCCATGGCTACCTGCATCACCTGGTGCTCCCTGGCTTCAAGATCAGCAACAGCTTTCCTCTTCAGCTCCGCTACTTGACCGCACCTTTCTTCTCTTTCTTTCTGAAGCTCAGACAACTGCATTTTCACCATGGCTAGTTCAACCGACAGATCGGCCACCTTGGCAGCCTGCTCCTCTACCTTGCCTGCCTGGCGCACATTTTTATCCAACAGCTGGGAATTTTGGGTAATCAGTGACTCATTCTTCTTTAGCAATTCATTATTCTGGACGGACAATAGTGTGGTGCTATTCATCGTCTCCAAGCAATGCTTGTTCTCAGAATCTCTCTTAGCGTATGCTTTACTCAGTTAATGTAACATCTCCTCGTTCTCCTGTTGTGCTTTTTCTGCGCGCTGCCTCGCCACTCCATAGGCATTCCTAAACCGAGCTAGTTAGTTATTCAGCCCTTGCAAAGAGCCAAAAGACATAGGTTCTGGCTTCCACTTCTCCATCATTCGGACATCAACTAGCGATATTCGCCGATATGCAAGAGCATGTGAGTTATACTGCATCTGCACAGAAACATACCAAATGGCTTCGATACGACTACCTTCTCCAATAAATAGGAATGGACATAACTGCATAGCAAAAACACATAAGTTAACATTGTTTACCTCTAATGGAAACTCCATTTGACGTTGCAGAATTTCACTCATCGGCAGCGTATCATAAAATGACAGATCAGAGCCATGTCACACTTGGTCGATGATCATTTACGAGGCTGCAGGCATCACCAACTTAGAAGAAGATTGTGACATTGGCTCGAATTGCTGAGTCCCTTACTACACCCCTTCTGACCTCTGCAAATAAGAATCTTCAGGCACCACAACTTTTACTAGCGGCGCCCCTGACCCAAGACCATGCACGAAGTTTTTCATCTGTTGCACTACTGGTGGTGGAGTCTTCTTTCTCTTTGCCTCTCCCTCCGGCTTCAGAACTTTGTCCTCAATAACAACTACTTGTGGAGACTTGCCAGAATATTTCTCTGCCTCCATTGTTTGTGGAGCATCATTTTCCTAAGCACCAGTGCTTCGTCCACCTCATCATCGTCCACTAGCGTCATCTTTCGTTGAGAAAAATGAGTCGAGCTTATGACTCCTTTCTTTTTCCTCTTCAATAGACAACCCGCCTCCCGTGCATTTTCTCCTGTGGTTTGGCCGCCTTTCAAATGGCTTCTACTTCTTTGGCCAGGATCGGAAATTTTTCCTCCTTACTTTACGTTTCTACCTCGTCACCATTTTCAGCGCTCCTTCAAGCATAAATGATGACCCACTCGCCTTTTGCGCCTTTCGTCCATGTGGCACCGATAGACCAAGCCTTGTAAAATCTCCCTCCTCATACCGCTGCTCCATCAATGCTCGCAGCCTCTCTAACATCGCCTCATCTTCACTACCACTCATAATTACTCTCGCGTCCTTTAAAATATAAAGCTCGGGAATGTGCCACAAACCAGACTTCAAGTAGTTTACCACACAGAAGACTTGCGTCGGCTCGCCTCCCCAAGCAGCGTGCGCATTAGCAGACAATTTCTCCAGGAGATTTACTGAACCTTTAGGCCAACCCTCCTTGCACCAGTCTTGATACTTCCCTTCACCTAGACCAATACATAACAACTTATAACAAATTTACAATCAACTCTACATACTTAATATCTAAAGATCTTACACTTGGACTACAAACGCCTTTCTAATTGAAGATTCAGTTTGGTACTCTCATGCTCCCAATTTCCGTGCACGTAAATAAACATATGCTTCCAAGTTTTATTAGATTTAAGAAGATTGACTATATGTCTCGCTCCATTTAATTACAGATAGAAAAACGACGATCGCACCAGTTTAGACACCTCCATCCCATCCAATACATCAGCCAAGCATAGGGGTATCCTGAAGTACTGTTAACTTAGGACAATACTCAGCAACTTCCTACAACCATTCGTCGTTAATTGAGTAGGACAAATACCAATAAAACTAAAAAAATCCCAAATTAGCGGTGGTAACGGCAGCCGCAAGCCCCACTCAAATAAAGTGGTATACAAACAGGTATCCCCTTCTTCAGTGGTATAAGTTTGATCCCCGACCGCGGTGCCCTAATAGTCATATCGTCAAGAAATCCATATATATTCCTAAAATCAGTAATGGAATCGTCGGTCAGATATCCATATTTTTGGGTAATTTTAGCAAAGTACTCATCTAACACCTCCATCTTCTCATACTCTGATTTAACTTTAACGGGTTTCTTCTTCATATTCTTCTTGGGCGCCATGATTAACCGACTGCAATTACCCAACAGTGGTTACAAGAATTCGGTCTCAACCTAGGTTACGCGGCCCTTATCTCATTAAACCCAGTATTTTGTGAAACAAAAGAGTATACACTCAGAACCTTCAAGTTTCTAACGGTATCTACTATCAAAGGCTTCCTACACGACTGTCTCCAAAACACATACATGCATCAATACTCCATGTCGACTCACGATGCACACCAACAATAGATAAAATCGCTACAAGATTCACGCAGCAAGTACAGTTATCACGATAGGAACGCTCTCTCTCTCCAACTGTCCCTCTCTAAATGCAGTTTCTTTTCTTCAGAGAGTTTAAAAGATTAAGAATTTAGGCTTTATTCAAAATAACTTGCTACTCTGGAAACAGCTCTCTCTCACTCAACCGTCACCAAATAATGGCACCTATAAAGTCACACATTGAGAAACTCAAACGCCTAGCAGGCTTTCTTATAGTAATGTGTCAAAAAATAAGATAAAGTACAACACGCACTATCACATCAGGGAGTAACACGTCACCCGCGCTTCTTTTTCTATTTATCATTTTTAATTTTTTTTCCACTCACTAACTATTTTGTAATTGCTAACTGGTCTAGGGGGAACCCTGATAAAGTAGTGGATACCCACAACCAATATAAAGGAGAAGCGTCAAAGCGGAGCAGAGCAAACAGAAAACCAAGGAAAAGCTGAAGCATAAGAAGAGCGAGCAAACTCAAAATAATAAGGAAGAGTGGATGAACATTTAAGCCGAGCAGAGCGTATATAAAACCGAGCGCACTCAGTGCTTAACCGAGCAGAACAAGAATGAGATAGAGCGTGCGCAACGTTAAGCTAATACGAAATGTAGTATGCACGTTCGGAAATTCTAAAGGTAAAATATCTTAAGACCAAGCTCGACTCGATCAAAAATGGGCGATCACAAAAATCGACCGATTAAACTATTAAAAGTTTTTCTGCTCGGAAGGTCGTGAAACAAACTGCTATTACCGCTTGCTAGTATTAATGGAGGTCAGTATGGAAGACTGCATTAAAGACCATTGATCAAGGATAAACGATCAACTATCATAAAAAATTTAGCCCGTTACTTAAGGAAGATACTCACCAATCATTTTAAATTGAGTCCATACGTATTAATTATTTGTAATTAACATAGGCGGAGTTAGGTGGGTGCCTGTGGGTCCCAGGAACCCATCTGATTTTATATCTTCCCTTAGTCGAGTTGGTAAAAAACCAAGTCACGAAGGTAATGTCTTTTTTAATTTTTAAGTTAGATTTTTATTTATTTTATATAAAATTCTAATATATTTAAGTAATATAAATTTATGTATAAATTTTTATTATACATTATTTATTTTCGAATTTATAATATTAATCTATATTATTTTCATATATGTTTAAGTAATATAAATTTATATATAATTTTTTATTATATATTATTTATTTTTGAATTTATAATATTAATCTATATTATTTTCATATAAATAGAAATGTTGATTTAAAAAATAATGTAAATTTATATAAATTTGATAATGTTGGTAGAAAATCATAACTATAAGATACAATCTTTTTAAGCAATTTCTCTTTTACTATCGATTAGACAACTCTAGCTACAAGCTTCAAACACTAAGGTATTTATTGTGTCTCTATGTTATTAATTCTCAAAATTTAAGCTTTGCTACATGTCTTATATTACTATTCACTAGTTACAAAGATTAGCATTGGTTTATCTATATTTTTTCTTAAGATAGAGAGCAATAAAGTTAAATTTCAAAGCAAATAGACCTCCATAAATCATAATTTTTATTTTATTAAATTTTATTATTGATTTAGTTTTTATGTTTGTCATTATAGGATGCATTGATATTTCAAAACAAGTAAATTTAGAAAAGAGAATACAAATATCTTTAATTTAATCAGTGAAGTTAACCGCAGAGTGACACAAGATTAACTTGTTATTCCAGAAACACATGTTTCGGTGGTCAATAATCCACAACCTGAAGTTGAAGCACAATCTTCAAATTGGAAACATTTGGAGGCTGATCCAACCTCGTAAGGAGAAATATCCTTATATCGAAGTTACTTAGAATATATTAAACATAATAACTCTGTCCATTGTTGGCTTTGCTTTTACCTGTAGCAACGGCGAGTGTTGGGCGAGTTTTCTTGGATTTGAATTATGTGAAGAAGGAGTTAAAAAATAGAATGAGCGATCCATGGCTTAATGATTGTTTTGTAATATTTGTGGCACGATTAGTAACATAAGTACCCTTCAACAATTTCAAACCATGAATAAAAGAAAAATACAAGTAAAATTAACTTAGATTTATGTTTTTATTTTAGTTTTTTTAATCACATTTTAGTTACTTGTGTAACGTATATTATAACAATAAAAATTTAATATTTGAGATTTCAATATAAATCATGTTTGTTATAACTTTTGTATCTTATTTTAATTTATTTGATAATAATCAAAAAATTCAGAACACCTATGTTTCGATCCTGGCTACACCACTGGTAATCAATAAGAAAGAAACTGCCAAAAATAATATAAATAAAAACTATAGATAATGTAACACAAATATCCTTGAATCAATAATACTATTATTTTGGTATATCCGTCTTTAGATTTTTCTCATAACCGTTTTTGGATAGAGAACTAAATGACAAAAATAATGTGAGACGGACTATGTTTAATAAATTGATCATATAATATGATCTCATTAGTAAACGGTTCAAAATTAAAAATTTAAATTTAAATAATAAATGATAAAAAATAAAAGATAAATTAGTTAGCAAACCGTAAAGATAAATACTAATAAAAATAAGAATGAAGATAGATGTTTGAAAAAATAAAAAAAGTTGATATTTTAAATTTGAAAGTTAAAATTACTAAAATTATATAAAAACAATTTACGATTTATTTAGCACATGTCCTTGTATGATTAAATATAACTGACAGTAAATACCCATTTGACAACTAAATTCTTTTAATATAAACTTAAATATTTTGACAACTAAACTCTTTGAATATGAAGAAGAATATGAAAAAGCTTTTTAATACCAGTGGTAAACACAAAAGACGTATCATAGTTCTTAATCTCATAAATTAGCATCGATTGTGTTACGCGAACAAATTTGAGATTTCGTGAGAGACTGCTAGTGGGACCTTTTATTTCGTTGGGTGAATCAGTAAGGACGGCCCACGGGTTGTGTTTCTTTTGGGTGGCAAACAAAAACAAGGCCATCTGCTTTCACGGGTTTTAGTGGGATCTACTTTCACGGGTTTTAGTGGGATTCGTCTGCCGCGTGGATTTCCACGTATGCATCACTTGGTGCTGACATTGTTCTGACGTCTCGGTTACGTGCTCAATTAAACCAGATAACCAAACCGGTCTACGAATTTTATAAAAAAAAATTGTGTTTAAAAGTAGTAAATAATTGAAAAGAAGTTCCTATAAAGATCTGGAGCATATCCCGAGAATGTATCAACAATCGAAGAAAAAAAATTTTTTGTAAAACAAAAGAAATGACAGTAAGAACGATCCAATCTTAGAATAGAGATAGGAATCATCCAATACAAGTAGACAAAAGTGCGACTCAATCAGGTAGACATCAGCGACAACATCTGCAATCGTCCTAGCGATCAAAGAAGTTTCGGATCACGAACTGCTCCCACCATGTCAATTCTGCAAATAAAAGTGGAGTAATAAATATTAATTTTAGAATGGTCATCCAGTCTTGGTGCCTTGGAATCTAAATCGAAGGTCTGAGAAAATTCGGTGAGAGACCATAGAGGCAATGGCAGGAGGGAATCCAAAGGTTCTTAGGTTCCTCTCCTTCCAAACGTGGTAAATTACCGCGGCGAAGCAAGACTGCCAAATAGAATGGTTTCGAGATTGAGACCAATTTGGCGCTTCACAAACCCAAGACTGTCAACAAGGGGCGGTAAAGGGCAAATACTTTGAGTCCAAAGCTAGCTTAGTACTAGCATGAGTCCAAATACTTTGAGTGAAACTACAATAAAAAAGAAGATGAAGGATAGTTTCATTGTCAGAGTTGCATAGAGCACAATCAGATGGGATGTTATAATCCCAACTGAGGAGCCTGCCTTTGGTGACAAGCTTGCCCATAAAAGCGAGCCATAAAATGAAGGAGTGGCAAGGAATATTGGATTTATTCCAAACTAACCCGGCCCACCCTACTTTAGGGTTGGGCAACCGAATGGCGTGGTACGTGTCCTTGATGGAGAAGGAAATGCATCATTCTTTCGCCTTCCATAAGGGAATATCATTGGAGAAGATGTTCGGAGGATGGAGAGAGAGAATGAGATTTTGGAATTCCAACATATTGGCGCGACTTCGAGCATTCGTTGATCTAATATTTGATGGCCACTTCCAGCTCCCATTGAGGATGATTTCCGAAACTTTGAGGTTTTTCCCAAGTCTAGAGTCCTTGATTATACTTTCGCCATAGTGGGAAGCAAGTGAAGAAAGTATGAGCCATGGGTCGTACCAGACGGAGGTACTCGAGCCATTTCCAATTGTCACCCTGCACATTTGACAAGCCAAAGGACGGAGACGATGAATTTTCCTCCAGATCCAAGAGGGAGAGGATCCCATTTGGAGGTTCCAAAAATTATTATTTTTAATTTTTTCCATCTTAATCCAGTCACTCCAGATGGAATGAGTGTTATTACGGATGATCGACCAAAGGTGTTTTAGGACAGCCGCCTGATTCTAGATTTTTAAGTCAAGAATCTCAAGGCCACCCTCTATAGTGGGCGACGTGACCGTGGTCCAAGCTACTTTGGCATCATGGATTTTCATAGCCGAGTCGGACCAAAGAAAATGGCAGAGATATTGAGTCAATTCTTTGATAATCCTTGAGGGGAGAATAAAGATGGATGACCAGTAGACCTGACCAACAAATAATACAGACTTAATAAACTGAAGTCTCCCAACATAAGAGAGGTGCTTAGTGGTCTAAGATTCAATTCTTGAAGTAATTTTATGGAGAAGAGGATGACAGTCTTAGTGGGTGAGATGGCTAGTAAGAAGGGGCACCCCCAGATATTTAAGAGGAAGGGTTTCCGGGAATCCCATGATATTGCTAAGGTCCAATCGAAGAGACTCATCAATACCGGAAAAGAAGATATGACTTTTAAAGAGGTTAACTTTTAGACCAGAGAGAGTATAGAATTCATCAAGGGCTTCTCTGATGAGAAGAATGGAGTTCACATCTCCATGACAAAAAATCATTAAATCATCTACAAAGCATAGTTTATGATTTTGAGTTTTTGACATTTCCAATGAAACATGAATTTATTATCTTCGTTTTTCTTCGTAAGAATACTGGAAAGAACCAGCATGACAAGAACAAAGAGGAATGGGGAGAGCGGGTTTCCTTACCTTAGACCTTTCCGTCCTTTGAAGTTTCCATGAGGATCTCCATTAATATTTGTGGAGTAAGAAGGAGAAGAAATACATTTGATGATCCAGGTGATCATTTTATCCGGGAAATGCATCACTACTAGAATGTCCAGGATTAGATGTCATCTCACATTTTCATAGGCTTTCATTAAATCGATTTTGAGCGCAAAAGTTTTGTCCCTAAGGTTAGAGTGGTATCCCTTCAACAACTCTTGAGATAAAAGGATATCATCCGAAACATTCCTTCCTTTTACAAAGCCGACTGAGAATTATCAATGAGATAAGGGAATGAATCTTTAATTCTATCGACTAAGATCTTGGATATGATATTGTAACTAACATTACAGAGCGATATGGGTCTAAAGTTGGATGGTGTAGAAGGAGAGTCTTTTTTAGGGATGAGAGCTATAGAGGTGGAGCCCCAAGAGGCATCCAAAGAATCAGAATAAAAGAAGTCAAGGACACTGTTACAGATGTCATGGCCAACAATGCTCCAATTAGATTTGAATAAGCAAGAGTTGAATCCATCAGGACCCGAAGCTTTGTTACTGTCAATGCTGAATAAAGCGGATTTTATTTCTTCGCATGTAATTTTACGAATCATAAAATCCTTATCCGTATTGGTAACTTCAGAGGTAAGAATAGAGGAAACGGTTTCCAGGCCACGATAGCCGGCAAATGCCTGGTCCATAGAGAGTTTTCGAAGTATTTCACAAATACCTTTGAAACACTATCAGGAGTAGAGACAGTAATTCTGGTTTCATTATTGATTGAGATAATCTTATTACGGAAAAGACGATCCTTGATGCTATTATGGAAACAATTTAGTGTTTTTATCACTAAGCTTGATCCAGTTTTCTCTAGATTTTTGTTTTAAAAAGGATTCTTCGGCTCTACTAAGAAAGATAAAATCTTGTGACGCAACGCATTCTTCCGAAGCAAAAGACAAATTGAGCGGGTCACAAGCGAGATTGGATTGAGCTTGGAATAGTCTTTTTTAGCATTAACCACTCTGGAGCTAATGTCACTCAACTCTTTACGATTGAGTCCCACAAGCAAGGACTGCAGCCTAAGAAGTTTTCTAGTGACCAGACTCATCCCAGAAGAAGTAATGGGGCTATTCCAACTCTTATTCATAATTTCTTTGAAAGGCGGGTGAGATTTCCACATATTAAAGCATTTGAAAGGATTTTTACGCTTAGGACGAGGGAATCCAAGGTTAAGTTTAACAGTTGTATGGTCAGAAAATCGAAGAAAACCAAAATGAGCGTAAGACATTGGGAATATATCATCCCAAACAGGGTTGACAAGGACTCTATCAATCTTGGATAGAATCGGATTATCAAACTGTTTATTAATCCAAGTGAAGTGAAATCCAGTAGATCGGAGATCACTGAGCTCACTACTAAAGCAGCAATTGTTAAAGTCATCAATAGCAGAAGACCAATTGTCGTTGGATCCAATACGCTCATTTGGGTGGCGAATAGCATTGAAATCCCCAAGAAAAACCCATGGATTAAGCTTGTCTACCATGGAAATGGTAGACAGATCATTCCAAAAGGGCGGTTCCATCCATAGCATCATTAAAAACATAAATTACAGTAAATCTAAAATAAGCATTAAAATTATGACACTTAGCTATACAGTGAATATATTGATGGGGTTGGGATTTTCTAGTTATGGTGATGACACTAGGATTCCAGATAATCCAAATTCTACCTTGATGATGAGAAGGGTGATTTGTGAGGACATGCCAAAAAGGAGTTATATTCCTAAGAATAGACTCAACTTTGTAGAGTTGGACTTTAGTTTCAACTAGAATTAAAAGGGAGATACTATTGCTAAAACTAAAATCTGTTACATCTTTTTGTCTAACTGGGTCATTTAATCTCCTAACATTCCAAGATGCAATATTCGTAAATCATAATACTTACAGCGCTTTAGACGATGGTCGATCATTTAATCCCCATGGATTTTATACTTTGTAAAATTATTGACCATAGCGGGAGGAACAATTTTCGATAATAACATTCACAATTTATCGGTTTCCTCCTTTTAATCACAAAATTATAAGTTCGTACAAAAGTTTATAAAGACCACCAACAGAAACATTCAAACGTACGGATAATACCAAGGATGTTACGTTAAACGTTCAATATCATAAATAAAATTTAGGTTGGAGAATGATTATGGGTTTTTTTAAAAGTAAAATCTATACAGTGAATTGGTATTAAAATCCAAAATTATTTCATAAAGTTATTATTTTTGATATTTTTATTACTAAAGAATTCCGTGTAAATATAATTATCCGAAAAAAGTTGTTATTATCTTTTATAAAAATATTATTTTCTTCTTCTTTTTTTCTTTTTTTTTCGTTAAAACCCTATTTTTTCTATCAAAATTAAAACTAAAAAACTTAACACTAATACTATCAATTAAAATGACATTCGTAACTTGAAAACAACTTAATCATATACCGTAACACTTAATAACTTATTTTTAAAAAATAAAAACAATATTTAATCTTAGTTATTGGAAAGGCTTAAATCACAATGGATATTATATTTTAGTGTAAATGATATTTTTTTTAGTTAGTATTTGTCTTTAACAAGTGATAACGTAATAAAAAAATACAAAAAAGATAAAAATAAAAATGAATGTTAACAAATTTTAAAAAAAGGATATCGTTCAATCTGTTAATGGCGTATCGGACATGATGGCGTTGACGCCATCTCCTGGCGGACACATTAACCTAAGTTTCAGGTTATTAGCGCCCACGTCACCTTGTATGTTAGGATATGGCGTCAATGCCATTGTGTTTGTTGTGGTATGGCGATAAAGGTTATGGTGTTAGTTATTCATCTACTGGAAAATGTCATCTTCTTCGACAAGATGATGACGACGAACACATATGGGCGCATTATCGGACGAAATCGAACATTTTTTTTGGAAAATCACTTTTCCGAAAAAACAGAAGATATAAGGGAATATACATTTTTCATGTTCATGCTACTCTCTGGAAAAACAGATTCTGTTACCATTTTGTACATGATTTTAAAATAGTACAAAGTTGAAAAAAAAAGTGTAGGTTAGTTTAGATTTTGAGTTTTTATGGTTTTTTTAGTAAGTTTGAGGAACTCAAAATGTTAGGTTATAGTCGATTTTTTATTTTGCAACTTTGTGAAGTAAATAATGGCATATGATATAGTTAAATAGACTTCTAAGAATTGTTTTGTGTTTTTTTATGAGTGACAATATTATAAATATTGAAAAATAAAAAACATACGATTTCCCTCTAAGAATATGAACTAGTCCAGTTTGCTAATGGGTGTTTTGTTAACAACTATCTAATTTTTATTTTTTAAATCATCATTAGTTTTTGTTTATAAATAATATAATTGTTTGAATTTATGTATTATAATTTTATAACAACATAATTATTTTTTATTTATACTAATAGTTATTTAATGTTAAAACTTAAAAACAAAGTAATCAGTTTATAAAACTTCTCTCAACATTTAGATATTTAGTTATGGTGAGGTTTATTTTCGTTTGAGGGTAATTTTGTCCAGAGTTTTGTGGTGTTTCAAAGGTATTTAATGTTTGGATAGAGTGTAGAAGGATAATTGAGCTTCCTGGTTGTATTTTATTTTCATTACCCTTATTAAATAAAAATGGTTGGGTATTTATACCCTTATGGATTCGGGTCGAGTTCAAAGACCCATTAGTTTTAAGAAGGTAGATAATTAGCTTAGTCATGAAGTGATTAAGTTTTTAGTACATTAGTTCAGTTCGGACGGTTCAGTGGGTGGATGTTGTCCGAATTGCCCCTGTCCGATTCTCTTAAAGAGTGGCAACAAATTTCGGACTCATCAAGTTAGACTAAGTCAAGAATCGGAGGCGTCTAAAGCGCTCTACGAATAATAAGAATAGCAGAACTCTGGCGTATAGCCAATCGAGGAAACAAAAGTAGATCATAATAAAGACTATAAGTAAAAAAAGAAGATTCGATCATCCAACTAGTTCCAACTAGTTGAGGAAGCTAAAGGAGGACAACCAGTTGGGAAAGCATAAGGATTTGTGCATCCAACATAAAAATTCATACCCCCACCAGGTTATCCTTCATACCCAAATTATGTCTCGTTAAAATATGCAAGTCAAATAGCCACACCGGGCATTCCCCATGGCGTAAAAATAATTCCACCGGGATAGCTACCATATTTTGCTAAGAAGTAACAACAAATACAATGTTGTTACCCCAATGTATCAATAGGGATACACCCACCCAATTCCACACAACCAGAGAGGTCGACCAAAGATCAAAGCTAAATAAAATGGTGCAAACTGGAAAGGGTCAGGGTCCAACATGATTGTCCATTCATGGACAGTATAAATTACCTTTACGAGGATTAAGAGCCTCAAACAAACTATGAGTCCCCACTAGTCCCCAAGATATTATATCGAATCATGTGACCGCATTCCGATAACCTTGAAATGGATAAGTACGAACACTACATCCATCAATTTAACAATTAAAGTTTTCAGTACAAAGAGGATGTTGGTATGAAGTGTCACCCATTTTCCATAACCTTAAAAAGAAGAACGATACATTGGTTCCATAGCCTTCCACCATGTTATATTAAGAATTATAAAACATGAATGGAGTTCGAAAACTAATTCATAGGATCGAAAGAGGTCAAAGAACATGAGAGGCTAAAAAACTACACCAAAAGGTTTGTGGAAACAAAATCAAAGTTATAAGATTTTCATTATCTAATAGTTGTAACATCTTTTAAACAATGAGTTAAATAATGAACCTTATCTGAGGTAATTATGAACATAAAAAACACTGCGGGATTTGTTAGCCCAAGTATAGTGGTTCATCAAAAGGGATGGAGTTGTCTTATCAAAGAATATGAGATATATTGATGACCTAACGGAAGGTCCTTCGGCAAGCAAATTAGATACTCTGGCACAAAAAATACGGAGGAGAAAGAACAAAATATTAATGGTGCATTAGCTTCAGTAAAACCAAATTCCAATCGGTAGCAAAAAACAAGACCAATAAGTTATTATAATTCTGGAAACGTCGGAGGAACTGATAGACTAACGAGAGAACCATTCACAAACTTAACAAAGTCATTAGTAGTAATTTATGAGAAAACAAATTAATCTATAATATACGGTAGACCAGAAAATCTATTCTGACCATAGAAAAATAAAAACAAACACAAGTACTATAAGTTTTGGGGTGAAATAGTTACACATTAAAGAAAATTATCTTTGCATAATCAAATTCAAGTTTTAATTGACGAATGAAAATTGATTGAATTTGTAAAAAAAAAAATCAAAGGATGAAATACAGGAACAAGTGATGTCGCAACGTCAACCTCGACAACAACTAAACAAGGGCTAAATACAAGTGTCATAACATATTTAGCCCTCAACTAAACAAGGGCTAAATACCGGTGTCATAACATAATTGAACAACTAAACCCATCCAATGTAGGTTTAGGTTTTGGCAAGTTGTGTGGTTCGGAGCTTGAAGAAAGTAAAAGCATTAAAAACTAAAATCAGTATATTCAGAGTTTGGGGTTTGCAGTACGAGGGGGAGACAAATAGACTACTTCTTGTTTTTTTTTGTGTAAGACTACGTCTTGTTCAATGCACCCAACATTACTTTCTTGTTAAAAAATTACATTTTCAATACACCCAATATTTATTTCTTATTCAAAAAATTTAATATATTTAATTTTAGTTTATTAATTTTTATAAACTTATTAACTTTTATAAGTGTTAAAAAATATAGAAATAGATAGTAGAAGGAAGGGAGAGATAACTTTTTTTTGAAAAAAAGGTTTGATGACTTCAACAAGTAATTTAATTTATACATATTTTTCAGTGTAAGGATAAAAATATTAAAAATAATAATTTGATATAGTAATTTTTGTTTTTTTATATGACTTTACTTAATAATTTTGGTTATTTTATAACAATTCTCTTAAATAAAGTAGTGTAATTTTTTTTCAAAAGTTTTTCAATGGGTCTAAATGATTTCTAAGGATAGAAATTATTTTCCTTTAGGTAATATCTTGTATGGTGTACTTTATGGCGTTGGTTTGCAAACTATCGCGTCAGATTGAGGGTTTACTTTGTGACATTACATTTTGAATAACGGCCGTGGATTCTTTAAAAAAAGTTTATTTGATTAAAATTTAAATAATTAAAAAGTATTTTCTTTCAATTTTAACCTTTTTTACAAATTTGATAATTAGATATGACAATATTGATCTAAAACTGTCGGAAATCCGAGTATATAATAAGCTGGATATATATATATATATATATATATATATAACACTAATTATAATATATATAGATTTAAATATTATATATATATTATCATATGATTTCTAATAATATATAAATTTTATTTTTCGAAAATTATTAACTAAGATTTTTTCAGAAAACACGATAAAGTTGATGTATTTAACACTAATTATTGCTCTATTAGTCTATATATTGAGTCAAATTTGGTTTATTGTAATAACATGTAGGTTTCGTCTGGATAATTTTGTAAATTTAAGTGAACCAATCATTTATATTTATTTTATATATTAAAAGAGCTATTTGACCATTAATTTGATTGGAAATATATTAATATATAAGAAAAAAAGTTTGAATATAATTAGATTTGTTTGACTTAAATAAAAGAAATTCTATATTTATACAAAAATAATGGTTTCTTTTAATTACATTTTGTCAAAAAAAGTTTTTGTAATCTTTTTTAATCATTTTAAACATTCTCTAAAAAAATCCTTTTCTGTTTAGGTAGAAAAAATAAATTTATTCTTTTATTACTATTTTTTTTTTCAAATTCATTTTATTAAAGTTTAAATAATTAGAAATCATGGCCTGGTAGTTCCATTGTTAATTCGTTTTTGGTAATGGATCGAAGTCGGACTCGTTCCGATCTTTTTTTATTCGAATTTGAATTCGATTCGGTTGGATGTAGTTTAATATTTTCAAGTATGAGTTCGATTTTTGCGGGTCAATAATTCACCTAGATCAGCAAATACTATTTTATTATTTTGATTATCCGGTGTGACTTGGTTAGAACCTGATTCAAAATTTATTTTATTTTTTTAATTTCAACTTTATTTTTTAATTTGGACATAAATTAATTCATAAATGTTTTAAATCAAAAATAAACATAATTGAATAAACAATTAAGTTTTACGAAAACAAACATATAATAAAATAAACAATTTAAAACTTGTAGCTTTTGGTGACTAACAAATAACATAATATTAAATTAAATAATAAAAACAAATGGTAAACTTATATTGTAAAAAATCAATAACTAGAAAAAATTATATATTATTAAAGATTGAGTTTATTTGAAGAAGAATCTAATTAGTAAATATAATATTCAGAAATATATTAAGTAAAAGAATCTAATTAGTAGTTATTAATTAGATTATTCCGAAATATATTGTGTTTCTAATAATATATTTTTTTAATTATTATTTTGTAGGTAGCGAAATCACACAACTAGAAGGTGATAAGGTCGTAGAGATTAATAGAAGCCCAACAATAGATATGAAGAAAAGATTATGATTGGACTTACCTAGCACGAGTGAGCCAAGCGGTCTAACTAAAGTTTGAGGTCGAGCATATCAGGTTAGATAAGATAGAAAAAGAGCATAGGGAAAATGCAAGGTGCATTAAAGCACGCTCGGATCAAAACGCGTATATATAGCAGAAGCAAAACGAGTAGACCTAAATCAAACCAAGAAGAGCTCGAGCAAGACCGAGCATAACTCTTATAAGAAGATCGAGCGTGCACGAATGATAAGTGCATTTCATGTCACTTATTACGCTTCCATTATTCTTAAAATCGTCGCTGGTTAACCAGTTTCTGTTGTGTTTTAACGTGTTTTTCATTCATTCTCGTAGGTTTAACAATATGCAGACAGTATAAACTTTTTGGGAATAGAATGATCATAATGTTCTTAATAATTTATAATTTTGTATGTTTTATTTTCCCTTTAACATTTTTATGGCTAGATTGACTATTGTTTATGTTCGTAACCTTCATTTTATTTAAGTATAAAGGCATGCATATAAGTGACAGTAGTCCTGCGAGATTTCGATAAGAACTGTTCATTATTTCGATTACGATCCAATATTTTAATATTTCATTTTATTTGGCATCGCAGGAAAATGTTGGTTCTTTTACCTGCACCACTAGGCCTTCTGTTCCAAAGAAAATTTGTAGTAAAGGGTTGGAGTTGTGCCGCGGGTATATTGTGATAATAATAATAAATTTGGAGTTGAAATTGAAGAAACTGGAAAATTAATGTACTTGAAGAAAATTTTGGAACAAGTTATGGGTCTGATGGACTTTATTGGGCTCATGAATCGGAAGAAATAAAAAAAACCCAGTAGAAGAAATTAAACAAAACGAGATAAAAGGGGAAGAAGTATTACAATTGGCTTCTGTTTTGGGTTTTTCGAACATAAGATAAGAAAGCCCAAGCCCAGTAGAAAAGAAAAGTAATTTGGCTTCTACTAGGGTTTATGGGCAAAATATATAAATAGAGAAAAAGGGAGAAGAGGTATGTATGGCCGATTTGGGTTTTCTTTCGTCAAAACATAAAACAAAAAAGAGAAAAGAATATAAAGACAGAAGACAACGAAGAAAAACAATTGGCTTCTAACTTAGTTTACGGCCGAATACAAAACGAGGAAGAAAAAAGGTAATCGACTACCTTTTTGGGTTTTTAACCTGCGAACGGAATGAAAGAGAGAAGGAAAGCAGGTGACAGCTGTTTTCGATTTTCTTTCGGCATCAGCAATATACAACCAGTCAGCAGGAGGTAGGCAGTTGTTTCAGTGGTTTTCGAGAGACAGCAGGTGACAGCTACTGCCGTTTTCGATCGACAGTTGAGGTAACGGCTACGGCATTTTCGACTGGTAGTTTATATATTGTTCGAGACAGGTGACAGCTACTTTGTTTTCGTTGTTTTTCGATCGGTAGTTTACGGATTGTTTCTGCCAGGCGATACTCAGTGGCTACTTTTCGGTTTGACATTCTCTAAACGCTTATTCATCTATTTACATTCGTCTTAGAGCTATGTTAACTTTTGAGCCCATGATGATGATTCGTTCGATTATGAACTAATCGTTGTCATGGAACTCTAACAGATTTATTTGAATAATACTTATGGTTTGATTGCTTGATTGATTTGTGAGATACGTTTATCGGTTACCTAGTATGGTTGTACTTATCGTTAGATGCGTCGCGAACATCTAGTTTGTTAATCTTTAATGAATGCGAGAGTGGATTTAAGTATTTAGAACTTGCCATGTTAGCATAGATTCTTGAATGATTCGTATTGTGATTGTTCATGATTCGTAATATGTCACTACCCATATCATATTATCCTATGTAATCGAAATAGATAACTTGTGCTTAAAACCAATTGTACCTTAATTTATATAGACATATAGGATTGTCATGCAAACGGTGTCTGCTTAGCTGCGATCTCTTTTGTGGTTGTTTAAGTGGTTTAGTTTACATGTATTGAAAGGTAGCGTATACTGATTTCGTGTTATCTAATTAGTAATTATTGTTATCATACATATTGATTAAGTATATTAATACTCTGAGTAAAATAAACAATGAAGTTAGGGTTCCATGTTTTCTCTCGCATAGTTAAACTCGTTAGTTAATCTTGTTAGTTAATTTGCTTAGTTATATTCATTCACTGAAACTTTATTACTCGTTCAAGCATTAGTCTAATAATCATACGTTGTTGCATAAGTAAATTATTGTCATATACAACTGGTATTCGTGGGAACGATCTTACTTACTTATTACTTGCTACTATTTGACCGCGTATACTTGCGTGAGAAAAGGACTAACAAGTTTTTGGCGCCGTCGCCGGGGGCTCGGTGTTATTTGACAATTTTATTGCTTATCATCAGGGGTCATTATAAAACTACTGACTTGATTCGGTTATTTGCTTTTCGAGTGTTTTCTTGTGCTTCAGGTACTTGAGCGTGTATGCAAACACGGTCTCAAAATAGAGCACTAGTACAAAAGGAGCTTGAAACAAGCCAAGGAACAGAGTTACTAGTCGCAGATTCTGATACTAATTCTACAATGGGAGATCCATCTCCAAAAGCACTCATGGAGTACTCTCAACCAAAGATCATGGATATTCAGTCTAACATTGTCAGACCCAATATCACTGCGAATAATTTTGAGATTAAACCGAGTACTATTCAGATGATGCAGAATTCTTGTCATTTTGGGGGAGCTTCATATGAGGATCCTAATATGCACATTATGACCTTCTTTGAAATCTGTGATACTTTCAACTTCAACGGTATTTCAGATGATGCCATAAGACTAAGACTCTCCCCATTTTCTTTGAGGGACAAAGCTAAGAGCTGGTTACACTCTTTACTAGTGGGATCTATCACTACTTCGGATATACTAGCGCATAAATTTCCCTCAAAATGCTTTCATATGGCAAGAACAGCCGCCATGAGGAATGCTATTACTCAGTTTTCTCAGTCATATGGTGAATCTTTAAGTGAAGCTTGGGAGCGTTACAAGGATATGCTCAGAAAATGTCCTCATCAAGGGAAGCCTGATTTGTTAGTAATAAATTGCTTCTAAAATGGTTTGAGGGAGCCTTATTAACGAAAAGCTATGAGGATGCTCACGAGCTCCTTGAGATGATGGCTGCTAATGAATTCCAGAACCCTTCTCAGAGTCAGTCACAACATAAAGTAGTTGGTATTCTTAACGTAGACACTGTCACTGCTTTAGCAGCTCAGCTTGTAGCTCTAAACATGAAGGTGAATTCTTTGACTAAACTAGAGGTACATCAGGTAGCTAGTGTGTGCGAGATTTGTGCTGGAGGGCATGACACTCAACAATGTCCTATCTCTACTGAGTCAGTGTAATTTTTGAGTAAATTTCAGAGGAAGAATCAACAACCAATCTCATACACCTATCACCCAAGCAACAGAAATCATCTGAACTTCAGTTGGAGCAATAATCAACAAAGTAATCAACATTATGGTGATAAGCCATACGCTCCTCTTGGATTTCAGCAACAAGGTCAACAACATCAATCTCAACAGTATGCCCCAAGACAACCTCAGAATCAACATCCTGGCCCTCCTCAACATTCTGTGAGAGACTCTGAATTCGAAGAGATGAAGTTAATGATTAAAAGTCTGATGGTATCTCATAAGACCTTAGAAAATCAGATTGGACATATGGCCAGTAACATGATTGTTAGACCTCAAGGAGTTCTTCCTAGCGACACGGAGCATAATCCAGGTAAATGGGACGGCAATGAGCAATGCCAAGATATCACCCTAAGATCATGAAAGGTTGTCGAGAACCCCACGGTTGAACAATAGGCTGAATCGTTTCAAAATCTGCCCTCATCTGAGGTTAACTCTGATCAAGATCAGCCACCTAAAAATCCATCTAAGTCAGTTGTTGAGCCTACGATCTACCCTCCTCCACCTTTTCTGCAAAGGTTGTAGAAACATAAGCTAGATACTCAGTTTGGGAAATTCCTGGAGGTATTCAAGAAGCTACACATCAACATACCATTTGTTGAAGCATTAGCACAAATTCCTAGTTATGCCAAGTTCATGAAGGGAATTCTTTCGAAAAAGCTAAAGCTTGGTGATTTAGAGATAATGACACTCACTGAGGAATGTAGTGCGATCTTACAACAAAAGTTTCCTCCCAAGATTAAAGATCCAGGAAGCTTCACCATTCATTGTTCAATCGACAATTTAAATTTCAGCAAATGTTTATGTGACTTGGGAGCGAGCATCAATCTGATGCCCCTATCTGTGTTTGAGAAACTTGGGCTTCCTGAGCCAAAACCGACTAACATCTCTTTGCAACTGGTTGATCGCTCTATCACATATTCTTGTGGTATCGTGGAAGATGTCTTGGTAAAGGTAGATAAGCTCATCTTTCCGGCTGACTTCGTTATATTGGATTTCGAAGAGGACAAAAGCATCCCCATAATCATGGGAAGACCATTCTTGGCTACGGGCGACACTTTGATTGATGTCTAGAAAGGGGAGCTCACTATGAGAGTGCAAGATAAAAAAGTCACTTTCAACGTTTTCAAGGCTATGCAATCTCCAACAGAGGATGAGGAATGTTTCAGGTTGGATATGGTCCATTCATTGCACAGTAATGAGTTGGATCAGTTTGCGAGTTCAGACGTTTTAGGCAGAGTTCTACATGGTGAATCTGACTTCAAAGACGAATAAATATTCGAATGTGTTCAACTATTACAGGCAGCCCCGTATTAAAAGAGGCTCAATATTCCACATATGTCGCTCGGATTGGGTGATCTTAAGAATTCTCAGGAAAGGCTTAAACCTTCTCTAGAAGAAGCTCCTAAACTTGAACTTAAACCACTACATGATCATCTCAGGTATGCTTTCTTAGGAGAGTCAACTACATTACCTGTTATTATTGCATCTAACCTTTCAGGTAGTGAAGAAGAAAAGCTATTGAGAGTTGTGAGGAAGTTCAAATCAGCCATTGGTTGGACCATAGCAGATATCATAAGATGTATAAGGAAAAACGTCAAGAAATGGCATGATGGGAAGCTTCTACATAAAGCTTTTGAGCCGGGTCAACTGGTTCTCCTTTTCAACTCTCGTCTAAAGTTTTTCCCTGGAAAGCTCAAGTCAAGATGGTCTGGACCCTTTAAATTCAAGACAGTATATCCACATGGAGCAGTTGAAATCTATGAGGAATCACCAAACAAAGAACTCAAAGTCAATGGTCAACAACTCAAGCATTACTATGGAGATATGGTGAACCGTGAGGCATTCATCATCAGCCTCGACGCTACATGATTCTGAGTGGTATCGTGGAGCTATTGACTTTAAACAAGCGCTTCGTGGGAGACAACCCACTGGGAAACAATGATCAAGACAGCTGGACGAATAGGGGAGTGTTTCTTGTATCTTTTAGTTTCTTATAGTTGTATCCATCGTAGTAGTTATTCATGATAGACAATGCATCTTCATGTTAGTCATGCTTATTTTCATATTCATGCCATGATCATATAGACTGTGTTTAGGATCGAGTTAGTCTATTAGCATAGCATTTTGTTCATGCATTTTGCATCTTTGATCCCTTGAGTTGCTGTTTCTACTTAAGGAGCCAATGATGAAAATTGTTTGGAATGGCAGTAGGAATAAAATCTAATTAGGATGCTTGTAAGTTAGCTTGCCTGATGTAGAAGCATAATTATTACACGTATTACACGTAGACTCGTCGATTGTTTGTATGCTCGTTACGGACACACTTGAGTATTGTTATACATAATCCTTGCTTAGGTTCAGAATCATACCTTAATCTATTATTAGCTCATGGATTGCAAAAATATAAGTTTGGGGGAGTTGAAAGATAAATATGCGTATTATTCAGTTAGGCGTCAAAGGCTAGTAGTCGCTCGTTGACGTACGTCCTCTAGCTGGGGGTTGTGTATTACGAGTAGTCTAGGGATGGAATGAGGTGGAGCGAAACACACTCATTCGCAGTCGATTGAAAAAAAAAATTAAAAAAATATATATGAAAAATAAAAGGCAAAAATTGGCTAGGATGAGCTCTTTGGTACTCGAGTTATTAAGTTCTAGGGGACTTTGTGCCTAGTGACCTAAGACTTTTCCAGTCTGGGATCCGCTCACCTAAAGCTCGCTACATGGACACCATTGTATAAGTCCTTTGGGGACCTCGTCCATTGCACAGTCAAATAAACCTTTGTGTGTCTGTATATAGAATAAAGCATAATAAATCTTTTACACCCCCTGGAAAATATGGATGTGCATCTTGACTATGGAGAATCTAGGTTGTATTTCGTTTCTAAACTTGTGGTTATTATGATGAGAACAAGTAAGGTCCACTAATTTGTACTAAAAACATGTCGATTGAGTTTGAGCACACGCGCACGCTTCCACACTTGTATTGATAGCATTTAAGTACCTAGTTATTTCACATTCCGAGTTCATTACATTCGTTGAGGCATTTATGCTGAATCAGTTACGGTTACTCGTTTGGGATCATTGCATTCTTACATTAATTTAAATTTAGTTGCATTCATGCATCAATTGTTAAACCTGTTTTGCATTGTTTGAGGACAAGCAACAGTTTAAGTTTGGGGGTTTGATAAGTGCATTTCATGTCACTTATTACGCTTGCATTATTCTTAAAATCGTTGCCGGTTAACCATTTTTCGTTGTGTTTCAACGTGTTTTTCATTCATTCTCGTAGGTATAACAATATGCAGACAGTATAAACTTTTTGGGAATAGAATGATCATAATGTTCTTAATAATTATAATTTTGTATGTTTTATTTTCCCTTTAATATTTTTATTGCTAGATTGACTATTGCTTATGTTCGTAACCTTCATTTTATTTCAGTATAAAGGCATGCATATAAGTGACAGTAGTCCTGAGAGATTTCGATAAGAACTGTTCAGTATTTCGATTACGATCTAATATTTTAATATTTCATTTTATTTGGCATCGCAAGAAAATGTTGGTTCCTTTACCTGCACCACTAGGCCTTCTGTTCCAAAGAAAATTTGTAGTAAAGGGCTGGAGTTGTACCGCAGGTATATTGTGATAATATTAACAAATTTGGGGTTGAAATTGAAGAAACTAGAAAATTAATATACTTGAGGGAAATTTTGGAACACGTTATGGGTCTGATGTGCTTCATTGGGTTCATGAATCGGAAGAAATAAAAAAGCCCAGTGGAAGGAATTAAACAAAACGAGGTAAAAGGGGAAGAAGAATTACAATTGGCTTCTGTTTTGGGTTTTTCGAACAGAAGATAAGAAAGCCCAAGCCCAGTAGAATAGAAAAGTAATTTGGCTTCTACTAGGGTTTATGGACATAATATATAAATAGAGAAAAAGGGAGAAGAGGTGTGTATGGCTGATTTGGGGTTTCTTTCGTCAAAACATAGAACAAAAAACAAAAAAGAGAAAAGAATATAAAGACAGAAGACAAAAAAGAAAAAACACAATTGGCTTCTAACTTAGTTTACGGTCGAATACAAAACGAGGAAGAAAAAAGGTAACTGACTACCTTTTTGGGTTTTTAACCTGTGAACGGAACGAAAGAGAGAAGGAAGGCAGGTGACAGCTGTTTTCGGTTTTCTTTCGGCAGCGGTAACATACAACCAGTCGGCAGGAGGCAGGAGGCATGCACTTGTTTCGGTGGTTTTCGAGAGGCAGCAGGTGACAGCTACTGTCGTTTTTGACCGACAGTTGAGGTAACGTCTACGGCGTTTTCGACCGGTAGTTTATATATTGCTCGAGACAGGTGACAACTACTTTTTTTCATTGTTTTTCGATCGGTAGTTTACGGATTGTTTGTATCAGCCAATACTCAGTGGCTACTGTTCGGTTTGACATTCTCTAAACGCTTATTCATCTATTTACATTCGTCTTAGAGCTATGTTAAATTTTGAGCCCATGATGATGATTTGTTCGATTATGAACTAATCGTTGTCATGGAACTCTAACAGATTTGTTTGAATAATACTTATGGTTCGATTGCTTGATTGATTTGTGAGATATGTTTATCGGTTACCTACTATGGTTGTGCTTATCGTTAGATGCGTCGCGAACATCTAGTTTGTTAATCTTTAATGAATGCGAGAGTGGATTTAAGGTTTTAGAACTTGCCATGCTAGCATTGGTTGTTGAATGATTCGTATTGTGATTGTTCATGATTCGTAATATGTCACTAACCATATCATATTACCTTATGTAATCGAAATAGATAACTTGTGCTTAAAGTCAATTGTACCTCAATTCATATAGACATATAGGATTATCATGCAAATGGTGTCTGCTTAGCTGCTATCTCTTGTGTGGTTGTTTAAGTGGATTGGTTTACGTGTACAAAAAGGTAGCATATACTGATTTCGTTTTATCTGATTAATAATCGTTATTATCATACATATTGATTAAATATATTAATACTCTGAGTAAAATAAACAATGAAGTTAGGGTTCCATGTTTTCTCTCGCATAAGTTAAACTCGTTAGTTAATCCCGTTAGTTAATTTGCTTAGTTATATTCATTCACTCAAACTTTATTACTCGTTCAAGCATTAGTCTAATAATTATACGTTGTTGCATAAGTAAATTAGTTATATTCATTCACTCAAACTTTATTACTTATTACTTGCTACTATTTGACCGCGTATACTTGTGTGAGAAAAGGACTAACAACGAGGCTAAGCATAACTTCTATAAGAGGACTAAATGCGCGTGAGTAGAGTAAAAGACTGAGCGCACTTAAATGAAGCAAAAGAAACCAAGAAATATCAAACATTATTAACAGTCAAAGTATATTAATTGAGTCACCCCACGAAGACCATATCTCCCTAATAATGGACAATAATTTATGACCATTAACAAAAATTATGGTCAACGTTCAAAATCAATGAATCCACGTAATAAATAATGTTTCAGCCGCCCAATACTGTATAAATAGGGATCTAAAGTAATGTAATAGATTATCTTCTTATTCATAAATCAATAAAAGTTTTATTACTTTAGCATATAGGTGTTAGGGTTTTCTCGTTAACATTCTTGGTGTCGTGTGTGGGAAACCTAAAACACTTCTGCATTAAAACACCAATGATAGTAACTAGATTTGTGATTGAATAGAGCCTATAGAAAGACCCATTTATATGTCAAACCCAAACCAGACAACAGAGCAGGTAGCAAGTCCAAGTGTCGCCCCGTTGCAGACTGGTCAGGTTGATCTCCCTTAGGACAGGGTGGAAACTCCGCCGAGAAATTCCTCAGTGGAGGTAGACCCGCCGGTAGCACCTGACGTCTTAAAAATTATAACCAATCTAGCGGACCAACCCATTTGGACGAGTAATTTGGAGGAGGTGACGGAAGTTACGCGGCTCGAACAAGAAATCCTGGCGATGCAACTGCCTCAAGGTAGAGCTGATCGAGAGCAAGAGGCTAGAAACCAAGCCGCCAAAGTGACAACGGCCGAGATGAAAGATGAAATCAATGCTTTGACCACCAAACTATGCAACAGTAATCAAAGGAGGTGAAGGTCCACTATTGAGGCTAGCTGAGCGGCCAGACGTGAATGGTCTTCCAAACACGAAAAATATGGTGAAAGAACTAGAGAAAGTTGCGGTAAAAATGCCAAAAAGGGAACGAACATAGTCAGGAGGAAAAGAAAGCATCTCCAAAAACCGAAAAAGAAGGCGCAACCAAGTAATAAAGTCATGTACGCCCGACAATGGCAGTATATGTACTTTAGAGTCACCCTTTGTTGAAACATTCTAGTGCACAACGTCCGAGAAAATTCGACCCGCTCTGTTTGGAGGCCTATGATGGCTCTGACAATCCGGATAGACATCTGGAGCAATTCCGGAATATGATGTTGGCCTTCAACCCGGACGACGCTATGTTGTGTCAGGCTCTGTCTATGACCCTCAAAGGTAATGCAATTGAGTGGTTCAGTAGCTTACCTAAGGGTTTTATATGCGATTTTGCAGGACTGCGGAGCGCGTTTATGAACAAATTTGTAGGTTACAAAGAGTTGGGCCTGGACGCTGACTCCGTCATGGATCTCTACCAGAGGAAGAAAGAGCCTTTAAAAGGCTATATTAAGAGATCCGTGCACGCTATGAACAGACTCCCAGACTTAGTAGAAAACATGGTAGTGGTTTCCTTAAAGATGAGGCTCGATAGGCAGGGCAAGCTGTACGCCGACCTAATCATGTTCTTGTGCGACAAGATAGCAGATCTCCTGTTTCAGGCTGATCAATTCATTAAAGTAGATGATGCGACTAAAATCAGCTCCCTAGAAAAAATCGTGTCAGATACCATAGAATCTACGTATAACATGAGGAAGGTCAGAGAGGGGACCCGCAGAGAAACCCTAAGGAGTTCTGATGGACCCCACAGAGAGTCTGATAAGTGCATTTCATATCACTTATTACGCTTCCATTATTCTTAAAATCGTCACCGGTTCTCAAGTATTGGTTGAGTTTTAACGTATTTTTCCAGTATTCTTAAAGACGTTTGTGCCACGGGTAAATTGTGATAATATTAACAAATTTGGGGTTGAAATTAAAGAAACTAGAAAATTAATGTACTTGAGGGCAATTTTGGAACAGTTGAAAACAAAGAAAAATATATTAATGCTTGAAAAAAATATTAATGCTGAAAAAAAAAACTAATGCTACGAAAATATAGTATGACCCGTGCTTTTCTAAAGGAAAATATATTAATACTTAAACAAATATATTAATGTTAAAAGAAAATATATTTCCTGAGATATTGTTTAAAATATTGAATTAAAAAAAATATTAAAGCGAAGCATAAAAGAAAATTAATGCTGAATTAAGAAAAAAAACATTAGATTAATGCGAATATTTTATTTAGCTATATTGTTTAAAATATTACTTTATTTAGCATAAATATTTTACGATTTGTAATTTAATTTTTTTTAGGAATACAAAACCGCTTTGGATTTTCTTGGTGCAAAACAAAAGAGAAAAGGAAAACAAATATTATTGGTCTATTCCGCTGAACATAGACAAAGGAAGGAATTAAATAATTACACTAAATAATTATATAAGTGTGGGTCCAGCGGAAGCATTTAATTAAAAGCCCAGGAGAAAGAAAGAAAGGCAATGGGCTTCTTAGGTTTTCACGAGAAAAGTTATAAATAACAGAGACGGAAAAAAGGGAGATGAGGCACTGATTGAGTTTGCGGCAAAATACAAAATAGAGACGGAAAAAAGGGAGAGTATGCACGGCTGTTTTGGGTTCTTTTACGACATAAACATAAAAACAAAATAATACAAAGTTAAAGCACTAAGTAAAATCGGATTTTCGGCCACTGACTTTTCTTTCGGCAGAGCATAGAACGGCGCGAGTAAGAGAGAACGGCAACATACAATCAGTCGGCAGGAATCAGTCGGCAGGAGTCAGGCAGTTGTCCGGTTTAACTTTCTCTAAACTTCTATTCGTTATTTACATTCTTCCTAAAGAATTATGTTAAGTTTTGCACCCATGATGATGATTTGGTCAATTATGAACTAATCGTTGTCATGGAACCTTAGCGGATTTGTTTGAATAATATTTATGGTTTATTGCTTAATTGATTTTTTGAGATATGTTTATCGGTTACCTAGTATGGTTGTGTTTTTTTTGTTAGATGCGTCGCGAACATCTAGTTTGTTTATCTTTAATGAATGCGAAAGTAGATTTAAGGGTTTAGAACTTGCCATGCTAGCATAGGTTCTTGAATGATTCATATTGTGATTGTTCATGATTCGTAATATGTCATTGACCATATCATATTACCCTATGTAATTGAAATAGGTAACTTGTGCTTAAAATGAATTGTACTTCAATTCATATAGACATATAGGATTGTCATGCATGCGGTGTCTGCTTAACTGCTATCTCTTTTGTGGTTGTTTAAGTGGTTTGGTTTACGTGTACTGAAAGGTAGCGTATTTTGATTTTGTGTTATCTGATTAGTAATCGTAGTTATCTTACATATTGATTAAGTATATTAATACTCTAAGTAAAATAAACAATGAAGTTAGGGTTCCATGTTTTCTCTCGCATAAGTAAAACTCATTAGATAATCTCGTTAGTTGATTTGTTTAGTTACATTCATACTTTATTACTCGTTCAAGAATTAGTTTAATAATCATACGTTGTTGCATAAGTGAATTCTTGTCTTATACACCTAGTCTTTGTGGGAACGATCTTTCTTATTTATTACTTGCTACTTTTGACCGCCTATACTTGCGTGAGAATAGGACTAACAGAGTCCCTGAAGAATACGAGCAACCAACACCCTATAGAATAGGAAAATCCTACTCGACAATTTACCCTGCTCACATAGACTTTTTATGTCCTCTACGACCACACCATAGATAGGGTACGACACCAATCCCCACGAGTCAGTCGGCCCCAAAATACAAAAGATCCACCAAGCATTTCTGCACATTCTATAATGACCACGACAACGCAACGAATGATTGTTGGCATTAAAAGAAGAAATTCAAAGGTTAGTCGACAATGGGGTATTGATCCAATTTATGCGACAACAAGAGCGCGACATACAGAATGACAAAGAGGAAGAGCCCTACAGGGACGATCCGAACCATCATCGGGAGGAAAAAGATGAAGGCTCAGGAAAGCGACAGTGGATGTTTTCCATATCTTGAGGTGGGACCTTAACAAAGGCCGATTAACAAGCTAGAAAACGAACGAGGGAGGACCAACAAATGCTCTGAGTGGGTAGTTCTTCTTACAAATATTATAGGGAACCAGTGGCCGACTTGACATTCAACAACGACGACCTAAGGGGAATTTCCACCCCACTTGAAGACGCGCTGAAAATAACTTTAGACATCGAATGCATAATGGTAACTAAGGTATTGGTGAATGGGGTCAACTCGGCCAATATTATTTTCGAAGCAAGCTATGACCGAATGTTGAAATTCCTCCATATAAACCAACACAACTCAATCTGACCGGGTATGAAGGGGCGAAGTCTAACTCATGGTCAAATTAGGGCATGGGGCTATAAAAAAAGGAACTCAAAACCCTATTCATGATCTCAGACGCACCGAGCTCTTCTCATGCGATCATTGTAGGCCATGGTTGCACGGAATGGAAGTGACTCCCTGCATCTTTCGTTAATGCATCAAGTATCCCGTTAGTAATGATGTAAGGATTATCTAAGTCAGCCAGAGCACCGCCCGAACTTGTTACTCAGTGATTGTGGATCCAAACAAGCCAATCCGATATAAATTAAAAGACGAAGGGAAACAAAAACACAACTAATCCCCTCTCTCATGATCCAATGGACAACCCACAGGAGGATGAGCAGCATGTTGATGACCCATAGGATGCAAAAGAAGAAACATTAGCGTCAGGACGCCTCTTCCGTATTGGTGCTTCTTTGGTCCCAGGTTTTAAAACTTCTTTAATTACATTGTTACAACATAACTTAGATATTGCGTGGACACCCAGGGATATTACCGGGTTTGATCCCTCAGTATTATGTTATGAATTAGTAATTGATAGGTACGCCAAACCCGTACAATAAAAATAGAGATCTTTCTTTGTTGAGAAGAAAAAAGCAATAAATATTGAAGTAGCCAAGTTATTTGACCTTGGGCACATCCGTCGAGCTAGGTATCCGGTATGGATTGCAAACCCCGTCCTTGGTAAAGAAAAAATGAGGATAGTGCCGCATGTGCGTCGATTTTACTGATTTGAACCAAGATTGCCTCAAAGACGTATTTTCCCTGCCTCGAATCGAC
The DNA here is from genome assembly GCA_036936605.1 of Limnanthes douglasii subsp. nivea. Taxonomy (NCBI): domain Eukaryota; kingdom Viridiplantae; phylum Streptophyta; class Magnoliopsida; order Brassicales; family Limnanthaceae; genus Limnanthes; species Limnanthes douglasii. Next base: position 50,310,263 of record JAUPFV010000003.1, read on the forward strand.
CAATTAGTAGACTCTATCTCGGGATGTGAATGCATGTAGTTTATGGATGCTTACTTCGGTTATAATCAATTCGCATGCATCAGAACGATGAGGAACATATGACATTCCAAATAGAACGAGGCCTATACTGCTACACGGTTATACCCTTTGGATTGAAAACGCCAGCTCGACCTACCAGCGCTTGATAATCAGAGCTTTAAGGAACAGCTAGGACATTGTATGAAAGCTTACATTGACGAAATTATCGTCAAACTTAATGCCTTAGAATAAAATCTCGAAGTGTTGAACAATATTTTTGTTGTCCTACGTAAGTATAATTTGAAGTTAAATCCCTTGAAATGTTCTTTTGGTGTCCCAACAAGGAATTTTTTAGGCTTCATCGTTAGCAAAAAAGGAATAGAAGCCAACCTAGCTCAATTAAATGAATTGATTCAAATGGAGCCGCCCAAGAATGTTAAGTAAGTTTGATGCCTTACCAGATGCACCGCGGCTCTCTCTCGCTTTATCTCAAAAGCTTTTGACGGAAGTCACCCTTTCTTTAAAGTCCTAAGGGGAGCAAAGAATTTGATTGGAATGCAGATTGTGATGCGGCCTTAATCTCTATAAAAATATACCTTACCTCGCCTGAAATTTGTTCAGCCCCAACACCAATGGAGCTATACCTTTATATATTGGGCTACAGTTTTACCGTCAGTGCGGTACTCGTCGAGGTGTTCAGCGCCCCATTTACTACACAAGCAAAACCTTAGGAGACGCTGAGATGCGATATCTGAACCTTGAGAAGCTTGTTTTAGGTTTAATAGTGGCAGCACGTAAAATGCAGCCGTATTTTCAAGGCTATACCATCACCGTCAGCATGTCCTTTCCCTACATAACGTATTGCAAAAGTGGGACGTTTCGGGGCGCCTTACCAAATGGTTGGTTAAAATTGGCGAATACGAAATCAAATTTGAATCCCGCACGGGTATCAAGGGATAAGCCATAACTGAATTCTTAACTGAGTCTTTGGCACCTTGGTCACTGGATGGTGGCCTAGCACCATCGAAAACGAACCAATGTGGGGATTGGAGGCTGATGGGCATCCAACAGCTCTGGAGGAGGAGCTAGTATTATCCTCAAGTCGCCAACAGGAGAGCAGATCAAACAAGCAATCTGCTATGACTTCCGAGCAACCAATAATGAGGCAGAGTATGAAGCAGTCATAAAGGGGCATGTGATTAGCTCGCATCTATGGAGACACCACACTTAAGGTACCATCAGATTCACAATTGGTTATAAATCAGATTAAGGAAGCTTAACCTATCTTACAATCCTAAAAGAGTGTGAAACTGAATTTAATGTTGTTCACTATGAGCAAGTACCCCGCCTCACAAATTCCATAGCAGATTCATTGGCAAAAGTGGTTGTGGTGACAGAACACGCACTGTTGATTACACAAGAGCACCCTAGTATCACTCATTATCTCTAACCGACCATGGTGTGTTCAGTCAACCGTTCCACAAATTGGAGGAACCAATACCTACTTTACCTCACCCATGGAACATTACCATCGAATAAAGCCCTCGCCCAAGCACTACAGGTTGGCACCACCAAATACTGCATACTTGATAGGGTTCTATATCGAAAAAGAGAAACTCGACCATTATTGTGCAATTTAGATAATGAAGAAGCTACCACAATTCTCCATGATCTACATTCTGGAGAGGGAGGAGCTCAATGCGGCCATATAAGTTTTATTGGCATATATCTACTTGCTGGGTATTATCGGCCAGAATTGGCCGTTCATAGAGAAAATCATGCAACAATGTCATGCTTGCCAGCAATACGCTAACACTGGACATTTACCAGGTGAAACCATGTCAGTGAACCCCATACCCTGCCCGTTCGACAAATTGGGCATCGACCTCGTATGACTGATATCGGTGGCTACTATAAAATAGGCAGTAACTAGACTATTTCACCAAATGGGTAGACGCCAAGGCACTATTCATAACTAGGGCTCAAGAGACATGCGACTTCCTACACCATTAAATCTTAACACGTTTTAGAGTTCCCCAAATATTAATGACAGATAATGGACCTCAGTTCCAAAACTCAGTGCTCTCCACCTTTTGCAGACTTTTTGGCATCACAGAGCACTTCTCCACCTCATATTACCCACAAGTCAATGGGAAAGTTGAGTTCACCAACCGTACTATCCTCGATGGCATAAAAAATAATCTAGACGAAGCAAAGGGTAAGTGGCCGGATAAACTAGCTGAGGTTTTATCGGCTTACCGAACCACTCCCCACACCGCCGCCGGGGAAAGACCATTTTTCTACTGTATACGGATCTGAGGCCGTGGTTTCCGCCGGGGAATTACAAATTATTCAGAGGAAGGTAATGAAGCCAATCGAGCAGGAGCAGTTGACCTAATTGAAGAAAGACAAGACCAGGCACGTGTGCGAGCTGAGAATTATAAAAGGTTAATGCGAGGGCGTTTTAATTCTAAACTTTGGCCATGGACGCTACAAGTCGGCGACCTCGTTATGAGAAAGTTTTTTCAAGGACTTGGAGATCAAAAATCAGGAAAATTGGGCCCTACCTGGGAAGGTCACCATATGATCATCTCCAAAGGGCACTAAGGAGAATTTCACCTCGCTAACCAGGATGGCCTCGTCCTAAAGAATCATTGGAACATCAATAGCCTTAAATTATATTATCCCGCTATGTAATAATTTGATGCGCTCTTTATCCCTTCTGATGGCGCGAAAGGTTTTTTAATGAGGCATCCACCTTTGTGCTACACTTAATGAAATTTTATTTCTTCCGTCATTCGAATGTGTGTGTTTATACTTGTTCTTTTCAACTCCGCGATAGGGTCACCAACCACCCCTTCGGGCTATGCAATTGGGGTCGTACTGTTCCATAAGTTGACATGATCTAAAAACGTATGACAATCGAGCTAATTGGTCAAACTTTTTTTTGCTATGTCACGGGCCATATTGTGACCAATACCACACTACGATATTATTTATGTGACTCAATCGAAACCCACTGGGTTACACAATTGGTCAAACCGGTCACTCCGCGAATCAGACTAAGACTGAGATAAATCAGCTTAGTTACGCAATGAGCCTCACTGTGCTCGGTCTTGCAAAGAAAGTTTGAATACAACGATTGGTGAGGCTTATTCTTGTCCGAGGGTAAGTTTGTAATTTTGTTTAGAGTTTATGGAAGTTTGTAAGTAATTAATGTTTGAGTAGAGAGTAGAGAGAGAATTAAGCAGCTTGGTTGTATTTAACTTTCATTACCCTCATTTAATGTTGGTGGTTGGGTATTTATACCTTTACATTTGGGCCTTATGGGCCTTCGGGTCATGTTTAATGGACCCGGGTCAAGTTTAAGGACCCATGAGCTCTTAGTAGGAGAGCAGGCAGCTTAGTCAAGAAGTGATTAGGGTTTTAAGTACTTTAGTCCTTGTTCCAACAGTCCAATGGATGAGGTATTCGAACTGCCCTGTCCGGCTAGATGGTCATTGTCCGAACTATCCCTGTCCGAAGAGGTAACGGAATCCGGACTCATCAGTAGCCCATTTTTTAGGTGTTTGTTCAAATAACCTTTGTCAAAACCTGAAAAACAGTCTGTTGTCAGTGGCAGTTCATCCGGACAGGTCTTTCGAATTATGTTATGGTTTTATCCAGACTGAAAAAGCTCTTTGAATCTAAACGGTTTTTTGCCAAAGTTCATGGGACACGTGTCACTTTTTGGTTCGTTGCTTTAGCCGTTTTTTCACCTTGAATTTCGCACCCACCTTCTCTGAAAAGCAACCTCTTCATTAATGAAGGTGACATCAGCGCCGTCTTTTAATCATTGCTAATCTTTTCGAATTCTCCTAGGAATCAAGACTTCTTTTTGAAGTTTACTATACATTAAGACATTTTTCCACTGTTTTACTATCACTTTGTCTCTACTAATCTTCAGAGCTTTCTCTCTCAAACACAAATTCTTTACTTAGGTTGTTTATGTTCACGGCTAGGAACGCTCTAATCAAAGGTGGGTGGTTCAATCTTTCTGAACTAGAAAAAGCACAAAAAGTCGAAAGAGAAAGGCGCATCGCAGCAGGCTTACCCATTTCCCCCATCGACAAACCAGAAATCTCAGCTACAGAGTCTGACCAGGGTTCTTCCTCCACAAAGGGTGTCAAGCCGAAGAGATTGTTCCAAACCAATCTTTCCCCTATCATCTCAGGTTCTTCGGTTCAAGAGTCAGAACCCACCGTTGAACCAGGTTTAACAGTAACCAGTTTTAAAAAAACCTTCCCTATTCTTAGCCATGGGGTCAGATGCTGATACTTCTCCTCACAAGCTGGTCGATCGAAGAAAAGGCCGGCTGGTCAAAGGGCAGGCTTCCAAGGACACCCCTTCAAAATCAGGTGCCAAGGACAGCAGTACAGGGTCAGAAGTACCCATAAAAGCACCCAGGGACAGGATGTTCGGTCCGGAGGCCACTGGCTCAAGCCTTTAAAGAGAAACCTCCATACCAGAGCTCTAGCCGGAGGCTAGAGTGCAGGAGAGCACTGAAGCTCATCAGTCCGGTGGTCAGACTGAACCAACTCCAAACTCCCCCTTCATCAATACAACTGAAAACCCTTCCTCAATCATAGAGGAAATAATGGAGGACTCTATCGAAGAGGCTCCATTTGAGTCCGAACCTTCCGGACAGACTAGTGGTGCTATTGTGGCCAAAAGGATAAAGGCAAGGAGAAGCTATGCTTAAGGCATCCGGATCTGCCGGGATGTCTCGAAGGAAAAGTGGGACCTTGTTTCCACAAGGTCAATGTTAAATATCTCCTTGCCTTGCAAAAGATCAATTACGCTTTCATCCATACAGCTGAGTTGGGCCGGATGCGTACAAAGTGGGGGATTCCGGAGAATGTGAAGATAAGAATCCCCATAGACCCCGAAACCCCAATGGATTGCAAACTCAGTGAAATAATCATCTTCTCTGAGCTTTTTAACTGGGGTTTAAGGTTCCCCTTGGACCCGGAAATAGTTAGGTATTTCCATCTTATCAAGCTCTGTCCCAGTCAACTAAGCCCCAACGCCTGGTACACACTTATGGCCTGCATCATGGCCTCCAGGTTCTCCGGGATCCCTCTACCAATGGAGGAATTCACAGCTGTGGCCAGTCTCTACAGGAACCACCACATTCCCTTCTATCACTTCAATATTGGTGATAATTATAAAGCAGTGGATGATCTACTTGAGTCGGAGAGAAATTGGAGGATCCAATTCCTTTTCTTAAGTGGTGCTTGGGAGAACGGGAGGAAAATCAAAGCCGGAGTCAATCCAACTATCCTCACCAGCAGATGGAGGAGTGATCGTAAGGCTCCTACTTTATATTCTTTTTTCTACTTTTATCGAATTTTCTTAAACTAACTGGTCTTGTCTTTTTTCTTAGCAGAACTGCCCAAAGACTTCAATGACTACCTAAAGTCTGGGCAGACCACTTGCACCAAGATCAACACTTGGGCTGCTGAAAAATGGGGGAACCGGCTTCACGATGCTTTTACAGGAGGAAACTTTGCAAGGTCCCACCTCTGGAACACTACTGGTCGGAGAGACCTGACTTGGGAAGAAATCACCACTCCACCCCCTCCGGATGTAGTCCTCAAGAGAACACACAAACCGGATGGGCCACTTTACCTTCCAGGCCGGGCCAAGGCCCCAAGTAAGATGAAAGGCAAGAAGAAGAAGGGAAAGAAGGTGGTAGGTGAAGCTAACCCTACTGAGGTGGAGGGGGCTGTTCCAACAAATCTAGAGGGGCCAGCCCCAAGCCAGATCGATGCTGCTCTCTTAGAAGTGGTAGAGCATGAGAGTGTTAGGGAAGAGGCTCAATCCCCAAAACCCCCAAGGGCTCCCAAAAGAGACCGAAAAACGGGGAGCTGAAAGCAAGGACAGGGAGGCTAAGAAGAAAAAGACCTCCAAGGGTGATGAACTTTCTCTCCGGCCTTCGGAGCCTCTCCCCCCTGTTGATCCTACTGACCCAACACAAGCAGAGAAGATACCTGGTGATTTTCAAACTGACGAGGTTGGAGGAGGAGACCTTAGTATTGATGGGGTTGACATCACTGGTCTTGATGAACTCGGTGACTATTTTGCCAATCTCCCCAGAGACGATTTTTCTGGGCCTTACCTCCCTCCGAGTACTTCGAACACCGTCACTTTTAATGGTAAGACTTTTACTGTTTCAAGTGAAAGGGATATTATAGCTCACTCTATATTAAGTAGTGTTCAGCCAATGCTTGTGTTAGAGAAGCAAGTTCGAAGTCAAGAAGATACTATCAAAGATCTCAATTCTAACAAAGAGAGACTGTCCGATGAACTTCTTACTGCCACTCAACATGCTGACATTCTAAAGGGAGAAAACGAGGAGTTGAAGAAGAGCCAAGAGGGGTGGATCACAAATATTGCCACTTCACAAGACACTATCAAAGAGCTCCGGGAGAAGCTATCCGGATTGGAGAAAGATCTCACCTCTTCGAGAGAGGAGGCAAAGGTCAAGGATCAAATCATTCACAACTTGACGAGTGACAAAATTGCGCTCGAGAACACAGTGTCCAAGGCCGCAGAGGAGAAAGCTGATCTGTTAAGAGAGCAGGAGGCCAAAATTCAGGCCAAGATCGATGCTTACGCCAATAACGTAATAGACACTCAAGAGGAAATGTATTCCAAGGTGAAATCAGACATGGTCCTGCTCTTTCATGAGAAGTTCCCGAAGAGGAACCTGGGAGATTTGTGGCTTCATGTAGAGTACGAAGACCTTCCCTTCCACACCATGGCTGATGGAGACTTGCATGATTATTTCAGTGCTTCCTCCTCTGACGAAGAAGAAAACACCGGGGAGGGCCCTTCCGAAGAAAAAGACGATCCCAAGCAGAAGAAGAAGACCAGTGAGACTGAGCCATCTTCAAAGGCTCAGTCTTAAATTATGAATTATCTTTTCAGTTTTCATGTTATCTGAACTAAATTCCTTGGAAGGCCAAGGCATTTTTGTTATTGTGTCCGGCATTCGACCGGATAGACCTTTTGTTTTGTTTGACAATTGAAAAGTCCTTGGAAGGCCAAGGCACTTAGGTTATTTTAATCAATATCTTTGTTTTGCACAACTCTTGCATTCTTCCATAGTTTGTTTCAATTTTGGTGGCTAGTGTTTAAATAGCCCTTAGTTATTTCATAAGCATTCTAAAGTGAGAGTGTTTAAATTCTCCGATGACAAATATTTAAGTAGTCATCATTCCCTTAATTCAATCCGGATGGTATGACAAAAAACAAAATAAGAACACTTCAAAAAAAATTAAGAAGGCATCAAATTTTATTAAAAAGCCCGGACACATCATTAAAACCTCCTCGTGCCACCAGGGTAGGAAAGAGTATGCCCTCAAATATTTACATGGATTTTTAAACAAGTAAATATTTACATAGTTTTTACTCCAAGTACATTCGGAGATGCTTAATATTCCAGGGGTGACTTAAAACCCTTCCATTTTTATCTTCTAGCCAGTATGTTCCATGTTTGAGTCTTTCAATGACCATATCAGGTCCTTCCCAAGTTGGGGCCAATTTGCCGAGAAACTTCTCTTTAGTGTGTAAGAAGACTTTCCTCAATACCTTGTCCCCCGGCTGGAAATCTCTTCTTTTAACTCTAGAAGCAAACCTGCTTCTCATCAAACCTTGATAGTGTGCAGCTCTAAGGTGAGCCTTAACTCGTCTTTCCTCTATTAGGTCGAGCTGGCCTCTGACTGCCACTTCGTTTGCGTGTTCGGAGAAGTTGTGAACCCGAAATGAGGGGAGAGTTACCTCTATGGGGGTTATTGCATCCATCCCATATACCAAGGCGAAAGGTGACTCTTGTGTTGCAGCCCCAGGTGTAGTCCGGTAGGCCCACAAAACCTCTTGTAAATAGCTAGGCCACTTCCCAGCAGCCCCTTCAAATTCTTCTTTAAACCGGACAGTATAGTTCTGTTAACCACTTCAACCTGACCATTCGCATGTGGGTGGAAAGGTGAAGAAAAACAATGTTGTATACCCCTCGAGGCACAAAAACTCTCCATTTACTTGTTGTTGAACTGTGGCCTATTGTCTGTCGTTATCTTTTGTGGAACACCAAATCTGCAACAGATGTTGGATAAAATGAATTTTATGACAGCTTTTGATGTTGTTCCTGCCAGGGGGCTGCTTCAACCCACTTTGAAAAGTAATCTATAGAAACAATTATGGTTCTGCGCCCTCCAAACGCCATAGGAAGAGGTCCCACTAAATCCAACCCCCATCGAGCAAAAGGTATAGGCTCAGAAATTGATTCTAGAGGGATGGCTCGGACATGAATTTCATTACTATAATTCTGGCATAGATCACAGCTTCTCACCAGTTCCTTAGCATCTTGCTTTATAGAGGGCCAATAATAGCCAACCAGTAAAACTCTCCTTGTTAGAGCCCTAAACCCACAGTGAGCTGATCCCTTACCATCATGCAATTCGGAGAGGACTACTTGACACTCATCATCTCCCAAACATCGTAAAAGAGGTTTACTATAATATTTTTTATACAGAACGTCTCTTAGTATGATAAATCCACGAGCCTTGTGCTTCATTTTTCTTGCTAATGATTTATCCGGAGGCAAGATGCCATCGGAGAGGTATTGCAGGAGAGGAAATCTCCAATCTTGAGGTTGTTTCATCTGTACATCGAAGACTTGTTCCTCTTTACCCATGTCAAGTTGAATGGAAGGGCTCTCCAGTACATGGATCCAAGGATATGACTCAGTGTATGTTATGGTTGCCAATGAATCTGCTAGTTCATTTTCTGCCCGGGGTATATGCTCATAAACAATGCTTTTGAACTTAAGAGCCTCATTTTTAAGGAGAAGTAAGTACTTCACTAGTTGCTCCTTTTTTGCCTCAGATTGACCTTGTGCATGGTGGATAAGAAGCTGAGAATCACTCATTAGCTTGACCCTTTTGGCCCCACAAATATAGGCTAACTTTAAACCAGCTATAGCTGCTTCGTATTCGGACTCATTGTTGGAAGCCCTAAAAGAAAAACATATAGCCTGGTACGTTTTGTCACCATATGGAGAAGTCAAGCACACCCCTCCTCCACATCCCATAGTTCTGGATCCACCATCCGTCCGGACGACCCAGACCTTTTTGTCTTTCATCTCAGTAGTCTGCTCTGAATCCCTATCAGAGTGGAATTCAACCAAAAAATCAGCCACAGCTTGGGCTTTGACTGTTGTTCGAGGAGCAAAATAAATATCGAAGTCCCCCAATTCCACTGACCACTTAGTCATTCTACTTGAAATTCCTGCCTTTTGGAGAACATTTTTCAAGGGAAAAGATGTTCGGACGATAATAGGATGAGCCTGGAAATAAGGCATCATCTTCCTTGCAACAATTACCAAGGCTAACGCTAATTTTTTGAGTTTCAAATAATGCTTTTCTACATCTATCAAGCTCTTGGTGATGTAGTATACTGGATGGGGGTAGTTATCCACTTCTCTTACCAATACAGCACTGATGCCACAACTTGAAATTGCCATGTATACGAAGAGTGTCTCTCCATCGACAGGTTTAAATAAAGTCTTGGGGGAGGACAGATGTTTCTTAATTTCATTGAAGGCCTCATCGCACTGTGAAGTCCAGTCAAATCCCTTTGCACCCTTTAGAGTTTGAAAAAACGGGGCACATCTGTCCGAAGACCTTGAGATGAATCAATTTAAGCAGCCAACCTCCCAGTCAACCGTTGGACGTCTTTAACATTCCGAGGAGACTCCATTTGGAACAAAGCATTAAGCTGGTCCGGATCGGGCTGTATCCCTTGCTCACTTATTATATAACCCAGGAATTTCCCGGACTGCACTCCGAACACACATTTTTCTGGGTTTAGCTTTAAATTCACTTATATTAAGTTATCAAAAGATTCTTGGAGATCTGCTAGGTGTAATTGTTCATCCACACTTTTCACCATCATGTCATCAATGTATACTTCCATATTTCTTCCAATTTGATCAGCAAAGGCTTTATTCACCAATCTCTGATAAGTAGCCCCAGCATTTTTCAATCCGAATGGTATCACCTTGTAGCAATGAAGACCCCTGTTAGTGACAAATGTGGTATGTTCTTGATCCTTCGGATCTACTTGAATCTGATTGTATCCGGAGAAAGCATCCATGAAGGATAGTAGCTTATTTCCGAAAGTGGAATCTACTACCTGATCAATCCGGGGGACTGGAAATAAATCTTTTGGGCAAGCCCTATTGAGATCTATGAAGTCAATGCACATACGCCACTTACCATTCTTCTTTTTCACCAAGACCGGATTGGCAGTCCACAAAGAATATTGAGACTCCTTTATATGCCCCATTTTTGTGAGCCTGTCAACTTCTTGAAAAATAACATCAGCCTTTTCCTTGGAAAAATCCCTTCTCTTTTGTACTACAGGTGCTATGTCTCTCCGAATGGATAGGTGATGTGATATAATATCTGCTGGAACCCCAGTTACATCAGCATTGCACCAAGCAAACACATGTTGATGGTCTTTTAGAAACTTCAACATTCTATTCTTCAGTTCGGATGGCATTTTGGATCCTATCTTAACACTTTTTCCTTCTTCTAAAGAATGTGTTTCAACTTCTTCAATCGGTATCAATACTCCAGGGGTCTCTCTGGGGTCATCAATTTTACCCTCACCCCCAGAAATCCCCTCAAACTGCTATTCTTCGTTGATACGAACTGCCCCCAATGTCCGTGGAGCCAGTGTTGTAGCATAACACTCTCTTGCAACCTTTTGACTGCTTCGGACAACTCCCACTTGTCCTTGAACAACATATTTCAAACATTGGTGGACTGTCGAGGCCACCTCATGCATCCTAGAGAGCCAAGACCTCCCTAAAATAGCATTATAACAAGTGGGACAATCCACCATAATAAAAAGTATCCTGACCATCTTCTTGAAAGGGCCTTTGCCCAACAAAACTTCCTCTTCGAACTCCCCGATCAAATCTGTTGAGCTCCCAGTGAAACCCACAATTAATCTCTCCGAACGCTGAATTACGGCTGGATTTTTCATCTTTTTATAAGTTGTTAAGAAGAGGATATTGGCTGAGCTTCCAGTATCCACCAAGATTCGTCTTATGTCATTTCCCCAAATGGATGCTCCTATGACAACAGCATCTTCATGAGGGCCATCTATATCCCTTAAGTCATCTTCATCGAAAAAAATGAAGGGAAACGGAATTTGTGACTGATAGGAGGTCGTGCCTCCTTCTAGCTGGGTGGCTAAGGTATGGACGTGCCTCATCCTTGAAGAAGCAGTAGGAGTTGTCATAGTATCCCCTCCGAAAATTGTAAGTGACTCAAAGAACTTGATAAGCCCGGAGACCGTTTTACAATGTTCCTCAATGGTGCCCACTCTATTTTGAGTTGGATCAGGGTCCAATTATTCCGATTCTACATCAAATCTTTCGATAACCATAGCTTCCTCCGGAGCAGCATTGCTTGGACCAACCCGATGAGCATTATCAGGCCTATTTCCTCCCCTTCTTTTGACATATGCCCCCAGCTTTCCTCTTTCAATCAAGTTTTAAACTTCTTGTTTCAAGGCTGTACAATCGTCGGTGGTATGGCCAATGTTATTATGGTACTGGCAAAAAGAGTTGTTACGATGTTCCCTAAGAGATTGCAATGCGGCCGGTCTCCTATAGTGCACTTCTTCCTTTGTTTTATCATAAATGGTGGCCACACTTTCTTTTAATTCTGCAAACCACTCCGGTGGAACCCAAGGCCCTCTCTTATTGCTAGATTGTTGACTATGGGCAGGTGCAGCTGGCTGAGATTGAGCTTTAGCCCTATTGTGCCCCTGTCCTGTCTCCCTTGCCTTGTTCCCGGACTGATTTTGGTTAGGGTTTGGTGCAACCGGGGCAGACCTCACCTGCCTGTGCACCCTAGTTTTCTTTGTTTCATCAACATTGATTTGCTTTCCGACTTGATTCAGCAAACCTCCCCAAGTCATGGCTTTCTCTCTGGTCACTGAATCAGCCAAATTTCCAGGGTTTAAGCCCTGTCTCAAGGATGCTATTTCTACTTTCTCGAAGCAATCAGCCAACCCATTTTTAGTGTTTACAAAACGACTTATATATTCTTTCAATGATTTGTTTGGTTCTTGGGCACAATGGATTATTGTGTCCCCATTGCCCTTCAACTCTTTACTCCCAACAAACTGCCTTCGAAAGGCCACCCAAAAGGTATCAAAATTCTTGATACAACCTTGAGGTAGGCTGTTATACCACTTTAGAGCACTCCCCGTAAAGGATTCGGAGAATTCTCTACAGAGTAACTTGTCGTCATCATCAAAATTCATCATAAAGTTTTTAAATTGTTCCAAGTGGTTGTCCGGATCAGTACTGCCATCATATTTTTCCATTTTAGTGATATCGAACCTCTTAGAGAGGTTTCCGGACAAAATCTTGGAAGACAATGGAGATTGTCTCCAATTCCGGCCACGACTGAACACAGTATCCTCATTGGGAGTTGCAAAGATACCTGGTTCATCATGGAAGGCGAAAGGATCCATCAGCATCCGGTCTACATGCCTCCGGCTGTGAGATGATCCTTTGCCTATATTCTTCTTCAATTTCCCATGTCTATCCCTTTTTCTTGAATATGTTTTTATCAACTTTTGCTTCTTTTTGGATCGGCCCTCATCACTGCTAGAGGACAAGGACTCTTCAACTCCTTCCTCATCCGAGGAGCTATCAGAAGACTCTGAGTCTGAGTCAGAACTCTCCACTGGCTTAGAACGGTGAGACTTTTTTGGAGCTGGCATGAGTCTTTTTGGTACTCACATGAGTCTTTGAAGGCTCATGCTCTCTAGGGTTATCGGTATGATGGACAACTGACGCTTTTGACTTATCTTTCATGCCCATCTTAGCCTTTTCTGCCCTTAGGGTCTCTATCTCGCCCTTTAATCTATCACGCTCCTCCATGGTATACTCATCATTTTCACCCACCACTTCAAGCAAGGCTGGTGGTACTTCCGGGGCGTTCGGATCCATTCGGACTGACTTTTGCTGTTGGTTTTGAATGCTTGATTTAGGAACCGTCGTGCTCCCACTGTGGTCGCCAATTTGGTGAGGTTTATTCTTGTCTGAGGGTAAGTTTGTAATTTTGTTTAGAGTTTATGGAAGTTTGTAAGTAATTAATGTTTGAGTAGAGAGTAGAGGGAGAATTAAGCAGCTTGGTTGTATTTAATTTTCATTACCCTCATTTAATGTTGGTTGTTGGTATTTATACCTTTACATTTGGGCCTTATGGGCCTTCAGGTCATGTTTAATAGAACCAGGTCAAGTTTAAGGACCCATGAGCTCTTAGTAGGAGATCAGACAGCTTAGTCAAGAAGTGATTAGGTTTTTAAGTACTTTAGTCCTTGTTCGAACAGTCCAATGGATGAGGTGTTCGAACTGCCCTGTCCGGCTAGATGGTCATTGTCCGAATTGTCCCTGTCCGAAGAGGTAACAGAATCCGGACTCATCAACGATCATAACTATAACTCACATATCTACAAAACACCACATCCTTTTACTACCATAGAAATATTAATCACAGTGAAAGATTACAAATACAAACAAAAAAAGAAGAAGTCTGCAAATAATTATTTTAAAATAGAAAATCAACTATGGATCCGCAGGCTCCTCTGAGGCGTTCATGGTGTCAGCATCGACCACACTTGCCTTCTCGTTTTCCTTCACCCAGAGCTGCCAATAACTTCTGGTACGGACCAAGTTTCATCTTAGGATTCAGCGCCACTAGATCAGTCATAAGCTTCATCTTATCCCTATGAATCATATTCATCGCTATCTGCATCACTTAATGTCCTCTTTCATCCAAGTTTGCTAAAGCCTGCATTTGCATAGCTGCTCGCTCAATTTTCCTTTCTTTCTGATCGTTCGCCAACTGTAACTTCACCTCTCTTATCTCCAATGTTAAACTTGTTATCTTCTCAGCTTGCTCCTCCACCCTACTTGCCTAAATTACATTCTGATCAAGCAGCTTCGAATTCTGAGCTATCAAGGTATCGTTATTTTTCATCAGATCATTATTTTGAGCAGATATCAAAGTCATACTGCTTACAATTTCTAGGCTACGCTTGACCCCTACATCCCTTTCGTCACGAGCACTGAGCAACTGTTTATGAAGCTCCTCGTTATCTTTCATTGCCTTATTCGTGCGTTGCTTCGTCGAGCCATAGGTGTTCTTAATTCGAGCCAACTCGGTTATCGGACCTTGTACTGAGTTGAAAAACAATGGCTTGGGCTTCCACTTCTCTACCAATGCACAGTCAATAGGAGACATCCGAGGGTAAGTGAACGCATGTGAGTTATATTATATCTTCTCTAACAAACATAAATCGTCCAGTTTATTACACAAGGGGCACACACTAAAAACATAACATACATGAAACAAAAGAAACACAATGTCAAAATAATACATTCATCGCAAACTCTAGTTGTCGTTGTAAAATCTCAGTCATAGGCATTGTATCATAAAATGATAAGTCTGCATCATGGTGGAGCTGGTCAATCATCATATGGGAAACTCTCTGTGTTACCAGCTTCCCTCGGGCACTTGGACTTCTTCCCCGATTCCACCACTTTATCCTTGCGAGGGTAGATTCTCAGCCACCACCACATTCACCAAAGTTGAGCCCGACACTAAACCATGAACAAAGTTCTTCATCTGCTGCGCCACTGCAGAGGGTATATATTTCTTCTTTTCTTCCCCCCTAGCATCTTCAGTAAGTCCCTTTGGCTTCAGCACCTTATCACCACCCTCATTCACCACCACTTCAGGATTGCTACTCGTGGGGTTAGCTTGCTCCATGGACTGGGGCGCATTACTCTCGTCACCATCCAACTTTCCATCAATCTCCACTTCATCTACCAGCACCGTCTTCCGCTGAGAAAATGGCACAACATTGATCATGACTTTACTCTTCTTTGTAAATGGACAATCATCCACATCGTCCTCTTCTTCGCGAGGGTGAGCAGTCCTCTCTCCACCCTATGTCTCCTCCATGATATTGGGAAATGCCCCTTTTGGACCTCGATCATTCACCTCTTCACCTTTTTCAGCACTATCTAGGGTAAAAGACGAACCATTTGTCTCCCAAGCTCTTCGCCCTTGTGGCACCAACAACCCAATGCCAGTGTAGTTCTCTTTCTCATATCTCATTTCCATGAGGGTACGCGGTCTCTCCAATGCCATAGATACTCCACCTCTACTCATGATCACCATTTTGTCCTTTGCAATCTACAACTCTGAAATCTGCCTCAACCCGAACTTCAAATAATTCACAGTACAAAAAAACTTGTGTTGGCTCCACTCCCCATGCACCGTTCGCAACTGCTGCCAGCTTCACCAAAAAATTACCGAGCCTTTAGTTCGGCCCTCTTTACACCACTCTTAGCATATCCCTTCATCTGGAAACAACCCGTAAGATGATTAAAACTCACATTCCATTTAGACTATAAAAATTACGCGACTACAAACCCCTCCTATATTTTGCCATCCAACCCATTCTAATTACAAATTCATCTTAGCATTCTCATGCTCCCAATTTCCAAAAACATAAATGAACCTATGTTTCCACTTCTTGTCTCATACGGGAAATTCTATTATATGTTTTGCCTCGGTCAATGGCAAATTAAAGAATGGTGACTACGATAGCTTCGACACTTTTATTGCTGCTAACAAGTCAGCCATGCGGATAATTTTTTCTAAAGAACTGAGAGCTCATCACTATACGTAATAACATTCTTCACCCGTTCGCCGTCAGCTGAGTCGGGCATATCCTAATAAAACTGAAGAAAAAAAAATCCTTAATCAATGGGGGCAAGGGGAGGCGTAAGCCCCAATAAAATATAGTGGTGTATAGACACGTCTCGCCTTCTTCGGTAGTGTATGGGTGGTCTCCCGCACGGGGTGTCCTAATTGTAACATGATCGAGCATACCATACCTAGCCCTAAATTCATGTACAGAACTTTCGGTTAAATAACCATATTTGGTTGTAATTTAAAAAAAAAAATTCTTCCAGAAGTTGGGCACTCTCATATTCTGATTCAACAAATTCCAAAGCTTTCTTCCTCCCACGTTTTCTTAGGCGCCATGATTGAACCGACTGCAATTACCCAACAGCGGTTATCAAAATTTGGCATTATCCTACTCTACAAGGGTTCAATTTCAATAACAAGGCAGCCCCTCCACAACATAATATCAAATGACCACAGTCTCCTACCCTATAGAGGGACATATTGCCCTACAACTAAAAGTACTACATTATCCTAGCAAATCCAGTGGCACATAGTAGAGTATTCAAGCAGTCAAAACATACCTGGAAATGAGTTCCTGTGTTCATCTTCGTCGACAGAGCGGACGCACCTGCAACACCCAGAAAGAAATAAACGTTGGTATCCAAGAAGAACACTTTGTTTTTCTCCTTCTTTAAACCAATAATGAGGCACCAGAGGTTGTCTGTCGAAAGCAAACTCCAAAATAAACACAAAATGTTATGAAGAATCTTCTCCTACTTTATTTTTTCTTTAAATATATATGGACTCCTAAACTCAACCGCCACGAGACTTTAATTGATATCAAATCATTTTTTGGGAGACTAAACGACTAAATTAATTTTCAAAATCTACTTATCAATATATCAAATCTACCTTCACACGTCACTAACATGCGATATCACATCACAATGCGATACGTCATCGTAAAAATTTTCTCCACATCTACCAAAAATTAAAGATTTTATTCCATATAGTAACTGCTACACAATTACTCCATGGACTAGGGAGGGGCCCTGATAAGGTCATAAATATTCATGGAAGCCCAACAATAGATGTGAAGAAAAAATTATAACTGGACTTACTTAGCAAGAGCGAGTCGTGTGATCTAACTAAAGTATGAGATCGAGCGGATCATGTTCAGATAAGATAGAAAAGGAACATATAGAAGATGTGAGGTACATAAAAGCACGCTCGGATCAAAATGCGGATATATATCAGAGGCAAAACGAGCAGACCTAAATCAAACCAAGAAGAACCTAAGCAAGACCAAGAATAACTCTCATAAGAAGACCGAGCACGTGTAAGTAATGGGGAATGTCGAGCGTGCACGAGAGCACAACTCTTATAAGAGGACTAAATGCGCGTGAGTAGTGCAGAAGACCGAGAGCACATAAGTGAAGCAAAAGAAAAAAAGAAACAGCCAACATTATTAACAGTCAAAGCATATTAATTCAGTCAACCCACGATGACCATATCTCCTTAATAATGGATAAAAATTTAGGACCATTAAGAGCACTTATGGTCTAAGTCCAAAATCAATGAATCCGCGTAATAAATAATGTTGTAACCGCTCAATACTGTATAAATAGGGATCTAAAGTAATGTAATATATTATATTCTTCTTCTTCCTAAATTAATAAAAATAATACTACTTTGGCATATACGTGTTAGGGTTTTTCCATTAACAGAAGGGACTTGGCCGCAAAGCCAAATCCAAGTCCAAGAAGCTCATCCTCAATGTAAGGCACAACCGAGCATGTTAGTCGCACAATCTTAAGCGGCCAACTTATCCCATTTTCCCTAAGCGACCCTCGAACAACCATCACAACAAAGCTCAACCAATTTGGTCAAATATCATCTTGTGACGTTTTGTGAAAGAAACGGTTTGCGAGTATATGTGATAAGTTTTCAACGAGCATGCGTTTGGAATCCTTACAATCATTAACCAACTACCTTTTAACCTATATAAGTATTTCCTCCCTCTAACATCGTCCAAGTGTACAAACCTTTCTATCTATTTTTATTTATTTTTATCTATTTTTATATTTGATTTTGTATTCTCACGTTTACTCTACTTTTTTACGTTCATTTCAAATTTTTGGACATCATATATTTTATTATATTCATTTCAGAAATTTAAACACAAAAATAGTTTGATCGGTTTAATTTTTCTATTTATTACTGATTTTATTTTGTTTTATACAATTTACTTTATCATTTTTGGACTGCATGAGTTTCGTGATACGGTCGAATATTTAACACATGCTTTACCTACTGAATACTAAAGTGTTATTATCCTATTAATCTGTATATTGTGTCCGATCTTGTTTACTTAGAGCCTCCCTAATAATTACTGTATATTTTTTTTAAATATACATACAATTTTGGTAATCTAAATTGTTAGATTATGATTTAATCCATCAAAGTGTCTGTCGTTTAAGTTAGGTTTTTTTGTCTGAAAGTTGTAGGAGAAAACAAGGAACTATACCTGTTTTGTAATTGTTTAGATATATTTACATATCTAAATAAAAACCTATAAATTTAAATTTAAAAGATTTTTACACTATCGGATTAGAACCTATTGTTTTAAAAATAATATATATTTTTGCTATCAAATCTCAAATAAAATTTATGATGGATCCTCTGATACCAACTAATAAAACTATTATTTTCCTATTAATCTAGAGTCAAATCTGGTTTATTTATAGCCAGATTAACAGTCTATTGTAATAGATGTGTTGTTTCGTTCGGATAATTTTCATAAATGTAAGTGAACCAATTATCTATATTTATATTATATTTCAAAAAATTATTTGATAATTAATTAAAAAATTATTCATTCATTTTTCTCAAATTTGTTTCATATAGTGGATATAAACATGTAAATGTAAAAAAAAAAGAATTGATAAATTAAATTTATTTGACTTTAAAATAACTTATCTTTCTTTGCATTTATACAAAGAATGGTTTTTTTAATTACATTTTTCAATTAAAAGTTTTTATTATAATCTCTTTTAAACGTTCCTTTAGTTATTTTAGATGTTTTTTAAATAAAAAACTAATTTTTCCTTTAAACAACAAAAATTAATTGTATCATTTTAATACCATTCTCCTTTTAAAATTGATTAAAATATAAATAAGTAGAAAATATGGTTGTTCAGTACATTTCCATCTTTATATCTGTTAGTAATATGTTGGGGTCGAACCGATCGGGTTCTTTTAGTTCAAATTCGGGTCGGTCTGTTACGAGTTTAATACTTTTGAATCTAAGTCTGATAGTTTTAGATTGGTGATCCAACATGCAAACATTATTTTTAATATTTAAATTGTTCAGTTTGATTTAGTCCGAACCCAACTCTTACTTGACTTTATTTTTTAATTTAAACAAAAAGTTAAGCTAATTTTTTTAAACCAAAATAAACATAACTAAACAAATAGCTAAATATTGCTATAAGAAACAAACATATAACAAAACAAACAATTTAAAATATGCCCTAAACAGTGCGTAATAAAAAATAAAACAAACATAAAACATTCATGAAAAATTTCTAGTTTCGAAGAGCATAATTATGTTAATCTTTATCTTCATTGTCAAAATCATTAAAACTTTTGAAATGTCGATTCCAAACATGATATACCTTTTGGTGACAAATGTAACTGACAAATGTAACAAATAACATAGTGTTATGTTAAATAATAAAAGTTAATGGTAAACTTACATTTAAAAAAAAAAATTAATTTTTTAGATATTATTGGAAATGGAGTTAACTTGAAGAATCTAATTAATAAATATATTATTAGAAAATATAAAATATAAGAATTTAGAGAGTTACTCAGATAAAAAAACATATCACGTGTAAAGAATCGGTAAAATTAACAAACTTTGCACATAAAATACCTTTATATATAAAAAGAGCAGTATACACATTATTTTATTTTATTTTTAATTTAGAATTTTAAAGGTTTTTATCTTTTAAACCATAACTCGGAAAAAAGATTAAAAAATACTATTAGTTTTGTTTTTTTAAGTTGAATAAAAATAAATTTGTTCATGATATGTTTTGATTTTTCTTATAAAAAATTATATTTTATGCTAGTTTCTCATTATATGGTTTCGCATCTACCATATGCGTGGTTTCGCATCTAGTTGATCTGGTTTAGCATCTATCATAATTGGTCTGATTTTGCATCTAACATATATCGTAGTTGTCTGTTTCGCATCTAGCATCTATCATAGTTGCTCGTTTTGCATCTAACATATATCATAGTTGCTTGTTTTACATGAAATAGTAAAAAAATTAAAAAGGTTCCGCATCTTCTTCGTAACAGTCGTCATCTTCGTTTACACTATAAAGTTAAAAATTAAAAACTTCGTATCTTTTAAACCGTAACTGGAAAAAAATCCAAAAATACCATTGGTTTTGTTTTTTAAGACGAATAAAACTAGATCAACTGATGATATATTTTGATTTTCTTTTTAAAAAAATATATTTTACACTAGTTTATTATATGGTTTCACATCTATTATATGCCTGGTTTCGCATATAGCATCTAACATCTAGCATAGTTGGCTTGATTTCTCATCTAGCAATACAAAAATTAAAGAGCTTTCGCATCTAGCAAAAGAAAGTTTCACTTCTTCTTCAACGGTTATCTTCTTCGTTTTTACTGCAAAACGTTTTTCAAACACATTTTCCGGAAACACAAGAAAACACTAATACAACATTTCAACTAAAAAATCAAAGTATAAACTGATAAGGGCACAAAATACCAAGAAGAATAAAGGCCCTAATTTGTAATATATAAATCTTTAGGGACCTATTTGTAAAGATAGAAAATGTGAGACACAAGTATAAATATACGGATTAACATGTAATTATGAGGAATATGGCATGTGAGAGTGGAGCCCACCACTGACACTATATAAGGAAAGATCTTATCCTCCCAAAAGGGGACTTTTCAATGATTAGTACTTTATTTTGACTATATTCTCTCTCTAGAATGTTGTACTTATTTGTCTAACACCCCTTTTCTTACACGTTTCCCGATAATCAACCCTAAGTATTTTGAGACTTATCATTGGCTCTGTCTGTGAGAAAAGAGAGATACCCAATGATCAGGTTCCCCAAAATCTCGACCCTATTCAAAATCTAAAATTCGAGGAATGAATACCGAGGCTAGGAAGGGAAATGCGAAGGAAAAAGGTTCTGATAAAGAGATGTCGTATTCAGAGGGTCGTTACTCTGAAGAGCTGTTTAGTGACGATGATCAGGAAAATCAGGGCCGAAGCAAACGGTACACCCTAATCATGACAAGACAGCAGCTGTTGGACGACATTGCTAAACTAAATGTTGAGAAGAAGTTGGTTTTGGCTGAAAATAAATGTCGCCTTGACGGTCGAACCAAGCGATCGAGTGAAGAAGAAAAGGAAGTGGATTTTTACAAAGACAGGACTCGGGTCCGAAGGCTCGACGGGGTTGCAAAAAAGAAGTCTGGATTCCGATCCAAGTATGAATTCTCAAAATGGGAAGATATGTGCGAGTCATCTTCTCCAGGGAGAGAGAACTTCGAAAGTGTAAGTCATCACGAGCAAAGATAATCAAACCCCGCGGTGATAGCGTCAACAAATGAATCCTACATCTGCTGAGAATGTCGGTACGGTAACGGTTAACAGTGAACAACATAATTGCCCACAGTTCCAATTTCCATCAGGGAGCCAGTCCTATAGCTACAGGGTCGGAAGTCAATTCGTAAATCCACTTGAAGAGGGATTAATCGTAAGTCATGCAGACGGTTTAGGAGGTGAAACTTTTAACCTCTGACATAACTGGAGGTCATCCCCGCTGTCAGATGAAATTTTGTTGGGACATCTCCCGAAGCGCTTTGATATTTCAAAGCTCGAAAAATATGACGGAAAGAAAGACCTCGACAATCACTTGGAAGCTTTCAACAATTTCATGTTAAGCTTTGACAACAACGACAAGTTGATCTGTCGAGCTTTCTCGATGACATTTAAAGACGAGGCATCAAAGTGGTACAATAGATTGCCACAAGGATGCATTAAGAACTTCGGTATGTTCTGGATGATGTTCAGACAGCAATTTGTAGGTTGTAAAAACTTCCGAGCTAACGGAGATACAATTGTTAACTACCGACAAAAGGTCGGAGAAAGTTTGAGGGATTATACTCGACATTTTATAGATGCAAAAACTGATCTTGATTACTGTGATGAGAGTGTAGCTCTGGCTGGTTATCGACTAGGTTTGTTACCTGGTTCGATTAAACAAGCTGTAACGAAGAAACAGGATTTTATCTTTTCCGCCTTGTTAGCTCAGGTAGAAAAGCAGATCCTGATTGAAGAAATAGAAGCATCGGAGTTGGCAACTCAAATCCAAAAAACCTCTCAGGATTCGGTTGTTACATATAAAAAAACTCCACAAAAAGAAGTCGTGATTCCTTAACCACAACCGATAACTACTGTAGTACCAGCAGTGCAACAATCTCATGGGAAAGGATCAGAGAATCAGACCCAGAGGGTACGAAACCATTACCATGGAAACCATTACCGACCCATATCAAATAAATGGGTTCGACCGAACTACTTTCCTGATCTGACTGAGTGTGCTGCGACTATATTCGACAAGGAAAAGAAGAGTGTACATTTCCAAAAGCCATTTCCGATCGGAACTCCTCGTGAAGGCCGAAACAATCGTTATTGTAGGTATCATGAGGATGTAGGTCACGATACAATAGATTGCATCGCTCTCAAGAAGGAAGTGCAAGCAGAAATCGACAATGGAAAGTTACTCGAGTATGTGAAGAAACAAGCTCAGCAGAATGTAGCGGCCAAATAGATTGTGGAGGCACCAAAGTAAGAGATTTCTTTGGTGATATTTGAGGTCACTGATTCATTTGATGTGTCAACTGAATATCTAGGCCCGGATAAAAGCAGGAATGTGATCGAAGTAATTGAGGTAGTAGTACCGGTGGCGCAAGGAAAGACAAGCGAATTATGCAAGTTTTTCGAGTCCCTAACAACTTTTGGGGGTGACTCAATGGCATGTATCACCAATTCTTCTCAGAAGAGTCACATAGTCAATCTACCTACACAGCTAGAAGCAAGAGCATCACTTCACTTATACCACCACCCATCTCTTATTCTTTGCTTTGATGATGATGATGATATGAGGGATATTGCTGGTCCTCATGAAGACGTGATAGTAATTGTAGCGACTATTGCTGGTGAGGAGGTTCGAAGAATATTGGTGGATACCGAAAGTTTGGCAAAAATTATATTTTTGTCAACTTTTTTAGGGTTTAGGAATAAGCCACTGATTATGAATTCGGATCGAACTATTATCGATTTTACAGGAGCATCGGTGGAGGTAGTCGGTGAGTTTGAAGGTGTGGTCCAGCTCGGACGAGGACCTTTCAAAAAGGAAGTGACAGTCTTGTTTATAGTCGTAGATGCTCCCACATCACCGATCTTGGCTATCAAGGATGCATGTTGTAACCTATACGGTTCATCAGTGCCTAAAATACGTAATTGGAAATAATGTTGGTGTTGTCAGGAGCAGCCAAAAGACTACAAGAGAATGTTACATGGCAGCACTGGCAACAAAATCTGATAAGGAGATGGTCGATGTGAAGGATTAGCAGTTAGCGGGGTCAGTCCCAGGATCGGAACCTGCAGACGATCCTAGGGAGACCCCAGGATTATTACTTACCAATGAAAGTTGTGAGAGCTATGAATTTGGAAAAAACATTGATTGATTTTCTTAGACAAAAGCTACATTTATTTGCTTGGTACTCAGAAGATGTTACCGGGGTCCCTGAGAATGTTATCTACCATCAATTGTCCATAAATCCGAGTGTCCGACCTATAACGCAAAAAACGTCAAGCCTTCTCCCAAGAAAAGGCAGAGGAAATTGTTTTAGAGGTGGAAAGATTAACAAGGGTAGGACACATAAGGGAGTCTCAATATCCGCGCTGGACAGCAAACCTAGTCTTGGTGAAGAATAAAAACGGAAAGTGGAGAATGTGCGTAGATTTCACGGACCTCAATAGAGCGTGTCCTAAAGACCCTTTTCCCCTACCGAGGATTGATCAGTTAGTAGATTCGACATCGGGAAATAAGTTGCTATCATTCATGGACGCCTACGCGGGATACAACTAGATAAAGCTAAATCCAAAATATCAGGAGAGCACTACGTTCATTATAGGGAGAGGTTTATACTGCTACAAGGTTATGCCATTTGGTTTGAAAACTACGGGGGATACATATCAGAGGCTTGTGATTAAGGTCTTTGAAGATTAGTTTGGACAAAACATTGAGGTCTATATCTACGACATGTTAGTCAAGAGTGTCATGGATGAAAATCATTTCGCTGATCTTGAGGAAACATTCAAGAAACTCGGAAAGGTAAACCTCAAACTGATTCTAGAAAAGTGCTCTTTTGGAGTTCGGTCCAGAAAATTCTTAGGGTTCATGATTAGTGAAAGAGGGATAGAGGCAGATCCAGCCCATTTGGACGTTCTGAATAGTATGGCACCTCTGAGGAATATTAAAGAGGTACAGATTTTGACCGGACGATTAGCAACGCTGAACAGATTTATTTCGCGATCTTTGGATAAGTGCGTACCATTTTTCAAGTGTTGAGGAATGCTAAGAATTTCGGGTGGACTTCTGAATGTACTGAAGCATTTCTCAACATCAAGAGTTACTTGTCACTCTCAAAGCTGCTGACAAAAACACTACCCCAAGAAATTTTGTTTCTTTATATAGCGGTTTCAGAGCATGCGGCGAGCGCAGAATTAGTTCGAGAAGAAGATAGGATCCCTAAACCTGTCTATTACGTGAGAAAAAGTTTACTGGACGCAGAAAAACGGTACTTAAATCTCGAGAAGTTAGCACTAGCTCTGGTAATAGCCGCTAGAAAAATGCGACCATATTTCCAAGGTCATTCTATTATGGTTCGAACTGCTTTCCCTCTAAAAAGTGTTTTGCAGCGACCCGATATTTCTGGTTGTACGTCGAAATGGTCGGTAGAGCTAGGACTTCGATATCGAGTTCGAACCAAGAACGGCTATTAAATGGAAAGCTTTAGAAGATTGTTTGGTGGAGTTTCATTCTGGCAGACCAGAGGAAGTAGCAACTGAAACATAAGTAAACGCGGACGAGTGGATAGTCAGAACTAATGGTGGTTCAAGTATTAGCGGATGTGGGTGGTGTTCAAATTTCTACACCAACATGGATCGCAATGCATCAAGCAATCCGTTTTGGCTTTAAGGCTTCAAACAATGAAGCTGAGTATGAGGCAGCATTGGCGGGCCTAAGGTTGGCACGGGTTTGCGGAACTAGAAACTTTCGGCTAATAAGCGATTCACAACTTCTTATTAATCACGCAACGGGACAATCCGAGGCAAAGAAAGAACATATGGTGCAATACTTAGCAACTTTGAGAATTTTGGCTTCGTCTTTTAAAAAGGTTACTTATGAACATGTCCAAATGGAAGATAATACAATCATTGATTCACTGGTAACAATGGCGTACGTGGGAGAATACCCCTTGATTTTGACACAAGAATATCCGTCTATTTTGAAGAGGAAAGACCTAGAAAGTCGACCAGACATGGCTTGTCAAATTTCAACGGTTTCAAATACTGATTGGAGGAGCAACATTATGAAATTTTTGACTGAGGAAGTGTTACCTAATCATAAAACTCTGGCAAAGAACGTTCGGTACAAGGCGCGAGGTTTTTCCTTGTTGGTAAATGTTCTTTATAAAAAATCTGCAAGCAGACCTTTGTTAAGATGTCTAGGTCGTGAAGAATTACAAATAGTATTGTTCGAACTACACGACAGTGAAGGGTCAGCACATTGTGGCTTCAAGAAACTGATCAAGAGAGTCCTTTTGTCGGGTTTTTATTGGCCTACGTTATCTGTCGACGCTAAATAGCTGGTCAAAAGATGTGATATATGCCAGAGGTTTGCCAATTCAATCCACACCCCAGCAGTCCCCCTAGAATCCATTTCTGAGGGTCTATCGTTCGATATGTGGGGAATATATTTGGTAGGACCACTTCCATTAGCAACTAGAGGAAGACAGACTATCGTGGTATCAGTGGATTATTTTTCAAAATGGGTCGAAGCAGAGCCATTGTCTGGAACCAGAACTAAGGATGTGGTAAAATTCATATGGTCAAACCTTTGTTGTCGATATGGGGTCCCTCAGAAGATAACCATGGATAATGGCCCCTAGTTCGACAACAATGAAACGATGGAATTTTGTGCCATTCACAACATACAGCAATGCTTTTCATCCCCATTCCATCCTCGAGCGAATGGGCAGGTCAAAGTTACCAACAGAACGATTATTAGCTAGTTAAAAATGATATTGGAAGAGAAGGCTGAAAAGTGGCCATATTTTTTACAAGAGGTGTTGTGGGCATACCGAACCACGCCTCAAACTGCGACACAAGAATCATCTTACGCCCTGGTGTACGGCATGGATGCAGTAATCCCAGCAGAGATAATGTTTCCATCCTTCATGATTGACCACTATGAGGAGAATGCTAATGACAAAAAATGGGCTCTGGCTCTGGATTTAGTAAAGGAAAAGCGAGTTAAGGCTCATCTTAGCTTCTTGCATTATCAGACCTTGATGAGGAGCAGATATGCCTCGAAAGTTCGGAGAAGAGATTTCAAAGTAGGGGAAAATGTTTTGCGAAAATGTTTTCTCCACACCAAAGACAAGCACCTCGGAAAGTTGGCACCGAATTGGGAGGACTGTACGAAGTAATAGAAAAAGTAAAGTCAAGGACTTATCGGTTGAAACACGAATTTGGTTGACCTCTACGTCTTCCTTGGAATATCGAGCACCTTAAATTGTATTTTGAATGAGTTGTAATTTTTACCTTTCCACATTTCTCTTGTAAAACAAATTTTTTCGGGGGCACACTCTTTCCTACTTTGGTGGCGCGGTGAGGTTTTAATGAGGTGTCTACTTAAACCGACCCAATTTAGTAAATTTTTAGAGCCTAAAAAAAGTGTATTTAGCAACAAAATGTCGAACCTATTAAAAGGGTTTTTCAACTTTTAAAGTTGATCAACAAATGTCGAACCCATCAAAAGGGTTTTTCAACTTTTAAAGTTGATCAACAAATGTCGAACATGTTAAAAGGTTTTTTCAACTTTTAAATTTGATCAACAAATGTTGAACCTGTTAAAAGAGTTTTTCAACTTTTAAAGTTGATCAACAAATGTCGAACCCGTTAAAAGGGTTTTTTCAACTTTCAAAGTTGATCAAAAAAATGTCGAACTTGTTAGAAGGGTTTTTCAACTATAAGTTAATCTACAAATTTAGATGCGATAAAATCCAATAAAACTTGGCATCAGAAAACGATCACTTCCGATTTCAAAAAAAACATGAGCATGTAGTAAAAACATAAAGCAGGTACGAATAAAATCCCACCAAAAAAACGTGCGGCTTAGAGAACAAAAGTCCACCAAGGACAAAACGAGTTAAGTCTGGATAATCTAAAAAACAAAAAAAGCAACATAAGGATCTGAGCTGCTGAGTTTAATCATTGGAGGATTTGTCAGTCGTTTCAGTGTCTTCAAATGCATGGTTAGAACAATCAACCCCCTCAGGACGGTATTCTTCAGGGACGTCCAACCACATAGACCCAAGTGGCATCTAAGGCCATAAATCATTGAATTTGAGAACATAGCCGGCCCTCGCGTCGGCAACTTATTTCTCCATGATCTTTTTGCATTTAGCACCAAAGAGGCGGTTTTCTTCTGTACTTTTGTCAAGCGCCATTTGAAGCTCATGTACCTCCCTAGCCATTTTTATAGATCGTTAACAAAGAAAACTATTTTGAAGCTTCTGAGCAACCATCTCCTCGACAGCTTTGGTGCGATCCTCCTTGGATTGGGAAAAAGTTTTCTACCAATCTTTTTCTTTTGCTTCGAAAGCTTTAAGTTTACCCTTGGCATTGGCGGCCCTTTGGTTGGCAAGGTCAATTGAGCCTTGAGATTCCTTAGCTTTGGAAGAAATGCTTCGCTTAAGCTCGGTGAGCTCCATCTGGAGTTTCAGCACTTCTCTCTCTTTTTGGGCTATGGGGGCAAGAATGTTCTGTAAACAGTTGGCCAAGACGTCGGAATCCTGAAGAAAGAAGGATTTTGAGCTTTAGGCGAGGACAAGAAAAGGTACAGGATCAGGGCGCACCAAGGATCATTGGCTTAGTATGATAACATCACCTGAATGACTCGAGGCTTTGTTCTTACCTCCAGAATGATTCCCTCCCGATCCTTGCTCTCTCTCACAATTTTCGATAGGAGAAAACAAATTTGCACCACCAAAGTGTTCGGACATGGAAGGAATGGTGACTTGCTCAGCAGTAAGGTCGACATGCACCTCATGAGCAACAGATTTCCCTTGAGACCTTTTGTTTAAAAAAGAATTCCCTCTTTCTTCATTCATAGTGTTATTCTTCCTCTTTTCGCTACAAACCTTCTGACCTTCTTTGATAGCCCCAGGAGACTTGTCATCACTCGTAAATGGATCGGTAAGGATGACTGTAGCCTCTGGTTCTGAGAGCGAAATTTCAACAGGTTGGTCCACGTCGTCGCCTTGTTCGTCTTCCGCACCGGACAACTCCTCCGATTTCACACACTTACTAGGCGTCGGATCCCGTTTAGGCAAAAACACCTCGAAATCATGGGCCTCGAGTCTTTTCACAAAATCAACAACTTCATGAGGGGTCCTTAGTTGTTTGGGGCTGAAGATGCCGTTCGATCAACGCCAAAGGTTGATGTTAATAAGGTTGGTATTTTTGAAGCACTAGCGAAATTTATGGCCCCAATTCTTCCGAGCAAAGGCTCAAAGTTAGGCAAAGATTGCTGAAGCTTCCTTAAGATACTTCTTTCGCAACTGTTAAATGGTTACCTTAGAAACTAGAGGACAATCATCGTTAAAAAAAATGCATACCCTCATCAGTCCATTTAAACGTAAGACGCCTCGGATTTTCTTTGTTATAGGCTCGACCATTTTCCCAAGCCCCGCTAACAAAGACGAACCGGTACTTCCATAATCTGTCCGCCTCCAGCGGGTTATTTACTATCTTCTTTGGGTTGGCTAGGGAGGAGTAGAAAACGGGAGCTTCAGATATTTGGATAGCCCGAAGATCCATATATATTATTTTATGGAAATTGGGACCCTTAATAGTCGAGAAACTATGATGGTTGTCATCAAAGTGTACCAAATATTAGGGGTTAGTTGGGTCGGACATATCTCAAGGATCTCGAAATACCTGAAGATCTCGGGATCAAGGGGAACTCGCAAACCTTAATTGAAAAGCTCAGTGAAAAAGACTATTTCTCAAGCCTCTACACATAAAGGAGTCTCACCAGGCTTGGAAAAGCGGACGTTAACGCATGGAGGGATTCCCCAGATTCTCTTCAAGCCCTCCTCCTCATTAGGAGAGTAATACAAGTATTTGTTGTTGAACATGGACAGGATATGTTCGTTGGCTAAACGAATGTGGTAACCAGTTACAACGTCGGTAGTTCCAGGAGGCATTGGTTCTTTTTCAACGTCACCAACAACTATGGTGCTTCTAGCTGCCAGGTTTGTTGGAACATCTGGTTCGGTTTTTTCATGCTCAACTTCTACCGGTGTGTCATCGACTTTTACCGGAACAGATGTTTTGGAGGCTCTTTGACTAGTTGTCCCAGAATCTTTATTTTTTACTCTTACCGGTGCGGAGACTTTAGTGGAAGGCTTAAGGGTGACTTTTCCAGTAGAGACGTCGTCGACCTTTGTTAATACTGTTGCCTCAGAAGGTTTATGCGAAACTTTCTTAGCAGGTTCCTCCTCGGCTTTTGCTAGTACAGCTCCTTTGGAGGAAGATTTATGGCCAGTTCTTTCAGGGATTTTGCCTTCGACATTTGTCGATGCAGCTTTCTTATAACAATTATGGGTTGTTTGCACAACCTCGGTATTTTTTGCTCCTGTGGGCAGATATTTATCAGCAGATGTCAGATCACGGGGAGAAGGAGTTGCAAGGACAGTACTAGAGCTACTATGGGTGCGGATGTGGCCACGTGTTGTGACGCCGATCTTTATAGAAGCGACTTCTTCGCATTTCCTTCTTTCTTTGTATTTATAGACCACCTATTTAGCGGTAGTCACAGTGTTAGGACTGGTTTAACGTCCCATGATGGTCGGGTCAGTTGGACGTACTCGTGAGGAGGAGTAGATGAGGAGCTGAAATCACCCCATGGTAAAAAAAGGGTCGGTTGGAAGTATTTCGAGGTCTTGAAGAGGTGGGAAGATTCTCAGCAACAAATTTTCTGGGGGAAGAGTGAGCAAAAATAGGCTATGATGAAGAAACTTTTTGGGAGATCGGAAAATCTTCGTTGGGTGAAAGGTTCGAGGGGCCTGGGCTTCTATGTTTTGGAAAGATTAACGGCTCCGAATACAATGGTGAAACGACACCTTTGTGGATCAACCCAGCGGCACGGTATTCCTTTGTTCTGTCGGTGATTTGTAAGTAGTCGACGAAATGAAAGACTGGTTTCTTTGGAGAGTCGGATTTCTTCATCAGTTTCTTGCAAGATAAGGGCCTTCTCATAAACTAAGTAGGATTTTCTCTCTCTAGATAAGGAAGAACAACCAGAGTTTATCTCTTTAAAAAACTTAGTTGAAATGTGAGAGTGAAAGAGGAAAACTATTTATAGAGAGAGCATGCGTGTCAAAGGTCCGCTCCATGGAGAAGTGCAATCGAAAAGAGCCTTGGGAATACCAAGAGTCGCTTAACCAAAATACTAGTTAAAATACAGCCCAATCACCACGAGACACGTGTCTATCCGAATAGCTACAACAAACCTAGGGGGCTAGATTTATGACATGGGCGTAGGTAGTCAATTATGAAAATATATTAACAAGTTAGAGAAGGACATGTGGACGGGTCAGTAACCGGTTTCAAAGAGGAAGTGTGATGGGCCTTCAAGAGATCAATTTGGCCCCAAACCCACAAGAACGGCCCAAGAAGGTTGGTTTTTAACTTGGTATACACCCAATCCATCATTGCATACCGAATAAAATTCGATACACGGCAAAGTCGACCGTGGAGGGTCAACATTTTGGATCAATGGAAAAGAAGCGACAGTCGAGCGTTCGAAGAATCTCGACCCGACCTGGCCATGATATATAAAAATGGTCGACGATCAAGCTCGTGATGATTCTTGACCCGACCTGGCCACGACATATAAAAAGGGTCGACAATCAAGCTCGTGATGATTCTCAACCCGACCTGACCACGACATATGAAAAGGTTTGACGATCGAGCTTACAAGGAATCCCGATCTGACGGTCTGGCGTTCAAGTAGTTTTTGCTCAGTCTTCCGCAAAACTAGGGAGCTACTGATAAGGGCACAAAATTCCAATAAGAATAAAGGCCCTAATTTGTAATATATAAATCTGTAGGGACCTATTTGTAAAGATAGGAAATGTGAGACACAAATATAAATATAGGGAGTAACGTGTAATTAGGAGGAATATGGCATGTGAGAGTGGAGCCCACTACTGACACTATATAATGAAAGATCTTGTCCCCAAAAGGGGACCTTTCAATGATTAGTATTTTATTCTGACTACATTATCTCTCTAGAATCTCAACTTATTTGTCTCACACCCCTTTTCTTACACGTTTCCCGATAATCAACCCTAAGTATTTCGAGACTTATCAAAAACAAATGAATTACCAAAAATCGCGAGTATATAGAGTTTGAAACTAAAAAACAAATCTCCAGAAATATCTAGTTACATGAGACATAGATGAAAAAATCAAACGTCAAAATCAAATTAAAACACAATCAAAATCTAATATTACAAATAAAATCATACAAAAAGAAAACAATAAATCGAGTTCGAATTAAATAATAATAATAATAATATCCACCAAATGCTTTGACATATTTGGAATTAGCATTTCAAAAAGTTTTTAAGAATTTTGTAGGTAAATAAACAATTCACAAGTTACTTTAAAATTTTGATAAGTGGTAATGAGATTGATGATGCTATGATAAATTATAAAAACTTTCAAAAAAATTTGTTTAGTTTTAATTAAAAAAAATTTAAATCTAAATAAAGTAAATAATTGATTGTTTAACAAGTATTTTTTACCTCTACTAGTATTTTTTATTAACACTTAATTATTATTTTTTATTATTATAATTTAATCAAAAGTATATTGTGATTGATGCAATGGTATAAGGAATACAATTTTTCGGTTTAATAATAGGTGCCAAAACAAAGCGCTAAAACCAAATGAAAAAAATTCAAAATTAAAAGGTCCTATTTTCGTCCATCTTCTAATTCATCCTTCTTTCAACTCTTGTTGGAAAATTTTAATTCAGATTTAAGCTCCAACCTCCAGCTTCCAACGTCAAAGCTTCGAAGAAAAAGATGAAGTCGAATTCAGCAATCCGAAAAGACCAATCCAGTGAACAACTAGCTTTAATTTTTGAAACTTTTGTGTAAACTCAAAAAACCAAACAAGGACCGAAACTCATCGATGAAAAAGCTTGCAAATTATCTACAAAAGAGATCCCGCAACATTCTGGTTAAAAGAAGAAGCAACTACAATCTTTAGAAAGAACAAAGCATAACTTCAGAGAAAAAATCAGAGGTAAACTTGCTACTTTTTTAGAATAATATTTGAGATTTAAACTCCTGCTAACTAGAAATAAAATCTACAATAACTTGTGTTAGTAATAAACGATAGACAAAACTATATCAATTAGGTATTGCTGCTTATATAGCCAAGATCCAAAATTTCCAATAGAACAATGGCACTTACCAGATTAGGAGCTTGATGATTAAATTCTAACTTCAGCCTACATTTCCGAGTCCATTTGGAAAGCCAATCGGCTGCTTTATTTTGGTCTCTGAAAATGTAATTGAAGATCAAACATGAAAATATTAAATTTATGTAACATTTTAGAATATGAGCCAAAGGACATGAGAATTTACCATTATTGAACAAGCTTACTAGAATTAATGAATTAGTTTCAATGTATACATTTAACCATCTATTTTTTTTTACAAATAAAGAGCCCACCAATTTAGTTATTAATTTTTGTTTTTTTTTCCCAAGAAAGTTTTTCATATATATTAAAAAGAAGTTTTACAAGACTGCTAAAGGCAGTCATAGAGCACAAAGCTCATTGATTTACAGAATGTAACTAATTAACAAAACTTATGCATTTACATAAACAACATTTTCTTCTCTTAGTCTTTCGTCCTTCTCAGCCATTTTCTTTCAAACCAGCACTTATCTTCTACAGCTCTTCACCCTTTACTTCTTTGCTGGTAACCTGAAACCTGCAATCAAAGATAAAAACATGTAGTCAAGTCCTTAGACTTGCTAAACAATGTCAGATCAAGTAATGAACAGATCAAGTATTAAGTATAACGGAAGTTTCCTAAGCCCAAAATATCAGCCCTTAATATGCTAGATAACTCACAGAAGTTGTGCTGAGATTGAATACAAAAGCTATTTTTAACTTTCAAAGCATGTTTAGACAGCCAATCTGCAGCCAGATTTTGTTCCCTATAAATGTGTCTAATAGTCATTTGTGAAACTATCAATTGTCTGCAACACAATAAGCTATGTTCTAAGTACCAAGGACTCAAACCAGAAGCTAGCATATTAAACAAAGCTAAGCAATCTAATTCAATATCAACTAACTTAAGACTATTCTCTTTACAATATGTTAAGCCATTTAATAACCCAGCAATTTCTGCACAAATAGGAGAACTATTTCCTATCACATCCCCTTTAGCCTTTATTATATTACCTAAGTTATCTCTTATTATATATCCAAAACTAGATTCACCATTGTTTAAAGAAGACCCATCACAATTAAGCTTAACACGATTATTAGCAGGCTTAACCCACTTAATGTACATGAAAGGTTTGGCAAGCTTTATATGATTGAAACAACCTAGCTGTTTAGCTGAATTAAAATCAGGGGACCAATGCTTCCTAGATAATGCATGAGCCAAATCTAATGAAGTAATCATTAACATGACATGTCTCACAATCTGTTTATATGAAGAAGAAATGTTACTATGCCTATATTTATTCCTGGCTTTCCAGATACTCCAAATAATCATAGAAGGCAAAACAGTTCTAGCATGAACTCTCTTAGAAGTTGATAGAAACCAAATATTCACAATGTGATTAATAGTCATGTGTTTTCCTATAATAATATTAAACTTTTCAGAAAAGAAACTCCATACCAGCCATGCAGTATCACAAGAGACAAATACATGATGCAATGATTCAGTGCTATCACAGTACATACACTTACTAGCTAGATGAAAACCTTTTGATTGAAGTATAGTATCAACACTAATCAAATTGTTCAAGACTCTCCAAAGACAAAAAGAGCATATTTTTAGGAGATAGATTGTTCCATATTTTATCTTTAATAATAGATGAAGGATGTTTTTGCCTTATTTCTAACACAATCTCCTTTAACTTAAAAGATCCATCACTAGACAGCTTCCTAATAGCAGAATCTAAAGCATTTAGGTATATATGTGTTGTAATGATCCTATCAACATATTGTAAAGGCAAACTATTTTGAAGCTTAAGCATATTCCAAGTATCATTAATGATATATTCACTGACTTTAGTTTGCTGATAATGATGATAATTAGTATCAGTTAACAAGATTAGTGGTTTCATATCATTCCATTGATCTAGCCAGAAATATATATTACCTTGGCCTATTTTCCACCTAACATGCTTCTCTGCCTCTAGCCTAACCTCCAACATTCTTTTCCAAACTTTCGAATCAGTATTTATTAATCTAGCTTGCAAAGGATGTATACCATTACAATACTTAGAATGTAACAGCTTAGACTATAAGGATTTTTTACATTGAAAAGAGAACCATAATTTATAAGCAAAAGCAGTTTGAATATCATCTAAATTTCTAAAATTAAGACCATTCTCCTTGAATGGCTTACATAGACTAGTCCAGTTTGTCCAAATCATACTTCTGTTAAACTCATTACAACCCTAAAGAAATTTATTTAACAGCTTATTAAACCTAGAAACAACTTTTAAAGGTAGTTTTACTGATTGCAAGTAATATATAGGATAAGACATAAGTACTGAATTTATTAATGTCATCTTACCACCAAAAGATATATGTTTAGAGTTCCAGTCATGAATCATATCCTTAACCTTATCTATTAAGCCTTCAAAATATTCAGCAAAGTTATTGGAATGAATAGGTATACCTAAATATGTAAAAGGTAACTTAGAAAACTTAAATCCTAAAAAATATTTAAGATGATCTAATCTGATTCTGTTTATTCTTCAAGAAGTTAGAAAATTAGACTTTTCTTTATTCAACTGCTGACCAGATAACTTTTGATATAAATCTAAGAAACAAGCTAGATTTTTAACACTAGATAATGATCCATTTAAGAATAATATTATATCATCTGCATAAGCTAGGCAACTAATATTCAAATTACTTCTCATACTATAAGGTTTGATCTTTTGCTGATCTATCAACATTTTAATACCCCTAATAAAAAACTCTTCAGCAATTATAAATAGGCAAGGTGAAAGGGGATCACCCTGCCTAAGACCATTCTTAGACCTAAAATACCCAGAAGTTATTCCATTAGTGATAACAGAGAAGAAAATATGTTCTATAGACTTTCTTATTAAATTTATTACAAGATCATTAAAACCAAAGGCAGACATTACTTCATATATAAACCTAAACTCAAGTTTATCAAAAGCTTTTGACATATCTAGACTTAAAATAAGGTTATCACCTCTAGTTTTCCTGTTTAAATCCTTTACTAACTCCTGTACTATTAAGATATTTTCCTGAATCATTCTATTCTCAATGTATGCACCTTGTTCATCTGAAATTATTAATGGTAGAAGCTTAGCTATTCTACTTTGTATCAGTTTTGAGATTAACACATTAAACACAGAACAAAGACTAATTGGTCTGAATTGAGTCCAATATTTGGGTGATTTAACTTTAGGTATAAGACAAATCAAAGTAGAGAACACTCATTTAGGTATATCTGAACACAAGAAATAAACTTTAACAGCATTAAGTAAATCAGATTTAATTATAGACCAACAAGCAAGATAAAATCTGGAGTTGAAACCATCAACTCCAGAAGCACTGTTTTTATTAAGAGATCTAATTGTATCATATAGTTCTTCAAAAGTAGGTTCTTTCAATATACTATCATTACATTGTTCTGTTAAAATTTCTGGTATAACACTTCTAACAATAGACAGATCATTCATTAGGGAAGTCTTGTTCAACAAGTTTTTAAAATAGCCTACAACAGAGAGACCTATCAACTCCTCATTTTCTACCCAAATTTTATTTTCATATATTCCATTAATTATGTTCTTAACTTTCTTTTTCTTAACATAATTGTGAAAAGTTGAAGAATTATTATCACCTTCAGCAGTCCAATTGACATAACTTTTTTGACACCAATAGATTTCTTCTTTTTCAAGCAAAGTTATTAGAACATCATTTAATTCTTGCAATTTCATTTGGTTCTCAACACAATTATCTTCCTCAATCATAATTTCAGCAAGTTTAATTTCATCCTCAACTTTATTTATGCTAACAAAAATGTTACCAAATGTAACTTTATTCCAATTTTATAGATGCTTTTTTAATCTCTTAAGTTTAGACCAAAAAACATACATATCAGAAGAGTCATTTAAAGGTATAGACCAATTACTTTCTAAAGTTTTCATAAAATCATCATGCTTTAACCACATGTTTTGAAATATGAAAGATGTTTTTTGGAGATTATTTTGTTTTAGAATTGTTATTAACAGTGGTGAATGGTCAGAACAGCATCTGGCCAAGTGATCAACCCTAGTAATGTTGAAAGTATCTCTCCAAAGTTCATTATATAAACATTTATCTAACCTTTTCCATTTATGCTTATTAGTCCAAGTGAAATTAGAGCCTACATAACCAGGGTCTTCCAATTTACAGTCAAAAATCATTTCATTAAAATCATCTAAACTTTTAATATGCAGATTATTACATGCTCTTTGCTCACTAATGTTAGATATAGAATTAAAGTCTCCTACAACTAACCAAGGCAACATATTTACAGATATATTTCTAAGCTGATTCCATAAAGTTAACCTATGACTAATGTTACATTTAGCATATACAACAGTAAGCAAAACAATCTCCCTATATGCAGAGTGACTAATTCTAACACTTAAAAGTTGTTCAAAGTTATCTAAAAGTTCAATCTTAAAGCCATTCCTCCATAAAATCCATACTTTGTTACTTATGTTTGCCTGAACAGACTCAAAGCCTAATTTAGAATAGATTTCTAAACTTCTATCTACTGCTACCATAGGCTCTTGCAAAGCTAATATATTAATACAATGCTTTTTAGTTAAATTCTTAATCCTTCTAATAGTTTTAATATTACCTACTCCTCTTACATTCCAATTTAACATTTTTAAAGTCATTTTAAAAATTATTTTGAGGGTCCTAAAGATCCTTTAGAGTTTCTAGTTTTAATAACAAGCTTATTCCTAGAAGATCTTCTAAGCAAACTATTCAATGAAGGCTTATTCTTCTTCTGTTTAGGTGATACAGGCAAAATTAAATTTCCATCACAATTATTTCCTTTATGTGAATTAGGGGAAAGACTTAATCTGTTTCTAATAGATACAGACTCAAATTCATCTACATCTTCATTCAATAAAGCATTAAAAGGGTTATTTATATTCATGGATACAACTGCATTTTCTATATCTTTTTCTGTTACAACACCAGGTTCAAGTTGTTTAAAAGCAATTAAGTTGTTATCAACAAATACAACATCATGAGAATTCAAAACATCCAATGTCATATCATTATCAACAGCAGAATCATGCTCACATGCTAAAGAGATGTTATCATTATCTATATCGTTTTCTGAAACATTATCAGATTCAAAAGTTTTAGATGCAATTAAATTCTTATTACTAAGCTCAACCTCGTGTGAAGTACAAACATCAAAAGCAAGATTAATGTCATCTTCAGAGAATACATGTTTACATGAAGTGTTATCATTCTTATCAACACAACTTGTATTAGAAACATCATGCAAAACAATATCATGCTCACAATTTTTACCAATCAGCATAAATTTATCCATTGCAGACATACTAACATTATTATTATCAACCCTAACAGATGTTATATTATGCAATGATTGAGTATCCATGTCAGACATACTAGCATATGCAACATTCAATATATTAGGAGACTTAACAGCATTAGAATCTACATTTACACATGCAATTTGTCTAACAATATTACTGGGTTTCTCAACTTGTTGATTAGTTTCTGTAATTTTAATGTCATTAAGTGTATCAGAAACATTATTAGTATCAAGATGTGTATCAACTATCTGTGTATTCATATTTCCAGGAATCTCATTCATTTCAGATTGCACATTATTATTATCAATTCTAACAGATGTTATATTATGCAATGATTGAGTATCCATGTCAGACATACTAGCAGATGCAACATTCAATGTATTAGGAGACTTAACAGACACTATACCAGCATTAGAATCTACATTTACACATGCAATTTGTCTAACAATATCACTGGGTTTCTTAACTTGTTGATAAGTTTCTGTAATTTTAATGTTATTAAGAGTATCAGAAACATTATTGGTATCAAGATGTGTATCAACTATCTGTGTATTCATATTTCCAGGAATCTCATTCATTTCAGATTGCACATTATTGTTAAACTCTTTATTATTAATAGGTTTAGGCATCCAAACATTAATATTCTTTTTATCCTTAGATTTAATTTCAATCTTTTTTAAGTTCTGTGTTTTCTTAAATTCTAAATCATCAGATTTGCAAGCACTGTCCTTATGACCTAAATGTCTATATTTTCTACAATAAGCAGGCTTATTTTTATAGATTATATCTTGCCAATAACCCTCCCTATCCCCAAAACTAACCCAAATCTTTTGAGGAAGGACACTGGAAACATCTAAGACAGTCCAAACTTCACAGTTATTAAAGCTAGCCCTATTTTTGCTAGGCAACCAAGAATTTAAAGGAACACCAACAGCCCTAGCTAAATTTTCGATTGTATCTATATTATACATATATTCAGGTAATTTCGGAAAAGAAACCCAAACAGGAGTCAGGGGAGACTCCCGTTTGGGATTGAAATCAGGACTCCATTTTAAAATCCTAAACGTATATTGACCCATAGATCTGACGTTATACTTCCAAAAACTTTTTACATCTAACATATTTTCGAATTCAACAAAAACGTGCCTAAAATCCATCTTATATATACTGTAATTTCCTAAAAGTTTTAAAGATGCTAAGTACCCTCTAAACTCTAACACAGAAGGACAACCATACGAAAATTTAGCTATCAGAGTATATTTAGATAAAGAATTAAGAATGAACTTATCTTTTTCGCAAAACCTGACGTAGGTATATCCATCTCCAGAACCTACTTCCACTTTTTCGTGTTTGAAATTATATAGCAAAAAATTTAGCTATATACTTTGTAGTTATTAATTTTTGTTTTGGTTAAAAAAATTATATTTTTATTTTTATTTACATTAAAAAAAATCAAATCAAATTTGAATTAGGTTCTAACTAATTCAACAATCCAAATAATAAAAAGAATATTTTGAATTCAATAATTACATTAAAGCAAACCATTCATATTCGAATTAGGAAATAATTAAACTTCTAAAAAGCCGAACCGAGTTTGGACTCGATTCGAATTAGGAAATAATTAAAATTCTAAAAATCCGAACCGAGTTTGGACTCGAGTTATAGAAAAGGGGTCTGAAGATGTTGGCCCGAACCCGACCATTCGTCATCCATACTTATAAGTTATAACGCCTCAGTCCTCACCAACCTCAAACCAAAATACCTATAAAAAATTTCCTCTTTGAAATTCAAACTTTAGAGTTAAGCTTCTTCTTCCTTATCGCGTGTCTTCTTCTTCTTCAACCTTAACTGGCTTTTCTTCTTCTTCTTAAAATTCAATAACGGGCGATTTTACATCATTAACCGGGGATTCTTCTTCCTTAACACTCCGAGATATAATTTCTCTTTTTCCCTCTACTAACAAATCATTCAAAACTTGGAAACCGCAACAAAATCTCGCCTCTAGTTTCGCTCTCGGATTCGGAAAATGGTAAAACCGAGAAAGATCCCGATGGAAAAGCGCAAGACTAAAGAACAGAGAGCCGTCACCTTCAGCAAAAGGAAGAAAGGCCTGTTCAGTAAAGGGGCTGAGTATTGCAAACGCAGTGGCTCCGAGTTGGCTATCTTGGTTACTTCTCTATCCTCAACCCGTAACAAGGTCTACTCCTACGGCTACCCCTCCGTCGAAGCTGTGATCGACAAGTACCTGGAGTACCAACGGAACCCTAATGACGACTCTAATGATCCTAAAGCTGCTGGTGACCCTAACCCTAACTCCGACTCTGTGTCTCTTCCAGTTGATGGGTTTTTTTGGGAACCGACATCCTTGGAGGGCAAGACTGTTGAGGAGTTAAACTTCATTGAAGAACGTTTAGAAGAAGGTTTAGGGACCGTGACAAATATTCTTCTCGCCAGGAGGATGTCTCGTACTAACGCGGGTTCGAATCCTGAAACTAGCAGTAAGGCGATACTTGCACCAAGTATGTTTGCTTTTGGTTCTGGATCTAACCCTAATCGGTCTGCAAATGATTATGTTTCGAGCCACTTAGGTGATTTTTCTGAACTTGCATGAATAGAATTCTACTGTTTCTTGCTTTATACCTTTACTTTTTATATATAAAAAAAAAAATCAATCTCTTGTACGAGGATCAGCTGGTGTGACTTTTAATTTTTAAGGTATTTAGATTTCAAATTTGGTGTCTTAACAATAACAGTATCAGGTCTAAACTAATATTTGTGTTAAAAAGCTGAGTTTTTGCATACTTATTTGCTCTGAGTTGGTCATCATGGTTACTTATCAATGCCCTAATAGTGAACCTAACTTAAATAGTGTACTTGATCTCAATAATGAACCTAATGCTAATGATGAAAGGTGAACCTAACCCTATCTCCGACTTTGTGTCTCCTCCAATTGATAAGTTTTGGTGAAAATTGGGAGGATGAGTTCTTGTACTGATATAGGTTCAAATACTGAACCTAACACTAATTTCTAAGTGCAGATATGGCTGCTTTTGGTTCAACTTCTGGTATCGATAACCCAGGTTCTGGAACTGACGTTAACATGTTGTTGGCAGATGATGATGATGACGATGATGATGGAGCTAACCATGTTTTAGGTACATATTATTTTATTGATGAAATTTAAACACTTGGAGATAGCTTCTACTTCTAGCAGTAATTAGTAATGAAAGCAAAATAAAATTGTCTGAACTTGCATATGCAATTTTAAATTTGTTATGTTTCTTGCATAAATGAAACTTTTCTCATTGGTATTAAGATGTCTATTTTATGCTATTTACCATGATTAAGACTATAAAATTTGGTGTCTCAACAAGGCCTAAACTATATATATCTTACTTTATATCTATGGTAATCTTTGTGTATATTGTTTTTGTGATAATGCTACTATGTGGAGAAAAAAAAGTCGAAAAAGGTCAAGGATGAAAAAACATTGCCCTGCAATCCGACTTAGAGAAAATGAAATAGATGGATTCTTTCATTCTGCATTAGGTGTTATTTGCTAATTCCAGATGATAAATAGGCGTATACTTTAACTTTTGCAGGTTACAGTAAGCATGAACGCAAGGGGGTCAAGATCTTTGGACAGATGATATATCCAACGAATAAAAAGCAAGGATAAAAGTCTCTAAATCAAGACAAGAACATTTCTATACATATTAGTTGCTACAATACTGGGAAAATATTTTTTTTGCTTTCATACTAGTACATAAAAATCATAACTTGGCAGGTTTTCCCATCATAGATCATACATACATGGTTTCTATATTTCTGATATGATGAATATTCAGCTCTCATGCTCTTATATTTTTGTCTACTAAACAATGGTGGTGGCATGCATTTGGAAAATTATGTTCTTATTGTGCAACTCAATAGTCCTTATAATGTGTTTTTTGGAATTCTCTTATTAAATTTGTGTTATGGAGTGGATAGAAAATCGGAACACTAATTCTTATTTAAATTGTAAAACAAATTACTATAATTTAAGCAAAATTGTAGGTTTTTACATGATCAAGTTCTTTTTCTATAAATTTTCTCGAAGACGTTTTAATTTGCTTGATGCTTTGAAAACTAAATACTAGAGACTATGCTGAATCTTGAGCTGAACTTTTTTAGTCAATTTTGAGCTATATAATTAGAAGAAAGATAATAACCAAGCAATAACAACAGTATAATTAGAGTGTTTGACTCTTCTCGATTGGATGTATTATCTGCCCAAACAAATTACTGACACTCAAATTGGCTTACCATTATCAAAAGAGGATTAACTATGATTAACTACTACAAATGCGTGAGGAAAGAGAACTGACGCTCTCTGAAGCTGAGAGGAACCCCCATTAGCGTTGTTCTTATTTCCACCAAACAGGCGGTTCAATCTTCCTTGCAATCCAAAAGGGTAGGTTTTTCCTTTTTATTTCTAGAGTATAAATAAACAAAATTGTTTGACAAGGCGAATTGTCAGACTCCTCGCGAATTGTCAATGTCAGAAATGTCATATAAATTGGTGCAGTTTCTATGGAATCTAAAAGAAGACTGAAGACGTTAACATCAGGACCGTTGGTAGATGGTAATATGAATTCAACGAGTGTGGATGACAACCTGCTTTTCGATAGAGATGTTGAAGATTTTCCAAGCTTTAACTAAGATAAAAAAAAAAGTCCAGACTATCACAAAAAACGCAACCAGCGGAATCTATTCCAAATCCAATTCTTCAATTATTATACCATCCTAAACCGTCGCAAACCCATCAAGTAAGATATCTGGAACATAACCCTTATCGTTCATAATTTAGTTATTCCCGCGATCGTTAATCAAAATGATATTAAATTTTAAAAGAATATATTTTATCTCTAAAATAGAAGTTGACGTGTTTATTGAGAAATCTGTTTTTTCCAAAATAGTGCGTTTTAAAGATGAGATTATTGAAAGGATTGGATTGTGGAGGAATATTGTGGTAGCCATGTTGTTGGGACATATTGTTGGATACAATGATTTAACTACTAAATTGAAACAAATTATGGGCTCCTAAGGAATGTTTTAAGTAAAGGACGTTAGACCCAAGTATTTCATGATTGAGTTTTCGATTGAAAAAAAAATTAATTTTGTATTATCGGATGGGCCATGGATGATACTTGATCGTTATCTGATAGTTCACAAATGCACATCAGATTTTAGGCCTCAAGTGACTACATTACCACTATAACGGCATGGGTGATGGTTTCTAATGTCGAGATGCAAAACTATAGGCATGGGTGATGGTTTCTAATGTCGAGATGCAAAACTATACCTTGCATATTTTGAAGAAGATGGGTGATTTGGTTGGGAAAACAGTTAGAATTGATCCACTAACTAAGATGAGAAAGAGAGTAAACTACGCAAAACTAGCGGTGGAGATTGATATGGATAAGCCTTTGGTTCTGAAAATCTACATAGGAGGGTAAACATATAATGTAAAGTATGAAAGATTACACTTAAGTTGTTTCCAGTGTGGTCGTTATGGTCATCAAGAAACAAATGTATGCTCGAATGGACCTCGTCAAAGTAATACTACTATAGAGGTGGAAATGGATAACCATGTAGTGGACGTGGTGAATATTTTTTTTACCGATAATAGAAGAGGAGTCTCGATTTGGAGATTTGATAACGGTTAAGCGGAATAGGACTTATCATCCTGGGGCAAAGTCTTTGAATGGAGCTAGTTCGAGTGGTAGTCGAAATGGGGTAATAAGAAGGATTGGCTCACGGTTTGGGGCTTACATATCGACGAGCCTATTAATAGAGAATCTAGGTTAAATGAGAGATAATACCGCTAAGTATTTGAATGGAAAACATAACGGGTCTAGTGGGAAAAAATCTTCAAGACAAATGAGGAGAACTAGCGTCATAAAACTACCATAGTGACTGAATTTGAAAAAAAATGAAGGTTTTAACAACAGAACTCCTAGTGGTCGTAGCTATTGGAGGGACTAATTTACAAAATAAAAACACAAAAATGGATAAAGGAAAATTTGAGAAAGGTTTGAGTCAGAATAGTGAGAAAATGAGTCGGTCACATTGGGGGAACTTCATATATGTCAAGAGTGGAAATGAGTAATTTAAAAGAGCAGGTTGAGTACAAGAGAGAGAGAAGAAATAAAGTTAAATGTGCCATGTGGTCTTGGTGGGTCCACAACGATTGAGAAAAGAACATGTAATTTTTTTAAGTGTGATAATATGGTTGTGAATGTAGCAGATAAATCAACAATTCTCGTGGGCCCCGATAGAGTGATCATTTTTCGAGAGGAGTTCAATATGAGTTGTGTGTCTGCTCGGTCCAAAGTGGGAGAGAATTTGTCAGTTCTTTGTTTTTCAAAATTAGATGAATTAGATCTGGGAGCGGGGATTAAATATGTTGGAGGTTTAACAGATTTGGAGATTTTTCACGTTCCACATGTTAACCTAATAACGAGTATGATTCTGGAATCTCCGGAGCAAAATGGAGTGGATAAGAATCACAAGCAATTCATCATCAATGGTGTTTCAGATATGGCGTTGGAA
This sequence comes from Limnanthes douglasii subsp. nivea, assembly GCA_036936605.1. NCBI lineage: Eukaryota > Viridiplantae > Streptophyta > Magnoliopsida > Brassicales > Limnanthaceae > Limnanthes > Limnanthes douglasii. Next base: position 50,355,005 of record JAUPFV010000003.1, read on the forward strand.
ATCTAAGGAGCGGATCTCTGCGTTCTGTAAGTCATACTTTGATTATGGTACACTAAATATAAATATAGTTAGGTGTGATTCAACCACTCACGTATTAAATGTATTAGTTTGGAACTGTAATGGGAGAAAAATAGATAATTTTTTACGTGTAGTTCGAGAGATGATATGGATACATCATATGTGGTTAACTGTTATAGTTGAGCCAAGGATAAGTGGTCGCAAGGCTAGTTAGATCGTCTTTAGTTTGGGTAATACATATTCAACAATGGTATAGGCGAAAATGTGTAAAAGTGGAATTTGGCTTATATGGGATAATTCATACATTACATTGATATCTGAATCTTATCTATGGGTCAACAAGTCATCAATATTGAAGTGTCAAAGTATGGGTTTGAATCATTGTTTGTATGCATGTATTCTTGGACCCCAAGCCATCAAACATAAGGAATTGTGGGAGGTTTTAAGGTCACTTCTCATGGTATTCAGACTTCGTGGATTCTGGCGGGTGACTTCAATCAAATGGGAAATAAATACGACAAGAAAGGAGGGATTGCTGGGATTACGAGTAGAATAAAAATATTTGAAGAATAGCAACAAAAGTATGGGTTGATTGACTTGGGTTTTGAAAGAATTATATTTACATGGTGTGATTCTTATAATTCGGGTCAACGGATAATGAGGCATCCATATAGCGTGTATAAAAATACGATGTTGTATAGTCACTTTCCGCATACGATGGTTATTCATTTAGATCGAGCACATTCATACCACACTCATATATATATATTGATAAATCTTACAAGAGTCATTCATGATGAGTCTGAATTCTGCATGCTCCCCGGACAAGGACAGTTCGGTCCAATGCCTCCGGACCGGACAGATCACTTCGAACACTCAGACCATAGGACTGTTCGAACTATGACAAAAGTACTAAAAAACCTAAACACTTCTTGACTAAGCTACTTGCTCTCTTACTTAAGAGCTCATGGGTCTTTGAACATGACCCGGGTCCATTAAAACATGACCCGAAAGCCCATCAGGGCCCAAACATCAGGGTATAAATACCCAACCACCTGCATTAAGTGTGGGTAATGAGAATTAACTGCTACCAGCCAGCTTAATTATCTCTCTACTCTCTACTCTAAAAACATAACACTCACATACTACTGTAAAACACCAACCAAATTACAAGCCTACCCTCAGGCGATAATTATCCACACCAAATTGGCGACCACAGTGGGAGAAGAAGGTGCCTGAATCAAGCATTCAAAACCAGCTAAGAAAATCTGTCCGAATGAATCCGGACAATCCAGAAGTACCACTAGCTCTGCTCGAAGTGGTGGGAGAGAACGATGAGTACACTATCGAAGAGCGTGATAGGCTCAAGGGTGAAATAGAAGCTCTGAGGGCCGAAAAGGCTAAGATGAGCCTCAAAGAAAAGTCCAAAGCATCAGTTGCTCATCACACCGACAACCCCAGAGAGCATGAGTCTTCAAAGACTCATGTGACCACAAAAAAGACTCATGCCAGCTCTAAAAAGTCTCACCGGTGCAAGCCAGTGGAGAGTTCAGACTCAAGCTCAAAATCTTCTGATAGCTCTTCGGACGATGAAGGAGTTGAAAAATCTTTATCCTCAAGCAGCGATGAGGGACAAACTAGAAAGAAACAAAAGCAGATCAAAAAATATTCAAGGAAAAGGGATAGACATGGAAGGATGAAGAAGAATATTGGTAAAGGGTCATCTCACAGCCGGAGGCATGTGGACCGGATGCTGATGGATCCCTTTGCTTTTCACGATGAACCAGGTATCTTTGCAACTCCCAATGAGGATACTGTGTTCAGTCGTGGAAGTAATTGGAGGAAATCTTCATTATCTTCTAAAATTCTGTCCGGAAACCTCCCCAAGAGGTTTGACAGCACCAAAATAGAGAAGTACGATGGTAGTACTGATCCGGACAACCATCTGGAGCCATTTAAAAACTTCATGATGAACTTTGACGACGATGATAAACTAATTTGTAGGGAATTCTCCCAATCATTTACAGGGAGTGCTCTAAAATGGTACAACAGCCTGCCTCAGGATTGTATTAAAGATTTCGATACTTTTTGGGTAGCCTTTCGAAGGCAGTTTGTAGGGAGTAAAGAGCTAAACGGCAATGGAGACACAATAATCCATTTTGCCCAGGAATCAAATGAGTCCTTGAAAGAATATATAAGCCGTTTTGTGAACACCAAGAATGGGTTGGCTGATTGCTTCGAACAGGTAGCAATAGCATCCCTAAGACAAGGTCTGAACCCAGGCAATCTAGCTGACTCAGTGACCAGAAAGAAGGCCATGACATGGGGAGGGTTGCTGAATCAGGTTGGGAAACAAATAAACGTTGATGAAACAAAGAAAACCAGGGTGCACAGGCAGGTAAGGTTTACCCCGGTGGCACCAAATCCCAATCAAAATCAGTCCGGGAACAAAGCAAGAGAGACCGGACAGGGGCATGGTAGGGCAAAAGCTCAGTCTGAGCCAGCTGCTCCTGCTCAAAGTTAGCAATCCAGAAACAAGAGAGCGCCATGGGTCCAGTCGGAGTGGTTCGCAGAATTGAAAGAAAGTGTGGCCACCATTTTTGATAAAACAAAAGAAGAGGTGCATTATCGGAGACCAACCACATTGCAGTCTCCCAGAGAGCATCGTAATAACTCTTTTTGCCAGTATCACAACGATATTGGTCATACCATCGATGACTGCATAGCATTGAAACAAGAAGTTCAGAAGTTGATTGAGAGGGGAAAGTTGGGGGGCTTATGTGAAAAGAAGAGGAGGTAACAGGCCTGACAACACTCACCGGGTTGGTCCAAGTAATGCTGCTCCGGAGGGAGCCATGGTTATAATCGAAAGGTTTGACGTGGAATCTGAGTACTTGGATCCTGATCCAACTCGAAACAGAGTGGGTACAATTGAGGAATATTCTAGGTCGGTCTCCGGACTCATTAAGTTTTTTGAGTCACTTACAATTTTCGGAGGGGACACTATGACAGCTCCTACTGCTTCTTCGAGGAAGAGGCACGTGCATACTTTAGCCTCACAGCTAGAAGGAGGCATGACTTCCTATCAGTCACAAAACTCATTCCCCTTCATTGTTTTTTATGAAGATGATTTAAGAGACATTGGTGGCCCTCATGAGGATGCTGTTGTCATAGGAGCATCTATTGGGGGCAACGACATAAGGCGAATACTGGTGGATACTGGAAGCTCAGCCAATATCTTGTTCTTAACCACATACAAGAGAATGAAAAATCCAGCTGTAATTCAGAGTTCGGACAGATCAATGGTGGGCTTTACAGGCAGCTCAGCAAATGTGATCGGTGAGTTCGAAGAGGAAGTTCTATTAGGCAAGGGCCCTTTCAAGAAAATGGTTAGAATACTCTTTATTGTGGTGGATTGTCCCACTTGCTATAATGTTATTCTAGGGAGGTATTGGCTCTCTAGGATGCATGCAGTGGCTTCAACAGTCCACCAGTGCTTGAAATATGCTGTTCAGGGACAGGTTGGATTCGTCTGGAGCAGCCAAAAGATTGCAAGAGAATGTTATGCTACCGCCCTGGCTCCTCGAACGCTGGGGGCAGTCCGTACTAACGAACAATAGCAATTTGAGGGCCTTTCTGGGGGTGAGGGTGAAATTGATGACCCCAGAGAGACCCCTGGAGTATTGATACCAGTCGAAGAGGTAGAAACACACTGTATGGAAGAAGGAAAAAGTGTCAAGATAGGGTCTAAGATGCCACCCATTTTAAAAAATGAAATGTTAAAGTTTTTGAAGAACCATCAGCACGTTTTTGCTTGGTGCAATGCTGATGTTACTGGGGTTCCATCAGAAGTGATATCACATCACTTATCCGTCCGGAGAGACGTAGCACCAGTAGTTCAAAAGAGAAGAGCTTTTTCTAAAGAGAAGGCTGATGTCATTATGCAAGAAGTTGACAGGCTCACACAAATGGGGCACATCAAGGAGTCTCAATATCCTTTGTGGACTGCCAATCCGGTTCTGGTAAAAAAAGAAAAATGGCAAGTGGCGCATGTGCATAGACTTCACAGATCTCAATTGAGCTTGCCCAAAAGATTTGTATCCAGTCCCCCAGATTGATCAGTTAGTAGACTCCACCTCTGGGAACAAGCCGCTTTCCTTTATGGATGCCTTTTCCGGATACAATCAGATTCAAGTAAATCCAAAGGATCAAGAGCATACCACATTTGTCACTGACAGAGGTATTCATTGCTACAAGGTAATGCCATTTGGTTTGAAAAATGCTGGGGCTACTTATCAGAGATTAGTCAACAAGGCATTTGCTGATCAAATTGGAAGAAATATGGAAGTGTACATTGATGACATGATGGTGAAGAGTGTGGATGAGCAGTTGCACTTGTCCGATCTCCAAGAAACTTTTGCCAACTTGGTAAAAGTGAATTTGAAATTAAACCCAGAAAAGCGTGTGTTCGGAATGCAGTCCGGGAAGTTTATGGGCTATATTATAAGTGATCATGGAATACAACCCGACTAGGACCAGCTTAATGCCCTATTTCAGATGGAACCTCCTCGAAACATTAAAGAAGTACAACTGTTAACGGGAAGATTAGCTGCCTTAAACAGATTTATCTCAAGGTCTTCGGACAGGTGTGCCCCTTTCTTTCAAACCTTGAAGGGTGCAAAGGGATTCGATTGGACCCCACAGTGTGATGAAGCTTTCAATGAGATCAAGAAGCACCTGTCCTCCCCCAAAACTTTGTTTAAGCCAGTTGATGAGGAGACACTCTTCGTATATTTGGCAGTTTCAAGTTGTGCCATCAGTGCTGTGTTGGTAAGAGAGATCGATGGCCATCCCCATCCAATGTACTACATCAGCAAAAGCTTGATAGATGCAGAAAGGCGTTACTTGAAACTTGAAAAATTAGCATTAGCCCTGGTGATAGCTGCCAGGAAGATGAGGCCTTATTTCCAGGCTCATCCCATCATCGTCCGGACTTCTTTTCCCCTGAAAAATGTCCTCCAAAAGGCAGACATTTCAAGCAGGATGACTAAGTGGTCAGTAGAATTGGGGGACTTCGACATAGACTTTGCTCCTCGAACAGCAGTCGAGGCCCAAGCTGTGGCTGATTTCTTGGTTGAATTTCACTCCGACAGGGATTCGGAGCAAACTACTGACATAAAAGATAAAAAAGTATAGGTCGTCCGAACAGATGGTGGATCTAGCACTATGGGATGTGGTGCAGGAGTGTGTTTAACTTCCCCATATGGAGACAAAATGTACCAGGCTATTTGTTTTGCTTTCAGGGCATCTAATAATGAGTCCGAATATGAAGCAGCTATAGCTGGGTTAAGTTAGCCTACATTTGTGGGGCTAAGAGGGTCAAGCTACTAAGTGACTCCCAACTTCTTATCCACCATGCCCAAGGCCAATCTGAGGCTAAGAATGAGCAGCTTGTGAAATATTTACTCCTCCTTAAGAATGAAGCACTCAAGTTTAAAAGTGTTGTTTATGAGCACATTCCCCGGGCAGAAAATGAGCTAGCAGACTCGTTAGCAACCATAGCATATACAGAGTCATATCCATGGATCCATGTGCGGAAAGCCCCTCCATTCAACTTAGTAAGGGTAAAGAAGAGGAAATTTTTGAAGTACAAGTGAAACAACCTCAAGACTGGAGGTTTCCTCTCCTACAATATCTCTCCGATGGTGTCGTGCCTCCGGATAAGTCACTAGCCAGAACTTTGAAACATAAGGCTCGTGGTTTTATCATATTGAGAGACGTGTTGTACAAAAAATCTTACAGTAAACCTCTCCTGCGTTGTTTGGGGGATGAAGAGTCTCAAGTAGTCCTCTCCGAATTGCATGATGGTGAGGGATCAGCCCATTGTGGGTTTAGAGCTTTAACAAGAAGAGTTTTAATGTCCGGTTACTATTGGCCATCTATCATGAAAGATGCTAAGGAATTGGTAAGAAGGTGTGACCCATGCCAGAGGTACAGCAATGAAATTCATGTCCCAGCCATTCTTTTAGAATCAATTTTTGAGCCTATTCCTTTTGCTCGATGGGGGTTGGATTTAGTAGGGCCTCTCCCTGTGGCGTCCGGAGGACGCAAAAATATAATTGTGGCCATAGACTACTTTTCGAAGTGGATTGAAGCAGCCCCTCTAGCAGGGACAACATCAAAAGCTGTTATAAAATTCATTCTATCCAACATCTGTTGCAGATTTGGTGTCCCACAAAAGATAACAACAGACAATGGGCCACAGTTCGACAATAGGGAAATGGAGAGCTTTTGTGCCTCAAGGGGTATACAACATTGTTTTTCTTCACCTTTCCACCCACAAGCAAATGGTCAAGTTGAAGTAGCTAATAGAACTATACTGTCCGGTTTAAAGAAGAATTTGGAAGGGGCTGATGGGAAGTGGCCTAGTTATCTACAAGAGGTCTTGTGGGCCTACCGGACAACACCTGGGGCTGCAACACAAGATTCACCCTTTGCTTTGGTCTATGGGATGGATGCAGTAGCTCCCATAGAGGCAACTCTCCCCTCCTTTCGTGTTCACAACTTCTCCGAACACGCTAACGAGGTGGCAATCAGAGGTCAACTTGATTTGATAGAAGAAAGACGAGTTAAAGCTCACCTTAGAGTTGCACACTATCAGGGTTTGATGAGAAGCAGGTTTGCTTCCAAAGTTAAAAGAAGAGATTTCCAACCGGGGGACAAGGTATTAAGGAAAGTCTTCTTACACACTAAAGAAAATTTGTTCGGGAAAGCTGGCCCCAACTTGGGAAGGTCCGTACATAGTCGTTGAAAGAATTAAACCTGGAACACATTGGTTGGAAGACAAAGATGAAAGAGTTTTGACTCATCCCTGGAATCTCGAGCATCTCCGGATGTACTTGGAATAGCATTTGTGTAAATATTTACTTGTTTAAACATCCATGTAAATATTTAGGGGCATACTCTTTCCTCACTGGTGGCACGGGGAGGTTTTAATGAGGTGTCTGGGCTTTGAATGAAATATGATGCCTTCTTAAAAAAAAATCCAAGTGTTTTAAATTTTGTCATTTGTCACACTATCCGGATTTAAATAACTAAGGGTTATTTAAACTCTACCCGGAGAACTTAAACACTCTCACTATGAAATGATTAAACGCTACTTAAACTCTAGCCATCAAAATTGGAACAATCAATGAAAGAAGATGAGATTTGTGCAAAACAGAAACATTCATTAAAATAACTTAAAGTGCCTTGGCCTTCCAAGGACTTTTGAATGGTCAGAGTAGAACAAAAAACTTGTCCGGTCAGATACCGGACACAATTACAAAAAAGAATGCCTTGGCCTTCCAAGGACTTTAGTCTGAATAAAATATAAACAAAGTAAATCATAAGTTAAGGTTGAGCCTTTGAAGATGGCTCACCTTCATCTACCTTTTTTCCCTTAGGATCGTCTTCCTCTTCTCCAATTTTCTCCCCGGTGTGTTCTTCGTCATCTGAGGAATCACTAGAGTAGCCATACCTATCGCCTTCGGCTATCGTATGATACGGGAGGTCTTCAGGCTCAACATGAAGCCATAAATCCCCCAAGTTCTTCTTTGGAAACTTCTCATGGAAGAGAAAGACCATATCAGACTTCACCTTGGCATACATCTCCTCCTGAGTGTCGATCACATTATTGGCATAAGCATCAATCTTGGCTTGAATCTTGGCCTCCTGATCCTTTAGCAAACTCGCTTTCTCCTCGGCAACCTTAGACACTGTATTCTCAAGAGTGATTTTGTCATTGATCAGGTTGGTGATGATTTGATCCCTGGCTTTGGATTCTCCCTTTGAGGTGTTAAGGTCTTTCTCCAGACCGGACAGCTTCTCCCGGAGATCTCTAATGGTTTCCTCTAAAGTGGCGACTTTTGTGGTGCTTGCCTTTTGGTTTCTCTTCAACTCCTCGTTTTCTTCCTTTAACATGTCAGCATTGGAAGTGGCAGTACGAAGGTCATCGGACAGCTTCTCTTTGTCAGACTTGAGATCTTTGATGATATCAGCCTGGTTTCGAACTTGTTTCTCCAACACAAGTACAGGCTGAACGTTGCTCAACAAAGAGTGGGCTATGGGATCCCTTTCACTAGAAACGCTAAAAGTCTTACCATTAAAAGTGACCGTGTTGGAGGTGCTTGGAGGAAGGTAAGGCCCGGCAAAGTCATCTCTGGGAAGATTGAGGAAGTATTCACCAAGCTCACCAAGACCGGTGATGGCTACTCCATCGATGTTGATATCTCCCCCCTCAACCTCATCAGTATGAAAGTCGCCCGGAATCTCCTCGGCATGCGTTGGGTCAGCAGGATCAGCATGGAAAGAAGGCTCCGGAGCCCGGAGAGAAAGCTCGTCTCCCTTAGAAGTTTTCTTCTTCTTGGCCTCCCGGTCTGTGCCTTCGCTTCCCTGTTTACGATTCCTCTTAGAAGCCCGTGGAGGTTTTGGAAGGTTCGCTTCTTGTTTCTCAGTCTCTTGCTCCACCACTTCCAGGAGAGCAACATCAATTTGGCTCTGAGCTGGCCTCTCCGGATCTGTTGGAGCATCCTTCTCTGCCTCAGCAGGGTTGGCACCACCCACCACCTTTTTGTCCTTCTTCTTCTTGCCTTTCATCTTGCTCGGGGCTTTGGACCGGCCTGGCAGGAAGAGTGTCCCATCTGCTTCATGGGTCCTCTTAAGCACAACGTCCGGAGGAGGCTGAGTGGTGAGCTCCTCCCAAGTCAAGTCTCTCCAACCTGTGGTGTTCCACAAGTGAGACCTTGCCAAGTTTCCACTGGTAAAAGCAGCGTGGAATCGGTTCCCCCATTTCTCAGCAGTCCAAGCATTGATCTTGGAGCAAGTAGCCTGCCCGGATTTCTGATAGTCACTAAACTCCTTGGGCAGTACTGCCAAGGCAAAAGTGAGACCCATTAGTTCGAACTACGTTAGAAAAGAAAGGAAGAAACAAAAGTGTGAAGTGGAGGACTTACGATCACTCCTCCACCTGCTTTTGAGGAGGCTTGGGTTCTCTCCGGATTTGATCTTCTTGCTATTCTCCCAAGCGCCACTAACGAATAGGAACTGGGTCCTCCAATTACTCTCTGCCTCCAACAGATCGTCCACAGCCTTGAAGTCATCCCCCATGTTGAAATGGTAGAAGGGGAGTTGGGATTTCTGTACAGGCTGGCCACAGCAGCAAACTCCTCCATTGGCAGAGGAATCCTGGAGAGCCTCGAGGCCATGATGCATGCCATGAGGGTATACCAAGCATTGGGGCTCAGTTAGCTTGGGCGGAGTTTGATCAGATGGAAGTATCTGACAATCTCTGGGTCTAAGGGGAATCTGAGTCCCCAGTTGAATAGCTCCGTGAACATGACCACTTTGCTCAGTTTGCAGTCCATAGGAGTCTCCGGGTGTATGGGGATCCTGATCTTCACATTCTCCGGTATTCCCCATTTTGTACGCATCCGGCCCAACTCAGCTGTGTGGATGAACGCGTAGTTGATTTTCTGCAGCGCGAGGAGATAATTAACACTGACCTTGTGAAAACAAGGCCCCACTCTTCCCTCGAGGCTCTCCGGCAGATCCGGATGCCTCAAATACAGTTTTTCTTTGCCCTTGTCCTTCTTGGCAACCATCTCTTTACTGGTCTGACCGGAGGGCTCAGACTCGAATTGGTCCTCTTCAACAGAGTCCTCCATCACTTCCTCCATAATTGTTGAAGGGATTTCAGCAGCTGTGGTGAGGGGGGGTTTAAATTTGACTCAGCCTTGTCTCCGGACTGATGGGCCTCAGTGCCCCTTTGATTTCTGCTCTCCGGTAGAGTGTCTGGAGCAGAAGTTTCTTGTTGAAGATTTGGATTGGAACCCTCCGGTCCGGACAGCCTGTCCTTGGGGGCTCTAATAGGCACCTCTGATCCGGTGCTGCTGTCCTTTGCCATCGACTTAGAGAGAGTATTTTTAGACTCTTGGCCTTTAACTAACCGGCCTTTCCTCTGATCGACTAACTTCTCGGGAGAGTGCTCCGTATCCGATCCCATTGCAATGAAGGGAGAGGGTTTCTTGAGACTAGTGGTTGTAACTCCTCGCTCGACAGCAGGCTCTGATTCCTGAACTGAGGAACCAGAGATTATGGGGGAGAGGTTGGTTTGAAATAGTTTTCTAGGCTTAGTGCTTTTGGAAGAAAAAGAGCCTCGGTCTGACTCGGTAGCAGAGGTGATTGGTCTATCAACAGGCGAGGTGGGTAACCCTGCTGCGATCCGTCTTTCTCTTTCGACTTTTTGAGCCTTCTCTAACTCAGAAAGGTTGCGCCATCCGCCTTTGACAAGAGCGTTCCTCGCTGTAAACATAAACTATCAAACAAAGTTTTTGCTTTAGAGAGAGAAAGCTTTGAGAGATTTTGCAGAGTAAATTTGAAGGAGATGGTAAAACAGTAGAAAGTGAGTTTGTATTTATAGTAAATCTAAAAAAGGAAGTTGATTCCTAGGAGAATTCGAAAAGTTTGGCAATGATTAAAAGACGGCGTTGATGTCACCACCTTTAATTAAGAGGTTGCTTTTCGAAGAAGGTGGGTTCGAAATTCAAGGTGAAAAACGGCTGAAGCAACCAATCAGAGAGCGATACGTGTCCCACAGACTCTGGCAAAAACCATTTTGAATTCGTGAAGCTTTATCTGTCCGGATAAACCCATAGCCCAAATTGACAGACCTGTCCGGATAAAAACTACCCCTGATGTCGGACTGTTTTTCAGGTCTTTGGCAAGAGTATTTGCACAAAAACCTAAAAAAGGGGCTCCTGATGAGTCCGAATTCTGCATGCTCCCCGGACAAGGACAGTTCGGTCCAATGCCTCCGGACCGGACAGATCACTTCGAACACTCAGACCATAGGAATGTTCGAACTATGACAAAATTACTAAAAAACCTAAACACTTCTTGACTAAGCTACTTGCTCTCTTACTTAAGAGCTCATGGGTCTTTGAACATGACCTTGGTCCATTAAAACATGACCCGAAAGCCCATCAGGGCCCAAACATCAGGGTATAAATACCCAACCACCTGCATTAAGTGTGGGTAATGATAATTAACTGCTACCAGCCAGCTTAATTATCTCTCTACTCTCTACTCTAAACACATAACACTCACATACTACTGTAAAACACCAACCAAATTACAAGCCTACCCTCAGGCGATAATTATCCACACCAATTCATACACTTCGAGGTCTTAAACGCTTCAGATTTGAATCATCTTGATGTTTGGAAAATAAATTTCAGGATTTTGTTTGAGAGAAGTGGGACACATCTAAATCGGACTTAGGATAAAATGTATCATATATTTAAGGTCATGTCCGACTGTGGAAATATTAGTTGTTTGATTATATTCATCAACGAAAGAGATTACTATCGCAAGACTTTGGTAAATTCAACTATCACTTCAAATGTCATGGAATCCTTTATTTTTCAGACTTGGTAAGAACTTAATGGATGAGTATTTGAATGTTCTTGAAGAGGTGGTGATATTTCAGTTTCAACATCACAATAGCAGTGGATAAGATCAGGTGCGCGTAAAATAAAATTTTACCACCACTTAACCATACGAAAAAGAAGAATTCTGAGAACTACAAGTTTGAGAAATAATCAGCCATAGTGGATTTCGGATCTGGTCGACATTAAAAGTTGGTTAGATTGTTTTTCAAGAAATATTATTTTATAAATATTGAGTTTGATGGTATGTTTTCGCTTTTGTATATCCCTCGCCTGGGGAAATTTGAATAAGCTCATCTAGTTGGGGAGTTTTCAAATGAGGAGATTCTGGAGGTGGCCTTACAATCAAACCCGTCAAAATTTGCACGATCATATGGAATGTTTGCTTTATTTTATCAGAAATATTGGGAGTTGGTTGGCTCGATTGTTTGTGAGATGATATGTAACTATATTGGAAGATGAGAGATTCTCGGGTTAATGGTACGGTTGTTCATATGATTCCTAAAATTTCTGAACCAGATAGAGTGAGTCAGTTTCGCCCAGTAAGCTTGATCAATGTTCTGGTAAAATTTATTATGTCGACACTAGTTATCATATTGCGATCCTTGCTAATCGAGCGTATTGGGCCCAATCAGACAAGTTTTCTTCATGGCCGGTCCATTATAAATAACATAGTATTTGTGCAATAGGTATATCATTAGTTTCACAAAGACACTATGGTACATGGATATATGACTGTTAATATCGACGTATCCCAAACATATGATAAACTCAAATGACGGTTTATTCATGATACAATAACTTAGTTTGGGCTCCTAGCAACATGGGTAAGGCTTATCATTACCGCCATAAGGTCAAATTCGATGTAAATTATATAGAATGGAAAATTACTTAAGCATTTTCACACCGCAACGACGTATTAGGAAAGAGGATCTGTAGGATGCTTATATTTTTCTCATATGTAGTGAACGATTATCTATTATCATTCAGGTTTTTGGTAGTATTGGCGAATGTAGTCCATTCCGACTCCATAGGAAAGGTCTCTCGGTCTCTTACATCTTATTTGTATAAGATTTAATGTTATTTACAAAGGCTTCAGGATAACAAGTCGACTTAATTAAAAGATGATTACGTCTGTTTGGTGTGAATCTGGCCAATCGGTAAGTGATGAAATGTTGATAATAGTATTTTCTGGAAATGTATAATAGAGCGCAAAATGATGTGGTGTCTATATGTGGTTTTTGTCTTAATGAATTTAGGGGGATATATCTGGGTATGCCAATTTCTTTAGTATGTCTCTCAATGGGGTTTCGCTGGTAGATTACTACAAAGATGAAGGGAAAATTACTGAATTAGAAAACCCATGTTCTCTCTCTAGTGGGTCGGGTAAATCTGGCACAATCGGTTTTGAGCATGATCCCGACTTATATTATGTAGACAATGAAGTTGTCAGTGCATGTGTGTAATGAATTTTATTGATTTATTAAAGATTTCATTTGGGGCTCAACTAAGGAGGATATGGAGATACATTGAGTGTTATGAGACAAGATGTGTAGATCAAAAAATAAACTGAGACTAAGATTTAGAGGTACAAAAAATTACAATAAAAAGTTCTTGGATAAATTGAGGTAGAGGATCTTACAATATTACAATGGGTTATGGGTGAAGGTTTTGAAATAAAAATATTTTAAGAAACGGATGGTGGAACGTGTACTTAAGTCACAGGATTCGAGGATGCGTAAAAACATCTTGGAAGGGTGGGACGTGCTTATTAATGGGGTGAGTATAGTTCATCATTTTGATGGAGAGCGAACAAATGGAAATTGAATCCACCATGATTATTTTCGGTAAAATTAGCTTATAATTTGTTGATCTCGCTGAGTGAAGAGGTCATATTCAAGTGGAAAAAAATTTAAGCCCTTAAGTGTCCTAAAGAATTACAAGTATTATTGTGGTGTGACATAAGTAATAAGCTTCCAAGGACGCTCAATTTGGTGAGACGGGACATAATAGTGTTGATTCCTTACAATGGATGTTAAGACCCGTGATACAAATTATTCACTTGTTCTGAGATTATGAGAGACACAAAGATCTTTGGGAATCATAGAATGGCCTTACTGATTAAAAAAAAGTTTTGAGAGCATGACACATGTTGTAGCACCTACCAGAAGAGTGTTAGAACTTTAAAGTAGATAATGAGCAATTTATGTTTGTGTACCACTAAATGAACAAGCAGATGTAAGAGATTTTAGATAATAGAGCAAATTATTATGGTGTCAGGGGAATCCAAGAGCCTAAAAACTTCAACTCTTGGATTGGATATAGTATGGCATATATAATTGAATATGAATAACAGGATATTTGAACCCAATATGAGGCAAAAGTCTATAGCAGAAATTTGGTTTATGGTTTGGAACACGACCAAAGATTATATTCGAGCTTGGGGTAAAGAGGTTGACAAGGGACTTATAGTTTTGTCAGGAAGTATAATAGTAAAATGGATGCAACCAAGTGTAGGAATTAAACTCAACGTGGATGGGTGCTTGTGGTCAGATCATTTGACAACGGGTGTATGGGGGAGTGTTCTGGGATGTGAAAAGTTTTTCTGAATGGATTCGTATGTTCAAGTTTGGTAAGGTTAACTTTTCATATTGAATAATATGTGTTGCAATTTGGGATAAATATGGTGTTGGACTGTAAATATGAATTATTTATTGTAGAGACAGACTCGTTAGAACTACACACGCTAATAAAAAAATGATAATAGTATTATTATCATTGAAAGTCAAAAAATGCATTTATGATTTGTTTTGATATTATTGCTAATAATTCAAATTTTGAATCCAACTATATTTATGAAAGACTAATTATTATGTTGATTGGATTAACAAATGAACTAGCTTCAATAGTTTTGATCTGGCTTTATATATAATTAAAAAAGCCGTAAAAATAGACGTTGATAAATTACTCTTAGCACCCCTCTCAAAAGTGTATTTATTGTTGTTTACTAACCTATAGAATTTGTATGTATATGTATATAATAATAATAGCTTACCACTAAAAGAGATTGATTTGGACACATTCACTGACATTGGTGCCTTAGTATTAAATGAGTAGTACAAATAATAATTATTTGTACCGAGCAAGTTTGTTTACTTTTTTCTTTTTTCTTTTTTTTTTGGAGGAAACCCGCAGCCGCTACTCAGAGTGCAATGAGTGCGCACAAGGTAAACCCTCAGTCTGACGCGATAGCCTGCAAACCAACGCCAGAAGGTAAACCACACAAGGTGACAGGCTCAGCCGAGAAAGCGTATGTAGAGGGACTCGAACTCATGACCTTTTGGTTATAAGAATGCCATACTCAACCAACTCGGCTACCCCCTTGGGGGCTTGTTTACTCTCTCTGTTCCCTAATATTGGACGTTTAAGGAGGTAGCACAGATATTAATAAAAGTCATCATAACTTGCCTTTTTTTAAAAGATTTAAAGCAAAGAAATTTAATTGGTCAGATGTAATAAATGTGCTCTTTTTATATTTAAAAAACAAAAACAAAAAAAGGCTATTGGTCCTACTTTATTGTTTTAATAAAACAATATTTAATATTGTCTTGAATTTCGAGAACGATTGTTAATGTGGAATCCTAACAAATTTCTAAAACGACTAATAGAAAGGAACAAATGGAGTATAATTTTGGAATGTTTAGTGCTGTCATCATCGTTAGATATTTAAATAAGTATTACTCCTTTCGTCCCAAAATATATGTCGTTTAAGTTTCTTGCACAATAATTAGGAAACACAATTTGTAAGGTAGTATAATAGTAAAAAATATTGCTTTATCATTTTCTCTCTTTTATAAAATTAAAAATAACACTACAACCATTAACGGAGAAAAAGTTAAAGATAAAAAGTGAAAGTATTTAATTTATTGGTATTACAAAACGAAATTTGTTTTGAGACAAATTTTATTGTCTAGAACATCATATATTTTGGAACGGAGAGAGTACGTAAACATTATACTCAGACTCTAACTATTATTTGCATTTTTACATAACGTATATTTGATAAAATAATAATGGTATAAATTTACAGCAAAAAAAGTAAAATATTTTAGACAATAATTTAAAACTAATATTTATAAAGATCAACTTTTTAATTGACCACTAAATCATTAATAACTAAAATATCAAACGGGGGCACAACAAATTTGGGGCATACGACTACATATATTATAGTGATTCTAATATAGAATGAGCGTGACATTTATTGTTTTGAATTAATTTTGAAGTGACTCGATAAAATTTTATACACTTAGGTATTAATCGAGATAGGAGTACATGTAAATAGGTTTTAGACCCTGACAAGGGAGCATGGCGCTATAAATTGTGTTGAATTATATTCCAAATTTTTATATGCTATACATCTCAATATTGCTGTTATTATATATATATATATATATATATATATATATTAGCATTTATATTTTTCAAAAAATTAAGAGGATTTATCGATATTAGATTATAGTTATGTGTGGAAATGTTTGAGATAGGTTAGTTTTTCTTTCTAATTTACAAATCTGACTTAAACTAATGGTAATGATTCAATCGGAATTGGACGAAGATCTAATTTAAAAGCGTGTTTTTTAATTTTTAATGGTCGAAGTACGGGATCAAATATAGGCGTTCATCTCCAAACATGATGGTGGAAAAGAATTAATCTGAAACCTAACGGGTCAGCTCATTCAGTCATCTCATTTGTGAACTCATCTGATATATTCTACATAATTCATCGATAGTCCACGTGTTTGAGTTACTGTTGGAGGAACTATATCAAAAACATGTGAAATCAAATATGATTTGATGCAAAATGAGAAAGAAGAAAATGTCCGACTAGCAATTATATTTGAAACTTTTACGAATATTGGCTAACAATGTGATTCTACGATAAAAATCTGAAATGGTCCACGACGATATACATACAAGACATAGCAGGGAGAAATGATGGGTATGAGAATACCTCTGAAAAATATCATACCGATTGAGAAAGAGGAAGGTCCAAAACCGGTAGTGTCTGGCAAAAAAAGCCAAAGGAAAAAAGTAAAGGAGGTTGCTACAAATGAAGATTCCGTAAAAGGTCCTAAATAATTGCATTATGGCAAAGACTCTTACGTCTCCAAAAATCCTACAAAATAGCTCCTCCGAAAATTTGGCATGCAAAAAATGAACAAATACAATGTAAAACATCATTTTGATAATTTTGTAATACAAGACTCGGTTTATCCCAAAAAATACCATATTTTGTATGGATTTTTTTATGACGTTACGAGGCAATACGCTGGCTTAGTCCAATAACTTTCCCCTGATTTTCATTAAAACCTTCAAGAATCTATAGAGTATGTTTAAAATTATTTCATTGGCAATTAAGCTATCAAAATAAAGGGATACTACATCATCAAAACGTACACACAAAAAACTTATGATACGATGTGCAATGACTTTTGTAAAAAATATAACCTAAGTGGATGCGTTGAAAGCATCACAATTAAACCATTTAAAAGATGACTCCAAGACAATAACCAAATTCTCGAAGACTTGATCAAGTTTTTGGTATAAACAATATGAAAGTTGTTGCGCCAAAAAAATATTTATCAGGGTCGATAATTAAACCAAAAAAAATATTAGATTCAGCAAGAGGGCAGTAAGAAAAAAGTTAAGCGACTTACATTAAGAGTAACATGAGATTCACACCACTAACATAAAATATTGTGGTCATATATGAAAATATTGAGGACAAGATAAATTACATAATTCAAAGAAAGATGCCTACTTTAGACAATAAATGATAAAAAAAAATGTTGTATTGTGCATATAACAATGGCCATAATTATAAAACTAGCGTTTATTTTCAATTAATAAACAAAAATCAATGGTTGATAAATAATGGAGAAGTAATGAAATTTGTTAAGAAAAAAAAAGGAAAAAAGTAAGAAATGAAATAGTCCAAGAATCCAAAGAGTTAAAACACAAATAAACAATTATTTCACCATTTATAGAACACATACGCCGGTAGAAACATCAAAATCATCGACGAAATGATACAAAATATATCGATATATATATATATATATATATATATATATATATATATATATATATATATATATATTGATGCAACTTCATTTGAAGAAAACCATTAGATAGTAAACCTTAAAATTTTAGGGTTTCACGAACTAAAAAGTTTAATAGATAAAGTTTCTAATTATCTTATTTCAATAAACAACTCGAGTTTAAAGTAGAGTTAAGAGTGCCTTAAACAGACATCACTCGAAAACTATAAATAATAATATGGAAACAAAGTAAATATTTAAAAATATAGTCTAATCAAATTTGAAAAAATTATTATTTGACTAGCTATTAAAATAAATCTGTAAAATATTAAAAATTCTAGTAAAAATAGTCAAACAACAATTTAAGGCCTTAAGCAGTGAGTTTTAGGCCCAATGATCATGACTGGACATGCGGTCTCCATCACGTTCTTGACAGTCAACGGTCTTGTAAAAACTTTCGATTTGAATACCCATTTTGCACGAGTCTGATATTCAGTTAAGAAATAAGGTCTGTCTCATTTTGTCCAATACCTTTAGATAGTCGTAGGCCTGGGCCACGACATCATCCTCCTCTGGATGAGAGGAACTCTTATCGAATTCATAGCATTATCATCATCGAGTTTAGTAAAAGACAACATGTATTTCACGTTGAAGATATCATGAGTCTTCATGTAGCTGGACAACATTAATTTGTATGCGTTGTTTCCACAATTTCATACGGATCCACCTTTGTTGCTACCAGTTTGATGAATTTGTGAGCGAGATAACAATCCATGGCCAACACATCCCAAACGAATTCTTCGAAGTCAAATTTTATCAACTTCCGTTTCTCGTGAGTTGTGGTTTTCTACTTTTGAGTTGTTTCCTTAAGATGTTTCAGCGTGTTCTCATGAAGATCCTACAACTCTACAATAGTTGTTTTAACCCTAACAAGAACCTTCCCTAGTTCTGGGAAAACCAAATCCATAGGGCTACGAGGATTATAACTGTAGACATCCATGAACAGACTATGCTTCGTACTCCTCTTGTAGTGCATGTTGTAGGAAAATTCAACATGATAAAGTCATTGATCTCAGTACTTCAAATTTCCAGCCACTTATGCATGTAACATGTTTCCCAGTGTTCGCTTAGTCACTTCGGTTTGCCCATCTGTTTGTGGGTGATAAACACTACTAAAAATCAACTTTGTATTAGTAAGCATCTACAAAATCCACTAAAAAACCACCCAACAAACCTTGGATCTCAGTTAGAAACAATATTTAAATGTAGACCATGCAAGCAATAGACCTCCCAAAAATATAATACATCGACGTTTATAGCATTTGTCATTTTCTTGCAGGCAATAAAATGGGTCATTTTAGAAAAATGATCTACAACCACAAAGATAGAGTCATTATCTCTCTCTGCTTAGGGTAACCCCTAAAACAAAATTATACTCACTCTATTCCATGGACCATCTGGTACAGGCAGCAGCGGTAAATACAGACTCGCATTGGAACTTTTCCCTTTTGCTATCTGGCAAGTTTTGCATCCAGCTACAAAGTGTATAACATCTCTTCTCAACTAGGGCTAAGATAATTGACTAGATACGGATTTGAGAGTTTATCTCCTCATTGTGTCTTGCATGCACTATCAATAAGTGTAAACACCTAGTAGTAATACATAAAATATTACCTTTGAGTAAATAGTCATTGCTCAAATGAAAAATATGTCCTCAAACCAGTCGCAACGTCCTCCAAAATGGGAGAAAAATACGAATATGTAGCAAACAAATCCTTCAACATCTCAAAATTAGAGACCTCACCTTCCATATGAATCATTATACTACACTTACTTAATGCATCAGTTACACGATTAATTGCTCTATATGTACGTTTAATTGAAAAGGTGAACTGTTGTCTTAACGTTGTCCATCGAGCGTGATGTGCAAATATCTTATCCTGAATTTGAAAATGTTTCAAAGTATTATTATCAGTGTAGATGATGAAATCATTATAAGCGAGGTAAGAACTCTAGTATGCTAATGCTTGAACAACTGCATAGAATTCTACATCATAGGTACTATAGTTGAGCTTAGCGTCTCTCAAATTCTCACTAAAGTAGGAGACAAGCCGTCCTCCTTAGCGCAACACGAACTTAATACCCAAACCATAAGCATCACAATGCAATTCAAACCCTGTTTAAAAATTAGGTAAAACAAGCATAGGCACAGTAGTCAAACGTACCTTAATCTCCTCAAATAAAACGTATTTTCCTTCATATATCCATGACGGGTGCCATGAATCGAAGATAAAACAAAACCACCCCAGGAAAATAATGAATATCAGTAATAGAGGTGGGTATTGGCCAACCACGCACTGCTACCATCTAGGATTCATCAACGGTCGGACTCTCTTTAGAAACCACATATCCAAGGAACAAGACAGACTTAGTCAGAAAATAGCATTTAATAATCCATCCATATAACTTTGCGCACCTAAAAAACAATAAAAACTCGAGCAAATACTTAAATTGTAAATCCTCGCTAGTACTATAAATCAAAATGTCATCAAAACACACAACCAAAAAATTTCCAATAAAAAGATAAAAAACTAATTCATGACTTATAACATTACTCGGTGTATTGGAAAGCCCAAAAGGCATAACCATCTATTCCGAAAAACCTTCTCGTATTTTGAAAGTTGTCTTCCACTCATCATCCAATTGAATGTGAATATGGTGATACCCACTCTTTAAATCTAGCTTTGTAAACACTTTAGTGCCACTTAATTGGTCTAACAAATCATCAAAATGAGGAATATAAAAATGATATGTGGCTGATATTTTTTTGATGGATGACTGTCTACAGACATCCTCATTTATGCATCTTTCTTTGGTATCAATAATGTTGAACCGCACATGGACCAAGATTTTCCCGAATATGGCCTTTATCAATTCTTCAACTTGACGCCTAAGCTCTTCGTGCTCTTTAGGGTTCATCATATAATATGGTCAGTTTGGTAAACTAGCACTTGAGACAAGATCAATTTGGTGTTGAATATCCCACAAAAGAGGAAAACCTGTAGGTAACTCCTCTAGAAAAACATTAGCGAAGTCCACTAATAGTGGCCGAACTCGTTCAGGTACCCTTATAAAAATATTAGCAGTACGTTCATTCACAACCAAGACATATATAATATATGTGTCAGTTGCATGCCCTACAAACAGTTTTCATGCTATATTTTTTCCCCGTAATAGTATGGTATTGGAGTTTCCGGTTTTGGGGTCACACTCGACAGTCGACGAGCTCACAAAAAACTTCTATTTTAGTACTCGTTTTGCCCAAATCCAATACTCGGTTAAGAAATAAGGCTTGCTTCTATTTTTCCAATAATTTTAGGTTGTTCCGAGCCTAGGACACAACATCAATTTTGATAGATGAAACATCCTTACAATGAAACCACACACCCACGCCCTTAATTTCATTCACCAAATGAATATCTAAGAGGGATTAAGAGCCCATGCGAAGATGCTCTCATCATCATACTGGATATCGATGGAATCAATTTCAAGATAGAATTTGTCTATATTAAAAGCTCCTTCAATGTCTTATTTATTAGTCGTTATGAAATAATGATATGAGTCTCCCCTTATTAAAAGACAAAAATTCATCTTGGTGGATTCCCTAACAATTAATTGATTGAATGGGAGAGAGTAAATTAAATGTGTACGAAGAATACTAACAAACTAAAATGATTTATGAATGCTTTTAATAGTGATAGATGCCCCAAGTTCATATGTTAATATCTTATACCGACCACGGTTGCACAAAATACGAGTCATAGGTTCATCTTACTATCAATGCATTAAATACTTAGCTAGATACCAAGTTGGAGTGATCAAATATAGTCAATGGTCTTAGCGACTATCATACCATGTTTGTCGAGACAAAAAAATATATTATCTTATAGCAACCATGGAACTCAATGTCGTAGGGGAAATCTAAGTATCTAACGTGATTTCCATACTATTGAAGACATGCCATACTAGAGAATATGAGTATCCAACATGGTTGGAAAATCTATTTCTCGTCCGCAAAAAGAACTAAAAATAGAGAATGTATGTTGACTTGACCAACCTAAATTGAGCGTTCTTAAAGAATTCTTTTACATTACCAAAAATTTAACTAGTTTATGTAATCACTGATCATGATATGTTATCATCCATGGACACGTACATAGATGCAACCAAACTAAATGAACTCGAGGGACAAATAGAGTACAAACTTTCATAAGCGAGCTAGGTTTATTGTACAATAAGGTCACGACATTCAATTTGAGAATGCATTAGCAACTAATAAGACATTATTTAACCACATATTCATATATTAGCTTATAAAAATTATAAGATATTATATTGATGATATACTCGTCAATAACATATTCAATATTCATATCACAACAATATTTGAGACGTCCACCAAGTTACAAAAATACAACCTAAAACTAAAATCCTATAAATGCTTATTTGGTGTGCGGTCATGAAATACTTTTAGTTTTATAATCAATAAAAAAATATGAGCTCATCCAATTGTAAGCTTTAATTAATATGTAGCCACCAACAATTATTTCGTGCAATATCAAAGTGGTGGACTTGTGGCCATTTCGAGATCCATCTTACAAGCCTTGGGAAATGGTCGGCCGTTCTTTAAAATTTTGAAAAGAGTGAATAAATTATATTGAGACAACAAATGTGCAGTAGATTTCAATGAGCTCAAACAAAAAATTTAGCTAAACAAAAAGAATATGAGGTGTTATTTTTATATCAACTGGATTTAAAGTTTGCACTCGGTGTTATCTAAACTCTTATTATTAGTACGGGATTTGTACTAATAGCACCTACATGCGATTAGCTTTGATAGGAAATCAGATTCATAGTTTTTATAAAAAATAATGAACTAGGTTATGAGGTCTTTCTCACATGAATGTGGTTGGCCAAAAAGTACAGAGTTAGAAATTGATCATGGCCAACTGATATGAACCACTCTTATAAGGCCAAGTAGGACAACATGAGGGTACCTAAAATTGGTAAAATAATACGAAAAATGTTTTGACCGATGAACATGTGCCAATATGGGAGAAAATTACAGAATATTTCTTAGCTAATTTAGATTATAAAAATGAAAAACCTCTCATAATAACTTAAGAGAATTGGACATGAAGCGAGACTTTTAGGTTTCATCGTTGAAGTAGCAAAATCTTGGGAAACAGAATTGATAACCTATTTAAAATAGCATAAAGAGCATGAAGAGAAGGTTAAAGCTTGAGCTTCAAGTTTAAAAGTAACTATATACATTCTTTTAGTTGATAGTCTTTTTATGAAAATCTTAACCAGATCCACGTTAAGATGCATCGGGAAAAAATGTATAAATTATATACCTAGTGATTTTCAAGAAGGTACATGTAAGGCATATTGGTTATTCAAAGGATTAATCCAATAGTTTTGTATGTAATGTTATTATTAGTTGATAACAAAATAGATGCAAATGCAATAGTTAAAACATGCAACCCATTGCCAATGTTTTGCTAGCACATAACATCTACCGGCTTTCCCATTTAGACTTTATAGTGACTCCATACTACTTCGATAGATGTGGAATCGATATGGAATGACCTTTACCCTATATGACATGTAAAATAAAATTCTAATCATGGTGGTAGATTACTTCACAAATTAGGTTGAAATAAAAGTTTTGGCTAAGATTAGGTTGTAAGAAGTCTGAAACTTCATAAACACAACAACTTTTGTGGATATAGATTTCTAAGAGTTATAACAATGGACAAGGGGTCTATTTGAAAAAATGACCATATAACAAGGTTGTGTATAAGATATATTGTAGAACTATAGTTTTTATCCTAGTATAGTAATTTGCAACCCTATAACACCGATGAAAGAAGGACTAGGTTGAGGTGACGAACTTAACTGTGTTAAGTAGTAAAAAATAAAACTAGAATTTGTTAAAGGAAAATGGTTAGACTTTATAAAAAAATGTTACGGCGTACATAACTATCCAAAAAATGGTTTTCCATGAAACCTCAGTCGATATGGCATATGGTATGGAGGAGGTTGTATCATCCAAAAACTTTAATTTAGATGAAGGAGATGATGAATGAAAAATGATAGATATTGACTTGGTGGGAGAGCGATAATAGCAATGTCAAATATCGGCATCGCACCATCGAGGACTAATGCAAAACATTTATAATTCGAAAGTAAACAACACACATTCCCACTAGAAGACCACTACTACTAAGGTATTTTAAAGTATAAGACCAAAAAAACACAAGAAATTTGATCTCTCAGCCAATACAAAGCATGCTTACTAGAAAATAAAAAAAATTACATGCTAGGTACAACCTCCAATGCGAGGTATGCATGTTTTTTATCCTTATAAAATTTAAAAAAAATTAGGAACAACCTTACCAAATTTTGGTGATGATAAATTAATAAACATACGTAGTAGCATATATAAAAAGATATCAATTATAATCAATACTTAAAATCTTATTATTTATCAGTGTAAATTTGTATCATTATTATGTAGCGCAAATAAGTTTTAATAAGACACCATGTATTGCCATACTGAATTAACACAATTTCATATCATTAAAACATAAAATAAACATAACATATATTATCAAGTAAAGTTCACGATATGATAACAAATTACAAGTTAACTCTCGATTAATACGAGGTTATTGAAAAACAAAGATGATCTCGAGATAAGGTCATATAACCTATATAATGCTAGCAAACAATAACGACCTTCTGGTGATCGGAGTCATAAAGGCGAAAATAAAAATGCCTGTAGTTGAAGCAACAGGTCAAGTGTACGATCATAAAAACAAGGATATAAAGACCACACAATTAAAGCCTTCGACCAAAGCAAACGAACACATAATAAAAATTCAGAAATAATAAAATTAAAATACAAGGAAATGTATTTTAAGGATACGATGGTCAAATAATATATTGTTATATCATTTTAAAAATTCATAAAAAAAACAAAAAAATTAGCACTTAGATTATCCTCAACATAATGAACCTCATAACCGACAGTAAATAAATCACATCTTTTTCATTAGCGACATCCTCATATATCTCTTTATCTGAGGCAACATTACATTCAGGTTTGATGGCTACAAATTCAGAATTTTTCTCCACCTTAATATAACACAAAACGACTAATTTCTATCTCGAGTTTCATTTTAAACAATTTTTGAGGAAATCTGTGTTCCCTCTCCTTGAAGTACTTGATAACAAAGTATATATCGTGAGCACGAGCATCCTTCACGATGTTAAGATGAATCTTTCTAAGACTTTTTTAGCCTTGTCTCATGCATCAATATTATCTTTCAATTAATAATTTTAAAACTTGAGATTTCTCTTCTCCTTAGTAACGCACTCACCTCGACCACCTTTTAATCATTTCGATCAACCCCCGCATTTTTCGTAAGTTTTTGTTTACCCGTTTGTAGGTCAATATTTTTCTACCTCACTGCATCTGCGTTTTTACAAGATCTTTGTAGATCAACTTTTAACTTTTCCACCTAGTTATCAAACCCAAACTATGTGACGGGTGCAAAGATCATACTCGACAAAACCCTATAAAAATGTGGTTACTAATAATTTTAAAAATACTTTACGAAAAAAATTTATATACCCTATGAAATTATTACAAACAAACAAAAGATATAATGATAAACTGAAGTATGAAAATGTATAATAATTAACCATATACATATCTCATTATGGTGCATCAAAAGGTCAGAAACATATGGGAAGATGACAACCCATCCTAAAAAAATTAGATAGAGTAGAAATACAGACTACAAATGCGGCCTATTAACACTAACATTTGATTCCTTATGAGAATAAACAAATATCGCGCATAACTAATGGAAGATGATATTGTCAAGATTTTTTATTTTAGTTCATAAAGACCGCCAAAAGGAGATGTTCAAATAAGTATACATCTTTTTTGGCTTTGTGGTAACCAATTCAAAAAGAATTTCAATAATTTTACGATTCTTGAATGATGTTTTTTCCTCAACCAATGTCATTCAAGGATATAATATTGATCCGCAAATGTATTAAGTAATTGTCCACCACATGCAAGTATGATACCTTCGTAATAATTCTCCTTAGTGTCTTCTGAGTAGGGGTCAATAAGCTTTTCACCCATAATAATTTTGAAGAGGTTTTATTTAAGCTTGCAAATCATCGCCAATAAGACACTTAGTTTGAGAACAAATAATATTTAAAGTCTCTCAACTTTTAACATTTTCCTCATAACCAAACAACATAATATATGATAAAACACATGATAAAAAAATACATAAACAGAAGCGTGGTTGATGAGGTGGCATAAATTTTTTGAATATAAAAAGATAAAAACAAAGGTTATGAGCGACCATATTTTAAGGGCTCAACCACCATCTCAAAAAGGATTTAAAATTAAACAGAATATAAATATTATTTTCCATGATATTGAGCAACTACGTGAAAGTATTAAACATAATATGCACGTGAAATGATAAGGTTAATTTATATATATTAACAAATAAATTAAAAATATATTAAAATTCACGTATATGTCAAATTTTATCGGTCATCTAGCAAGCTTTATCAACGGCCGGTCAGCAAACACGATTTGGGTATTGATAAGTGTTAGAATATCTAAGGTGGTTTATCGGGAAACGTGTAGGGAAAGAAGGGTGTCAAGCAAATAAGTACAAGATTCTAGAAAGAGAAAGTAGTCAAAATAAAGTACTAATCATTAGAAGGTCCCCTTTTAGGGGACAAAATCTTTCCTTATATCGTGACAGTTGTGGGGTCCACTGTCACATGCCAAATTTATTCTAATTACATGTTACCCCTTATATTTGTACTTATGTCACCTATTTCTTAATTTACAATTAAGTCCCTGTACATTTATGTATTACAATTTGGATCATTTATTATACTTGGTACTTTATGCCCTTATCAGTAGCCCCCTAGTTTTGCGGAGGATCAAGCAAAAACTAATCGAGCGTAGAACGTAGGGCTGGGATTCTTCATGAACCTATTTGTCAAACTTTTTCATGTATAGCGATCCCGTCGGCGCTTTTCTATTAATCTAAAATGTCGATTCTTATACTCTTTTTGCCAAGTTCGAATATTTTAATTCGTTGTTGATCAAGCGTTGATGTCGTGAAACGTCGAGCCTCTATACTCTTGTAGCCAAAACATCAAATGTTTGTAAAATTATTTGGGTCGTTTTTGTGGGCTCGAAATCGAGTTAAATCCTTCAAAGCCCGCCAAGCTCCTTCGTCTAACTGATTTATCAACCTGCCCACGTGTCCCCCTTCAATTGGTCGGCGTGTTGTTCATCATTAGCCACTTATCCACGTGGAGCAATCGTAGCCCCGTAGGTCTGTTGCAGCCGCTCGATTGGACACGTGTCTTGTGGGAATTGGGTCGTACTTTAACCAGTATTTTGGTTAAACGACTCTTAATATTCCCGAGGCTCTTTTCAATTGCACTTCTCTATGGATCGGATCTTTACCACGCTTGCTACTCCGATAAATAGTTTCCCTTTTTATTCTAATTTTCACTAAGTTTTTCTAGAGATATAAACTCTAGCCAAATTCTCATTCTAGAGAGAGAAAATCCTACTTAGTTTATGAGAAGACCCTTGTCTCAGAAGAAACTGACGAAGAAATCCGACGCCTCTGAGAAACCAGTCTTTCGCTTCGTCGACTACTTACAAATCACTGAACGAGAAGAAGAATATCGAGTCATTGGGTTGATCCACAAAGGCGCCGTTTCACCAGCGTATTCAGAACTGTTAATTTTTCCAAAACCTAAAAACTCAGGCCCTTCGAACCTTTCAACTCACGAAGATTTTACGTCCTCACAAAAAGCTTCTTCGTCGAGGCCTCATGTTGCTCACTCTTCTCCCAAGAAGTCTGTTGCTGAGAATCTTCCCACTTCCTTAAGACTTCGGAACACTACCAACCGACCAAAGACCCTATTTTTAACTATGGGTGACTCCAGCTCTTTCTCTACTCCTCCGCATGAGTACGTTCAGCTAACTCCTGACACTATAGGGATTCGAACTGGCCATAACACCGCAACGACGGCCAAGAAGGGTGTTCTGACAGATGAAGAGAAAAAGAGACGAAAAGAGGCTGCGTAAAAAATTGGTGCTACGAAGCCTGACCATATTCGAACCCATAGCAGCTCAAGTGCTGTCCTCGCGACTCCCTCTCCCCGTGACTTGATGTCTGCTGACAAATACCCACCCGCGGGGACGGTAAATACAGAGGTTGTAAATCAGGCCCTCAAATCTTCCATAGAGCTAGCGTCTACTGAAGTTAGAGGCAAAATTGCTGACCAACCTGCTAAAAACCCTTGCATAAATCCTCCAAGCCATAAGTGGTGATAAAAATCGATGACAATTAGACCTCCCTCCAAGGTTCCAGCACCAGCGAAAATTGGAGACAAAGATGTCAGGTCGGCCAATCCAAGTACCTCCAATACAGTTGCACCAGCTAAAGTCGACGATGCGCCTGCTATAGAACCTGGGTTTGTAGAAATTGAAGGTGAGAATGCTGACCCAGATGCTCCAACCAATCCTGCAGTAATCATGGTTGATGATGTCAAAATGGAACCGCTGCCACCTGGAACGGCCGACGTCGTGACCGGTTACCACATTCGTCTGACCAACGACCACATCATTTCCTTATTCAATGGCAAATACTTGGACTACTCTCCCGACGAAGAAGAGGGTTTGAAAAAGATCTAGGGAATTCCTCAGTGCGTCAGAGTCCGTTTTCCCCAACCTGGTAAAACTTCTTTATCTGTCAAAGGTCGAGAGATAGTCTTTTTCACCGAACTCTTCAACTGGGGTTTGCGACTTCCCCTTGACCCTGACATTGTTAGATACTTCGAAATTCTCGAGATATGTCCAACCCAATTGACCCCTAATGCTGGTATACCTTGATGTCGACCATCATGGCTTCACGACAATCAGGAATCCCCATCTCCATGGAGCAGTATATAGGGATATCTGGGCTCTCCAAATCCCCAAAGTTTCCCCTATTCTATTCTTCCCTCGTCAACCCAAAGAAGATTGTGAATAACTTATTGGAGGCTGACATATCGTGGAAGTACAGATTTGTCTTTGTCAACGGCGCTTGGGAAAATAGGCCCCTGAAGGTATATATATATATTATTATTATTGATGTATTTTCTTTTAGTTTGCAAAACGGCTGTGGAAAAAGAATCTTAAAGAACCTTCGGCAATCTTCGCTCAACTTCAGGCCCTTGCAAGGAGAAGTTGGGGTCAGAAGTTTCGTCAGTGCTTCAAGAACACTAACCTTATCAACAACAACCTCTGGCACTGTTCCGACCGAACCCTAAGTTCTGAAGAACTGCGGACCCCTCCTGACGTTGTTGACTTTGTCAAGAGGCTCGAGACCCCAGATTCCGAGGTGTTCTGCCTAAACGGGATCGAGCTCCAAGCAAACGTGTGAAGTTAGAGGAGTTTTCCGATGCTGAGGACGAACAAGGTAATGTTGTGGACCAAAGTATTGAAGTTTTTCCTTCAGAACCGGAGGCTACTGTCAACCTTAGTGATCCAACTGCAAGTGGTGACAAATCCCCCACAGCTGCTAAAGGAGGGCAAAAAGCCCGCGGCGAAAAACAGATGGACACCATGGCTAAAGAAGGAGATAATTCCTCCTTTAACAAAAAGTATAAGGGGAAAGCTGTTGTGCATGAGGTGCATGTCGACCCTCTCACCGAAAAAACCACCATACCTTCTATGTTCGAACACTTTTGGTGGTGCGAAGGACAGTTGCGAGTAAAAAGCAAAATCGGAATGCCGTCACTCTGAGGGTAAAAACAGAGCCTTAAGTCGACCGGGAGATCATATCCCTCTGGGCCAAGGAACTTCGATGCACCTTGATCCTGTACTTTTACCCGTCCGCGCCCAGAGTTCGAATTCCTTCTTCCTTTAGGACTCTGACATCTTAGCCAACTCTCTGCAGACTCTGCTTTCCCCCATAGCCTAAAAAGAAAGAAAGGTGCTGAAACTTCAGAGGGAGCTCGTCGAGCTTAAAAGAAGCATTTCTTCCAAAGCCAAAGAGTCGTAGGACTCGATCAACCTTGTTAAACAACGAGCCGCTTCTGTCAAAGCTAATGTTAAAGCTTTTGGTTTTGAAGGAAAAACAATGGGAGAAAACTCTTTCTCAAGCCGAGGAAGATCGCACCAAATCCGTCGAGGAGCTGGCTGCTCAGAAAGTTCAGAACAAATTTCTTCGTTGGCGGTCCACAAAAATGGCCCGGGAATTGCAGGGCCTCGGATGCCACTTGGGTCGATGTGGCTAGACGTTCCTGAAGAAGACCATCATGAAGGCGTCGACTGTTCCGACCATGCTGTTGAAGATTCCGACCTATCCGATGAATTTTCCGATGCTTGATATTTGCAGCTCAGACTTTATGTTGTTTTTCTTTGCTCCATTTCTAAGTTTGTTTTGTCGTTTTATTTTTTTTCTGTAAGCCGCGCTTGTTTATGACGGACTTTTGTTCAGACTTATTATTTTTGTTTTAAGACTTATATTTTTTGCAACTGGAAGTGATTAATTTCCGATGCTAAATGTTTAATGTATTTAATTACATCTTAAATTCGTAGATCAACTTATGGTTGAAAAAACCCCTCTAAGAGGTTCGACATTTTGTTGATCAACTTGAAAGTTAAAAAACCCCTTTGATGGGTTCGACATTTTTTGTTGATTAAGTTGAAAGTTGAAAAACCCCTTTGATGGGTTCGACATTTTTTGTTGATCAACTTGAAAGTTGAAAGACCTCTTTAAGAGGTTCGACATTTTGTTGATCAACTTGAAAGTTGAAAAACCCCTCTTAGTGGGTTCAAACTTTTGCACGCTTGTTTTTAGGCTCTAAAATTTTACTAAAATGGGTCAGTTTATGTAGACACCTCATTAAAACCTCCGCGCGCCACCAGGGTAGGAAATAGTGTGCCCCCGACGAAAGTTTCATTTACAAGAGAAGAGTAGAATGAAAAAAAATTACAACTTATTCTAAATAAAATTTAAGATGCTCGATATTCCACGGGAGGCGCAAAGGTCGACCAAATTTGTTTTTCAAACGATAAGTCCCCGACTTTACTTTTTCTACCACTTGGTACGGGCCTTCCCAGTTTGGTGCCAACTTCCCAAGGTGCTTGTCTTTTGTGTGGAGGAAAAAGTTTCGTATAACTTTTTCCCCAACCTTGAAATCTCTTTTTTGAACTTCCGATGCATACCCACTCCTCATCAGGGTATGATAATGTAAAGAACTGAGATGAGCCTTAGCTCGCTATTCTTTTATAAAATCCAAAGCTAAAGCCCGATTTTCATCGTTGACGCTCTCCTCGTCATGACCGACCTTGACAGAAAGGAACATTGTTTCTGCTGGGATTACCGCATACCAAAGCGTAAGGTGATTCATGCGTCACTGTTCTAGGCGTGGTTCGGTACGCCCACAATACCTCTTGTAAGAAATCCGGCCATTTCCCAACCTTTCCTTCCAATATCCTTTTTAAACCACTGATGATCGTCATGTTAGTAACTTTGACCTGCTCGTTCGCTCGAGGATGGAATGGGGCTGAAAAGCACTGCTGTATATTTTGATTTGCACAGAATTCCCTCATTTCATTGTTGTCGAACTAAGGACCATTATCCATGGTTATCTTCTGAGGGACCCCATACCGACAGCAAATGTTCGACCATATGAATTTTACCACATCCTTAGGTCTGGGGCCTGACAGCGGTTCTGTTTCGACCCATTTCAAAAAATAATCCACTGCCACCACAATAGTCTGCCTTCCTACAGTCGCTAGTGGAAGTGGTCCTACCAGGTCTATTCCCCACCTATCGAACGGTAGACCCTCGGAAATGGACTCTAGGGGGACTGTTGGAGTGTGGATCAAATTGTCAAACCTCTGGCATGTATCACATCTTTTGACCAGTTCTTTAGCATCAGCCGATAGCGTAGGCCAATAAAAACCTGACAAGAGGACTCTCCTAATCAATGTGTTGAAGCTGTAGTGTGCCGATCCTTCATTGTTGTGCAGTTCGGACAATACCATCTGTGATTCTTCACGCCCCAAACATCTTAGCAAAGGTCTGCTTGTATATTTTTGTAAAGAGCATTTCCCAATAAGACAAAGCCTCGCGCCTTATTCCGAATACTTTTTCCCAGATTCTTATCACTGGGCAACACTTCTTCAATCAAAAACTTTGTAATGTTGCTCCTCCAATCAGTATTTGAAACCGTTGAAATTTGGAAAGCTAAGTCTGGTCGACTTTCCAGGTCTTTTCTCTTCAAAATGGACGGATATTCTTGCGCCAAAATCCACGGGTACTCTCCCACATACGCCGTCGTTGCCAGTGAATCAGCGATTGTGTTATCTTCCCTTCGGAAATGTTCATAAGTAACCTTTTTAAACGACGAAGCCAAGATTTTCAAAGCTGCTAAATATTGCACCAGCTGCTCTTTCCTTGCCTCAGATTGTCTAGTTGCGTGATTTATCAGTAGCTGTGAATCGTTGATCAGCCGAACATTTCTTGCCCCGCAAATTTGTGCCAGCCTTAGTCCGGCCAATGCTGCTTCATACTCAGCTTCATTTTTTGAAGCCTTGAAACCGAAACGGATCGCTTGATGCATTACAATCCCTGTTGGTGTAGAAATTTGAAAACCACCCCCGCATCCGTTGATACTTGAGTCACCATCCGTTCTGACTATCCATTTATCCGTGTTAACCTCTGGCTCGACTAATACTTCTTTGGGCTGCTGGAATGAAATTCCACTAAGAAGTCTGCCAACGCTTGCCCCTTGATAGCCGTTCTCGGTTCAAAATCGATATCAAAGTCCCCCAGTTCTGGGATAAAAATCACCATTCATCCCTCTTGTTTCCAACTTGTAACAAGTTAGTCATTTTCCTTTATAGTTATAATAAACCGGTTCCCTGTGTTTCCAAAAGCGGAACAAATTAATCCTTATTGACTTCAGCCCATAATTTCTACCATAAATTCCCTTTGACCAGCGGTAAAAAAAATATATAACTATTTTACTTTACCCTAACCTTTTAATCCTAATTATATCCATAACCCGGTCCAACCAACTAAAAAATCTAATAGGGCCATCTAACTAATTTAATCCAGCCCAATAACCCTAAAACCTAACCCTGTATCAGCTCCGTCAAGCCCATGTCTCTACACCGTAACCATCGTACTTTCCGTTCACCCACTTTCCGTCCACCCAATCACCTTCGTACCTCCCACCGTAACCATCGTACTTTCTGTCCACCCAATCACCTTCGTACCTCCCGCTCATGTAATAGTAATACATACCACTTCCTGTACACTTGCCTTTTATCGTTTCCGACTTCATATAGAATTTTTTATATATAAAATAATTATCATATAAAACAATTATCTACATACAGAATTATTTACATTTCTATCGATACCAAATTCATTTTTACACAATTAAAATCCAAAATAATTGAAATATCTGACTGGGTACAAATTCTCCCGTTATCATACTGGGTACAAACTCTCCCCCGTACACGTCCCTGCTATACACCTGAAGCAAACACCATGAAATCGCTCGTTTCTTGGATTTCGGTCGCGAGCCGATGGACCAGAAGACCGGCAAAGGCGGTCTGGAAATGGAAGACGAAAAGGTCAACTTTATCGAGAAGGAGTGCGCCAAGAACAACCGAATCGAAAAGAGTCGAGGAAGAGCGAGATTAAAGGAGAAAAGAAGAGCAGCGGAGAAAGCAAACACCGGTAAAAAAGCGAGGAGGAAAGAGTGACTCGGATGGGGAACGAGGAAGTAAAAAAAAGAAGCAACAAGAGAAGAATCAAGCGTATGTGGACTTGAAATCGGCGTAGATGCAAAAACCGGCAGAGATTCTGGTAAATCGCGGATTTAGCAAGGAGAGACTGATTTCGAGGATGCAGATGCGTATTTTTGGCAGCGAAATGGTAGAAATTTTGGGATTTATAGATAGATGGAGATGAGTGTAGGGTTTGACTAAATAGAGGGCGTTTGTAAGGAGTCGACGACGAACCAGACGACGATGGAGGAGGAGCAATCGGGTCATCATGAGGCGGAAGTTGGGTAATAATCTAGCGGATTCCGGTAAAACTGGAAATAGAAGAATTGGGGTTGGTGTTGTGCTTTTGGTGGATAGAGACGACGGAGTAGAGCAAAGAAAGATGTGTTGGGTTAAAACCGGAAGAGACGTCACTGCAATTTCTTCTCTGATCTGAAGCTCTGATTTCTTCTTAAGCATTCAATACAGGGAATAAAATTTGTTTGATAAGAGTAAAAACCAGAATGATTTGGATTGGATTTAGAAGTTAGTGCTATAGGGTTGGGCCGCGTTATGGGTAGAATTAGGGTTAAATAGTTGGGGTAAAAATTTAACACGTTTTAAAAAAATTTACTACTGCCACATCAGCGTCCTACATGGATCGCTGATGTGGCTGGTCAAAGGATATTAATGGTAGAAATTTTGGACTGAGGTCAATAAAGACTATTTTGTTCCACTTCTTGAAACACAAGGGACCACTTTATTACAGCCCCAAAAGAAAAGCATGAACTTGTTACAAGTGAGAAACATGAAGGACGTCTGGTGTTTTTTACCCTCTTTTCTGCGTCCAACAAACTTGTACTCACGTAATAGACGGTTCTAGGGATCCTATCCTCTTCTCTAACTAACGCTGCGCTTAGTGCATGCTCTGTAACCACTATATAAAGAAACAATTTTTCCTGGGGTAGTGGTTTTGGCAGCAACGTTGAAGATGACAAATAATTCTTGATGTTGATGAATGCTTCGGTACATTCAGGAGTCCAGCTGAAATTATTAGCATTCCTTAGTACTTGAAAAAATGGTGCGCACTTGTCCGAAGATCGCGAGATAAATCTGCTCAGCGCTGCTAATCGCCCGGTCAAAATTTGTACCTCTTTAACATTCCTCGGAGGTTCCATTTTGTTCAGAGTGTTTAACTGGGTTGGATCCGCCTCTATCCCTTTCTCGCTAATCATGAACCCTAAGAACTTTCCAGATCGAACTCCAAAAGAGAATTTTATGGATTCAATTTAAGGTTCACTTTTCCAAGGTTGCTGAATGTTTCTTCTAGATCTGTAAAATGACTTTCATCGGTGACGCCTTTGACCAACATATCATCAATGTAGACCTATACATTCCGTCCGATTTGTTCCTCAAAATAATTATTCACAAGCCTTTAGTAGGTAGCCCCCACATTTTTAGACCAAATGGCATAACCTTGTAACAATATAAACCCCTTCCTGTAATAAATGTAGTGCTTTCGTGATCTTTAGGATCCAGCTTTATCTGATTATACCCTGCGTAGGCATCCATGAAAGATAATAACTTGTTACTTGATGTCGAGTCTACCAACTAATCAATCCTTGGCATTGGGAAAGGATCCTTGAGACATGCTCAGTTGAGGTCTGTGAAGTCTACACAAATTTTCCACTTTCCGTTTTTCTTTTTAACCAGAACTGGATTCATTGTCCAACGCGGATACTGAGACTCCCGTATATGCCCTACCCTTGTCGATCTTTCGACCTCTGAAATGATTGCCTCTGCCTTTTCTTGAGAAAACGGTCGGCGTTTGTGTTATGGGTCGAATACTTGGATTTATAAACAACTGGTGATAGATGACGCTCTCAGGGACTCTTGTAACATCTTCTGAACACCAAGCAAACAAATGTAGCTTTTGTTTAAGAAAATCAATCAACTTTTTTCGGAACCAAGGGGACAAGTTTACCCCAATCTTTAGGACCTTTCCTTTGGAAAATTCATAACTCTCACAAATTTCATCCGTAAGCAAAAAACTTGGGGTCTCCCTAGGATCGTCTGCAGGCTCTGATCCATGGGCTGACCCCGCTAACTGCTAATCTCTCACATCGACCATTTCTGTATCTCATTTTACTGCCAAAGCTGCTCGGTAACATTCCATCGCGGTCTTTTAGCTGCTTCTGACAACACCGACGTTGTTTCCGATTACATACTTCAAGCATTGGTGAACCGTAGAAGTTAAGGCATGCATTCTTGACAACCAAGAGCGGCCAAAAATTGCATTGTGCGACGTGGGTGCATCAACGACAATAAATAAAACCGTTACTTCTTTTTTAAAAGGCCCTCTTCTGAGCTGAACCACTCCTTCAAATTCACCTACTACTTCTGTCGATGCTCTTGTGAAGCCGATAATCGTACGATCTGATTTTACGATCACTGGTTTATTCCTGAACCCTGAAAAGGTCGATAAGAAAATAATATTTGCTGAACTACCGGTATCCACCAAAATTCTTCGCACCTCCTCCCCTGCAATAGCCGCCACAATCACGATTGCATCCTCATGAGGGCCAGCAACGTCTCTCATGCCATCGTCGTCGAAGCATAGAATAAGAGAGGGATTTTGGTACAAATGAGGCGAAGTTCTTGCCTCTAACTGAATAGCCAGATTAATTATATGCCTCTTTCATGAAGAATCGGTAAAACCTATCATTGAATCGCCCCCGAATATAGTTAGAGACTCAAAAAATTGCATAATTCTCTTAGCTTTTCTCGTGCTGGGGGTACCACTTCCTCAATCACTCCGATTATATTCTTGTTTTTATCTAGCTCCAGATATTCGGTGGACAAATCAAACAAATCATTGACCTCGGAAATTACCAAAGAAATTTCCTGTTATGGCACTGCTACAATATGCTTGGCTGCTCCGCTTTGTTGAGCTTGTTTCTTTACATACTCGAGCATACTTCCTTCTTGAGTGCGATGCAATCTTTGATATCATGACCTACATCATTATGGTACCTACAGAAACGGTTGTTCCGACCTTCGCGGGTAGTTTCGATCGGAATTGGCTTCCGAAAATGCACGCTCTTCCGCAACTTATCGAAGATAGTCACAACACATTCAGTTAAATCAGAAAAATAATCAGGCCGAACCTATTTTTTTGATATGGGACGGTAATTATTTCCTTTGTAGCCATTTCGCGTCCTCTGAGTTTGATTTCCCGATCCTTTCCCATGTGCTGCTGGTGCTACGGTACTTATCGGTTGTGGCTGAGGGGTCGTACTTGTTTTCGGAGTTTTCAGATTCGTAACCATCGAAACTTGATTTGTTTGTTGGATGTGTGCTGCCAATTCCTACGCTTCGGTTTTTTTGATCAGGATCTGCTTTTCGACTTGGGCTAATAAAGCTGAAAAAGTGAAAGCCTGTTTCTTCGTCACAGCTTGTTTCATCGCCCCCGGTAACAAGCCTAATCTGTAACCATTTAAAGTCACACTTTTGTCACAATAATCGAGATTTGTCTTTGCATCTATAAAACGTCGAGTATAATCCCTCAAAATTTCTCCGACCTTTTGTTGGCAATTAACTATTGTATCCTCATTTGCTCGAAAATTCTTACTTCCGACAAACTGTGTCTGACATCATCCAGAACATATCGAAATTCTTAATGCACCCTTGTGGCTACCGATTATGCCACTTTGATGCCCTGTCTTTATATTTCATTGAGAAAGCTCGACAGAGCAACTTGTCGTCATTGTCAAAACTTAACATAAAAAATTTGAAAGCTTCCAGGTGATTATCCGCTTCGAGAGATGCCCCGGCAAAATTTTATCTGAAAAAGTGGACGACCTCCAGTTATGCCCGCTGTTGAAAGTTCCACCTCCTAAGCCTTCTGTATGACTCGCGAACAACCCTTCATCAAGCGGGTTAGAAAATTGACCCCCCACCGTGTAGCCATAAGGCTGGCTCCCTGATGAAAATTGGAACTGAGGGCAATTCATCTACTCTCTCTTAACTGTAATCATGCCGATATTTTCAGCAGACGCGGGAGTCACTTTATCGATGCTGCCTACTTGAGGTTCGACTATCTTTGCTCGCAATGACTTACATCTTCTGAGTTCTCGCTCCTTGATCATCATTTTGTCCTTCCTAAAGCGTCAGAATTCTCTGTTCGAGGAAGAAGACTCACACATATCCTCCCCTGAATAAAATTCGTACTCAAGCTTGGATCGAAATCCGGATTTCTTTCGTGCAGCCCCGTCGAACCTTCGCACTCGATTTCTGCCCTTGTAAAAATCCACTTCCTCCTGACCAACAGCACATCGGGCTCTTTTCGTTTCTTCACCTTATCGCTCGCTTCGACCATCCAGCCGACCTTTCTTCTCAGCCAGAGCCAGCTCCTTCTCGGCATTTAGTTTAGTAATGTTGTCTAATAGTTGTTGCCTAGTCATGATTAGGGTCGACCATTTGCTTCGGCCCTGATTTCCCTGATCATCATCACCAAACAAGTCTTCAGAGTTCCGACCCTCCGAGAATGACATCTCCTTATCAGAACCTTTTTCCTTTGCTTTTCCCTTCCTAGCCTCGGTATTCATTTGCTAAATTTTTTTGTAAGGTCGGGATTTTGGGGAACCTGATCTCCGGGTATCTCTTGTTTCCATAGACGGCGCCAATGATAAGTTTCAGAATATCTAAGGTGGTTTATCGAAAAATGTGTAAGGAAAGAAGGGTGTCAGGCAAATAAGTACAAGATTCTAGAGAGAAAAAGTAGTCAAAATAAAGTACTAATCATTAGAAGGTCCCCTATTAGGGGACAAAATCTTTCCTTATATAGTGACAGGTGTGCGGTCCACTGTCACATGCCAAATTTATTCTAATTACATGTTACCCCTTATATTTATACCTATGTGACCGATTTCTTACTTTACCATTAATTCTCTATACATTTATGTATTACAATTTGGATCCTTTATTATACTTGATATTTTATGTCCTTATCATGTATGACCCAAAATCTTAACCATATCGATAACCTTTTATATCTTCTTACTTAATAGCATTGGTACAAGAGAACTCTCGACATCTAAAATCACTGTTCGATCATTTTCAGGTTTTGTTACCATTATTGGGGGTTTGGCTCGCACATCTTCTGATTAAAAATCTATTAAATAAAATATATTCAAACATAACTTTGGATTATAGGTTCGTTATCTTCAAAACTCCACTAGTTATAATTTTCTTTGAAGGCTTAACTTATAATTGGGTTTCACTGATGTTTCTTTTCAACTTCGAGCTTATTACACTCTTTTATAAGCTTAATAGTTTTATTTAGTGTCATGTTTAATTAGAATGAATATATATAGATAGGTACTGGATTTTCTAATTATGAATTAGTATATAACTTAATTATCAAATATGGTGAGGTCTACCTTTTCTTGTTTTATCAAAATTGTATTAAATACTAGTTTTTATTTGTTAGAATGGTACTAAAAAGCAGGAATTAATTTTTATAACGATATTTATTAATATTTTTATCCTAAAGATCATTTGTCATTTTGTTTTTATTTTGTTTTTTTATTAATTTATTTTTTATAATTGAGTATTTAAAACAAGTAGAAGATTTTATTCATTAATCAGATATCTAACACGTCTAATGTAATTTTTAATTCTAATTTTAATTTTTCCAAACACAAACGAACAAAACATAAAAATTATCATATGTCGGGCGAAATTCTCATACTTCTTCCACCAGACATCATGATGGAATTCACCTACTTTGTTTACTATGGTGTTAGTGAAATCTTTCTCTGACGGTCAAAAATATTATGTTATCCATTATTTTTTTTAGTTTGGTTGTTTTGTTACGATATATTTTTTATTTAAAAATATTATATTCTATATTTTATTGATATTTATAAAATTGATTGAATGTTTTTTTGGAATTTGGAAGCATGATAAGATTTTCCTATCGATTCATATACTTAGACTAGTTAGGAAAAAAGATGATAGGTGTGTGGTGGATTGTGTAAATGAACCTCAATCAATGGAAAGTCTTCTTCCAACCCTTACGCAATGGTGACTCACCTACATATCGACGACCAAACCATGATGCATCCCATTAGTTTTTACCTTTTTTGTTTGGTGTTGCTTTCAAAAATATGTTTTTAAGAAAATATGAAAAATAGAATTTCAAATCATATTCAGTTCATATTG
Source organism: Limnanthes douglasii subsp. nivea (assembly GCA_036936605.1). Classification (NCBI taxonomy): domain Eukaryota; kingdom Viridiplantae; phylum Streptophyta; class Magnoliopsida; order Brassicales; family Limnanthaceae; genus Limnanthes; species Limnanthes douglasii. The sequence goes on from JAUPFV010000003.1 coordinate 50,394,745, forward strand.
TAACATATATATCATTTAATTTACTAAAATAATTTGTTTTCATTTAAACATAAAACAATTATATGGTAGGAGAGAAGTATGTTCTCATACGCACATTATTTGAGTTTCGGATCATGTGAACCATAGTCGATGACACCCCACTTTGGTCAGCTCATTTAATTGTTGTCAAATTTCCAACTCAATGCAGTTATTACGGAGGTGTTCCTCGAGTGGTAGGATGCAAAAAATAACAGTTTTCATTCTAGGTTCGGTGAGATGACCATAATTTTACAAGATGTTCACATGAAAGCGGGGTTGAGGGTCACATGCGAAATTCTTGAGTTTCTAGTTTTTTATAAAGACACAAAATATGAGATAACTGTTGAGGCTAGCGCATTCCTAAGCATGGATCCATGAGAATTAAGTTGGGAGACCGAGCGGTGCAAATGAGTTGTGTTTAGCTTGATTTTTCTCTAGACCATATTTAAAATCTCTGCATTCCACGATAGCAACCCTTAATTGACGGAGGAAGAGGTGACTCATGAATTACATTGTTATTTGTTGCGCATATTTGGATGTATTATATTTACTTATAAGATCAATATGTACATCAACGGGCAGTACTAATTCCTCATTTGTGACCTGGTACATCAGATGGCTGGTCATTTATCGGGTTTATATTTATTGATGTATATATATATCATCAGCTAGAAAAGCTTCACAATATACGACAAGAACCAAGGGTGGTTTGCTAGCACTTCTCAATACTTAGATCATAGACCATTTTTTTTACTCGGTTATACGTTATGTTACACATATGATATGTCAAGGTGAGATGATGGTCGACTAAATATCGAAAGTCGTTCCACACTAAATTTACTGATAGTTTTGAACAAACATGAGAACACTGGCCTAAGTACTATCCTACTAAGTTGATATTGTTAAATATTTATTAAAATCAATTTTTTTATACAATTTTTATTCATTTTGCTAATCACTTTGTTTTGTAGGTTTTTTTACGGTCATATCGATCGATCCACGATCATTTCCTATTTCCAAAAGTAGCTTGGTATGCGCTAAGTATGACCAGTTTAGACCATGTTAAGGTGTAGTTACCGGAACGAACATTGCGCCAGTTCGAACATTTATTAAAATGAAAAAATAATTACCACACTTCATGGTATATGTATATCAATAACCAACCGTTATGTATTTTTATCTTTGTCGGAGTATTTATCGATGAAATTCGTCACTCTAATAAAAAACTAAATATGTTTTTTTCCGTTGGTGAGGTAAAAAATAACCTAACAAATTTGACTTTAAATATAAGATTTAAAAACAATATCTAAGAGACAAAAATGATATGAACTTGAATAACTTTTGAGATAATAATTTTATTTATTTTGTAGAGAGGATTACAATTACAATGACTATTTGTTTGTATTATTCTTTTTCTCTCTAGATTTCCTCGTCCTTCAATATGAATCATTTACTCCTTATATTGTGGTCTTGATTTGGAGGGAGTTCTTGGTAGAAGATTCTACATTACTGCTGTATTTTCTAGTCTTTTGGGTGCTTTATCAGAACATTGCACGTCCTTGTGGTTGCAGCGTCGTACGTTGTTAGATTCTTTATCTATATGGTGCCATACATGGTTTCCGTACTTGCCACACGTGGCATCCATACTATCAGTAGCATAAGTGTAGTGGTTATTCAGTCATGGGACGACCGTAGGCATATCTTGGACTTGACCAGAATGTAAATTCGTTCATGATCAGACCTAGGTTATGGCTTGACCAAGGTTGTCAAGCATTGGTCGTGCATGGTTGCACAACCTGTCCTAAAGGATTGGTCATCGAGGCCAAGCCATTTGGTTTCCCAACTTGGTCCAGGTGGTTTGGCCATTGAGGCCATGTTATCTGGTCGCGCGGCTATGCACGACCAGGCCAAGGTCATGGCTTGTGTAAGGTGGTCAAGCCTTGGTTGTGCATATTTTTTCGACCAGATCAAGGTGGATTAGCCAAATATTCCATGTGCCACTAGACCTGGGACATGGCTTAGCCATAGTGGCCAAGCCTTGGTTGTGCATGGTTGCGCAACCTGACCTAGGTGGGGATGGCCATCATGGCCAAAGATTTCAATTCGTGAAATCCTGCACGACCAGGTTTTGTCTATGGCTTGGCTCCAATGGCCAAACCTTGTCGCATATGTTATGGTGCATGGCTTAGGTAGGCTTGGCCTTTTGAGGCCAAGCCTTCTGGTCTGGAAACCATGGCTTAAGTGCAAAGCCTTATCTGCTCATGGATGGGTCATTTGGCTGGGAAATACTAGGTCGTCATCCAATTCACTCTTACTTAAATGAAATGCACAATGTTAGGGTTCTGGATTCTTACTTGGTTTTATTTGTGCGTCATTTAGATGATATTTCATGTCGTAGCAGTAACTCCCCCCACTTATTTTCTTTTTCAAGTAATTACAATGATTTGGTCATGATATCTCAAAATTCTATATTTTCGTGGCCTTTGAACTCCAAGATGAGGTTGTGTTGTGTCTAGGTTTTGCTATGTGAGAGGTTCTTGAGTGATCTCTCTTTAATTTGGAAGTCAATTTTGTATTTTTGTTGAATGATTGATTTCTTAATGAGATAGAGTCGATGCCAAGTTGAGTTCGAGTTGATATCGAGTTGAGGTCGAGTTGAGGTTGACCTGAGGTTGAGCTTTGTTGAGCGAGAAACTTCTGAGTGAGGCTAAGATAATCCGGGTTGATAACAAGTTGAGTTGGCACGAGGCTGAGATGAGGGTGAGCGAGGCTGAGCTGAGGCCGAATGAGGTTTAGTTGAGGAAAAATCTGAATACTTAGGTAGTTCACCTAACTTCTCTCAAGTTGGTTAGGAATTTTTTTATGTTAAGCGAATGGCTCCTATATGAGCTCTCTTTACTTTGAAAAACATTTTTATCCACCTTATTAAGAGAGAGGCTCCTAAGTGAGATCGAGGTGAGGCTGAGCAAGGGCGGGCTGACCTGTCATGTGAAAGCCGAGTGAGGAAAAGTTTATATTGAATGAATTTGAGTTGGGACCTTCTTCATTTTTCGTCTAGATGACTTTTTAGAGGTCTCGAGTGATCTTCTTTAAACTAAGAGATCTTTAATGACCTCTTTTGGACCTATTAGCCTATGATTATCTGTTTGTTTGAATTTTGTTGCTATTATTTATGAGAGGTTACAAAGATGTTTGATCGATTTATTCCTTTATGACGCTTGGTAGTTGCATATTATTTACGCATGATTAGTCCCCTTAGCTTATTCTAAATCATCACCTGGATCAAGTTAACCATGTGCTGGTTTTGTAGGTGGTCTTCCTTGTGTGTAACCTTTCCCATGCGCTATTAATTTATCAATTCATACACTGAGAAAGTTATCGATCTATCTTATACCCGACTGTTGACCAGACATGGGTCCGGGAGTAAATTTTTATAAAAGAATATGTTGTATATAGGATTCACCATAGCAATAAAATAAGATGCGCTTTTGTATTTAAAATAAACGAGTCATAACGAGAGAATAAAAATATAGGGTTATACTTAAATACCACTTGAACTTTTATATTAAATAGAAAAGAAGAGATCTCTTCTGTAAGTGTCGCATCCTTCCATTGGCCAACGTTTATACTTTCTGGACTTGGTTTCGTGGAATTGGTGTTTGAACCATCATATCAATCGACGAGTGTCAATCGCATCTTTCCATGGGCCAACATCTGCCAGTTGCTTTTGTCACCCGTATAGCACTTGATTGCGTTCAAATTACTCAACTTGAATCAGCTTGATTTTCCTCTTTTACTTGGGCTTGATGATGTTACTTGGGGGACTTTCAATTTATCCAATTCCTTTTGGTATGTAACTTGTGCTAGTAATTCCAATTATTCACAAAAATTATGTTATGAAATTTGGTTCATGGAAATTTCACTCGCATGGGCCACCATCTTCTTCTTTATATATCTTGACCCATTTTACTACTTTTTTTACAAATGTAATTTCCTTGTGGCACACAATTGATTCGCTTTAGCTAAAGCTAACTTGATGTAACAATCCTGACTAATACTTAACTTCCTCTAGCTGAATTTCTAAGTGGCTAGATTTTAAACCTAAGCGCTTTAGACTTTAGCCTAAAGCTCATGAGTAGCATGTTTTTAGATCTAATTTATCTCATCTCGTACATAACAATATTTCTTGTCACTCAACTTGTTTCGTCACGTCAAACCTTTTTAATATTTTGTATATTACCCAATCCTCTTTTAATCTTGGAGCTTTGTCTCTTATTTTTTAGGAATGTTTTTGTTGCTTAGTTATGCTCGCTTTGGCCTAATAATAGAACTTTTTGACACGCTAATTACATGCATTAGCTCATAATCCTTGTATTGACGGTATCCATGTGTTGCTCTCCTACCTCTATAATTACCCCGGACCAACATGTTATCAACTACTTATGGTCCAAGTTGAGATACTTTCTTTTTTTAGCCCGAAGGGAATTACCATATAGTAGTACAACCCTCAGTTGGAAGTGAATAAAGTTTTTTTTTTATCATTTGGGTCTATATTGATCTGGTTATACTCAGAGCATGCCTACATGGAAGATAACATTTTGTGTCATGTGGTAGCATCGATAAGTAGGTCTATTCGGGGTAACTGGGAACATATATTTAGGACATGCTCGGTTAGTCTTCTTTTTTCCCTTTTCTGGGGCTAGGTGCCTCTTCTTCTGTTTTACCGGTTTTACTTTAGGATATATCATAAGCCGATGTGTAACAAAGGATTCGAGAATACCTACCAAAAATACCTAATAAATATGTCTTTCTTCTCCTATAGTAAACGATTTAGGTCTGGCTTCATGTCTTCCCTTAAATTTATCATGAGGCTTACTACGGAGTCGATCTTTCCTTCTCGGAACACATCCTCCAACATATTTGTTTCAACTAATTCCAATTATTCCTCTCGTTGGTCGTCTAGAATGAGGGTGGTTCCATCATTATATAGCTAATAAATTCTTGTTCGAGCCAGTGTATGCAATGGTAGTTATTGGGCAAATTTTTGCGAGTCTTTAGTCAGTTATTTGTAGATTACCATAAGGTATCCTCTTATAAACCCTCTTCATCTACTACCACGTACTTGATGTGTTGATGGTAAGGTGAAAGTGTTGCATGGAAGTCAAGAAACCATGGTCGGTCTAAGATGGGGTTGTAAAGGAGTGGTCAATCAAGCACCCTAAATTTTGTCATCTTTGTCTTCACTCGTCTTCTAATGTCTATTGAAATATCTAACACCGTCTTCCCACTTATATGATGGCCTTTCATTCACGTCCCTCAATAGTGTTTTGTGCGGAATGGATAGCGATATCAAAGAGGAATCGGCATTTAGCAAGGAGGAAGAGTAGGTTTAATGTTATCATCTAACCCACAAAGGTCCTCCTCATTTCACGCTAATCTACTTTGTTGATTATTAGCAACACATCTCATCGAGGGTTGACTACCCCCTTCCAAATCTTCATTTGTGAAATAAATGTTTGGTGTTCTACACTTTCTTCTGCACATCTGCAACAATGCTTTTCTAAGAAAACCTTCAGACTGCTTAAAATCTGGTATGATGGTACGGCCCCTTAACAAGATGATGACCCTTATATTAGATACATCTCCTAGCTTCTTGATAGCTTGTTAGGATATATAGTTGTGCTCGTTCCCGATAATAGAACTAGAATAGTGAGGTAAAAGATTACATAACAAGTTTGACTTTAGATATAAGATGTAAACAATATCGAAAAGACAGACATAATATGACCATGACAAATTTAAAATAATACTTGTATTTATTTCGTAAAAAATATTACAATTACAATGAGTCTTTGTTTTCACTATTCTTTTTCTCTCTAACTCACCCCCATAAGTCTCATTTACTCTTTATATATTAAACAAGATCCATATGTTTTGATTTGGAGGGAGTCATTGGAATAATCCTCCTCAATGATGCAGCTTCTTTTGGTTTTCTGAGTGTTTTATTAGAGCCATATACGACTTTCTGGTTGTAGCATCGTACGTTATTAGATTTTTTATTTGGACGGTGTCAAACACAATTTATGTAATTATCACGTGTGACAAACGTACTATCAGTGGTATGGATGCAGTGGTTACTCGGTCGTGGAACGCTCGTAGGCATATCTCGAATTTTACTGGAATGTAACTACATGCTGGCCTAGATCATGGCTTGATCAAGGTTGTCAAGCCTTAATCGCGCACGGTTACGCGACCAAATCAATACCTTGGTCAAGCCATTGTCGCGCATGACTGTACAACCTCGTTTAAATCGATTTGACCACCAAAGCCAAGATTTTTTATCGTGCAACCGTGTATAACCAGGTTTTTGCTATAGCTTAGCCACAGTTGCCAAGCTTTGGTCGCACATTGTTTCGCGACCCAACCTTAGTAGGTTTGGTCTTTTGAGACCAAACCTTGTGGTCGTACAGTCATGCGCAACCATATCTTGGACATGGTTTAACCATCAGGCTAAGCCTCAGATGCATAGAGATGCGTCCTTTAGTCAAAAGAAAAGAGGATATTCATCCAACTTATTCTTAGTTAAATGAAAGACATACGACTAAGGTTTCATATTTTTATTTAATCTTATTCTTAGTTAAATGAAATACATAAGGCTAAGGTTTCATATTTTTATTTAAGCTTATTCATATTCCATTTAAATATATCTATCATCCGCGTTTGACAAATTCATACATGTGTATACGATATTTAGCTATTTGGTAGTTGAAAATAATCAAATATTATCTCTACTAACCATAGCATAAAAAATAAGAATGTATACCCAAAATTTCTTTAATTAAATCTTTAAGGTTTAGATTTCATAAAATTAAAATGTTTTACATTTAAGATTCCGTGTTCAATTTATAAGAAAAAAACCGACCCTTAAAAGCTTGAATTAACTGTATACTGATAGCAGGAATAAAAATTATGTTTCTATTTGTCAAATTATCACGTTTTTTTATAATTATTTTTCCTTCAATAATATTATTGTTTAGAATTGCAACAAATATTTGCATAGCAATTCATTATACGATGCATTGAACTCTCCACTCGTATAACATTAGTGAGGAATACAAAATTATCGGGTGACGCTATTTCCCCATAAAATTTATTATATCCTCCATCATTCATAAAAAAAACTTCTTGTTATTTCCTCCATGAAGAAAAATCCTAATCTATCTTTGTTTTAATTTTACACCAAAAACCTAAATTTCTCCGATAACCATCCACCTTCACCTCTTCTCACCTAACCCTAAAAAACCTAGACACCAAACAATTTTGATGGTTTAAATACATAGGTTGTAATAAAATCTCTTCCTAGATCTATGATTTTTTTTTGCATAATGAGTTACAGAAACTCTATATGCAGAAGAAAAAAAAATTCGTTCATCGTTTAGAAAGTAAATAAAGGGCAGTGTGGAAGAAATAATAGATTGAAATAATAGATTTATTTTTTTATTAGAATATCAAATTTATAATCGAAGATCAATATGAAACCATTTAAAATTGGAAAGTAATTTTATAAATTGTACGCAATCAGAAAACAAAGAAAAAAACTTAAAACCACTATACTATCAAATAAGATGAATCTTTTTATTTCTTTCAACTATCTTGATGGATGTGATTGTGAATCGGGATACCGGACATTAAAATCATGGAACCAAATAATACTATAATTTATACCAACCGTAAGTTTATCAGAAGGAAAAATTCCTTTTCTTTATATTTTCTCATTACATTTTAGGTTTCTTGACACATTGAAAAATTAAGATTCTTTGATGTATCATGCAGTAAAAGTTTCCAGTCACGTTCCAAAAGGTAACTTGCATACACGGAACAGATATATTACAACCGATATATCCTTTTACAAAGGTGTAACAGTAATATTAATTAGATTGTTAGTAAAACCTCTGGTTTTAAAAGGGAATGACTTTTCAATTTTACTGTTTGGTAACACTAATTACAGTGGTAAAATAAAAATAAAAATAATCAACACGCAATAAAAAAAAAAACTATTTACAATAAATACATAATAAATTTACTTACCATTTTATTTTCCAAACCTCCCACATTCCTGTATAACAAATCCTCCCTTCATCCTGAGCTTGTGCATCTGTCTCCAACCAGAGGTTTAGTAATATGTACCATACATTTTCTGTGAACATGTCGTTACTGTCTGAGCTGATTTGTGGCATGATTTAGAGGAAAGACAATTTCATGCGGGTTGAGAGTTTTCATCAGTATATATAGAGACAAAAGCATCTGCAGCACCAGCAGCGAGTAGCACTTGGTATGGATGAAAGGCTAGGCAGCTTACGGAGCCTATCTTTTGGGCCATGAAGGACGGATAATACCTAATGGTGCCAAGTTGTTCGCCTTCAAGACTAAACACTTTGATGAGTTGTTTAGCTGAACCACTTGCGATCATCGGAGCATGTCTATGAATGGCTAAAGCCGTGAGTGATCCTCTATGAGCATCAATAGTAAGATAAGCTTCTTTATGGTTTCGGATATCAACAAACTGAATGTCACCTGCTTGAGATGCACTAACAATCTGGAGACACAAAACAAAAAAATGGCTGAGATGTTTGGTAAATGGTCATACTTTTCTACAAATGACTATATACTCGAAGTTATAGAACAAGAATACAAGATAGCATGAACTTATATAGGCCTTTTGGACCTAAGTTAATCATTAAAAACTAAAAGCTCCAAGGTAGGATCTTTTAGCTATATTCTAAAGACGCGGGTTCTAAAGAAAATTCTGAAGTGTCATTCCGTCGCATGCTACTATGCAAACCAACTTTTGGTCATTTGTATATTATTCATATAGACCAAATTTCCACTTTATATTTTATAGTCCCAAAACAACTTAGTCTTAATTAGACCAATCATCCAAAAAATAAGAGGGACCAATTGTCCAGTCCGACAGACTCAGGTATCAAAGCTTATTAGTTACCAAACACCAACTTTCATTGCCTGAGCATAGTTAGTGAGCTTTGGGTTCCTTCTACTTCTCTAAACTCCAGAATTACCCCTTAGCTAAGCAAATCAGGATAAAAATAATTAATGAAATTAGTTGAGTTCTACCTTTCCTGGCTCGAGTCCAGGTTGAAAGCCGATTCCCACAACTTTTTCTATTTTTTGAGTATGCGGCCTCATTGAGCAAACAAGCCTAAAGCCAATGCAGCACAAGAAAGTAAACATAGTGTACTTTATCAGTATGGAATTAAAGGGAAAAGCTCTAGGGAGCTGATAAAAGTAATGCAAGAATTAGATTTAGATAATTACATGTCAGGTTTTCGGACATCATAGATTTTAACAGTACCGTCAACAAACCCAGCAACAAGTTGACCCCCGCAAACTTGTGATGCCGACTACATAGTAAACATGAGAAAACCAATACAGACAATAAAGTGAGACAGAGAACGCAGATTACCTGTTTGAAGAAAAAACAAACAAACATGATTTGCAAATAAAATACAGAACAAACAGAATTTACATCCAACATGTGGTTTACAATCTCATAGGAGCGGATAACAGATATTTTTATTGTTTTTTATGCATTTGTATCCACTAGCCATTATCATGCTATCCCGTCTTATTTCTCGTATGTCTAGTACTTCAGTTGCAACTTTAGACAAATAATAACTATTATAATGAGGGAGACAAAATGAAAAGTACAAGAAAATCTTTTGTAATCTTTTTTTAAACCTGAACTTATGACCGAGAACCAAAACATGGAGATGCTAAGTACTCCAAAACGTTCAAGAATTGTGGTACCAAATAAAGCTGTTTAAAAAATAAGCACTAGAAACAACTCAAATAAGTTTGTCTTTCCTCTCCCTTCCCTTTCTGGTCTCCAAACCTGCGCGCATATTTTTAACCTTAAAAGTTTGTTTTTTCTTAACTAGGCGCCAAACAACCTCACCTTTGCTAAAAAATTAAGTTGTATTATCTACCTTTTTGGCTTATAAGTTGAACACCAAATAACCGTACGACAACATTTCAAAAAATATCTCTGATAGAAGAATAAAGTAAATATAACCTCAAACTATTTCAATAAATATAACTCAAGCCAGATCAACACCAGAAAGATCTCATGCAATAGAAAAACTGACCAATGCCGAGATGCTATAGTCCGACGATGAAGGAATAGAATTAACAAGCTGCTCCTTATCCAGGTCCCAGAGCATGATGGATGATACTTCTCCAGATGAATACTAGAATGTAACAATAAGTTGATCAGGCACCTTCGTCACTTTGTAACCGTTACTTGTATGTTATTTGAAATTAGATGTTCTAGCATAAAACGTTTTAAACTATAAAAGAAATAAAATCCTCCTCCCGATAAAAAATTTTCTTTTAATTTTTCTAAAGCAGAAAGAATCTTAAAACATATATATATACATATAAAAACAAACTCCCTAATAGTCATCTAGTAAATCATTTATCTCATTTTGTTGTTGCTTATAATTGATTGTAAGCCTCATTAAATAGCGATTCAAAACATTTCAGCTAAAGAAAATTTCATGTACTTATACCATTTTACTTTTTAGGCCAGCGGCAAAATGAAACACAAACTAACAGGAATAAAAATGGATTACAGATTGTATATAGAAAACATGTTGTACCAGATAACCAGACTGCTGCTGCCAATCAACTACAGCATTCAAGCTTCGCGCACCCAGGTTGGGACCTTGAATTGAAGAAAATGCAGTAACAAGCCTTTGTTTACCCTTCTGCATGTAATCCTTCCAGATTCTAATGTTTCCATCACCTGACGTGTAAAGGGAAAAAAAATAAGTAAACATGAAGTCGTAAAAGCACCCAGTATTACAGCTTTTAGAAGAGGAGGCGAAAGATACATGAAGCCACAAGTAGAAGGCTGTCGTCAAGCTCGTTAACAAGGCAGAGCTTTGAAATTCCCTTGTCCGGAAAATTATGATTATCAAAACCATTGAGAAGGGTAGATTCCTCGTAATCCCATATCCTGGTAGGCAAAGTGCATAGATAAGAAGATACAAAAGCAGACAGCTGATAGAATTTCAATAACTATTTATTAATCGGATAAACCCTTTAGTCAATCTTATATTAGCATCCTGTATTATTTGACGTTTATGTATTCTTCTATCGCTGCTATATCGTTTTACCAACTTTTCGTGTTTAAAGTAAACTACTCCCAACAAAGACAGAAAATTTGTACCTGATACGTTCATTTTCATCTGCAGCAACTACTATAGGAGAGAAAGGATGGAGCAACACCGTTTTAGTGCCAGTTTCAAACTTTGTATTCGTGATTGGGTTATTACTGAGCCTGCTAGCAGCTGGTGAGGAAAATTGAACATAAACTAAATTAGTATCACAGTAAATAACATCCATGCAGAGGATATAAAACAGCTTTTGTAGGAAATATTAAAGCTAATATACAACTTGGTTCTTATGCTAAAACTTTTATGCTGACTTCTATTTTATGTAAGAAAGCTAGTTTAATTTTGACACTGATCATTACTAGTGGATACAATTACTTGATACATCTTTTTACAGATATTCACTGATAAAAATGACCAGTCATATTGCTTTAAAACTTAAGGGTTTTACTTTGCCCTCTCGAGAGAAGATTTTAAAATCTACCCCTGCAACAATACTCATAGAAACTAATGGAAGATAATTAAAAGAAAAAGCTTACGAGAGTGCTGGCATTTTGTGATATGCTCTACAGCAATTTTTTCCCTTTCTTCTCTTCGTCCTAATATTTCTTCACTGTCATCGGCTGCAATAAGAAGTGGTTTGGAGAAGTGGCCACAACTCCAGTTGTAGATGGTTGATTGTGGAAGTAAACTGCTTTCTGAACCCCCAGATGCTAAAAGTGGATCTGTTGATCGAGAGTCCAAAGAACTCATCGGGCTGGGCCCCAACTCTAAAGAATACACTCTACGCATTCCTGGTAAATAGCTTGGTCGAGGAGGACTAACAGGAGGAGTCCTAAATGAGAGAGGAAGGTGACCTGTAAACAAATGCGCAGAAAATGAGTTTACAGCTTTGAACTCATAAACAAAACAAGGTACCTTTTACTTCCCTGTTCACTTGCTGGACTATTAACTCTATTCCAATTCATCAAGATATTAACAAGAAACTTTAATAATAGTTCATGAAGTGAATTTTAAAAAAAGCTGTTAGTCGAAAGCAAAAAATTCGACGGAGATTTATGAAGATAGGCTTTGCAAACATGATTATCTATTTGAGTAGACCCTCAAGTATTACCTGCGTGCATGTCAAACCATGAAGATGAACGAGCTAGCCCAGCAAGATTTGGATTTTGGGATCCTACTGTTCCTTCACCTGGTCGTACAATTCCACTGGGCTTCACAGGCTTTGACATCACTTGTTCAATGCCAATAATCGAAAGAACACGCCTGCCAAGGCCTGCGACTCGTGGAGATGGATCTTTGGCTAGACTACACATAGCCAAAACAGACTGCGAGTAAATTGTATGATCTAGAGGTTTAGGTGTTGTACTGACAGAAATTCCATTGCTGGCACCGTCATTTAAAATCCCAGTATCAGAATGTTGTGATGAATTATCAGATAACGGAGATCCATGCATGATTCCAGAAGTGGCAAGAGGACTGCTGGCTGAGATCCTTCCATCTCGAATCACTGATTGGCAATCCGTTCCAATTCGTGTTAAGGGAGAAATTTGTGAAGAAACAATACTTCGAGCTCCTGAATCTTTTATGCCAGACAGTGAAGGAAGTGAAGTCAACAAAGGATTAGATTGAGGTTTCCAATATGCAGTAGCAATCGACTTCAGGTGCTGTTTGTGGCCGAATGCAAAGCGTGCAAGAGCTGTCAAGAATGAAGCACAAACTCAATCATGAATCTCATCCGAATAAGTGAATAACACCTCCCTGCTTAACCTAGACAATCTTAATATAGAATGACCACATAAAGTCAAAAACTAAATTATGGGTTAGATTAATATGCGTTGGAGCTTATAGTCTCTAATATCCATGAGTGGTGAATAAAGTATTATTTCCAAATAAAATAAGATGACAATACATGACCAATAAGACAAATTAATTCACATACCTACTGCAACTTCGACTCTAACTAGCGGGCTACCATCTGAAACAACTGTCAAAAGGCTTCTTATGATACTAATTTCAGCATTAGTCGTTTCATCATCATCACAATCTTCCTCTCCTCCACCGCCTCTACACGAGTCTAAACTAACATCAAGAAGAGAACCCAAAGCAAAAACAGAGGAAGCTCTAACCTGCAATGGGAACATATAAATAGAAAGATTTATTTAAAAGTGTAAGGGCCTTTAGTACCCTCTCAGCTTTCAATTCTGTCTCTATTCACCCGTCCATTGTTTCAATTCCCTCACTAACCCAAAATAAATGTTTATACATAAATTTTTCCTTTCTTTCTCTTTAACTATGCAATCTGAATTGTTTAGTTTGGATTCGGCTTTACAGTTGTACACTCAATACTTTGATACAGGTGAAATAAATTTTTGTTTATATATATATTTGAGGTGTGATCTGTAACAACAGTCAAGGGAGCAGCTTAAAAAAATGAAAATTCAAAGGTGATTTGACGAAATAACATCAGCGTAAGGGGGCTTATAATTCTCATCCTGTTCTTTACATATAGACTAGCTATAATGATATAACAAGAATCATCTGTAGGCTCACAGGTTACCTCTGGCTGGGGCTCAGACAATAAAGGAGCAAAAATTGCTGGAGCATCAGCCTTCAGGCCAATGATCTGCGCCCCAGCAGATTCTTCCCACAACTTCCCAAGACACAAGCACAGCCACTGAAGAAACAAGGGTTCAGCCGGTGCTTCATTTGGCAGCCATCCTTGAAGGTGCCTCAAACAGACATGAATTAAACCCGCCTCGATGCACGCCTCTTGACCTCTTTTATGACTATCAACAATGACAGCCAAAACAAATGCAGCCATTGCTCGCTGTTCTGGATATGCTTCCATGCTATCAAGAAACCTGATGAAATATGTATGGCCCCCATCCTTTACGAGATCAACCTGACATGACTGCAAGCAACAACTCATTTCATAATTATGAATAGCATAATTTTGGCGCACAGATGCATGCTTAAGAAGAAAGAGACAGAAAACAAGTACTGAGTAGAAAAAATAGCAACAGATAACCTGCAACTAAACAAGATTGGAGGGCTGTATTTATGTCAAAGAAGGGCAGTTTATGTAGACTTATAATATGAACATGCATATGGAAACGATAATTATTGAGAATTTAAATAAAACCTTATCAAGAGCAAGAATTTTCGTCCATATGAATACAAGAATTTGTCTTAGTTCTGGAGTTGTAGTTTGCAAAAGCTTCAGAACATACGGAAATATACCAACAGACAAGGCCTGCAAGAAAAGAAATAAGGGCACTAAGAAACAGTGTACACGAGAAAACCGAGTTATAAATGCTAATCGTTGGCACATTAAAGAAACCAATTATTACCAAATCTACAGCCCAGGGACCCATATCCAAGAATCTTCCAAGAAGAACCAGAGCACGAAACCGGTGACATTGACTTAGTAAAACCTAAAACATAAAATAGTACACAGAATAGCTAGTGAGTCCGATATGTACTCCAGGGAGTTCAGCAACAAAATTGACGATAAATGAAGTGAAATATTCAGAAACTCGAGCAATAAATTTATGCATTTAAAGAACCTGACAGCATGTATAAGACTCAATGTTTGAATAAAGTTACGTGTCCTTATTATCTATGTTTTTGACTAAACTCTGTTGTCAATGCAATCAAATTCACCTAGTCCATGGATTCATGCCACGCTAAAGAGGCAAACATCAAGAGCAAACATGCACATACAAATATGAGGCAAATATCAAGAGCAAAACATGTCTTCAAACCTTATATTTGAAGACCATAAAAAAGACTGAAATTTTTTAGAATCAGTCATTGACTAGAAGAAATCAGTATGCAAATCAAATTAAAAATCCCCAAAAACATGGACTTATTACAACACCTGAAGAACTATGGGCAGCTGCTCTGGAGGCTTCTTCTGTTCCGATCCATGGTCAAGCCATACCTCAAATGCAGTCAGTTGTTCAGTAAAAAATGGACTTGGCTGAAGCAAAACAATGAGTTTATTATTTTAAAATACATATGGCCTCCTGGATGATCAAAATATTTGTAGGATTAACCACAAAAAAATTGTAAATAGTGATTATTTATTATCAATTATAAAGCCAAAAAGAAACCTGAAAGTCTGCATTTGGATCCTCAACTAATTGCGGAAGCTGAGAGAGGCAGATTTCCGCAGCCATGTCCCATGCATCCCTGTAGGTTACATACTACATTTTAACAAAAAAAATCAACCATACAAGACAGCCGGAAGTGCAGTGTATCGTATGCAATACCACATATGGTGTTGATGGGTTGGTGGCAACATAGGGTGAGATATTGGTGAGCAGTTGGCAGAGCGCATAATCCTCTCGGCAAGCAAAAAATTCCGGAACATGCTGGCAACCAACAAATCTTGTCTAAACAACCTCTGAAAAAGAGCTGCAAGTGCAAAAGTCTGATATTGGTTGAAAGGAAAAATACATATATAATGAAGAACAAATCAAATTAAGGCCCTCATCACACGAATCAGCATGCATCTTAAATTACCACGGGGGAGAACATTCCAAGCAATGGTGTCGGTCACGGCAGTGAAAATCCAATTCAACTCCCCTAGAAGAGTTCTACGATCATTTTGGCGGCCAGGAATGCGATCAATGAGCGAATACTTGATTGTTTCTTTTAGCAGTGACCGCTCGCAAAACCTGCAAAATAAAAGAACATATTGTATATTTGCAAGCATGATAAAATAATGTATCATTGATGAACAAAAACCCGATCTAAAAAAAGTGAAGCGTACAGATCGAAGTTGCTACAGCCATAAACTACAGTCATAAAGTCCAACAAATTTAAAGTACAAGTGAATCGATAGGAGCAGCAGCGAGCACTCTAATCCAAATGCAGAAAAGAAGGTAGTTTTGTAGCTCCATCCACATAACTCTCTTGTTGACCACGCATGATTACGGCAATGTCAAGGGCTGTCCATGACAGAAGTCTTACCGGAAGATCTTACAGGAGAACATTGATTACACACTATAAACCAGAGTGTGAGGTAAGGTTCCATGGAAATTCTAAGAATCAATGTCCTAACTGTGTTATCAGCTCCACACATTAAGACACTACCTTTCCAGCGGCTGCTAGCTTATATGTTTACTAAAGACGATTAATTACCTTACAGGTTTCCAAAGTATTTAAATGCTTCATAATATATCAATATTAAGGCCTACGAGAATAAGGGCTTGCCCAAAACTGCTAGCGGACATATATGCAAAACAAGAATAGAGACAAGGCAGGACATTTACCATTTCAAGGCCATCTTGATTGGTGTGGTGAGGCAAGCTGTAAATACATCAGCAGGAAATTCAGCACTCTGAGGAAGAGTTTCATGTGCCTCACAAGCAGCAAGTAAGATACAATCCTTTGTAAATCCAGAAGAGCTAGAAGCACCCCAGTTATGAAGCTTTTAAGAAAAAACCGATCCATCAAGACCGAGAAGGAAAAATGATTTAAGAATATAATCAATCCTATATATAGGAGATGTGTATAAGAGAAACGTGACAGTATACAGTGATCTGTACCTCTTTAAAGGCATTAACAATAATCCCAGCAGCAGAGCAGTCAAAGACATATATCGATGGTGTCCCTAACCAGGAATCAAGATCATTGATTGGAAAGGGGATGTACTGAGTATAACTCTGCTCATGAAAACAGCAACTTAAAGAAGAGACAGGTATAGTAGAAACAGAATTTTACATGATGGCTACTTTTGAATGTGGAAAATAAGTAGGAGAAAAAATTCAATAATATTTAGCTGTAAAGTACCCAACTTTTTCCATGTGTTAGAGAAAATTTCTTATGTAAGGTTACGTGTTGTGTCTGCTTGCTATTTTTTCACATTTATGCTATATCCAGATTAGAAAACTAATTAGTAGATTTTATTTTTCCCTCATTTCCAGAACCCAAAAAGGCCTAAAGAGCTCAAACACAGTAGAAATGCAACCTTATTGAACACCCATATTTCACCATTAGCAGTAGGTTTTGGCACACCGTGTCCATTATAATGGAAAAGAACTCTCTCAGACTTTGCATATTTACGGCAAGCAGTACAAAGCTTCCTCACTTCATCTAGAGTGGGATCCAGTTGAACCTTATAACGAGCCTGTTCGTGTTTCAACAGCTTAGTGATTAGGTTGCCAGAGTAAAATTGCGACAATGAAAAGTACACTCACCTTTGGTTGCCATCTTTCATACTGAGTACTCAAATTTTTACCAATTGTTTCAAGTGCTTTTTGAGGGACCATAGAAAATGGATCTGCCATCAATAGACGATATAAATATTGGATAAGCTAGAATAGCCTAGTTTCTACCAAGAACAAAAGATCATCATATTACGCAACAACCATGACAGTATATTAGATTTTCAAGGAGCCATGTGTTATATACTAAGTTTATAAAAAAATTAATTAAACTGTCGTCAAATTGAGTTCTGTCAGGCCACTATCAGGACACTAACTATATCAGGGAGCATGACAAGAGTTAAAACAGAAGAATAGAAAATCATGTTACTAATTTAACTCGCAAAAACTGAAGCAAAAACTGAAGAGTATTAACTCTCAAAAACTGAAGCAAAGAAACACTCGACCAAATCAAGAATAAAGCAGGGGCAATATCTTGAATGATGTGGTCTAAAAATGTTTAAGCACAAAACATGCATAATGTCTAACACACTATCTGAACAAATACATAAACATATAAGTTTGGTAGGAAGAGTGACAGAAACCTTTAGAAAGTTGAGATGCTTGAAGCAACAGATAAATCGTCATTATTTAAGTTACATTTGAAGAAATCTAAACAAAAGTAGTTTTAACACTCAAAAGTTGGGCTAACTAGAATTATATATAGTAAAGAAAAATCAAGAATTCACAAGATAATGGACTAGGAAGATATACGAAGAAATACTGAGGAAACATGTAAAATAATATGACACAACATCGGTTTTGAAAAGGCACCTATCCAACATTCCATTCTTGCACAGGGAGATATCTTTATTACATCAGGTGGATCAACACTAATGTTCAAACATAAAACTAAAGCTACACATCCTGTCTTCATCTGCAAGTGAAAAGAAAACAAGTCGATAAATTTGTGTGTCAAGCTCCACGCACAAATGACACTTCGTCACCATGAAAGAAAACAGGCATAATCATGAAAAAAATTATATAAGAGCAATAAGAGTTCATGATACTTCTAAAACATCAGTTATCAAACTATCATTTTGTAGTATTGATCTCACTATATTACTATGGTGCGTAAGACAACAGAAAAAGAGTAGCTTAGACGCCGGGGAGAATTCACTGGATGTAAAAGTCTCATGACTTGCCAAAGATAATGTTAAAAACTTGTTGAGTATGGATAAAATAAGTCTTTCTCTATCAACTAAAACAAGATTTATGAACTTTCTAAGATGCTAGAGCATTACACATGTTTTACGTACTTCAACCATCATCACCGGAGCTGTCTTTAAGAATTTTTATTATTCCTCGGGACTGAAAATCAATCTACTCTTTGCAACTAGAATGGTGATTAAAAAAGTTGACTTTAGTACACAGCTAAGAACATGATATCGAGAGCAACTCGTGCTAGTATTGGCCAGATATATTCCAGATTCCCCGAAAATATTGTTTACACCTCACATATAGGTGTATTCTGAGAATGTTTATTAATTTGCAATACTCTGAAACACAATTGAGACACGTAAACCAATCTACCTCGATCGACAAAGGTAACAAATTTTGTTTTCAGTCAGAGACTAGAGGCTAAAATACCCTTCAACAGTGAACAGGACAAGATGATAAGCTTTCTTATACCCTTGCTAAACCCCGTTTAGAAGTGCCATAGCTCTCGTATTCACAAACTTTATACATTACACTCAAGGCTGGTCCTGACCAAGAAGGGAACCAGTGTATAACATATTCATTTTTACTTTTCTTGGTAGAATAAAAAAATTCTGCATGAAAACTATTAGAACAAGTGCATTTTATATATTATGCATAAGGAGAATGCACCATTTTTTATTTAGCTTTAGGTTCCTGAATATGTGAATTACAACACCTCCTCCGAGAAAAAGACCTACTAAACCTCAAAACTCAAACCCTAGAAGCACTAGCAAGTGAGGGTTTGTCTCCTTTATTTCTCTATATTTTAAACGAAATTGATATCCAAGCATTGCACAATAAAAACAATGTTAATCACTCTAGGACAAAACTAACTTTAGAGCAAAACAATGTAGAAGCACATATTCTCAATTTAAATCAGCCGAACTTGTACTAATGAGAGCTCACCCGATCCTTAGGTCGCCATTTGGATACATTATCAGCTTCGGAAGGACCGTTTGGCACGGAAACCTCAGGTGCATGTCTAAGCTCACACAGTACCATTGTCTGCGGCAAGTAAGCTAAGCTGGTAGTAGTGTTAGGTGCAGCAACAATCACAGCCTCATGGCCGTAACTGCTGCTAGCAGTAGTAGAATCCCTTTGCGAAACCAATTCCTCATCTTCGCGGCTCAACACATACTCGTCGAAGTGGTTGGAAACCACAGACACAGTAGATTGCGAGGACGACAACCGAGAGACCATTAAATCCCCCAATGCCATTCAAATGCACAAAAACCAAGAAAGAAAAACACTCATAAAAGCAAACTCCACACAAACAATCAATTAAATCCGAACTCCATTACATGGAAACACAGACACTGTAGATTGTAACAAAATCAATCCACAAAGCCGCTAATCCAGCGGCGCATAGAAATTCGGCGAAAAACGAAAAGAGAATCCAGCTTGTAAAACCCTAAACACGACCCAGTTAGAACCCTAGAAAACAGGGAGAGAGAAAAGACAAGAGGATTAATGAATTATACGAATTGGATGATTTTCGTCGAGATATGTGAGAGAAGGATTCCGATGACGAACTGTATCGGCGTGAGTTCGGTATATCTCGTGTTCGCGACTCTGTGTGTAATGTGTATGTGCAGTGAGTCAAGTCTCTGTTGTTTTTTTTTATTTTCTCTGACCCAAATTAATTAAATTGAACGAATAGATATGCACTTCTTTAAACGTTTTGATTTAATATAATTATATACCAATCCAAATGAGCCGTTCAAGTTAGTCCTTTTCATATATTTTTTTAAAGACTATTTGACTAATTATATAATAATATGTTTTTATTAATAAATTATATTCTAAAACGTCTTAAATATAAAGAGTTGCTAGATTATTTGGAGGAAAGTGATATTAAAATTTAAAATGTCAATGGTTTCAAAAATAATTAATATTTTAATATAATTTAAAAAGATGGTAGCTATTTATTATCAAATTAAATAATTTTATTTGAAAACTTTTATAAAAGAAATAGAATAAACTATTGATAAATACCCAACAAATTATCTCATTACCACAAAATATCCAAAAATGCTAAACTACGATAGACAGTTGGACTGTAAGATTGGACAAAAATTTTAATTTCACAAACGTTTTTTTTATATTACCAAAACGTTTTAGATACTTATAATCTATTTACTCATTATTCCTCTTAAACCTATAAAACAAAAACATGTACGATCCAAAACTATTATCGACGAACTCTGGTTTGAAGAGTGATTCGTCGTTAAAGACTGATTTTAAGACTTAATATGTATTTGAAACAAGATTATCTTTATACAACTTTTATTCGACCTTTATTCGAAGCTAAGCCTCTAAAATTCAAAAATTAACATGTACGAACTATGTACAACTTCTTCTTTTATTTGTATTTGGATAGTTTGGGTGTTATTACTTGAAGTCTTGAAGCGAAAACAGTGTTCCAGACCTTGTTATTTTGTGTAAAGCAAGATTAAGACCTTCGTATTGTCATTTTCCATAATCCATGGTTTCAAAGTATGAGAAGCTTGCACTATTTGCCTTTGATGTGTTACAATTTAGTAATTAGGTTCTGATGTATTTTTTGGTGTCCTAATGTTTGATGTTTTGAGATTATATTTTCAATTTCATTTTGTATGAATATTGAATATCACCATGTCTAGCATCTTCTTTGTTTGTCCTACACACGTCTTGCATTTTTTTTTGCATATTATTGTTCGTTTTTTACACGTGAATCGCATATTCGCGCGTGTATTTGTGCATAGCATGTTTATTTTAAAGACGTCGTGTATGTTTATAATTTTTATTATATTTGGTCTCGTATAGTTCCGCTACCTATGTATATAGTCTCGTTTACTTCATCAGCATGTATTGCATTGTTTGTTATAACTTGTCTCACGTTTTGTTACATGATAAAATGTCTCTTAAAACATGTTTTTTTAGATCAGGTCTAATTAGCATACGAAATTTGATGAAACATAATAGTCACATTTTTATCAAAAAGCTCAAATAATGCTTTTTTATACGATATTGAAGGTTTCGTATTATCATTCTACTAGTTGAGAGATAAAGAAGGCATTTGCTCATTAAAGCGCATTTCTTGGTCTTACAAAGTATGAGTTCAAATGCTAAATACTTAAACATTCACAAAAAATAAGTCATCAACAACAACTAGTGGCTTGAAAACACAAAAATAAAAACAACAAATGCAAAAGATATCTTCTTAATCTTCTTAATCTTCAGTAGAATAATGGTTTAAGCTTTCTTTTGAAGAATTTCCTTCTTGATAAGAGACGTCCTCATCTTCTTCTGCGTCGGTCTCTTTGGATGAGTCAACTGGTATAGGTTCAAAAGCTTCACTAGAATGATTTTCTAAGGAGACTAATTTCTAAAAGCCTGACAGATTTACTTTTGGAAATGATGCACGAAATTCACAAAGCAGAGTAATTTTTTTCTCTTCGGCATTCTTGATAGTGGCAAGGGTGTCTAACCCACATTCAGTTTTAGCGACTTATATAGAAAGCTTTTTCTGCTCTTCGAATGTTGTCTTAAATTATGATAATTCGCCAGTTAACTTCTTTTTTTCCTCCTCACTTTTGTTAAGAGACTCTTGAAGAGATGAGAACTTCTTTTGCTCCGTAGATATTTTCATCGCATGTTTTGCCTGAGCTTAGTTAGCTTAGTCTGATGAGAAGTCTTCATATCGATTGTTTCTTGTTCATGAACAAATCTCAAATGACACTTGATATGGATTGTTTCGGTTATGAATTTAACCTATCAGCTTGAAAACTTCAAAATTAATCAAGTATTTGTCGATCAAATATTTCCCTCACCTGCTTCTCTCCGGCAATATCCTTTTTGTACCGAATCATGTCTTTAGCCATAGCCTCGAGATTATTTTGAGCAGACGTAATTTTTATGCTCAAGGTTTTTGCTGCTTCTTCAAGATTCGAGAATGGTTGAAGAATATTTGATATCTTTTTAAAATGATCTTTCATAAGTATAATAAGAGGAATAGGAGGACTGTGAGGCTTTCAATAAGGCCTAAGAGTAGTTGATGGTAAACTTGGCAGAATAGGTGCGATAATATGATCAACAATTTGTTTGAGTTTATCTTGGATTAGTTGAACTTCGGGGTCCATATAATTATACATATCTTAAAGTTCATTCTCACTAACATTCTCATTGTTGATGAAGTTGCCATTCTCTAGGGGTTCTGTCAGCATAATTTCTTATGTCTCCTCGATATTTGCATTTGAATTCGAGGTAGGGGCATCGACTTTTTTCTTTGAACTCTTGGTAGGATTTTTCGAGCAGGTTTCCTTCTTTTTAGAAGCAAAGGTTTTGTTTCTCTTCGGAGAAGGTTCAACCTCGATTCCTTCTGTCAATTGTAGGGAGTTTTGTTTTGCTTATTTCCGTTTTAGGTTGCTTCTGTCTTCTCTGTGGTTTTGGATTTGTTGAAGACTTGGCACCTTCTTTTTTATTTTTACCCTTTTTCTTTACGGGTAAGTGGCTTTGAGATCGGTTACATACTGAGAGTATGACTTTCGCATCAGGTGCTAATAATCCTTTCACTACATTATTTGGGTTTGGGGACTCCATTAGTTCTTCATTGGAAATGACAGCTTTTGTCTAGATTTTCCATAAATGAATGATGATAAAATTAATGGTCATAAAGGAATTATGAAGTTCATTGCCCCATGCATTCTCTGCCCAGATAGATAGTCGAGCAAAAATATATTTGGTTGTCTTCTTACAGGCTTTATACCTCCTCGAAATCTCTATATGCAATAAATGATATGTTAAAATAAGAGGTTGAAATATAAAATACAAAAGTGAAAAGTTTGATTAACTTACTTTTTCTTGTCCAAACAAGGTTAAGTTTTGAGATATTCTCCTCAAAAAAAATTCTCCCATTCTCCCAGGGTCCAGAAATAAAGAAAAATCTTTGTTTACAGAACTTATTAGTTTCGATGAGGCATCAATTATCTTGAAGTCATCTCCGAGGGTGAGATAGTAAAAAGGTATGATTAGATTCTTTGACAGACCCGTCATTGCAATGAAAGATTTTATGGAAAGAGAAATCTTGCCCAGCCTCGAAGCCACGATGACAGACAAAAGGGTGAACCACAAATATGGGCTTGCTTAGGTTGAGCACGGGTTTAGGAGTTTGAAGTACTCCGCAATAAGGGGGTCTAGTGGAAACTGAAGTCCCCAGTTAATGATCTCGGGGTAAACCACTAATTTATTTTCTTAACATGAAAGAAGAGTCTCTCATGACTCTCGTAATCGCAGCCACTACATTATTCTAGAAAGTCCCCATTGATTTCTTAAGTGTTTGTAAATATCTTGACTGTAATAGTCATATGGCACATTCTTCAGCGTCATGATATTTGCGGGGAGGACTGGTTTAAATTTTACACTTAGAATGGCAACAACATCTTCACGAAGCTCAATTTAAAATTTATTTTTCTTCTTTTTTTATTTGATTCCACCTTCTTTGACGTACTATTTTCACCTTCAAAAGCAACATCACTTTCTGTAGCTTCGACGTTAGAATTTGTTTCTGTTATTTCCTCTGAATCAGCTTCTTCTTCAGAAGCTTCATCTTGCAGTTGAGCATGATTTGAGCTTGAGGCTAGGTTTCGATTTTGGGTTTTCGAAGGAGTTTTTTGTGACTCCAGGTTGGTCTCAACAATCTCATTCGGGAGAGGAAGAGATAGCGTAAGATTCTCTATGGTATTTTGAGCAGGACTTTATGGAATGCTTTCTTTTTTAGAGAGAGGTTTTGGGAACGATGAGCCTCTGATTGAATTCGAGGTGTTTTTTTTAAGTGAAATTCGAGATGGCTCAATGTTGATATGTGATAAATATCTTTCTGATTCTTTTGGAAAATATACTTTCTATGTTTCTTTACGATTACTTCGATGATGAACTGTTGTGGAACCAGAAAGTACTGGTGAAGGATTTCGAGGTGGTCTTTGTGGGGAAGTTTTTGGTGAGCAGGTGTGAAGAACATGCTTGGATGAACTTTGGTTCATGGGGAAAATTATGGGTAGGATTGAAGTTCCCGTAAACTATGGTATAGGTTGAAAGTTTGGGAGAATTGTCTATTACACTAGCAGCACAATATTCAGCAACTCTTTCGCTAATATACAGATAGTCGTAGAGACCAAAGATTGGTTTTTTTTATCGATGGTGGTTTTTTCATAAACTAAAGTGAAGCAGAACCTTCAAATTAGTCTATAAAAGGTTAAAGAAGAACCGGGAAAATAGGATTTTCTAGTGAAAAACAGTGTTAAAAAATGTTTATAAGCTGCTCTCTTTCTCTCTCTAAAATTTGAATGAGGAAAGAAAATAACCGAGAATGAAGTATTTAGAGAAGAACGAAGTATAATAGGAGAGGAAACTGTCAAAATAATATGAAGGGTTGATTATGGTTATTGGGGGCGAAAATGGGCAGAGAAGGTGAAGGGTTATTTTGACAACTGTTAAAGAACCGCCAAACGGTAACCTACTAAGTAAAGCAACACATATAGTTTGTCAGACCTAATGGCATTGAGCATGCATACTAGAGTTTTCCAAATGTTTCTAGCCGTTGTAAATAGACGATTGAAAGGTTATGCGCCTGAGAATTCAGAGCAGATCCAAAAAGGTTGAGTGAGGATCTGAGGAGACCTTACATATAATATTGTCTGGTTCAAATCTGAAACAATCTAAATATGTTTTTGTTAGATATTATAAGTTTATAACTTAGTAGGTTTGAAGCAATAATGAATAGTTTGTATTCGAGGCAACCTTGGATATGGTCTCATTCGAAGATGTTATGTGTTGAATCAAATCATTTTTATAAGATGATGGGAGGTTCAAATTCGAAGTGATTTATAATTTGGCAATTAACATTCTTCATTTGCTATGACTTCGAAGATTTCTAGAGATTATTCGTTATTCTTTATAAGAACTAGAAGGACTACTGATGAATATATGAATTATTAAGGACTTAATATAATAATATTAAGGTTATTCAAGATAAATTGTAAAATTATGAGAAGAGATTTGGGTTATTTGTAAATATAAGGTATTGTAGTGCAATTTACCCTATTTTGTAACTGATTGAGTTGATGAAGTCTTACACACCTATAAATAGAATGTAAGACGATGAATAAAAGGACGATTTGACTCGCTGAATTACACTCTTAACTTGAAATCTATTTCTCTCTCTACAATCTATTTTTACATTCTTATTTTCTTTCTATAAATATAATTCTAGCTCAACAACCATAACAACAAGAAAGGTCCGCAAGTAGTCCTTAAGATGAAACTGATGAAAGCCTTCGACAACGCTAATTGGAGTCTTATTTTGGATATCCTCTATGTTAAGAAATTCCATAATAGAATGATTTCCTTTATCCAGTTTATCTTCACTCCTCCGTATTTGATTACTATTACCATTAATGATAATGTTTTTGGTTTTTGGTTTTTGCTGCGGTAAAATAAGAATACATCAAGTGGACCTTATATCTCACTTATCTTTTTCCTAATTATGCAAGTAGTCTCAAGCATTCTAAAAGATAAGAGTCAACACCTCTCTTTCAACTTATATTAGAAATGTCATAAGCTCAAAATCACTAACCTTTGCTTTGTGAACCACTTAGATATTTTATGTCATGCCAATACTAAATCTATTAACCTTATTAAAGATGACATAAAATATTTATCTAACCTCTCAAAACTCCACATCAATCCCATTAGAATCATATTTGCTTTTTATTGGGTATCCGGCTCTATTCATGTGCGTTACATTGGCATTTCTCATTAGTTCCCCAATTCATAGAACGAATGTAGGCTAATTTCTAATAAAATAATCAATTGTATTAACTCGTTGAACTCCAAGAACCTTTCATACGTGGGTAAGGTATAGCTTATCCAAGTTGTCCTATTCGCAAGTCACGTCTATTGGTCATTTGTCTTCATCCTTCATGTTTATGTTCTTAAGGAACTTTATTATATTGTTTTATAGATTTTTATGGTCGATAAATAAGATGAAAATAACCAGTTGTAAATTCAATTAGTATAAGATCATTTTGCCCTCATTGGAGGGTGACCTTAGGATTCTCGACCTTATGATCTAGAATTAGATGGTTACCCTCAAACACTTCTGGTCAATCTTGAGTGGAAATACTTCCTCAATTTGGTATAACTTGGTGCTCACCCAAAAGGTGAAAGACAAAAGCCTATGTAACCTCTCCATTGGCTCCTCTTTAGTTTGTTATGGAGGAAGGTCATCAACTTAAGACCCATCGCCGTTATTCTCTACAATAAAAAAGTCGACAATGAGTTAGCCACCTCTCTCTAGTATGATCTTTGCTTTTTCCATAATTCTTTTGTTGATCATTTTGGGCATAGTATTATACATTATGCTAGAATTTTTAACAATAAAAAGATCTATGATATCATCTACAATGGCTCTTAGAAATGGTCCACTCAGATCTGCTCTAGCATAAGATCTCACTGATCCTATCTGTTCGAAATTGGTAATGTTATCAGGCTTCTCCCTTCCCCCTTCAGACATGTATTACGGATTCCATAGCTCAAATTTCTCTTGGTCGTGTTAAACTTTATTAATTTTTTTATTTTGCTTTGTATACTTTTCTGATCATCCCATTATGACTATTCTGTGGTTGGTTAATTGGCATGTTCGCTCCATCTTGATTGAACCTATGTTTTTTCATCAATTGTTAGATATTTTGTTATTACTTTTTGGGTGGTACATTTTATTTCAAACACTACTAAGGTAATATAATCATGTTTATCTTATATGTACTCCTATACGGGGAAAGGCCCGTAAGACTTATATATCCATACTTCTGTATGCCACGAAATACGCCGATGTAGTTGTAAACCACCTTTATTTTAATTTATTAAATTAAACAGAAATATTGTTCTTACATCTGAATGGGGCATACCTTAGAGGATTGGTATTTTTCCAAAGATAATTATATGAAGGTTACTGATGAACCCGAACAACATGGACCATGTTATATAAATTACACTGGACCCACATAGGTAGGCTATGGAACAAAAAAATCAATAAATGTGTGTATATCAATAAAATTCAAATATATAAGAAAGGTAAGAAAGATGAAAAACATTTGCACGCTAATACCAAACTAATCTACGACAACAACTTCCTCAAATTAAGGGGACTATAAGATCAAATTTCAAGGCAATGAATAAGGACGAACCAAATATGAGAGAACCAACTGAAGCCTACGATATGAGTTCCAATAGAAGAAAAATATTAACTAAAGGAACCATAAAATTAGGGAGAAACCTACAAGAAACAAATTAAGTAAGTAACTCGGCATAATATTACATCGCCCAGACCTCTTTTGATCAAAATAATCTAAATCAAAGGTTAGAGAGAACATGGGGCAACTCTGCAAAATCAAAGACGAGATGAGAGCAAAATATTCATGAGTTTATCTCCCACTAAACGTGATAAATGACCGCACTAAAGCATGCTCACCATAAATGGTAGTATATTGATAAAATCCAATTCATCATCATCATTATATACCAAGAAGGAAAATATATTTCATGAATAATGAACCCAATCTTGGTGCTGACATTAGCTCAGATACTCTAAGTATAAGCACACTCATAAATAATATGGCTGCCAGATTCATCGTCAGAGTTTCACAATAATTATGAGGAGATTTTATACCCCAGCTAATGAGCTTGTGTAGGGTAGATAACTTACCAAGGATGGTAAGCCAAATGATAAAATAATGGCATAACATATTATATTTATGCCAAACTAACCCCACGCACCCAATAACGGGGATGGACGTATAAATTACATCATAAGTATATTTAATTATGAATTTAATATTCCCAATCTTGGCAGATCAACAATGCACATCAACATAGTTAATACCAAGAGGAGGGAGACATAGAATGAGTTGGTTGATCCCTTTGAAGCTTTGATGGTTTATGGCACTGGCAGACTTTATTTAGGTCAACCAAGTTCAGAGACCATCTTGAATGATATCAGAATTCTTGAGATTG
This sequence comes from Limnanthes douglasii subsp. nivea, assembly GCA_036936605.1. Classification (NCBI taxonomy): domain Eukaryota; kingdom Viridiplantae; phylum Streptophyta; class Magnoliopsida; order Brassicales; family Limnanthaceae; genus Limnanthes; species Limnanthes douglasii. The sequence continues at coordinate 50,423,420 of JAUPFV010000003.1, forward strand.
CTACCTAGTTTAATATCATGAATAATACTTTACCCATAGTGGTTTACTAAAGAGGTAGAAAACAGCCATATGTCATACCAGAAGAAGGTGTTATCCCCGTTACCAATCACCACCAAGTACAATTTATTACAAGTTGCCTAAGATTTACAATATTCCTCCAAGTCCAGGAAGGAGAATAATTATTATTTAAAGAACATGCATTTTGTATTCAATATTCTCAGATTTAATCAAATCACATTAGATTGAGTTGTCATTTTTATTAATAATGAACCCAAAGTGTTTAAGGACGACGGCCTGATTCCAGGATTTTAGGTCTAGAATCCCAACTTGACCCTTAAACAAGGGCAGCATAACAATAGACCAAGCTTATTTCGCACATGAACCCTTCATTTCATGACAATACCAGAAGAAACTACGGAGAGAATGAAATATTTCTTTAAGAAATCTAGTGGGGAGAATAAAGATCAAAGAATAATAAACCTGCACCATGAAACATACAGATTTAATGAGCTAAAGCCTACCAGCGCAGGGAGACGTTTGAAAGTTAAGGAGGAAATATAAGTAGTAGTGTTTTCCAAAAACGATTGACAGTTGTTATGGGAAAGACGACCCGTGATAAGAAGGACTCCGAGGTATTTAACCGAGAGAGAACCTACATTGAATCCTAATATATTGATAAACTTTATTTTAAGAGTGAGATTAACACCACAAAATGTGTCTTTTTTTAGGGTTAAATTTAAGGCCATATAGATCAAATAAATTAATATTACGAATTAATGTCACATAAACAACAAATCATCATATCATATGCGAAACATAGGTTGGCAGTCTTAAGCTTTAGACAATTTAGTGGAATTTAAAGTTCGCATCATTACTTAAGATGGTTAGTATTAAGGAATAATAAGATCCCATTGGAAATATGTTAACTGATGATGTTCCAGGAGTGCTTGAAAAATCCCCGCATTGAAGCCATTAGGCTCCAAAGATTTGTTGTTATAAATACTAAAAATGATGTTTTTAATTTTTGTTCAAGTAACAGAATGGACCATCAAGGAAACCTATCATGGGGATTAAATTTAGAAAAAAATAAGCAAGGGCACGCTAGCCAGACCATGGTATCTAAGGAGAGAACTGGAGTCTCGAAGGGTTGGAATAATGGTTTACTAAGATACTCGCCACCCTGTTTGGGGAAATGGAGAGGTCCACGTTACTATTAGAGACTGAGACTATTTTATTTCTCAAAATAACGTTTTCGATACATTTATGAAATAATTTTGTATTACGGTCCACAAGTTTGGGCCAAGTATCTCTAGACTTTGTCTATTGAAGAATTCATCAGCACGATTGAGGGAAATATAAACGAAAGATGCAACAATCTCAGGTAAGACCAAAGAGGATTTCAGGGCTTCATTTGCTAAAATAAACTAAGCCAAGAAAATAAGGTTTTATGAATTAGACACCCTAGATCTAATATTGATATATTTCTTATACCTGAGGTATCATATGGAAAAATGAAGTCGGGTTAGCTTATGGTAACCAATCGCATACCATTAGTTGAGATCGGAAGGTTACAAGAATAAAACACAAGCTCATTGTATAATGGGTGGGAGTATTACATGTTAAAAAATTTAAATGGTTTTCTATTACATGGTCTTGGGTTACACAGATGAAGAGTAATAATGGAATGGTCAGAAGAGTGGGGAGGCCCAAAATAGGTAATGAACATAGGGAATGAACCATCTCATTTATTTTTAACAAAAACTATATCAATTTTAGAAGCAATGAGGTTTAATGGATTTTTATTTATCCAATTGGAACATAAACCATACATATAAAGATCACTCAAATCACATTGATATCATCAGTGATTGAATTTTCCAATGTCAACCCTAATTGAATGAGCTAGTGCACTAATCAAGAGTACGGATAACGTTGAAATCTCTGAGAGCAACCCATGGATAACTGCGGTATGATACCCAATATCCTATAGAGTAGCTCACAAAGGAGAACGCTTAGGCTCATCATTGAAAGCATATATAATCGTGCGAAAGAAGGGACTATGAGAATATAGACTACAAACTTTGAAGTAAATACACTGAGAGGCGGAAATAGTAATGGAAAATAAACTTTCCAAATAACCCATATATCACCTAGATGATGGGGTGAATGAGTAGTGGCATAATTCCAAAATGAATAAATAATTCTAATAATAAATTCAACATTAGTCAATCAGACTTTTTCCTTCACTGGGATCATGATCGTGATATTATTCATGATGATCAAATCAGTGCTAACTTTTTTTTGTACTGGGTCGTTCAACCCACAAACATTCCAAAAATACTAAACATTTAAAACTTAGAGCGAGTTTGGTCTAGTGAATGGCATCAACTACATTTTTACTATTCAAAGACTCACATTTCTGACCGCCACTAAAAAGGACAAACATTCTACCTTATTGCTATCAACCCAAAGTAAACTTCTTGAAAGACTAGTTATAATTAAATTAATCAATTATAAAATGTTAAAATAATATAATCTTATAAAAAACCAAATATATTATTAAATATTAGGGTATGAAACCTAATAATAATTATAATAATTATAATAATTTAGAGGATTAAAGACAACAATACATGGATATGAGAAACAATCGAAAAAAACATAGATTCATAGATTTTAGAGTGGACACTATGACAATAACGACATACCGATTGAGGATGAATGATCTGATAACAGAGAGATTCTTCATTAAAACATGAGTATTTGCGTTATTCTGAGATGATTCAGTAGGCTTAGTCATTGTACTGTTAAATGAATATACTTTGTTAATAACAATGTTACTTAGATGTTGAGACAACTCTAAAACAACCTCACTGAAGTTGAAGAATTACCCCAACGTCGAACAACATACAATTAACAAAAAACCAAGATTGGATGATATATGAGAAACATACCAATAACAAACCCAACAACCTTAAAAACAAAATTAATTCCATTAAATAACTATCTTTCCCCTGCCCAACAACAATACCCAGACCGAAAAGCCCATCTAAATTTGTTTTTTGGCTCCTTATTGGTGTTGTTAATTTATGTCTGAGCGCAGGACGACGTGGCTCCCCCACAGCGCGCGATGGTGTGTAACTCTAAAAAATCGTTATGGCGAGTCATGTAACGGTCCGAACGGAAAAACGTCCGCCGCAGGGTGTTAAGAAGGCGTTGCGTCACGTTACGTCGCGAGTGTTATACCACTGACTACATCTATTATTATTTTTATTATATATAAACTAATTGTAATTAATTAAACTGCTATAATTTAACCGAAGCGTTATGTATAAAGTAAAGTAAACCAATTCTGAAGTAAGAGTTACTATTCAACTTTCAAATCATTTGATTTGAAACCACTAACTTATCTTAATTATAAACTAAATAATGAATTACTGATTTATTAAATGTCTAATCAATTTATTATATTTATAAAAAAGTTATTCACATTTTATACTGAATATTATGAAGATAACTTAATTGACGATGATATTTGAGTTTTTTATGTTTAGTTAGAGTATTTTTTATGTCTAATTGTATTTGAATGTCTTAAAATATTTGAAGTTAAAATTTTATAATATTTTTATTGATTTTTAGACATAATTTCTTATTTTTCTACTATATGCCAATGGAGTAATAGACTCCTTAGAAAAGAGAGATGATGGGATCAAATCCGACATGGTGCTGCTGTTGAGAACCCTTGGTCCCTTATGGAAGTACATGGAGTATGAAGCCATCCCATTTCATACCTTCGAAGATGGCGACAATCACAACTATAGTTAAGTTGATTCCACTGGTGATGAAGAGGGAACAAGTGAGAGTTCAAGTGCTGAACTCAAAAGTCCCAAAAATGTGGTGGTAAAGAAAAATCCGAAAGAAACAAGCTCTAAGGTTTTATCATGTATATTTTGTTTTTTGAACAATCAAAGTCTTTGGATGGCCAAGGCATGTTTTGTACTACTATTCGATTTAAGTCTGAACAAGTTTAATTTATCCAATTTCCCTTTTGTTTAATACTTTGCTTTAAATCTTTCATGGCTAATGTTTAAGTAGCCCCTATAATTTCAGAAGCATTAAATTGAGAGTGTTTAATATCTCCAATCACATATATTTAGTACTCATGATCAATCACTAAGCTTATCCGATCTTTGTCTTGAAGCCTATATGTCCCAGGTTTTTATTTTCTGACAGAGCTCATAAGGGACTTCCCAGTTTGGAGCCAGTATACCGAACTGCTTCTCCTTGGTATATAAGAAGAATTTTCTTAATACCTTATCTCCCGTTTGAAAATCTATTTTTTTTTTTACTTTGGAGGTAAATCTGCTCCTCATCAAACCTTGGTAGTGTGTTGTTCTTAAGTGTACTTTAACCATTCTCTCCTCTGCTAAGTCCAACTGATTCCTGATCGATATCTCATTAGCCTGTTCAGAATAGTTATGGACCATGTATGATGGTAAAGTAGCCTCTATGAGGGTAATTGCATCCATCCAATAGACCAAGGTAAAGGAGGATTCTTGTGTAGCAGCTCGAGGAGTAGTTCGGTAGACCCACAATACTTCTTGTAAATAGCTTGGCCATTTCCCCGCATCCACCTCCATATTCTTCTTCAATCCAGAAAAATGGTCTTGTTTGCAACTTCAACTTGGCCATTTGCTTAAAGATGGAAAGGAGAGGAAAAACAGTGTTGAATGCCTCTAGAGGCATAGAAATCCTTCATGTCTTTATTATCAAAATGTGGCCCATTGTCTGTAGTAATCTTCTGGAGGATTCCAAATCTACAACATATATTGGATAAGATAAACATAATAACAGCTTTCGACGTAGTCCCAGCCAAATGAGCTGCCTCTATCCACTTAGAGAAATAGTCAATAACAACTATAATCGTTCAGCGCCCCCGGATAACATGGGTAAGGGTCCAACTAAATACATTCCCCATCAAGCCAAATGTATTGGCTCGGAAATAGACTCCATAGGTACTGTTGGCACATGAATTTCATTCCCATACCTTTAACATGGATGACATTTCTTTACCATTTCTTTAGCATCTGCCATTATGGTTGGCCAAATAGTATCTAGCCAATAAGAATCTCCGGGTTAGTGCCATGTACCCACAATGTGCTGAGCCTTCCCCATCATGTAATTCAGATAAAACAACTTGGGATTCTTCAAACCCCAAACAACGTAGGAGAGGTTTACTAACAGACTTTTTGTAGAGAATTCCCCTTATCATAAAAAAACCACGTGCCTTGTATTTAATTTTTTTGCCACAACTTTATTCGAAGGCAATATCCCATCAGAAATATATTGAAGGAGGGTATATCTCCAGTCCTTAGGTTGGATCACATGTATGCTCATACTTTCCCCATATTCTTTCTTCTGTTTTAACTGTATGGATGGACATTCTTGTATGAGAATCCAAGGGTAGGACTCAGAATATGCTATAGTTGCTAGAGAATCTGCCAGTGTATTCTCCGATCTGGGAATATGTTCATAGCAAACACTTTTGAAGCTTGCTGCCACTTCTTTCAAAATGAGTAAGTACTTAACTAGTTGTTCCTTTTGGCCTCAGACTGAACTTGGGCATGGTGGATAAGCAATTGAGAGTCACTCGTTAAGCGGACCCTCTTAGCTCCATAGAGGAGAGCTAATTTCAGAATATCTATAACTGTTTCATATTCGGACTCATTGTTAGAGGCCCTAAATCCAAAACATATAGCTTGATACATTTTGTCATCATATAGAGAGGTTAATGAAATTCCAGCTCCACAACCCATAGTGCTTGATCCACCATCAGTTCGGGCCACCCATTCTTTCTCGAAATTATCTTCTAATGTTTGTTTAGAGCACCAGTCTGCATGGAATTCTACCAAGAAATCAGCCACTGATTGAACTTTAATTGCTGTTTGGGGGGAAATCAATGTTATAATTACCCAACTTTACTGACCACTTGGTCATTCTGCTTGGTATATCTGCCTTTTGAAGAACATCCTTTAGCGGAAAAGATGCTCAGACAATAATAAAATGAGATTGGAAATACAGCCTCATCTTTCTTGTTGCAATCACTAAGGTTAGTGCCAGCTTTTCCAACTTCAAATATCTTCTTTCAACATCCAAAAAACTCTTACTGATATAGTACACCGGACGAGGATAGTTGTCCACTTCTCTTACCAAGACAACACTTATAGCACATTCTGAACACAACCAAGTATACATAAAGCTTTTCTCCTTGAACGGGCTTGAAAAGAGTATTTGGTGAGGATAAGTGTTTCTTTATTTCAACAAAGGCCCGATCAAATTGTGGGGACCAATTGAAGTCTTTAGCATTTTTCAATATTTGGAAAATGGAGCACACTTGTTTGATGACCTTGAAATAAATCTATTTAATGCAGCCAACCTTCCGGTGAGCCTCTGAACTTCTTTAACATGTCGAGGAGGATCCATTTCTAATAGTGTATTAAGCTGATCTGGACCGGACCCCAAACACACATTTCTCTGGACTTAATTTCAAATTCACAGTTGTTAAGTTAGCAACAGTTTCTTGAAGATCAGTTATGTGCAAATCCTCCTCCAGGCTTTTAACCATCGTGTCATCTATGCACACTTCCATATTTCTGCTGATCTGATTAGCAAATGTTTTGTTCACCAACCTCTAATAAGTAGCCCCAACATTCTTTAACCCAAAGGGAATTACCTTGTAGCAGTGGAAACCTCTATCTGTAATAAAAGTAGTGTGATCTTGATCTCTTGGATCCATTTGTATCTGATTATACCCTGAAAAGGCATCAATGAAGGACAACAACTTATTTCCAGATGTAGAATCTACTACCTGATCTATCCGAGGGACGGGATAAAGATCTTTTGGGCAAGCTCTGTTGAGGTCATTAAAATCAATACACATATACCATTTGCCGTTCTTTTTCTTGACTAATACCGGATTGGTAGTCCACAAAGGATATTGGGACTCTTTAATGTGCCCCATCTTGGTTAGCCGGTCAATCTCTTGAACTATCACATATGTTTTTTTCCTTTGAAAAAGCTCGTATTTTCTGTACAACAGGTGCAACATCGCTCTGGATAGACAACTTGTATAAAATAACATCCGCTGGTACCCCGGTTACATCACTATTGCACCACGCAAACACATGCTCATTGTTTAGCAAAAAGGCTAACAATTTCTTCTTTAACTCTGACGCCATCTTGGAACCAATTTTGATGTTCTTACCATCTGCAAGGGAGTGAGTTTCAACTTTTTCAATATGTATTATGACACTGGGAGCTTCTATGGGGCCATCAATCTCACTTTCCTCAGTAGAAGGCTCCAGTAACTGCTAATCTTCATTAATTCGAACTGCCCCCAAAGTCTTAGGAGCAAGAGCTGTTGCATAACACTATCTGGCTATCTTCTGACTACTTTGGACAAGGCCTACTTGTCCCTGAACTGCATACTTTAAACACTAATGGACTGTTGAGGCCACAACATGCATTCTGGAAAGCCAAGACCTCCCAAAATCGCGTTGTATGATGTGGGGGAAATTACCACAACAAATAACACCCTCACCATCTTTTTAAAAGGCCTTTTGCCCAACAATACTTCTTCTTCAAACTACCCAATTACATCCGCAGAACTACCTGTGAAGCCCACAATAGTTTTGTTCAAACGTTGAATAACAGTCGGATTCCTCATCTGTTTGTAGAAGCTTAAGAACAAGATGTTTACCGAACTGTCTATATCGATCAGAATTTGGCGTATATCATCCCCCCTATAGATGCTCCTATAACCACCGCATCCTCATGAGGTCCATCAATATCCCTTAGATCATCCTCATTAAAGACTATGAATGGGAAATAAGACTGTCACTGATGGGAAGTCATTCCCCCTTCCAATTGAGTAGCCAAATTTTGGACATGCCTCTTCCTTGATAAAGGGTAGGTGTAGTTACAGTATCCCCTCCAAAGATAGTTAATAACTCAAAGAAACTGATCAGTCCGGATACTGTCTTGGTTTGTTTAGTTATCACTCACACCTTGATCCAAGTTGGATCAGGATCCAGATACTCAAAGTCCACATCAAACCTCTCAAGGGTCACCATTGCACCTTCTTGAGCAGACGTTCCATGATTGTTTGAAGAATCTGTTTGAGGAGCATTGTCAGGTCTGTTTCCACTTCGTCTTTTAACATATGCTCCCAGCTTTCCCCTCTCAATAAGATTCTGAACTTCTTGTTTCAATGATATGCAGTCTTGAGTATTATGGCCTATATCATTGTGATACTTGCAAATACAAGTGTTTCGGTTATTCTAGGGGACTACAACGCCGGTGGCTTTCGGAAGTGTACTTCATCCTTAGTTTTATCATAGATTGTAGCTACATTTTCTCTTAACTCTGCGAACGACTCAGGCTGGACCCAAGGACCCCTCTTACCCCTTGATTGATGGATCTGAGTCTAGTAGTTGGATTGAGTTTGCTTGGACCGGTTAGATCATTGTCCGGTCTCCTTTGCCTTGTATCCGGATTGGTTAGCAACTAAAAGAGCTGTTATGGTGGACCTCACCTGACGGTGCACCCTGGTTTTCTTCGTTTCTTCCACATTAATCTGCTTTCTCACTTGGTTTAACAAGCCACCTAAGGTCATAGCTTTCTTCCGGGTTACAGAATCAGCTAAGTTCCCAAGATTCAATCCCTGCCTTAGAGAAGCAATTGCCACCTGCTCAAAGCAATGTACTAATCCGTTCTTTGTATTCACAAATCGACTTATGTAGTCTTTCAAGGATTCGTTTGGTTCTTGGGCACAATGGATAACGGTATCCCCATTACCCTTTAGTTCTTTACTTCTAACGAATTGCCTCCGGAAGACAACCTAAAATGTATCAAAGTTTCTAATACACCCATGAGGCAAACTATTATACCATTTAAGAGCACTCCCCGTAAAAGTTTGGGAGAAGGCTCTGTACAAAAGTTTTACATCGTCATCAAAATTCATCATAAAATTCTTGAACAGCTCCAGATGGTTGTCCGGATCTCGACTTCCATCACATTTCTCCATCTTAGAGCTACCAAACCTTTTGGGAAGGTGTCCGGATAGTATTTTTGCGGACAAAGGCGACTGCCTCCAGTTTTTATTGCAACTAAAGACTGTATCTTCATTAGGAGTTTCAAAGATACTTGGTTTGGACTGAAAAGCAAAATGATCAATCAGCAACTGATTAGCATGCCTATGGGATGACCCTTTTCCCTGATTCCTTTTGAGCCTACCATATTTGTCCTTTTTTCTTGAGTGTTTTTTGGTTAACTTTATATTTTTTCTGGACCTCCCCTCTTCACTGCTTGATGACAAAGATTCTTCAAGCTCCGTCTCATTTGAAGAGCTACTAGAGGATTCATACCCAAAACTTTCAACATGCTTAGACCGGTGTGTCTTATTTGAACTGAGATGATTCTTTAGAGAAGTCTCATTCTCCCCAAGGTTGTCAGTATGGTAAAGAACTGAAGCCCCAAATTTTTCCTTGATATTTTTCTCTGCTTGTTTATGGCCCTTAATGCCTCTATTTTTTTCCTCAACTCGTATCGCTCCTCAATGGTATATTCCTTGTTTTCCTTCACCGTTTCCACCTCGGGAGGTGGAGTGCTTTGCTCATTCAGATCCATCTAAACTATTTTTCTCACTGGTTTTGAATGTAAAATACAAGCTTGGTTTGGTTTATTTTGGCTGAGGGTAGTTTTGTAAAATATTTTAATAATTTTTGGGTGTTTTGTGTTTAGAGTGATGAGTAGTGAGATAATTAAGAAGCCCGCTAGTATTAAATTCTGATCACCCTCATTAATGAGAGTGGTTGGGGTATTTATACCTTAATTACTAACCCATGGGCTTACCGGGTCGGGTCAAGAAACCGGGTCAAATTCAATGACCCATTAGACTTAAGTTGATTAGCAAGTAGCTTAGTCAAAAGTTAATACATTTGTCCAGTTCGGATTTTTAGTGGAGTGATAATGTCCGAATTACCCCTATTCGGTTTAATGACTTTGCTGTGACTGTAAGATCCAAACTCATCAAAGGTGACCTTCAAAAGGTTAAATCAGTAAGCAGATGTGAAGTAGTCCAATGGCTTCCATCAGTGCTTCACTCTCTCCAATATTGTTCAAAGCCATGTATGGAGGACTAATCTTGAATGAGAGTTGTCATTGAGGTAATTTAACACTCTTCCTCGGCTTTCTGCCATTCTTAAAAGATCTAATCCGTTTATGGAAAGTTGTATCTCCCTAGCATGAACCAAGCCCCCCATCCATCGGAAAAAAAGATAAAATAATAAAGATGGCTCATCACAGTTTGCTGTTGCGGTAGGAAAATAAGGGCATCCTGATGAGATTCAGTCAGCCTTATTAGCATCACTTGCTGCCACCGTTGAGAGATGTATGTTTCCTTTGAAATATCTTGTGACTAAGAAGAAAAAGGTACACAAAAGGGGCAAACAAGGTAGTGATAAGAGAGATAAGAAGAGAAAGAAGACCTCGACTCATTTGAAGATAGTCCTCCGTTCCAAAATTATCCCTATGATAATTCCTATTGATGAGCCTTCACCAACGATAGTATCTAATTCTCCTTCTCCACTACTTCCTCCTTTTGAAAGGCAAGTGTTCGGGGATACTAACCCAATCAAAGGTATGGGGGCTTTTGACTTTAAATATTTCAAAACTGACTTCCCTAAATCCACAAGTACTGCTACTACTGTGGTATTCGAAAGGGTTCCCTTCGAACTATCAAAGGAGAATGATGTATTGGGGTATTCGATGCTGGGTTATGTGACGCTAATTGTTGAACTAGAGATACAAATGAGGTATTCGATCAAATACATTACCTTTCTTCAAGAAGGAAACAAGAATTTGAAGGTCTGAATCGAAGAGGAAAGGGAAAAAAACAATATTGTATCAAAAGAGGTCAAATTAGTCAGTGAAGAGTCGGTCAAGGTAAATTCCGATCATGAAAAGCTGTAATATGATTATGGAAAACTGGAATCATCCAGCTCTGGAGATATCACTTTATTAAATAATCAATAGTCTAGTGACAAGGCCATCATCAAATGTTTGTTAGGAGAGAAGAGCGCTCAAGAAGTTCTTATCAAGCAGCATGAAGATGAGATAGCCTATCTCAAAGAAAAATCTAGACAAGAAGCAAAAAATGTTATAGACACATACGCCGATGGGAACAAGCCCAAAGGTAAGTAAATTTTTATGTGGTTGTTTTTGTATAGTCCTTGTTGTGTACAAGACATTTTTTTATTTGAATCAGATATATTTGCATAAGCCTTTGATACAACCAAGGCATTTGTGTAACCTTCTCCTTGGATTTTATTAAGTCCTTGGGTTACCCAAGGCATTTGACATCTCATAAATTCAACTAATTTCCTTATATACTTTTACTTTTGTTTTTAGTCTAATATCTCCCAAGATGGCTAATCTTAAAATAAGAACAATTCAAAGTTAATCCATTCGAAGGCTATAAAAACTTAACATGCACAAGTCGTTCGAAAGTAATCCATTCGAAGACAATACAAACTCATCATACACAAGACATTTGAAGTTAATCCATTTGAATACAATAAAATATTTATCATACACGAGCCATTTGAAGGTAGTCCATTCGAAGGCAATACAAAATAAATCATACTCAAAACATTCGAAGGTAATACATTCAAAGACAATAAAAACTTAATCATACACAAGCCATTCGAAGGCAATAAAAACTTAACCATACACAATCTGTTCAAAGATACAGTCGAAGGCAATAAAAACTTAATCATACATAAGACATTCGAAGGTAATCCATTCGAATGCAATAAAAACTTTATCATACATGAGCCATTAGAAGATAATCCATTCGAAGGAAATAAAAACTTAATCATACACAAACCATTCGAAGGAAATAAAAACTTAATCATAAACAAGTCATTCAAAGGTAATAAAAAGTTAATCATACAAAATTCATTCGAAGATAATCCATTCGAAAGCAATAAAAACTTAATCATACATAAGTCATTCGAAGATAATCCATTCAAAGGAAATAAAAACTTAATCATACACAACCCATTTAAAGGTAATAAAAACTTAATCATACACATTTTTAAAGGCAAATGTGGTAGATTAATAGTGATTCGGATAACTAATTAAAACCTCCCGCCACCACTAGGATAGGATGCCCTCAAATATTTACATTGAACAAAAACAAAGTAAATATTTACAATATAAATTTACTCGATGTACAACCTTAAATGTTTTACATTTCACGGGTGCCTTAAATGACTGTCTTCTTGGTCAACTTATCGATATGTTCCTTGCTTAACCTTTTCACTTACGACGTATAGTCCTTCCCTATTCGGAGCCAACTTCCCAAACTTTATGTCTTTGGTATGTAAACATACTTTTCTTAAACCTTATCTTCCATTTGGAAGTCTATTCTTCATATTTTAGACCCGTACCTACTTCTCATCAAACCTTAATAATTTCCCGTTCTTAAATGAGACTTAATTTTATTTTCTTCAGTCAGGTCCAGTTGCGCTCTCATTACAACTTCATTTTTCTCTCCATAATAATTTTGAACTCTGAAAGATGGAAAAATAGCTTCTATTGGTGCTATTGCATCCATTCTATAGACCAAGGCAAACAGAGATTCTTGTGTGGCAGTATGTGGAGTACTTCGGTAAGCCCATAATACATCTTGTAGGTAACTAAGATATTTGCCCCCGTCTCTTCTAAATTAATTTTGAGACCTATCAAAATGGTTTTGTATGCCACCTCCATCTATCAATTAGCTTGGAGATGAAAAGGAGAAGAGAAGCAATGGTAAATTCCTCTTGATGTACACAATATATCCATATCCCAATTGTCAAACTGAGGGCCATCATTTATAGTAATATGGCTAAAAATTCCAAACCTACAACAAATATTGGAAATGATAAACTTGATTACTGCTTTGGAAGTAGTTTTCGAGAGGGGTGCAGCTTCCACTCATTTCTAAAAGTAATCAACTGCCAAGATGACAGTTCAACATTCTCCAGAAGCCATTAAAGGGGTCCCACCAAATCAAACACCCACGTATCAAAATGTAATGCTTTAGATACTGACTCTATAGGAACTGTTGGTACTTGTATTATATTCAAATATCTCTAATTGGGATCATATCTTCTAACTAACTCTTTAGCATATGTCATGATAGATGGCCAATAATGAAATCTTGGATACAATACCTCCACTCCTAATTGATTGTGGATGATATTTGAATTTTTTTTTCATTTTCAACTTCCATCTCGAGGGTCGTTGTTATAGAAGGACACTCTTGTACCAAAATCCAAGTGTATGCATTGGAGTATGCAATAGTGTCTAAAGAGTCAACTATCAAATTTTATGATTTTGACACGTGTTCATAATTTACGTGTTTAAACCAAGCAAAAATTTCCTTCAAAACTTACAAATACTTCACAAACTGTTATTTCTTTATTTCAGAGTATTCGTGCACTTGATGTACGAGCAGCTGCGAATCACTCAACAATTATTTTGTAACCACATATTTGAGCGAGCTTTAAAGCTGTTATGGCCGCTTCATATTTCGCTTCATTGTTTGATGCTTTAAAACCAAAACATATAGCATGGTACATTGAGTCTCCAAAGGGGGAAAGTAAGCAAACTCATGCACCATAACCCATTAAGATAGATCATCCATCCGTTTGAACTACCCACTATTTTACATGCTTATGAATAGAAGATTCTTCATAAGGTCTCTTCAAATGGAACTCAACCAAGAAGTCTACTACAGTTTGAGCTTTGACCGTCGTTCGAGGAACAAATTCAGTATCATAATCCCCTAATTCCATAGACCACTTCGTCATTTGACCCGGTATATCTTGTTTTTGTAATACGTTTTAAGTGGAAAAGAAGTTCGAATCATGATAGAATGTGCTTGAAGATTCTTCATAAGGTCTCTTTAAATGGGACTCAACCAAGAAGTCTACTACAGTTTGAGCTTTCACCGTCGTTCGATGAACAAACTCAGTATCATAATCCCCCAATTCCATAGACCACCTCGTCATTTGACCCGATATATCTTGTTTTTGTAATATATTTTAAGTGGAAAGAGGTATATTTTTGTAATACGTTTTAAGTGGTAATACCAACCAAGAACATTTTCTTGAGGTATATTTTCTTGGTCGGTATCACCAAGGCTGAAGCCATTTTTTTCTAACTTGAGGTATATTTTCTCAGTATTCAACAGACTCTTACTGATGTAATAAACTGGGCGAGGGTAATGTTCAACCTCCCGAACTAATACCTCACTCACAACATAATCTGATACTTCTAAATATAGGCGGAGTCTTTTTCAGATGATCGGTTTGAATAGAGTTTTATGCAGAGATAAGTGTATTTTGATTTCAAGGAATGTCTTATCATAATTTGGGGATCAATGAAATTCGTTCGCGTTTCTCAATACTTGGAACAACTACGCACATTTATCCGATGACTTTAAAATAAACATATTCAAAGTTGCCAACCTTCCAGTCAACATTTGAAGTATTTGGTAGTCTGAGGAGGATCCATGGTTAACAATGAATCCAGTTGCGTTGGGTCATCCTGTATCCCTTTTTGATTAATGATGTACCCCCAAAACTTTATGGATTGTACTTCAAATATACACTTTTCTGAATTCAGCTTTAAATTAATGGTCCTTAAATTAGAGAAGTTTTTTCAAGCTCAAGTAAATGATCCTCCTCCTTTATGCTCTCTACTATCATGCCATCAATATAGACTTATAAATTTATCCCAATATTATTGGAAAATGCTTTATTGACCAGGAGCTAATAAATAACCCCAATATTCTTTAACCAAATGGCATCATCTTGTAATAGTGTAGGCCAATATCAGTGATAAACGTAGTGTGATCCTGGTATTTGTATCTAATTGTACCCAACAAAGGCATCCATAAAAGATAAAAACTTATTTCCCAGAGTAGAATCCACCAATTTATCTATTCGAGAAACTCGGATCTAAAAATGACGCAAGTAATTTCTATACTTTGTTATCAACCATATTCTTCAAGGACTTTGGAGCAACAGTAGTGACATAACATTTGCTAGCCACTTTTTGACTGATCTAAACTACCCATACTTGACCTTGAACTGCGTATTTTAAAAATTAATTAACTGTTGATGCAACTGCATGCATCCTTGATAGAAAATATCTATCGAAGATGGCGTTATAAGGGGTCAAGCAATCCACCACCACAAATAATACTCTGACTATTTTCTTAAATGGTCATCTCGCAAGAATAGTCTTCCCTTCAAATTCCCTAATAACATTAATAAAGTTTCATGTAAACCTCACTATGGTCTCGTTCAATCAGATTATGTTAGAGGGGTTCTTCATATGTTTATAGGTGGACACAAATAAGATATTAGCAGAACTACCACTGTCAATCAAAATTCGTATGATTTTAGTGCCTTCAATAGATGCCCCTATTACTATAGCAAAATTTCTTAAGCCATATTCATAAAAAACTATGAAGGGAGTAGGGTTCTGGTACATATGTGAATATATTTTTCCTTCAAATTGAGTGGTCAAACTAACCACATGCCTTTTCCTAGAACAATTCAAAGGTGTTGTCACTTTATATTCTCAAAAAATAGTTAAAGAATCGAAGAAGCGACATAACTTGGACTCATTTCAACTATTTGCAGCCACCATATTCACTCGATCATGATCCATATCAGGATCCAAATACTCCAAATCTATGTTGAATTGCTCAATAATCACTCTTGTATTCTCTTGTTTGGGAGCTTCTGTATTTTGTATTCAGAAAACGGGTGATGCATCCAGAGTCCCACTTGTACTTGGCTGCGATCTATTATTTACCTACATATTTCCAACTTGTGACTTGACAAAGGTAGTTAATTTTCCGTTCTTAATTAACGATTTTATTTATGGCTTTAAAGCAATACAATATTTAGTGTCATGTTCCACATCATTGTGATACCTACAGAACTGTGTGTTTCGATTTTACTTCAGAGTTTGGATAGGTACATTCCTTCAAACCTTGCACGATATTCTTTACCATATCATAAATGGTAGCCACATTTTCAATTAGGTCTGCAAAATAACCAGGTTGAAGCCATTGATTCCCTCTTATCCTAGAGTGCTTCCCTTGATTAGAATGACTCTGTCCTGGCCGATGAGAACCTGTTCAGAGTCCCTCGGACGATTACAAATTGTTTTTTTAGACTGGCTACTAGCTTGTGGAAGAAGGGCTGAAGGAGCAAGTCAAAACTGATGAGGCTGCATCAATCTCTTGGTTTCTTCCATGATGATTTGCTTTCTGACATGGTTTAACAAACCACCTCAAGTCATTACCTTTTTTCAGTTCATTGAATCAACTAATTTACCTAACAACCCTTATCGAAGTATAGTTATGGCCACATTTTCAAAGAAATATGCCAACTCATCTTTGGTATTTATAAAACGGTTGGTGTAATCTTTTAAAGACTCATTAAGGTGTTGCAAACAATGGGTTATCATATCTTAATTCCCTCTAAGTCTTTACTTCCCAAAAATTTCCTTCGCAATGTCATCCAAAAATATATCAAAATTCTTGATTGATCCATATGGTAATCTGCTATACCAGTTCAAGGCACTACCCTTGAACGTGTGAGGAAAAAGCTTGCATAATAGCCTATCATCATCGTCAAAACTTATCATAAAATTCTTAAACTGCTTGAGATGATTATCGGTGTTTTGGCTCCCATCATATTTTCCATTTTTGACCTGTCAAAACGCCTAGGTAGATGTCCGGCAAGAATTTTCGAAGACAATGATGATTGCCTCAAATGGTGTCATTTTCTAAATATGTGATCCTCATTTGGAGTGGTAAAAATCTCAGGCTTGAATTGTACGACAAATTGATCACTGAGCAAATGATTATGTTGTGGTGAGTTGACCCTTTCATTTTTCCCTGATATTCTTTCATTTTTCCTTTACCCTTTCAGGTCATTTTATTTTCCAAAGAGTTCTGTTTTACTTACTTTATGGTGTTTTTTTTGTTTTTTTGACTGAAACTTTCCTTTCTTTTTCTTTCAACACTGATCACTACTCGAAGAAGATCATAAAATTAATGAGTCTGTTGTTGAGCCTTCGACAGATTCTGAAATGCTAGAATAGTGTTTAGGTCGATGCTCCTTTCTAGATTCTTTGTGGGGTTTGGGGGATTGGTCATCTTAAACTTGCTTTATATTATCCGACTCATCAGATTTTGGATACTCCGATGGAATTCCCCCCCCCCCAAATCCTTCATAACTTGTCTATGGGCTCTCAAAGCGTCAATCTCTTCTCGTGGTTGATCACACTCCTCGTATATGAAATTTCCCCATTATCATTATTCACATGAGATGTGTGTGTATGCTCCTCTTCGACTCTAACCTTCTCATCTTCAAGATGAATATCTATATGCATATCATGATCCATGTCCTAAAGAATTTTGACGATAAACTCATAGAATAAGTTTTGGTTATTGATATTCGGGTACCTTACTCTACAATACCACCGTGGTCGCCAATCTAGTGGTGATAAAACTTGGCTTGAGGGTATCTATGTAATTGGTTAAGTGATATATTAAATTTAAGGTAGAATGTAGAGAGATAATCGAGCTGCTATATTTAATGCTTAGAAAGATAAAGTCGCAACCCTCTTAAATATCGTTTTTGAGTCTTTATATGTTATTTTTGGGTCCATGGGCCAACTGGGTCGGGTCATGTATATGGGTCATAACCATAAGCCTCAAAACCCATTAACCATAATTAATTATACATATTTCATAAGTAATGATTTAAATAGCACACAATTGAGTCTGTATGATATATATTTTGGGTCTGAATTTCCCCCTCAAAGAATCTTATGACCCCATCGCGGGCTATTGCACTCAAAAACCATATCAATATTAGGCATAGAAAGATAGATTCATACTATATTGGGTGATTATTTAAGTAAAACATGCCAGATTATTTAAAAGTTTATATACACGCATGATAGATTTAAGTTAATGTTATTACGTATTGTATTAGGAAAAGCATGTCAAATTTTATTGCAATCTATATAAAGGCAAGATAAATTGTTAGTTAATGTATTTGGATAATGTTTTAGTTAACCATGACAAATTATGAAAAAATGTAAATAGATGCCGGTCAGATTTAAGTTAATATTATTACATACTATATTAGGTATAACATGATATATTTTATATAATTCTATATACCAAGATGATAGATTTATAATTAATGTATTTTGGTTAGGTTTTTGGTAAACTATAACATATTATGTTGAAGTTTACGTAGAAGCATGCAATATTTAAGTCATTGTTTTAGCTACTGAATTAGGTAAAACATGACAAGTTTTATGAGAATCTATATAAATGTATGATATAGTTTTAGTTACTGTTATTAGGTTATGTTTTAGGCAAACCAAGACATATTATATAGAACTTTACATAGAGGTAGGTCAGATTTACATCAATGTTATTTTAGAATTCAAGAAACAAAGGACGGGGCTAGGATTTTAATTATTTAGAAAGATAAAATTACAAAGACCTTAAGCTACTATTTATAAATAAACCATATGAGCTAATGGGTCATAACCTAATATCTCTAACACCTACCTCTAACTCACAATGCAACAATAATAAGCATCGAAAGTTTGTTACAAAAAAATAAATCAGCGATGTCGAATGAGCCTTTGTGAAGATATCAACAACTTGTAAAGTGTCAATCAATTTCAATGGGCTTTGTCCTCTCTCGAAAAAACAAATTTATTTATAATTTGCATGTCGCTTTTATTATCACAATGTAAGTAAGTAAGATTAGTAATGTTAACCCCCTATTTGCAAGAAGTCATAACCAAGCAATCTCACATGTGGTAAATTGCATAGTACGGTACACAGCCTCAGTAGTTAATCTAGAAGTAACATATTGTTTCTTGATTTTCCGTGAGATGAAAAAGTTTCCAAGGAAAACACAAAAACCATAGTATATTTAAGGTTATGAGGATCAACATCACAATAGGTACAAAATTCAATTGAAGATGTCTAAGGAAATAAAATACTTGGACCTGAGTGCCACAAAGATATCTTAGTATAAAAAGAACAACTCCCAAAGTAGGAGAAGTAACAAACTAACTAACCATATGAACATTATAATATATCTCCAATCGATTAACTATAAAATAAACCAAACTCCCCACAAGAGTATGATATAGAGTACAGGTCGTATAAAAAGAACACCATTAATTGGAGTGTATCGAGCATTGGTTTCAAGAGGGGTAATTTCCTTCATGTTATCAAAACGTTGTGCTCGCGTAAATAAATAAGATATATATTTTGTTTGAAAAATGAAATAACTTTTAAGAGTGATCCACTTCAACACCTAAAAAATAACGTAACAATCCCAAGTCCTTCATCGCAAACATATTAGCCAAATTAATTTTTACTGCCTCAATTCTATCAGTATCATCACCTGTAATGATCATATCTTCTATATATAGAAAGCAAATAATCTATCATGCACTCGTACATTTGATAAATAAAACCGATCCGTGGTTACTAGCATAAAAACCAAATAAAGTAATAACCGTAGTGAATTTCTTAAACCAAACACGAGAAGTATGAGTGAGACCATATAAAAATTTCCTAAGTCGGCAAACTTCACCTGGTTGGTGAGAAACACCCAAGGGATGATTCATGTAAACCTCTCATGAAGATCAACATTTACAAACATATTTTTGACATCTAGTTGAAAGATATTCCACTGGTGAACCGATGCAACCGCAATAAGAGTACGAATTATCATCATTTTTTGTCACTAGGGAAAAAGTGGTCTCATAATCCATCTCTACAAAACGAACCTTATATATTTTAACAGACACATTAGACTTTAATTTTATTTTAAAAATCCACTGAGAACTAATAATATGTTTACAAGCTGAAGGTTCAACCATATCCCATGTATGAGTATGATAAAGAGCAGTAAGATCTTTATCTGTAAAATTCTGTCAACAAGAACCATAAATAGTTTATTTAAACAATTGAGGTTAATATAAATCATGTATGTTTTTTATAAAAGAAATGAATAGAGTTGAGTAAGAAAAATAAGTGAATCATATAATTTCCTAGACTTACTTATACGATTAGATCTACTTAGAGGTGAATATTGTGGTGTTTCACTAGATAAAGGATACTTAGGCATTGTTGCAGCGAAACGTATATGTCTCGCAAATTGGTACATCAACGTAAATGAATGTATCGTTTTCATTCCAAAAAAATCAATAGCCTGAAGTTCTGCCTTCGTTGCATCATATGATTCCTCTAGAATTAAATAAAATGGATATGCTTAAGAAATATAATATATCGAGATATATAGAGCTTCTGGCTGGTCGGTTCAAAGCAACGATGACCAGTATCTCTGACACCATAACCCAAAAAAAAAAACACATATAACTTTTGTAAGGCCCAATTTATTGTATTTAACATGAAGATAAATAATAAAACATGTACATCCAAACGTTCGTAAGAAATAATAATTTGGAGGTTGTCTGTATAACTTCTGAACGGGAGAAAAACCTAAATTATGTGCAATGAGAACTCAATTAATCACATGTACAGTAGTCAAAATTGCTTCTCCCAAAAAAATAGTAGAAACTGCAGTAGACAAAAGAAAACAATGAGCAGTGTCAACAAGGTGGCGATTTTTTCTTTCAGCATCACCATAATACTAAGGGGCGTCAATAAAATATAATGGATATATTGTATCATAATATATAAGTAAATGAGTGAAATAATTGAAGGTATATTCACCGTCTAAGTCTTACCTAGAGCACTTTATTACATCAAAATGTTGAGTCTTAATAAGTTCTTTAAATTGTTTATGAGTTCTAAGAAAACCCGACATTCATTTTGTAAGATAAACCCATATGTATTAAATATAATCAAAAATAAAAGATACATAATAGGATGAGCCACTCTCTATGAAGACATGAGATGGACCCCAAACACATCATGGATAATATTAAATTGAAGAAAATACACTTTGATTAAACGGAAAAGCATAAATTTTACGAGTTTACAATCATTACAATAAGAGATATCATAAGTTTTTACTGACCTAAGACACATGCAAACCTAAATTTTTTAAACGTGACGTAAATACATATCCTAAACAGGAATGCCAAAGATAAAATTCTTACGAAACAAACACAAACGAAAAGAAGATAAATCAACACCAGAAGCAGCAATATTAATGACTTTGAGTTCATTCAAAACATAGAGTTCTCCCAACCTACGACCTATCCCAATCACCTTTTGAATACAAACAGAATAAGAAAAGACCCACTAATGATATTAATACAATTAGCTAACCGAAATAAGATTCAAGGTAAGGTTTGGAACGTAGTAAACATTATTGAGTGTATATGATGGGTATTAATAAAACCAACACCCTTTATGAACATTGATGTAGCACTGACATACAAAATAGATATTAGTGAAATAGGAGACAAGGAAAAAAATTATAACATATAAGGTGACATATGACAAGACACACTAGAACCTAAAATCCACAAAGATAAAAAAATACCTAAAGTAAAATACGATGAGAGATACGTATGAGACATTGACGTATACACGACAATGGACTTAGAAGTAATAAAATTCTTACACGATTATATAATCTGGAGGTTTAATACAGAGGGTGGTCTAGTGCTATTAGTATCTCCCGATAATACAATAACAACAGTAAACTGCAAAGGATGAAATAAAGGATAAAATTATTAAGGAAGATAAAATGATTATTTCTAAAAATATATTGCTTAGGGGGTGGTTTTTGAAATGGTTGTTGTTGAAGGCCATGATGTTGTTCTGCTTTCAGAAATGGTCATTAAGACTTCTAACAATTCTTTTGTTTACAAAAATCACACTCATCAAAGGCTAACTTTGCTCCACCTATGATTTGATTTAAGTATTTTTTGCAATAGGCTCATGAACTACCAAATAAACAACGGGAAGATGGGATCGATAGAGAATTGTTCCAAGCAATCCTTCAAACTCATAATGTAAATCAATAAAAAATTGTATCAATAGTTGCTCTTCTCTTTTAGCCACATTATGTTTGAACGCTTTCAATTTTGAAGATTTTGTAAGAGCTAACTGATCCCACAAATTAGAAATAATACAATAAAAATCAGAAGTACTTATCATTTATTTTAAGCATATATATATCATAGTCTAATTGGTATTTCCTAACAAAGTACGACTAAGTATATAATCTTTATGAATGATCCCACAAACCTCTTTTGTTGTTTCATACTTAGCCAACTGAGTATCAATCAGTTGCATTACAAAGTTATTAATCCAAGTAATAACCTTAGAGTTATCAGTTTTCCACGTATCAAGCAACATAACATAGATCTTAACATTAGTTTTACTAGTAGGTGAAAGTTTTGTACTTGAAACATATCCTTACACATGTTTTTCATGAAGAAAGTTTTTCATGACATAGCTCCAATAGGAAAAGTTTTCTCCATCAAGTTTCGTGCTAATATATTGCATATTTTCATCTTCTTCTGTTATATTCTCCATAATAATTCAAAATCGCTAAATGAATAGAATCAATCAATCCAACAATATCAAATCGAAATCGAAATCGAAATCAGAGTCAAGTTGTAATCGAAAGTCAAATTCCCAATAGAAAATTAATTAAACAATCAAAAGCAAACAATCCAAACCAAACAAAGTTCCCATTAAAGAATAAACTACCCAATCGAATCAAACAATCCAAAATAAACAAAAACTCAATCGAAAATAAAATATGGAATCAAAAGCAACGATCTAAAACGAATATAATACTTAGTGATAAAAAGAAACATGATCTAAAACGAACATAATACTTAGAGATAAAAAGAAACATGGATGAAAGCTACACTTCTCCGATCAAATCAGTCCAAATATCGAACAACACTCTGTTATCATATAAAAATCAAGAAACAACGAAAAAGTCTATAATTTTTATTTATTTAGAAAAATAAGATCACAAAGAGTTTAAGCCACTATTTATAGATAAAATATACGAGTTAATGAGCCATTGGGATAATATCTCTAATGACTATTACATGTATTGAGTAGAACATGACAAATTTTGTAAGAATCTATATACATGCAATATAGAATTTTAGTCAATGTAGTTGGATAATGTTTTATTTAAGACAAGTGATATCGTATAAAATAGAGGCAAGATAAATTTAAGTTGAATACCTTATTAGGTATATCATGATATATATTGAAGGAATCTGTATAGAGGCATGATAAACTTTTTGTTAATGTATTTGGGTAATATTTTAGGTAGACCAAAATAAACTATATACAAGTCTACATAAAGGTCAGTCAAATCTTAGTTAATACTATCACTTACCTTATTAGAAAAAGTATGACATATTTATATCATTCTCTATAGAGGTGGGATAGATTTTTAGTTAATGTAGTTGTGCAATTTTGTAAGGAATCCATAACAAGTTATATAGAAGTCTACATATAGGCATGTAAGATTTAAGTAATTGTTTTAATTATTGTGTTAGGAAAAGCATGAAAAATTCTATAACAAACTATATAGACGTGTGATAGATTTTTAGTTAATATATTTGGGTAATACTTTAGTTAACTAGAATAGATTATACGAAGTCCACATGGATGCATGTCAGATTTAAGTTAATATTATTACATACTGTATTAGGCATATCATGAAATAATTTATAAAATCTATATAGAGGCATGATAAATTTATAAATAATGTATTTGGGTAATATTTTAGGTATCGTAACATATTATATTGAATTCTGCATAGAGATAGATTAGATTTAAATCAATATTATTACTTACTGTATTAGATACGATGTGACCGATTTTATAGAATCTATATAGAGGCATGATAGATGTTTAGTTAATGTATTTGCGTAATGGTTTAGATAAACCCTAACAAATTATATATAAGCCTACATAGAGGTAGGCCAGATTTAAGTCAATCTTTTAAATGGTGTATTAGGTAAAGTAGGTCGAAGTTAATATGAATCTATATGGAGATGAGGTAAAGTTTTAGTTAATTTAGTTAGATAATATTTTAGATAACCCAAGACAGAATATATATAAGTCTATATAAATGCATCAGATATATAATTTAATATTATTACCTACTATATTAGGTATATCATAGCATATTTTACTAACTATGAGAAGGCATGATATAACTGTCCTGCATTAATTTTATTTCTTCTACTTTAAAGAATTTTTTATTGTATTATTACATTGATAATTATCAATTACTTTTTTATGTTTTGCAGAATAAACATTTCAAGTGAAGAACAAAATTGCAAAAACGAGAGAAATATACATTAAATCATGAATTTCATAGCAACAATGGTAACTCGCTCAAA
This sequence comes from Limnanthes douglasii subsp. nivea, assembly GCA_036936605.1. NCBI lineage: Eukaryota > Viridiplantae > Streptophyta > Magnoliopsida > Brassicales > Limnanthaceae > Limnanthes > Limnanthes douglasii. Next base: position 50,447,957 of record JAUPFV010000003.1, read on the forward strand.
TATGACTTTAAAATTTCATTTTGCTCAACGACACTTCAATTAGTTCAAAGATACTTCGTTCTAGAATTTATTCAAAGGTTGGATAACTTGAAAGAATTCAAACAGTATCTTAGGAAATATGATCAACTAACAATAAAAGTCATACAATGTTATAACGTAGATGAACAATGAATATAGCAAGTACTTAAAAATACTAAATTTGAAGTTAAGATCATATATATATATATATATATATATATATATATAAGGGTCAAGCTATACATACCCAAAACTGCTTTAAGTTTACCTACTTTTGATTTTACCCACATTTGATATAAGTTGACCCAATTTTAGATGAAAACACCATTTTGGGGGTATATAAGTTTTTTTACTGAATCCCCTCCACTCCATTTTCTTTCTAACATTCCATATTCACTCTTACTTCTCTCTAGCATATCTCTTATTTGTCTCTAAATGTTTCGACGAAGTAAGTATTTTTTAGATTTAATTTCTTGTTTGATTATGGAATGTTGATTGCTTAGACTTAATTTTTGTGATTTTGTTAGGATTTTTAGTGAAAATCATATATTAGAATTAGGTTTAGTTTCAAAATTAGATTTAAAATAAAATTAGGTGGGCTGCGCCGGGCACCCCACCGGTGCGTTGGGCTTGCAACATCGGTGCAGGTCTTGCGTACCGATAGTGCAGGTCAACGTACCAATGGTGCAGACTAATTTTTTTTATTTCTTAGTTTTTTTTACAATTAAGTTAGTAATGTTTTTTTAAACTAACCTCTCAAAATCTATTAATTTTTTCCAAAAAATTTGTTGTTTTAGTTTATATATATATATATATATATATATATATAATGGTTATAATAACTTTAATTTAAGTGTTAATTGTTTATATAATTTTTGTTACTAACCTTAATTTTTTTGTTTATATTATGGATTTGTTTATTCCAAAATAATTTTTCAGTTTTTTTAAAATATTTATGCATATAATTTATATGGTTAATTTAATTATTTATTAACAGTTTAAGTATTTAAAAATTAATTAATGTGATTTTTTAAAATTGAATTTTAACTAAATTATTTATGTATCCTCATACAAATATCATAAAATAAATAAATAAACACATCCAATAAATAAATAATGGGATGAGTTTAAAAAAATTAAACACTAACTAATAAAATCTCATAAAACTTTTATAAATATTAACGTACCAAGTTATATATATATATATATATATATATATATATATATATAAAGTTATATATATATATATATCTAAAATATAATTATATTTAAATTTTATATATTGGTATATATATCAGCATATAATTATATATAGTGATGTACCAATTTTAAATATGTATAATATTTTAAATTTGATTATATTTCAAATTTAATTAATTATTAAATTTTTTAATTTTTTAATTTTTCAAATCGAATAAAAAATAAATGAATAAAAAAAATAAATATCAAGGTCAATTAATAAAATTTATTATATTTCCATATTCGAGCATGATCCGGGTCTGCAATACCAATTTTTTTTTTTAAATCAAACTAAATAAGAAGATTTTTTTTACTTAAACACGTTAAATTATGAGTTCGGAGGACCAAACATGGAATTTGTTTGTGGCAATGAACCATGTGGGCTCTGATCTGGTGGTGCATGGTCACAAAATCGGTGGTCATGCACGAGTGGTGGTACGCCTTCGCACCATCGGTTCTGGCCCTCCGAACCGATGGTGCGAAGGCGCATCAGAACGGAAAAAAAAATTATTTTTTTAAATTTTAATTCGGGTTGATTCATGTTTGATTTTGTGTTTTTATTAGAAGAAGTTTAATGTTTTAGAAAATAGTTTGAATTTTCTTGAGGAAACTTTTAATGTTCAAGAACACTTTGAAGAACTTCACAAAATTGTAGGAATATGAGGTTTGATCTAATAAATCAAAGTGTTTTTTGGGTAAAGATAATGAAATATTTTATTTGTGATTTGGGTATATTTAGGATATACTTAGTGTTTTTTTAATTAATGTCAATTTCGTAATTAAATGGATGTTCGAGGGTATTTTTATCATAAAAAAAATCTAAGTAAAGTCAACTACGTTTTTTGGTAAACTTAAACCAGTTTTGTGTATATATAACTATACCCTGTATATAATATGTCATGGAAATAAAAAATTACTAAAGATCACAAATGCTAAAAAAATAGAGTCAGGAATTTATAAAGAAAAAATATAATCGACGAAGGAAAAAAGTTAAAAAAACAATAATCCCTCTTACAAGGAATATGATTGTTGAGGCTATTGATGTGGCTTCATGTAAGATAGGTGAAAAAACATAAAAAGTCAAGGGAGAGTGATGTCTTGACTTGTTTGGTTTTCACTATTTTCCTCAAAGCAATGATACAACCTTCTCTATTTTTTCTCTTTGTCATATTCCCGAGGTAATGATTCAATTTTCCGGGCTAGCCAGCCAGAGGCCACTACTCATCCATATTTATTCTTTGGAGCTTGTCAATTTTTCTTTGTATTTATTTGCTTATTCCTGAGTTTTGTCTTATTATATTTTTTGTGTGCATTTTATTATAAATGGTTTGTTCATGTTTTATCAAGACAAAGTTAATCCCATCAAAGGACATGTTAGTCTAAAGGTGCTCTTGAATCCAAAATTGATATTGAAAAACAACTGCAAGAAGCTCTTAATGCTAGCTAGATAACAAAAATATTATCATGCTTTGAATTGCAATCTCAAACTGACATTTTGAAGAATAAATCTCGTATTTCGTCGTAATGTAAAGAAAATCTATTGGTTTGTATAAAAAAGTAATTGCTTTTGAAGCTAAAAATGAAGATTTTTAAAAGATGATTTTTAGATACCAAAACCTCAACTGAAATCGTTAAGTTAAATCGGTAGTTGGAAATGGATTCCTAAGTGAAAACGAGGTTGGTAAGTATGATAATGTGCTTAACCGACTTGCTGCTGAACGTAAGGCTCATTCCGAATATTTAAATGCTTATTAAATTTTAATGTTTTCAACAATGAAAGAAGTTATAATGAAAGCTCGTTTGAAGTCAAATTCTTCGTTACGAGAGTAATAAGAAAGGACTAGTTTGATGTTCTCCAAAATGTTTTTAACCTTTTTCGAAAATTTATTTTCATTTTTCCAAAGCGTTTGGTACTTTTCCCAAAGTGTTTGTTATATTTCCTGAACCTGCCATATTGAAGGTGGTGAGGTTAATTTTTGTCTGAGGGTAATTTGGTAATTTGTTTCAGAGTTTATCAAAGTTGGAATGTGTTTAATATTTTGAATAGAGAGTAGAGAGAGAATTAAGCAGTATGGTTGCAGTTAATTTTCATTACCCATATTTAATGCAGGTGGTTGGATATTTATACCCTTATATCTGGGCTTTATGGGTTTTTGGGTCATGTTTAATGGACCCGGGTCATGTTTAAAAACCCATGAGCTCTTAGTAGGAGAGCAAGCAGCTTAGTCAAGAAGTGTTTAGGTTTTTTAGTACTTTTGTCATAGTTCGAACAGTCCAATGGGCTTAGTGTTCGAAGTGGTCTGTCCGGTCCGGTGGCCTTGGTCCGATCTGTCCCTGTCCGGAGAGGAAGCAGTTTTTGGACTCATCAAGAGCCCTTCTTTTAGGTGTTTGTTCAAATTCCTTTGTCAAAAACCTGAAAAACAGTCCGATGTTCAGGGGCAGTTTTAACCCGGACAGGCCTGTCTGTGTTGTGGCTTTATCCGGACTGATAAAGCTTAGTGAATCCAAACGGTTTCTTGCCAGAGTCTATGGGACATGTGTCACTTTTTGGTTAGTTTCTTCAGCCGTTTTTTCACCTTGAATCTCGCACCCACCTTCTTCGAAAAGTAACCTCTTCATTAAAGAGGGTGACATCAGCGCCGTCTTTTAATCATTACCAATCTTTTCGAATTCTCCTAGGAATCAAACTCTTTTTTCAGATTTACTATAAATTGAAACATTTTCTACTGTTTCACCATCACTCCCGTTTTTACTCTGCAAATCCTTAAAGTTTCCTCTCTCAAAATCAAACTCTTGCTCAGGTCGTTTATGTTCACGGCGAGGAACGCTTTGGTCAAAGGCGGGTGGCTCAACCTCTCTGAACTAGAAAAAGCGCAAAAGGTCGAAAGGGAAAGGCGTATTGCGGCAGGTTTACCCACCTCCCCTATTGACAAACCAGTGACTGCTGCCACAGAGTCAGACCAGGGCTCTTCTTCTTCAAAAGGCATCAAACCGAAAAGGTTATTTCAAACTAATCTCTCACCCATCGTCTCCGGTTCCTCGGTTCAAGAATCGGAACCTGTTGTTGAGCCAGGTGTAACTGTCACCAGCTTTAAAAAACCCTCCCCCTTCTTAACTATGGGGTCAGACGCTGAAACCTCCCCTAAAAAATTAGTTGACCGAAGAAAAGGCCGGCTGGTCAAGGGCCAAGCTTCTAAGAGCACTCCTTCAAAATCAAGTGCCAAGGACAGCAACACTAGGTCAGAAGTGCCGATCAGAGCTCCCAAGGACAGGCTGTCCGGTCCGGAGGGTAGTGGCTCAAGCCTTCGAAGAGAAATATCTGCATCAGAGCCTCGACCAGAGGCCAGAAACCAAGAAAATACTGAAGCTCAGCAGTCCGGAGACCAAGCTGAGACAAATCTAAACCTTCCCCTTGCCACTGCTACTCAAAACCCTTCATCAATCATGGAAGAAGTAATGGAGGACTCTATCGAAGAGGCTCCATTCGAGTCTGAGCCTTCCGGACAGACCAGTAGTGCTGTTGCTGCCAAAAAAGATAAAGGCAAGGAGAAGTTGTGCTTGAGGCATCAGGATCTACCGGAGAGTCTTGAAGGAAGGGTGGGGCATTGTTTTCACAAGGTCAATGTCAAGTACCTCATCGCTCTGCAAAAGATGAACTACGCATTCATCCACACAGGTGAACTTGGCCGGATGCGTACGAAGTGGGGAATTCCGGAGAACGTGAAGATAAGGATCCCTATAAACCCTGAAACTCCCATGGACTGCAAATTGAGCGAAATAGTCATCTTCACGGAGCTGTTTAACTGGGGGCTCAGATTCCCCTTGGACCCAGAAATTGTCAGATACTTTCATCTGATAAAGCTCTGTCCGAGCCAGTTGAGCCCCAATGCTTGGTACACCCTTATGGCCTGCATTATGGCCTACAGGCTCTCCGAGATCCCTCTACCAATGGAGGAGTTTGCTGCTGTGGCCAACCTTTGCAGAAACCACCACATCCCTTCTACCACTTCAAAATGGGGGATAACTTTAAAGCTGTTGATGATCTGCTAGAGTCGGAGAGGAATTGGAGGACTCAATTCATGTTTATGAGTGGTGCTTGGGAGAACGGGAAGAAGATCAAGGCTGGAGTCAACCCAAGTCTCCTCACCAGCAGATGGAGGAGTGATCGTAAGTCTCCTATTTCACATCATTGTCTCTCTCTTTCTTTTTTAATCAAGTTCGTTTAACTAATTGGTCTTATCTTTGCCTTAGCAGAACTGCCCAAGGACTTCAGTGACCACTTGAAAACCGGGCAGGCCACTTGCACCAAGATCAACGCTTGGGCTGCTGAGAAGTGGGGGAACCGGTTCCATGCTGCCTTCACGGGGGGAAACTTGGCAAGATCTCACCTCTGGAACACTACGGGCCGGAGGGATTTAACTTGGGAAGAGCTCACCACTCAACCCCCTCCGGACGTAGTGCTCAAGAGGACGCATGCACCGGATGAGACACTCTACTTGCCAGGCCGGGCCAAGGCCCCGAGTAAAATGAAAGGCAAAGAGAAGGACAAGAAAGTGGTGGGTGGAGCTAACCCTACTGAGGTGGAGGAGGATGCTCCAACGCATTCGGAGGGGCCAGCCCCCAGCCAAATTGACGATGCTCTCTTAAAAGTGGTAGAGCAGGAGAGCGTTAGGCAAGAGGCTCACTCCCCGAATCCTCCAAGGGCTTCCAAAAGAGACCGAAAACGGGGAGCTGAAGGCAAAGACAGGGAGGCCAAGAAGAAAAAGACCTCTAAGGGTGACGAACTTTCTCTCCTACCTCCGGAGCCTATTCCCCAAGCTGAACCCACTGACCCAACACAAGCAGAGGAGATACATGGTGACTACCAAACCGATGAGGTTGAAGGGGGAGGTCTTAGCATTGATGGGGTAGACATTACTGGTCTTGGTGGGCTTGGTGAGTACTTTATCAATTTCCCCAGAGATGATTTTGCTGGGCCTTATCTCCCTCCGAGCACTTCAAACACAGTCACTTTTAATGGTAAGACCTTTACTGTTTCAAGTGAAAGGGATGTTATACCTCACTCTTTATTAAGCAATGTTCAGCCGGTGCTTGCGTTGGAGAAGCAAGTTCGAAGTCAGGCAGATCTTATCAAAGACCTCAAGTCTGACAAAGAGAGGCTGTCCGAGGACCTTCTTACTGCCACTTCAAATGCTGCCATTTTAAAGGGAGAAAACGAAGAGCTGAAGAACAGCCAAAAGGTGAGTACCACAAAAGTTGCCACTTTAGAAGACACTATCAGGGAGCTTCAGGAGAAGTTGTCAGGACTGGAGAAAGATCTCAATTCCTCGAAAGAGGAGACCAAGGCCAAGGACCAAATTATCAACAACTTGACCAGCGACAAGATTGCGCTTGAGAACACAGTGTCCAAGGCTGCAGAGGAGAAAGCTAATCTGTTAAAGGAGCAGGAGGCCAAAATCCAAGCCAAGATCAATGCTTATGCCAACAATGTGATCGATACTCAAGAGCAAATGTATGCCAAGGTAAAATCAGACATGGTCCTTCTCTTTCATGAGAAGTTCCCGAAGAGGAACCTGGGGGATTTATGGCTTCACGTAGAGCCTGAAGACCTCCCATATCACACAATGGCCGAAGGCGACAGGTATGGCTACTCCAGTGAATCCTCATCTGATGACGAAGGGAACACCGGGGAGAGCCCAAACGAAGAGAAAGATGATCCTAAGGGGAAGACGAAGATAGAAGAAGCTGACCGATCCTCAAAGGCTCAGCCTTAAATTATGAATTACTTTTTACTTTTCATGTTATCTAAACTAAAGTCCTTGGAAGGCCAATGCATTCTTTTTGTAAGTGTGCCCGGTATCTGACCGGATAGATCTTTTACTCTTCTTGACAATTTGAAAGTCCTTGGAAGGCCAAGGCACTTAAGTTATTTCAATGAATGTCCTTGTTTTGCACAATTCTCACATTCTTTCATAATCTGTTTCAATTTTGGTGGCTAGTGTTTAAATAGCCCTTAGTTATTTCATAGTGAGAGTGTTTAAATTCTCCGATGACAAATGTTTAAGTGGTCATCACTCTTTTATTTCAGTCCGGATGGTGTGACAAAAGACAAAGTAAGAACACTTCGGAATTTTTTTAAGAAGGCATCAAATTTCATTAAAAACCCGGACACCTCATTAAAACCTCCCCGCGCCGCCAGGGTAGGAAAGAGTATGCCCCCAAATATTTACATGGATGTTTAAACAAGTAAATATTTACACAAGTGTTACTCCAAGTACATCCAAAGGTGCTCGATATTCCAAGGGTGGGTCAGAACTCTTCCATCTTTGTCTTCTAGCCAATATGTTCCAGGTTTAAGCCTTTCAACAACCATATAAGGTCCTTCCCAAGTCGGGGCCAATTTGCCGAGCAGCTTCTCTTTAGTGTGTAAGAAGACTTTCCTCAACACCTTGTCCCCCGGTTGGAAATCTCTTCTTTTAACTCTAGAAGCAAATTTGCTCCTCATTAAACCCTGATAGTGTGCAGCTCTAAGGTGAGCTTTAACTCGTCTTTCTTCTATTAGATCGAGCTGACTTCTGATTGCCACTTCGTTAGCGCATTCGGAGAAGTTGTGAACACGAAATGATGGGAGAGTTGCTTCTATGGGAGCTATTGCATCCATCCCATAGACTAAAGCAAAGGGTGACTCCTGTGTTGCAGCCCCATGTGTTGTCCGGTAGGCCCACAAAACTTCTTGTAGATACCTAGGCCACTTCCCAGCAGCCCCTTCCAAATTCTTCTTTAAACCGGACAGTATAGTTCTGTTAGCCACTTCAACCTGACCATCTGCTTGTGGGTGGAAAGGTGAGGAGAAACAATGTTGTATACCCCTTGAGGCACATAAACTCTCCATTTCCTTATTGTCGAACTGTGGCCCATTATCTGTTGTTATCTTTTGCGGAACACCAAATCTGCAACAAATGTTGGATATAATGAATTTTATAACGGATTTTGATGTTGTTCCTGCTAGAGGGGCTGCTTTAATCCACTTCGAAAAGTAATCGATTGCAACAATTATAGTTTTCCGCCCTCCGGACGCCATAGGGAGAGGCCCCACTAAATCCAAACCCCATCGGGCAAAAGGTATAGGCTCAAAAATTGACTCTAAAGGAATGGCTGGGACATGAATTTCATTGCTGTATCTTTGGCATGGGTCACACATTCTTACCAGTTCTTTAGCATCCTGCACGATAGATGGCCAATAGTAGCCAGCCAGTAAAACTCTCCTTGTTAGAGCCTTGAATCCACAATGAGCCGATCCCTTGCCATCATGTAATTCGGAGAGGACTACTTGAGATTCATCATCCCCCAAACAACGCAGAAGAGGTTTACTATAAGACTTTTTATACAGAATGTCTCTCAGTATGATAAAACCACGAGCCTTGTGTTTCAGTTTTCTTGCCAGTGATTTATCCGGAGGCACGATGCCATCAGAGAGGTATTGCAGGAGATGAAATCTCCAATCCTGAGGTTGTTTCATTTGTACTTTAAAAATTTCTTCTTATTTACCCATACCAAGTTGAATGGAGGGGCTCTCCAGCACATGGATCCATGGATACGACTCTGTGTATGCTATGGTTGCCAATGAATCTGCTAACTCATTTTCTATCCGGGGTATGTGTTCATAAATAATGCTTTTAAACTTGACTGCTTCATTTTTAAGAAGAAGTAAATACTTCACTAACTGTTCCTTTTTAGCCTCAGGTTGACCTTGGGCATGGTGGATAAGAAGCTGGGAGTCACTCAATAGCTTGACCCTCTTGGCCCCACAAATAAAAGCTAGCTTCAGACTGGCTATAGCTGCCTCGTATTCAGACTCATTATTGGAAGCCCTGAAAGCAAAACATATAGCCTGGTACATTTTGTCACCATATGGAGAAGTCAAGCACAGTCATGCACCACATCCCATAGTGCTGGATCCACCATCCGTCCGGACAACCCAGACCTTTTTGTCTTTCTTCTCAGTAGTCTGCTCCGAATCTCTATCAGAGTAGAATTCAACTAGAAAATCAGCCACAACTTGGGCTTTGACTACTGTTCGGGGAGCAAAATCTATATTGAAATCCCCCAAATCTATCGACCACTTAGTCATCCTACTTGAAATGTCTGCCTTTTGGAGACCATTCTTCAAAAGAAAAGATGTTGGGACGATAATAGGATGAGCCTGGAAATAAGGCCTCATCTTTCTTGCACCTATCACCAGGGCCAATGCTAATTTTTCAAGCTTCAAATAACGCATTTCCGCATCTATCAGGCTTTTGCTGATGTAGTACACTGGATGGGGGTGTTTATCTACTTCTCTCACCTACACAACACTGATGGCACAACTTGAAATTGCCAAATATACGAAGAGTGTCTCTCCATCAACTGGTTTAACTAAAGTTTTGGGAGAGGATAGATGCTTCTTGATTTCGTTGAAAGCCTTATCACACTGTGAGGTCCAGTCAAATCCCTTCACACCCTTCAAGGTTTGAAAAAATGGGGCGCATCTGTCCGAAGACCTTGAGATAAATCTGTTTAAAGCAGCTAACCTCCCCGTTAATCGTTGTACTTCTTTAATATTCCGAGGAGGTTCCATTTGTAATAGAGCATTAAGCTGGTCCGGATCAGGCTGTATCCCTTGCTCACTTATTATATAACCTAGGAACTTCCTGGATTGCACTCCGAACACACATTTTTCTGGATTTAACTTCAATGAACAGTTTCCCCAGCTACCGTTAGGGTGGATGTGGCTAGATGTCCCAGAAGAAGATCATCCCGAAGGTGTTGATTATGTAGATCCTGTTGTTGAATAAACAGAATCATCCGAAGACCCCTCCAATGTTTAAAAACTGTTGTTTGTAGTATGTTGTTTTTTGCTTTTCAAAATTCAGACTTGGTTGTTGTATGTTTTAATTCTTATTCTTGTTTTACTTACTTTGTTTAATGCCCTCCCATTTTTTGTAATCAAAAGTGATCAATTTCTGATGCAAAAAACAAATGGGTTCCTCATATCATATGCTATACTCGAATTCGTGGATCAACCTTAGAAGTTGAAAAACCATGTAAAAGGTTCAACCTCGTAGATCAATTCTTAAAAATTGAAAAACCTTATAACAAGTTCGAACTTGTTGATCAACTTTAGAGTTAAAAAACCTTTGTAAAAAAGGTTCGAATATTTAGATCAACCTTAAAAATTAAAAAACCTTGTAAAAGGGTTCTACCTTGTTGATCAACTTTACAGTTGAAAAACCTTTGTAAGAAGGTTCGACCTTGTTGATCAACTTTAGAGTTGAAAAACCTTTTTAAGAAGGTTCGACCTTGTTGATCAACTTTAGAGTTGAAAAAACCTTGTAAACATGTTCGAATATGTAGATTAACCTTAGAGTTGAAAAACCTTTGTAAAAAGATTCGACCTTGTTGATCAACTTTAGAGTTTAAAAACCCTTGTAAATAGGTTCGAATATGTACATCATCCTTAGAGTTGAAATTTTTTGTAAGAAGGTTCAACCTTGTAATAACAACAAATTGTTTTAAGGCTTTAAAGATTTACTAAATAGGTCAGTTTCTATAGACACCTCATCAAAACCTCGCCGCGCCACCAAGGTAGGAAAGAGTATGTCCCTGACCAAAATTGTTTTACAACAGGATTAAAGAAAAAAACATAAAAATTAACAATCATTCTAGATACAATTTAAGGTGCTCAATGTTCTAAGGAAGCCGTAGAGGTCGGTCGAACTTGTCTTTCAATCCATACGTCCATGGATTTAATTTTTCTACCACCTAGTACGAACCTTCCCAATTGGTTGCCAACTTACCTGAATGCTTGTCTTTAGTGTGAAGGAAAACTTTCCGCAATACTTTTCCCCCAACCTTGAAGTCTATTCTTCGAACTTTTGAAGCATACCTGCTTTTCATAAGGGTCTTATACTGCAACGAACTTAGGTGAGCTCTGGCTCGTTTCTTCTCGATCAAATCCAAGGCTAAAGATCGGATTTTGTCGTTAGCGGCCTCCTCATAATGATTGACTCTGAAAGATGGGAACATTGTCTCTACGAGAATTACTGTATCCATGTCGTATACTAGCGCGTAGGGTAATTTCCGAGTTGCGGTTTGGGGGGTGGTTAGGTATGCCCATAGTACTTCCTGCAAATAATTCGGCCATTTTCCCAGTTTTGCTTCCAAACTTTTCTTGAGTCCAATGACAATCGTCATGTTTGTTACTTCAATCTGTCCATTAGCTTGAGGATGGAATCGAACAAAATTCTCTCATTTCGTTGTTGTCAAATTGGGGGCCATTATCCATAGTTATCTTTTGAGGGACCCCATACCAACAACAATTGGTCGACCATATAAACTTTATGACGTCTTTAGCTTTGGTTCCTGATAGTGGTTTCGCCTCGACCCACTTTGAGAAAGAATCCACCGCGACCACAATGGTTTGTCTTTCTCCGGTTGCCAATGGAAGTAGACCCACTAAATCTATCCCCCATATGTCAAATGGAAAACCTTCTGAAATCGATTCGAGGGGGACTGCTGCGGTATGAATTGAATTAGCGAACCTCTGGAAAGTTTCACAATGTGATAATAAAACTCTTCAAATCAACGTCTTAAAACCGCAATATGCAGACCCTTTGTTGTCGTGCAGCTCAGATAACACCATCTATGACTCTTCTTGTCTCAAACACCTTGGCAGAGATCTACTCACAATTGTTTTATAAAGTATATTTCCTAGTAACACAAAACCTCGCGCCTTGTATCACACATTTCTTGCCAAGCTTTTTTCATAGGGTAACACCTTTCCCACTAAAACATTTATGATGTTATTCCTCCAATCAACGCTTGGTGTTGTTGAAATTTGACACACCAGCTGTGGTCGATTTTCTAGCTCCTTCCGCTTCAAAATATACAGGGTACTCTTGAGTTAAAATCTACGGATACTAACCGACATACGTTGTAATTCCTAACGAATCAGGAATTGTATTATCCTCCATGCGGACATGTTCGTAAGTAATTTTCTTGAAAGATGAAGCCAAAATTCTTAAAGCTGCTAAATATTGGCTTAACTGTTCTTTTCTCGCCTTGGATTGCCCCGTTGCGTGATTAACAAATAGCTGGGAATCGCTTAGTAATCAAACAATACTAGCTCAACAAATCTGTGCTAACCTTAAACCTGCCAATGTTGCCTCATATTCAGCTTCGTTGTTCGAAGCTTTAAAACCGAAAAGAATTGCCTAATCATCCGCAATTCCGGAAGGCGTAGAGATCTGGAAACCGCCCCTGCAACCGTTAATACTTGACCCACCATCGGTTCTGATTATCCACTCATCTGACTCCATTTATGGCTCGACTACTGTCTCCTCTGCCCTGCTAGAGTGAAACTCTACTAAACATTCTACTAGAGCTTGTCCTTTAATAGCTGTCTTTGGTTCAAAATCAATATCATAGTCACCTAGTTCTACTGACCACTTCGACATACGCCACGCAATATCAGGTAATTGTAACACACTTTTTAAGGGGAAGGCAGTCTGAACCATTATAGAGTGGCCTTGGAAATAAGGTCACATTTTTCTAGTAGCCGTTACCAAAGCCAAAGCTAACTTTTCAAGTTTCAAATATTGTTTTTCAGCATCTAACAAGCTCTTACTTACATAGTAAATAAGTATAGGAACTCGATCCTCTTCTCCAACTAACATCGCGCTCACCGTATGGTCTGAAACCGCTATGTATAAAAACAAAGTCTCCCGGGGTAGCGATTTTGTCAATAGCGTCGGGGACGATAAATAGCTTTTGATTTCAAAGAAAGCCTCAGTACACTCAGGTGTCCAATTAAAGTTTTAGGTATTTCTCAATACCTGGAAGAAAGGTGCGCATTTATCAGAAGATCGCGAGATGAAATTCATTCAGGGCTGCATGTCGTCCTGTTAAGATTTGTACTTATTTTATATTCTTTAGGGGTGTCATGTTATTCAAAGCGTTTAACTGAACCAGATCTGCTTCTATTCCCTTTTCGCTGATCACGAATCCTAGAAGTTTTCAGGATCAAACTCCAAATGAGCATTTCTCTGGATTTAATTTGAGGTTTACTTTACTGAGATTCTTAAATGTTTCTTCAAGGTCGGCAAAATGGTTATCATCGGCAACACTTTTGACCAGCATGTCATCAATGTAAACCTCAACGTTTCGTCCAATCTGCCCTTCAAAAAACTTTATTAACTAGTCTATGATAAGTAGCCCCGCATTTTTTAGACTGAAATGCGTCACCTTATAACAATATAGTCTTCTCCCCGTGATAAATGTGGTGCTTTCTTGATCTCTTAGGTCTAACTTTATCTGATTGTACCTCGTGTAGGCATCCATAAACGATAGCAACCTGTTCCCCGACATTGAATCTACCAGCTGGTCGATCCTTGGAATGGGAAATGGATCTTTAGGACAAACTCTATTGAGGTCTGTAAAGTCTACGCAGATTCTCCATTTCCTGTTCTTCTTTTTTACTAAGACCGGATTCGCCGTCCACCGCAGATATTGGGACTCCCCGATGTTTCCTACCTTAGTCAACCTTTCAACCTTTAAAATAACCTCCTCTGCCTTTCCCTGGGAGAAAGCTCGACACTTTTGGGTTATGGGTCGAAAATTTGGATTTATGGACAACTGTTGATATATAACATCTTCAAGAACCCCTGTAACATCCTCTGAACACCAAGAAAACAAGTGTAGTTTTTGGCTAAGGAAAGAAATCAACTTTTACAAAAAAGGGACAAATTTACACCGATCTTTAAGACTGTACCCTTAGAAAAATCATAACTTTCACAATTCTCATTTGTAAGCAATAATCCTAGAGTCTCCCTAGGATCATCTGCAGGCTTCGATCCCGGGGTCGACCCTACTAAATGCTAATCTCTTGCATCGACCATATCTTTATCTGGTTTTGTCGCTAACACTGCTCGGTAACATTCTCTTGCTGTCCACTGCCTGCTTCTGACTATACCGATGTTATTTTCTACCACGTACTTCACACACTAGTGAATCATAGAAGTTACTGTATGCATCCTCGATAACCAAGATCTACGGATAATCACGTTATGCGACGTGGGGGAATCTACCACTACAAACAGTACTGTTACTTCATTTTTGAAAGGTTCTCGACCTAGTTGGACCACACCTTCAAATTCTCCAACCACTTCTGCAGATGCTCCCGAGAAACCAACAATAGTCCAATCTGATTTAACAATTACCGACGACTTCTTAAATTTTGAAAAGGTTGATAAGAAGATGATGTTTTACAAACTTCCAGTATAAACTAATATCATTCGAACCTCTTCACCAACAGTTGCCGCTATGATCACTACTGCGTCTTCATGAGGTCCGCCAATGTCTTTCATATCATCATCGTCAAAACATAGGATGGGAGACGGGTTTTGATATAAATGTGGCTAGGTCCTTGCTTCTAACTGTGTAGTCATATTGACCACATGCCTTTTCCGAGAAGAATTAGTGATCCCCGCCATTGAATCACCATCGAAAATAGTCAAAGATTCAAAAAACTTGCACAAATCACTCACATTTTCTCGTACTGCAGGAACTATTTCTTCAGTCACTCCGATCACATTTCTATCATGGTCGGGGTCCAAGTATTCAGTGGATATGCCAAATAGATCCGTGACCTCAGAAATCATTAAAGTAGTTTCTTGCTTTGGCATTGTCACTATTTCTTTAGACGCCCTACTTTGCTTAACTTGCTTTTTCACATAGTCTGTCAATTTCCCGTTGTTAAATAGCATTTGTACCTCTTTCTTTAACGCGTTGCAATTTTTGATGTCGTGCCCCACATCCTCATGATACCGACAATATCAGTTATTCCGGCTCTTGCGAGGAGTTTCAATTGGAAAAAGGTTTTCGAAAATTTACGTTAATCTTCGATTTGTCAAAAATAGTTGTAACACACTCGGTTAAATCAGTATAATGGGCAGGTCGAACCCATTTATTTGATATGGGTCGATACGAATTCACTTGGTTGTTGTTCCGTACTTTCTGCGTCGGAGTCCCCGACCCTTTCCCGTTCGATTGCTGTGTTGTCGGTGCCAAAGTTGTTATTGGTTGTGGTTAAGAAACTGAAATTATCTTTTCCAAATTATGTTGATATGATACCACCGATGCTTGCGCAATTTGCTGGATTTGAGCTGCCAATTCAGACGTTGCAGTCTTTTCAATTAGGATATGCTTTTCCACTTGAGCTAATAAGGCTGAGAAAGTAAAAGCTTGATTTTTTGCTACAGCTTCTTCATAGGACCGGGCAAAAAACCCAACCTATAACCAGTTAAAGCCACACTCTCATTACAATAATCAAGATCGGTTTTTGCATCTACAAAGCGTCGGGTGCAGTCCCTCAAACTTTCCTCGGCCCTTTGTCGAAAATTCACGATTGTGTCAACATTTGCTCGGAAGTTTTTGCTTCCTATAAATTGTTGTCTAAACATCATCCAGAACATGCCAAAGTTTTTAATACATCCACGAGGCAACCAATTATAATATTTTGACGCTCGATCCTTAAACGTCATCGAAAAAGCTCGGCAGATTAACTTATCATCATTATCAAAACTTAACATGAAGCTCTTGAAAGCTTCCAAATGGCTATCAGGGTCTTTTTTCCCATATTATTTTTCTAGCTTAGAAATATCAAATCGTTTCGGGAGATTTCCCGACAAAATCTCATCCGAGAGGGGAGATGACCTCCATTTATGCCCGAACCCGAAAGCTCCACTACCTAACCCTTATGCATGGGCTGCGTATAGCCCTTCTTCAAGTGGGTTAGCAAACTGGCTTCCGATCCTATACCCCGTAAGTTTGACTCCCCGATGGAAACTGAAAATGTGGGATGTTGAGCTACTCTCTATTAACTGTTATCGCCCCTTCCTTTTCCATAGAAATAGGAGTTACTTTATCGACGCTATCTCCTAGAGGTTTTGTTATTTTCGCTCGACGCGACTTACGTCTTTGAATTTTTCGCTCCTGAATAATTGTTTTGTCCCTTCTAAATCATCGGGCTTCCCGATTTAGAGAAGATGATTCATACAGGTTTTCCTCGGTCGAATACTCATATTCTCACTTGTGTTGCAGTCCAGACTTTTTCCTCAACATATCATCGTGCTTTCGCACTCGAGTTCTGCCCTTATAAAAATCAGCCTCGTCACGATTAATAGCACAATCATCCTTGGTGAGGATAAAAGTAGCCTGAGGGTAGGCTGGTAATTTCACACGGAGTTTTAAGGCGGTGTGAGGGTGTTTCACGGTGATGTGAGGGTGTTTAAGGGTGTTTCAAAGTGCTTTTAATGTGGAGAGAGAATTAAGCAGCTTGGCAGCAGTTAATTTTTCTTACCAGAAGTTAATGCTGGTGGTTGAGTATTTATAGCAGGTTATTTGGGCCCTTATGGGCTTTCTGGTCAAGTTTAATGGACCCGGGTCATGTTTAAAGACCCATGAGTTCTAAGCAAGAGGACAGGCAGCTTAGTCAAGAAGTGTTTAAGTTTTTTAGTACTTTAGTCATAGTTCGAACTGCCTTAGGCTCACATTGGTTCGAAGAGATCTGTCCGGTCCAAAAGTTCTATCCGATTTCCGGAGAGAATTACACTGATCTGCCCTTCCGGGGAGCATTCCGAATTCGGACTCATCAGGAGCCCCTTTTTTAGATGTTTGAACAAGTGTCCTTGTCAAATAACTGAAAAACAGTCCGATTTTAGGAAGTGGTTCTTCAATCCGGAGAGAGTTGTGGACAAATCCGGACAGACCGAATCGTTACGAATTCTAAACGGTTCTTGCCAGAGTTAGTGGGACACGTGTCATTCTCTGATTGGTCACTTTAGCCGTTTTTTCACCTTGATCTTCGCACCACTTTCTCGAACAAGTTACCTCTTTTAAATGCCATTAATGACATCAGCGCCGTCTTTTAATCATTGCCCAACTTTTCGGATTCTCCTAGGAATCAACTCCTTTTTTCACTTTTACTATAAATTCTAATTCACTTTTCACTATCTCATTATCTCTTTCAAATTTTACTCTGCCATTTTTACTCAGAGCTTTATCTCTCTAGAATCTTCAAAACTTTCTTGGCTGTTTATGTTTACAGCAAGGACAGCACTAATCAAGGGTGGCTGGCTTAACCTCTCTGAATTGGAGAAAGCTCAAAGAGTTGAGAAGGAAAAAAGGCTTGCAGCAGGGCTTCCAGCGTCGCCTGTTGAGAAACCAGCCCCTTCAATTAAAGAATCTGACAGAGGTTCATCTTCTTCTAAAGGTACAAAACCTAAAAAACTCTTTCAATCAACACTCTCCCCCATAGTATCTGGTTCTTCAGTTCAAGAGTCGATCCCTATTGTTGAACCGGGGGTCACTGCCACAAGTGTTAGGAAGAAACCCTCTTTCATTGCTATGGGGTCTGATTCTGACCACTCACCGGACAAATTGATCATGAAAAGGCCAAGTAGGTTGGTTAAAGGACTCTCCTCTAAAAACACACCCTCGAAATCGGGGGCTAAAAATAATGAATCAGGGTCTGGGGCAACTATAAGGGCTCCCCGGGAGAGGCCGTCAGGATTGGAGGCCAGCAGCCCACTACCCCCCAAGGAAACTTCTACCTCAGAAACTCAAATTGAGGTAAGAAGTCGAATATACACGGACAGCCAACAGTCCGGAGGATCAGCTCTGCCAAGCCTCAATCCTCCCCGGACCATTTCTACTGAAGCTCCCCCAACAATCATGGAGGAGAGGATGGAGGACTCCACTGAGGAGGTTAGATTTGAGTCCGAGTCCTCCGGACAGGCTGAAACTGCTATCGTTGTTGCCAAGAAGGGCAAAGAAGACTTGTATCTAAGGCGTCCGGACCTGCCGGAGAGCCTTGAAGGGAGAGTGGGACCATGCTTCCATAAGGTGGAGTTCAAGTATCTTTTGGCTTTGTTGAAACCCAAGTACGCGTTCATTCACACTTCAGATCTGGGCAGATTGCGCACCAAGTGGGGAATCCCTGAGAACGTAAAGATAAGGATTCCTATCGATCCGGAGACCCCGATGGATTGCAAAAGGAATGAGATAGTCTTCTTCACGGAGCTATTCAACTGGGGACTCAGGTTCCCACTGGACCCGGAGATAGTGCGCTATTTCCACTTGGTCAAGCTCTGCCCGTAACAGCTAAGCCCTAACGGTTGGTTTACCTTGATGTCATGTATTATGGCGTCTAGGTTATCTGGAATCCCTCTTCCTATGGAAGAGTTTGCAGCTGTGGCCAACTTGTGCAAACATCATCAGTTCCCCTTCTACCATTTCAACATGGGGAACGATCTTAAAGCTGTTGACGATCTCCTGGAGTCGGAGAGCAAGTGGAGAAGCCAATTCTTATTTGTCAGTGGCTCATGGGAGAATGGCAAGAAAATCAAGACCGAAGAGAACCCAAGCCTCCTCAGGAGTAGGTGGAGGAGTGACCGTAAGCTTCTCATCTTAACTCTCTGTTCGAATTTCCCTTTTCTTTCAAGTTTATGCTAATTAGTTTCTCTTTTGTTTTATCAGAGCTGCCAAAGGAGTTCGGAGACTATCTGAAGGCCGGACAGGTCACCTGTGGCAAAATCAACGCTTGGGCCGCAGAGAACTGGAAGAATCGGTTCCATAACGCCTTCAAGGCTGGGAACTTAGCAAGGTCTCACCTATGGAACACTACAGGTCGAAGAGACCTAACTTGGGAGGAGCTCTCCACACAACCTGATGAAGACATCGTGCTGAGAAGATCTCACGAACTGGATGGGACTCTCTTCCTTCCTGCCCGGGCCAAAGCCCCAAGTAAAATGAAGGGCAAGAAGAAGAAAGGCAGGAAAGCGGTAGAGGATACTGAGAAAGAGGCCCCAACAGACTCAGAGGTGCCAGCCCAGGCTCAAGTTGATGCAAACCTTCTACAAGTGGTAGAGCAGGAGAGCAAGAAACAAGGAGTGAATCCCCCAAAACCTTCAAGGGCTTCCAAACGGACTCGTAAGCAAGCAAGTGACAGTGCTGACAGGGAAGTCAAAAAGAAAAAGACTTCCCAAGGAGAAGAGCTCGCTCTCCGGGATCCGGAGCCCACTTTCCCAACCGATCCGACGTTAGCCGAAGAGATCCCAGGGAATCTTAATGAAGGGATTCCAATGGAATTCCATACTGATGAGATTGAAAGGGGAGAGATTAACATGGATGAAGTGGACATCACCGGTCTAGGTGCTCTAGGTGATTATTTCCTTGGCCTGTCCAGAGATGAGTTCGCAGGGCCATATGTTCCCCCAAGTAGTTCCAACACAGTGAATTTCAATGGTAGGACTTTTATGGTTTCCAGTGAGAGGGACGTTATAGCCCATTCTCTTCTTAGCAACGTGCAGCCAGTACTTACTTTGGAAAGGCAAGTCCGAAGTCAGGCAAACACCATCAAAGAACTCACGTCTGAGAAGAAGAAGCTGTCCGATGACCTCCAGACTGCTGCCACTAAGATTGATTTGCTTAAAGAGGCAAATGAGCAGCTAAAGAAGAATCAAGATGAAGGCAAGACAAAAGTTGCTTCTTTGGAAGAGATCGTAAAAGACCTCCGGGCTAAGGTGTCCGGACTGGAGACGGACCTGACAGCCTCAAGAGGAGAAGCTGCAGCAAAAGAGAAGCTTGTCACCAACCTGACCACTGACAAACTTGCTTTGGAGAATGCAGTGACTCAGGCTGTTGAAGAGAAAGCTGCTCTGGTGAAGGATCAAGAGGCCATGATCAAGGCCAAGATTAATGCTTATGCCAAGGAGATGATACAGAGTGAAGAATTAATGATTGAAAAAGTGAAGTCTGATATGGTCCTCCTGTTTCACGAGAAATTCCCGAAGAGGAGACTAGGGGACTTATGGCGCTATGTAGATGACGATGATCTCCCATACTGGACCATGGTTGATGAGGGGTACTCCAGTGAGTCCTCATCTGGTGATGAAGAGGAAACCGGAGAGAGTCCAGGTGAGGAAGAGATTGACCCCAAGGGTAAGAAAATTGTCGAGGAGAAGAGCGACATCAAAGGCAAGAAAGCAGATGAGGGTGAGCCATCTTCAAAGGCTCAACCTTAATTTATAATTTGTTTTGTTTATCTTTTGTTTGAACTAAAGTCCTTGGAAGGCCAAGGCACCTTTTTTGTGATGGTGTCCGTATTATTCGGACAGATTTTTGTACTGTGCCCAAACTTACTCAAAAAGTCCTTGGAAGGCCAAGACAACTTTAAGTTGTTGAATGAATGCTTTTATTTTACTCAACCATCTTCTTCTTTTATTACTTGTCTTACTTTAGACAGCTAGAATTTAAGTAGCTTTGAGCTATTGTATTGTGAGAGTATTTAGTTTCTCTGGCTAGAATTTAAGTAGCCCTTAGACCTTTCAGTCCGGGTAGTATGACAAGCAACAGAATTTTGCAAAAACTTAGAAAATTATTGAAGAAGGCATCAAGTTTTATTGAAAGCTCTCCGTGCCACCGAAGAGGGGAAGGTATGCCCCCAAATATTTACATGGATGTTTAAACAAGTAAATATTTACACAAGTTTTATTCCAAGTACATTCGTAGGTGTTCAATATTCCAAGGGTGAGTTAAAACCCTGCCATCTTTGTCTTCCAACCAGTATGTCCCAGGCTTGATTCTTTCAACCACAGTATATGGACCCTCCCAAGTTGGGGCCAGCTTTCCGAAGAGCTTTTCCTTGGTATGCAAGAAAAATTTCCTCAATACTTTATCTCCTGGTTGAAAGCCCCTTCTTTTAACTTTAGAAGCAAACCGGCTTCTCATCAAGCCCTGATAGTGTGCCATTCTAAGATGAGCTTTAACTCATCTTTCTTCAATCAAATCAAGCTGATTTCTAACTGCCATCTCATTAGCCTGCCCGGAGAAATTATGAACACGAAAGGAGGGGAGTGTCTTTTCTATGGGAGCTACTGCATCCATTCCATAGACCAAGGCAAAAGGGGATTCTTGTGTTGCAGCCCCAGGTGTTGTCCGGTAGGCCCATAAGACTTCTTGTAGATAACTAGGCCACTTTCCAGCAGCTCCTTCTAAGTTTTTCTTTAAGCCGGAGAGAATTGTTCTATTAGCCACTTCAACTTGCCCATTGGCTTGAGGGTGGAAAGGTGAAGAAAAGCAATGCTGAATACCTCTTGAGGCACAGAAGCTCTCCATCTCTCTATTATCAAACTGTGGCCCATTGTCTGTTGTTATTTTCTGGGGGACACCAAATCTGCAACATATGTTGGATAGAATGAATTTTATAACAGCTTTTGATGTTGTCCCTGCCAAGGGGGTTGCTTCTATCCACTTCGAGAAGTAGTCAATGGCTACAATTATGGTTTTACGCCCTCCGGACGCCACAGGGAGAGGCCCAACTAAGTCCAATCCCCATCGAGCAAAATGGATGGGATCAGAAATTGATTCCAAAGGAATGGCTGGTACATGAATTTCATTGCTGTACCTCTGGCATGGGTCACACCTCCTTACCAGCTCCTTAGCATCTTTCATTATTGATGGCCAATAATATCCGGAGAGAAGCACTCTTCTTGTTAAAGCTCTAAATCCACAATGGGTTGATCCCTCACCATCATGCAATTCGGAGAGAACCATTTGTGACTCATGATCCCCTAAACAGCGTAGGAGAGGTTTGCTATAGGACTTTTTGTACAAGATTTCTCTAATCATAATGAAACCACGAGCCCTGTGTTTCAACGTTCTGGCTTGTGATTTATCCAAGGGCACGATGCCATCGGACATATATTGCATAAGAGGAGACCTCCAGTCTTGAGGCCGGTTTACTTGTATTTCAAAGACTTCCTCTTTTTCACCTTCATCAAGTTGAATAGAAGGGCTTTCAAGCACATGGATCCATGGATAGGACTCCGTATATGCTATCGTTGCCAATGAGTCTGCTAGCTCATTCTCTGTCCGGGGAATGTGCTCATAGACAACAGCTTTAAACTTTGACGCTTCATTTTTGAGGAGGTGTAAATACTTGACCAATTGCTCCTTTCTAGCTTCTGATAGGCCCAAGGCATGGTGGACTAGCAACTGGGAGTCACTTAGTAGCTTGACCCTTTTAGCTCCACAAATGTAGGCCAATTTCAACCCAGCTATCGCTGCTTCGTATTCGGACTCATTATTGGATGCCCTGAAAGCAAAACAAATAGCTTGGAACATGTTGTCCCCATATGGGGAAGTGAGACATATTCTGCCCCAGATCCCATGGTACTGGATCCTCCGTCTGTTCGGACAATCCACACTTTTTTGTCTTTTGAATCAGTAGGCTGCTCCGAATCCCTGTCAGAATGGAATTCAACCAGAAAATCAGCCACAACTTGAGCTTTTACTACTGTTCGGGGAGCAAAGTCTATGTCAAAGTCCCCCAACTCTACTGACCACTTTGTCATTCTGCTCGAAATGTCTGCTTTTTGAAGGACAGTTTTTAAAGGGAAAGACGTTCGGACAATGATAGGATGAGCTTGGAAGTAGGGCCTCATTTTTCTTGCAGCTATCACCAAGGCTAATGCCAGTTTTTCGAGTTTCAAGTAACGCCTTTCAGCATCAATCAAGCTTTTGGTGATGTAGTACACTGGGTGAGGATGCCCATCAACTCCCTCACTAGCACAGCACTGACGGCACAATTTGAAACGGCCAGATATACAAAGAGGGTCTCCCCATCAACTGGTTTGAACAAAGTCTTGGGAGAGGAAAGATGTTTCTTGATTTCATTAAATGCTTCATTACACTGGGGTGTCCATTCAAACCCCTTTGCACCCTTCAAGGTCTGAAAAAATGGAGCACACTTGTCCGAAGACCTGGAGATGAATCTGTTCAAGGCAGCCAATCTCCCCGTTAATCGCTGTACTTCTTTAATATTTCGAGGAGGCTCCATTTGGAACAAAGCATTGAGTTGGTCCGGGTCGGGCTGTATTCCATGCTCACTTATGATATACCCTAAGAACTTCCCGGACTGCACTCCGAACACACACTTTTCAGGGTTTAGTTTCAAATTCACTTTGGCCAAGTTGGCAAAAGTCTCTTGGAGGTCGGACAAGTGCAGCTGCTTATCCATGCTTTTCACCATCATATCATCTATGTAAACCTCCATATTTCTTCCAATTTGATCAGCAAATTCCTTATTGACTAACCTTTGATAAGTAGCCCCAGCATTTTTTCAAACCAAAGGGCATCACCTTGTAGCAGTGTAAACCTCTATCAGTGACAAATGTGGTATGCTCTTGATCTTTTGGATCCACTTGGATCTGATTGTACCCGGAGAAGGCATCCATAAAGGAGAGTAGCTTGTTCCCAGAAGTAGAGTCTACTAACTGATCTATCCGGGGAACCGGATACAAGTCTTTTGGGCAAGCTCGATTGAGGTCTATGAAGTCAATGCACATACGCCATTTACCATTCTTCTTTTTTACCAAGCCAGGATTGGCTGTCCACAAAGGGTATCGCGATTCTTTAATGTGCCCCATCTTTGTGAGTCTGTCAACCTCTTGTACAATGACATCAGCCTTTTCTTTTGAGAAAGCTCTTCTTTTTTAACCACTGGTGCCACATCTCTCCGGACAGATAAGTGATGGGAAATCACCTCTGATGGAACTCCAGTAACATCAGCGTTGCACCAAGCAAAAACATGCTGATGGTCTTTCAAGAATTTCAACATTCCTTCTTTCAGTATTGGTGGCATTTTGGACCCTATCTTAACGCTTTTTCCTTTTTCCAAGCAGTGTGTCTCAACCTCTTCAATCGGAATCAACACCCCAGGGGTCTCTCTGGGGTCATCAATTTCACCCTCACCCCCAGAAAGGCCCTCAAACTGCTATTGATCGTTTATACGGACTGCCCCCAGCGTTCGTGGAGCCAAGGTAGTGGCATAGCATTCTCTTGCAACCTTTTGGCTGCTCCGGACAACCCCAACCTGTCCCTGAACAACATACTTTAGACATTGATGGACTGTCGAAGCCACTGCATGCATCCTAGAGAGCCAAGACCTCCCTAGAATAGCATTATAACAGGTGGGACAATCCACCACAATGAAGAGTATTCTAACCATTTTCTTGAAAGGGCCCCTGCCCAACAACACTTCTTCTTCAAACTCCCCGATCACATCGGCTGAGCTGCCCGTGAAGCCCACGATTGATCTGTCCGACTTTTGAATCACAGCTGGATTTCTCATTTTCTTGTAAGTGTTTAGAAATAGGATATTGACAGAGCTTCCAGTATCCACCAAAATTCGCCTTATCTCATTGCTCCCTATAGATGCTCCTATGACAACAGCATCCTCATGAGGGCCAGCAATATCTCTCAAATCATCCTCATCGAAGACTATGAATGGGAACGAGTTTGGAGATTGATAGGATGTCATGCCCCCTTCTAGTTGGGAGGCCAAATTATGAACATGTCTTTTTCTTGATGAAGTGGTAGGAGCCGTTACAGTGTCCCCTCCGAAAATTGTCAGCGACTCAAAGAATTTAATGAGCCCGGAGACCGATCTAGAACGCTCCTCTATAGCTCCCACTTTGTTCCTTGTTGGATCAGGATCCAAGTACTCAGACTCTACATCAAACCTTTTAACTATTACCATAGCCCCCTCCGGGGCAGCGTTGCTTGGACCAACCCTATGAGTGTTGTCAGGCCTGTTGCCTCCTCTCCTTTTAACGTATGCACCCAACTTCCCTCTTTAAATCAAGTTTTGTACCTTTTGTTTCAATGCTATGCAATCATCGGTGGTATGGCCAATATCATTATGGTATTGGCAAAAGGAATTATTTCGATGTTCTCTGGGAGACTGCAAGGTCGCCGGTCTCCGGTAGTGTACTTCATCTTTTGTTTTATCGAAAATGGTTGCCACACTTTCTTTGAGCTCTGCAAACCACTCCGGTTGGACCCATGGCCCTCTTTTGTTTCTAGACTGTTGGCTTTGTGCAGGAGCAGCTGGTTGAGACTGAGCTTTTCCCCTTCCATGCCCCTGTCCGGTTTCTCTTGCTTTGTTCCCGGACTGGTTTTGATTTGGAGTTGGTGCCACCGGGGTGGACCTCACTTGTCTGTGCACCCTGGTCTTTTTCGTTTCATCAACATTTATTTGCTTGCCAACTTGGTTCAGCAATCCTCCCCAGGTCATGGCTTTCTTCCTGGTCACCGAATCGGCCAGGTTGCCTGGGTTCAAACCTTGTCTCAGGGATGCTATTGCTACCTGTTCAAAGCAATCAGCCAACCCATTTTTTGTGTTTACAAAACGACTTATGTACTCTTTTAATGATTCGTTTGGTTCCTGGGCACAATGGATTATGGTATCTCCATTACCCTTCAGCTCCTTACTCCCCACAAACTGCCTTCGAAAGGCCACCCAAAAAGTATCAAAGTCTTTAATACAACCATGAGGCAGGCTGTTGTACCATTTCAGAGCACTCCCCGTAAAAGACTGGGAGAATGCCCTATAGAGTAGTTTATCATCATCATCAAAGTTCATCATGAAGTTCTTGAATTGCTCCAGATGATTGTCCGGATCAGTACTACCATCATACTTCTCCATCTTTGTGCTGTCAAACCTCTTGGGGAGGTTCCCGGACAGGATTTTAGAAGACAGTGGAGACTGCCTCCAATTCCTTCCACGACTGAACACGGTATCCTCATTAGGAGTTGCAAAGATACATGGCTCATCATGGAAGGCAAAAGGATCCATCAGCATCTGGTCTACATGCCTCCGGTTGTAAAAATGACCCTTTTCCAATATGCCTCTTCATTCTTCCATGGCCATCTCTTTTTCTGGAATACTTTTTAACTTGCTTTTGTTTCTTCTTGGTTCGTCCCTCATCACTGCTAGAGGACAAGGACTTTTCATTTCCCTCACTGTCCGAAGAGTTGTCCGAAGACTCTGAACTTGAGTCAGAACTCTCCACAGGCTTGGACCGGTGAGAATTTTCAGAGCTTGCATGCGTCTTCTTAGTGCTCACATGAGTTTTGGAAACCTCATGCTCTCTTGGGTTATCGGTGTGGTGAGCAGCTGATGCTTTGGATTTCTCTTTCACGCCCATCTTGGCCTTTTCAGCCCTCAGATCTTCTATCTCAAGTTTTAACCTGTCGCGCTCTTGGACAGTATACTCATCGTTCTCTTCCACCACTTCGAGCAAAGCTGGTGGAAGCTCTGGATTATCCGGATTCATTCGGACAGAATATCTTTACTTGGTTTCGAATACTTGATTCAGGCACCGTCGCCTCCCACTGTGGTCGCCAATTTGGTGAGGATAAAAGTAGCCTGAGGGTAGGCTGGTAATTTCACACGGAATTTTAAGGCAGTGTGAGGGTGTTTCACGGTGATGTGAGGGTGTTTAAGGGTGTTTCAAAGTGCTTTTAATGTGGAGAGAGAATTAAGCAGCTTGGCAGCAGTTAATTTTTCTTACTAGAAGTTAATGCTGGTGGTTGAGTATTTATAGCAGGTTATTTGGGCCCTTATGGGCTTTCGGGTTAAGTTTAATAGACCCGGGTCATGTTTAAAGACCCATGAGTTCTAAGCAAGAGGACAGGCAGCTTAGTCAAGAAGTGTTTAAGTTTTTTAGTACTTTAGTCATAGTTCGAACTGCCTTAGGCTCACATTGGTTCGAAGAGATCTGTCCGGTCCAAAAGTTCTGTCCGATTTCCGGAGAGAATTACACTGATCTGCCCTTCCGGGGAGCATTCCGAATTCGGACTCATCAATCCTCTTTACCATCTTCGCATGATCGTTCTCCTAAATACACTTGTTTTCTATGGTCCCTAATATTTACATGTAGGCCCTAATGTGATTTTCTAATTATCAATTAAACCCCATAATAATCTTGATATTTTATGCCCTTATCAATATCAGTCACACTATCATAACTAATCCTATGTTATATTTCACTTGCATAATCTGGTATGTTAATCTTCTCCTCCATATTCAATTTCAAAGCGGTAACTTTTAATCATTTTAACAAAAAAATCAAATGATTAAATTCAAACTCATTTTTTTAACATAAAACCTTTAACATCTCTAACATAATAATACAATCCCATACATATTATATCCAGCTCATGCCATCTACTCAACACATATTCAACAATAGCACCATCATTTTTAAAATTAGATAATAAATAAACTGTATACTCCATACCAAATCGGAAGATAATTAAAACACTTTATCTATGACATACCTACAAAAATAATAATAAACATAAGTTATTAACACTTCCAAAAAAACGGACACATATTTTTGTCCCGCCTTAATATATCTTTTACAAAATCATGAAAAAACATGATATAGTTTTTTATCCACATATATTGAAACATAACTAAACTTTAGTAGAAAATCCATGCTAACAAGCTTGTTAACATAAAAAAATATGTCATGCCTATAAGACTGAAACAAAAATTATAAAATCTATCCAGCCTTTCACAAAAAAGTAGGACAAATATTTTTAGGTAAACATAATATATTGTGGCTTGTTATATATTTTGAAAGGACAAAACATATTATGACACGATATTTTATCCACAAATATTGAATTTTTAACAGAAATTTAGCAGAAAAATCATGCTAACATGCTAATTAACATACAAAACGCGTCATGCCCTTTAATAACAAAATAAAAATTAACAAATACCATACTAATTTTCACAAAATACATGAAAAATGTAAATAGACAAACATAATTTGTCATGCCTTGTTATATCTTTTGGAAAGACGAGACAAATTCATGCTAACATGCTTATTAACATAAAAATCTATCATGCCTTTAATAATAAACAAAAATCTACAAAGTCTTTCATCTCTTTAACAACGAAACAAAAATCTAAAAAATCTATTATGTCTTTTACAAAAAAGGAGGATATATGTTTGTAGATAAACATGATATGTCTTGTCTTGTTATATCTTTTGAAAAGACATGACATATTATGACATGGTTAATTAGACACTAGCATTGAATCATAACTAAAATTTGGTTAAAAAATCATGTTAACACGCTTATTAATAAAAAAAGTATGTTATCCTTTAACAATGAAACAAAAGTCATTGTCTTTAAGTATGAAACAAAAAAATTAAAAAAAATCTATCATGCCTTTTATAAAAAAGCAAAACATTTGTTTGTAGTAAAACACAATCGCCTTATTACTAAAAAAGATAAAACATATTACGACATGGTTATTTAAGCATCAATGAGAACTAAAATTTGGTAGAAAAAATCATGCTAACATACTATTTACACACAAAATCTATCCGCCATTAACAAAACCGAAATATTATAAAACAAATTGTGCCTTTCATAAAAACAAAATATTTCATACATTTTAAAAAAACTATTGATAAAAACTACAAAAACTAAAAATGTTTTGCTAAAACATTATAAAAAAAACAGAAAAAATGAAACCTGCTAATCGCAAAATATGAAATCAAATAATGATAAACTTCAAAAAAATATGAAAGTAATATGAAAAACAAATCGAAAACATGAAATTAAATACCATAAACTAAAAAACAACACCAAAATCTTAAATATATATTCCAAAATTGTTAAGCCAGTATGAATAAAAAATTATGTTTGATTTTTATAAGTTTTTTTTAATTATTTGAATATATAAATTTTGTGAGTTAAAAATGATTTTATAGAACAAAGATCTCGCAACAAATATTATAACTATCCGAATTAATATACCAATCACCAAAACAGTGTAAAAATGTATTTTTAAAATATTAAAAATATATATTTTTTAATAATTTACATTTTTTATCGATTTTTTTCATCATATTTTTTTTATACTCCCAAAATTAAGAAATAATTACAATAATCTCATCCCAAAATGTTTGTCGTTTTAGGGTTAGGCGCATATATTAAGAAATACAATAATTACTTCTCTTTTTCATAAAAAGTAGAAATTGGTAAACGAGAACGACAAATATTTTGGGACAAAAAATATTTCCTAGAAAGACAAACATTTTTGGACGTAGGGTTATGTAAAGTGATAAATATACATGGTCATAATTCCAAACTAATATCTATTCTTTTTTTATATGTAAAGTGATAAATATACATTATCGTCATAATTCCAAACTAATATCGATATATATTAGGAATTATCGATTTAAGACCATAAAATTCATATTTATATATATGGTAATAAAAAAGGAAGAAGACATAAATAAAAAGGATTAGAATGTAGACACGATATGATATGATAACGTCGAAAAACGGATGTGTTCACTACAAAAATGATTACATCCTGTCAAACAAATATGCAATGTTTAGAGACAACGAGATGTTGACTCATCATCCATATCTGATCTTATTGGCGACCGCATACAAAAGCTTAGTAAATATTTTTTTCCTTTTTATAGAAATCAAAGATGGAATGATACAATTGATTACATCAATAAACATCAAAATCCCTACCTATCCTTCACATTTTCCCCATTGTGTAATCCATAGTATCTACAACGAAATCTGCAATATCAAACAATATATATTTAGATGATCATTTTTCAGATTCTATGATTAAGAAAACTTTGATTTGATGAAAAACATACCTGCATCTTCCTTTGTAAAGCACAAAGGAGGAGTGATTCTAAACACATTCCCATACATTCCACCCTTCCCAATCAAAACTCCCATTTCTACAATCAAACAAGTATCTTAATGCTTATTCTATATGACAAAGAAAAATGTATAATTAGAGAGCCAAAATACAAACCTTTCATTTGATCCATTACATGCAAAGTTTCGGCTTTGGCCGGAGTTTTAAGTTGACGATCAGTGACGAGTTCAACTCCCAGCATTAACCCTCTCCCCCTAACATCCCCGATTACTGTCCAAAACAAGTTCCATGTTAGTTCCGACAACACTATAATATCCAAAATGTTTGAATTCTTATTTCGGCGATAAGAAACCAAGAGTAAAGAAAGAAAGTTTACTTTCATATTTATCTTTGAGTTCGGTTAGTCTCTCTTTCATATACGATCCAACAGCAAACGCGTTTTCCTGGAGCTTCTCTTTTTCGATTACTTTTAGTACAGCATGCCCTGCTGTCGTACATAGAGGATTACCACCAAAAGTGTTGAAGTATGAGCGTTGCGTCAAGACCTTAGCGATCTCAGGTGTTGTCACCACAGCCCCAAGAGGAATACCGTTTCCAATGCCCTTAGCCATGGTCACGATATCAGGAATGACACCTTGGCTCTCGAATCCCCAGAAATTTCCTGTGCGAGCAAATCCGGACTGAACTTCATCTGCAATACACAGACCACCTGCTTTCCTTATGGAGCTGTAAACAGCAGGCAAGTAACCTGGGGCCAATTCTATGATGCCGCCCACTCCCTGTTACATGGATACAAATTTAGAAATATCTCCCAAATGAACAAATGGCAGATCTATAAGTCACGTAACAATATATGAAGATTTAAAGACAAGTAAAGATAGGTAACTAATTCTGTGCTTACCTGTATAGCTTCGGAAACGAAACCAGCAACACGGCCACAAGTTCCGAAATCGATGAGATCTTGGACATCTTTCGCGTACATCTCCCCATCTGAACCAAATACACCTCTATATGGGTCTGGGTTTATAGCGTGATGAGTTCCACTCTGTTGGTAAAAAGGTAATACAGATGAGAATGCTGGTAACTAGTGATTAACTCGAACCAAGTTTTGAGAAAATGTTTAATGACATAAAATTGATTAGTTCCTATATTCAACTCAGATTGTTCAAATACTTATTAAAATTTTGTCTAACTCAGATTAGCATATGATACAGACCAAACTCAGATGTCTTTGTTTTATTAGTTACACCTACTGGTAACTAACTTAACAAAACAAACACATGGTCAAATTTGATCATTCACAAGCGTTGTATAAGTTATTGGATAATGATCATAAACCAACCAGCAAATTCAGTCTACCAAACCTAAGTCGGTCAGATTTTAAAGTTCATATAAACATATCTATTTTAGTTATACTCAACAACTAATATACAAACTTTTGCCCATGAAAAACGTGCTATGATACAACAATGATAAGTCGAAGAAGTTCCCAGGACACTAAATTATTCATAAGAGCTGAGCTAGATAAGATGATATACTGGAGTTTTGTTTTTAATGATCACATGTCTTTGTCAAGTAGCTAAATGATTAAAACAAAACGTGGACCTCAATTGCTAAAAGACCTCTCACCTAACACGTCTCATCTGGAGGAACTTAATAAGTTTAAGGTAGCAAAGTTATATATATGGGGTTGATTTTTTTATAAAACTCAAACGAAGAAGATTAGAAATTCCAAACAATTGAAATTCCTATTTTAAGTTAATAAATGTGAAACATTCTCTTCTAAAACTACGCAGACCAGAATGATTTCTTTCTAACAAGTCGAAATACTATGAATTAATCAAATGACATAATCACTAGGATAGAACCAAACTAATCATACATTAAAATATAATCTTAATAATTTAGCTATTAATATGATTTCAAAACCAATAATGCGGTTCATGAACCCATCAATTCAAGGGGTACACTAAAAAAGCTTGAGCTTGAAAAACAGAACAAGAACAGAACATAAATAAAAAACACATCATACCTGTACAACGTTAAATTTCCAACAACTTTGGCCAGTAGTACCCATAGTCCCAGCTGCGTTGCCATGGTAAGCGTTTCTAAGCGACACGATATCATGATTCCCTGT
Source organism: Limnanthes douglasii subsp. nivea (assembly GCA_036936605.1). NCBI lineage: Eukaryota > Viridiplantae > Streptophyta > Magnoliopsida > Brassicales > Limnanthaceae > Limnanthes > Limnanthes douglasii. The sequence continues at coordinate 50,479,951 of JAUPFV010000003.1, forward strand.
GTATAATCTAGCCATCATCATAGCTAACTCATTTGCTTCGGTACCCGAATTCGTGAAAAAAACAACCTAACATAAAGTCAAACGTTTGATTAAAAAGCTACCTATACTAAAAAGAACGAAGCTCATCGATACTAACAGGTCTTGTCTTTTACCTTGAGGTCACCTGGGAACTTAGAGGCCAGAGCTTCGGAGAAATCAGCAATGGCGTTGTTATAGTAAAGCGTGCTTGAGTGCTGTAATCGTTTGAGTTGGCTTATTACGGCCTCGGTTATATCTGGATGACAGTGACCACAGCTCACCGTGGCAATACCTGCGAATGCATCGACATATCTACGACCCTTGTCGTCGAATAAGTACTGCATCTTTCCTTCAACAATGTTCAACTACAAAAATTACAAAAACAAACACAAGATTCCATACCAGTCAGAAAGTATAAAATAGCTTGTCTTGATCCTAACTCTAATGATAAGATTTTAATAATTTATTACAATAAAAATATAAAAATACAGATTGGTCGATGGTCGATGTATACTGAGCTATATGGCCCCACAGTGACATCATTTAACATTTTTTTTTCCATTTAATTACTACTACTACTACAATAATTTAAATTTATTACTCCTATATTCTTTAGAAAATTTATTACTACAAATCTACAATAACGATGAAATCGGAATCAGATTCTGGATTTTTGGAACGGTTCTACCAAAAAGGATTTGAATGAGATCAAGAGCAAGAATGATTAAATAATCAATCAATAAATCGATCAAAAGCATAAAACTATAATGCAAAAACGGTTACGATCGAGATTCGAGTATCGCGGACTCACAGGTTTATTGTATAAGTGAGGCATGGAGGGGCTAAGAAACTTCTTCCGCTTCTCGCCGATATCGTCGGCGGAAGGACCGGTGTACGGCTGAGGAGAATAATCGAATGAGGGCATTTTAGGAACAACAACGTCATTTTCATGGCAAGAAGAGGAGGCTTTCTGAGCCAGCTGAGAGACGCCACGTCGCAGAGGTGGACAGCTCTTTTCCAAAATTGCCCTTCCCGCCATGAATCTGTGCATTTTGTTGATCTAACAATCTCCCCTCTCAAAGAGTAATATGAATATGAAGAGAGGGAGAGAGAGTGTTTCTTTCGAGAGAGGAGATGAAAGGGAAGAACCAGAGAAGAGAAGATGAGACAGATGGAGGATGGTAAGATTTGCGTGAGCATGGGGGAGTTTATATATAGAGAAAAAATATTATGGTGACGTGTCGGGTAATACCGTGCGGTTCTCTAAGATACTGAAATGCCCTTCGATTTTCGTATATATTACTACCATACTTTTATTAACATTAATAATACTTTAACGAGTTCTAACTTGGAAGATATACTTGAATTTAGTAGTATCATTTTACCTCATTGTGTCATCATACTTTTAGACGCTAATTATTTTTATTTCATCGTACTACAGTAATATTCCCTTAAGATTATGTACATATATATAATTTTTTAAAAAAGAATTAATTAATATTTTAACTTTAAGATATAAACTAGAGATATAATTTAACGGTTAACTGTGAAAAATAAAAATAAAATGAACTGTTGCAATCGACATGATTAAAGGATGAGTAAGCAAAATTTATCAAGAAGAATGAAACCAACTATTCAAATCACATGATTAAAAGGTGAGCAAGCAATAATTGGCACATACAATATACTTCGGATTTTAGAACGAGTCTCTATTTTCTTTAAACCAGATCACTAAAGGTTTTGCCGACCACTAGGAGAACTACATCGGCCACAAACGAAGAAAATGTACTCCCTTTTATTCAATAGAAAATTTTCTATGTACGTGTTTTTGTTTTTCTTCCTACGTTTTATATTTTATTAAAAATTAAAAAAAATTAAAAAAAATTAAAAATGTGTTTCTTTAAGCTTATTGCACACTAGTTTTGTTTTAGTTTTTGTTTCGCTAAATCTCTCATTTTTAAAGGTTAGAGTTTAATCTCTTTTATTTTTCCACACTTATATTTTTGAGTTGTATTTTTATTATATGAGTGTCTTTTTTGAAATAGTTCGAGATGACGTCATCGATACTAGAGCTTTTAATTGTTCAGGATTAGCCTCTATCTTTTTTTCACTAATGATATATCCTAAAACTTTCGTGATCGTCATTTGTAAAACAATTATAGAAAATTTTAATATGAGATAATCTCTTCCATGTCCGAGAGCTATGTTTAGAGTAGTTTACCTGCAAACTTAGTATCTCTGAATCTGAGCCAAAGCTTGCATATAAGGTGTCTTGGATGTCAATTAGGTTTCTGACATTCGAGTGACCTTCATCAAAGGGTCTGCAAACATTAGACCAATTAGTCTCTAGTGAATTTTATAAGCCTCTTGAGTAGACACCTTAAGGAACTTGTTGAAGATTTTTTCCATGCTAGTAATAATGCTCTTAGGGAGATGCCGACTTTGTAGCCAATACATAGGGATGACCATTAAAATTGACTTAATTAAAGTAAGTCTACCACTAAATGAAAAATGCTTACCCTCCCACTCATTTATCTTGTTTCCAATTTTGTTAAGCATGAAGTCATAATTACTAGCCCTATTGTTAGTGTTTAGAGTAATACCTAAGTAGGTAGTAGGAAGGTTACTAGTATTGAAATCGGCTGAGCTAAGACCATTGATGAATATTAATACTGCAAACAATAAGACTAGAGGACAAATGATCCAATTGTATAATACTCTTTTGGTTTTGAAGTAGTCTTTAGCATCACTATTTATAATAATGGAAACATGAACAACACTAATCATTGATTCAATTAGTTTAACAAAACTTGAATCAAAACCAAAAGAATATAATACTTTGACGAGAAATGGTGATAAATTGGCAATTTTTCATATTGTAAATCTTTGTATTTTATAATTTATAAAACATTATCAACAAAAAATAAAATAAAAGCAAAATTTAAAATAAACTTGAAAATTTTAAACCAAATACCACGATAATAAAAAGCGTTTCTAAAGTAGCAATATTTGTTTTCGAATATAAAAATATATTTAAAAAAAACAACAACATAGTTTTATTTAATTTTTTAAAATAAAATTTATTGCCAAAAATTAGATCAGAAGCCTTGAGTTACATATGAATGAAATCCAACATTATGTATGTGTTTTATTCATACGTATTTGTTTACTTTTTTTAAAATATGTTATATATTTTTTATAATTAAAAATATTAAATAAATCGTATATAACAACATATATGTAATATATTATATTACGTATGATATCGAGTTTTTGTTTGTCGTTAGATTTTACCGCAAAAAGATTTCGATTTAGAATGAAATATGAATTTTTTTACCTATCCTTTTAATTAAAGGAGTCAAATAAAGTATAATACCAATAAATAACAATAGTCTTAAGAAGTTTTCCACGCTTATCCAATTCAAAGATGATCCACTTTAGATAATACCCAACCGACACCGCTAAATTAATATTATATAAAATCATATAAATATTTAATATTATTTATCAAATTTTAAATTAAAGTTATTAATATTAGTATATGCAATACCAAAACCATAAATTATTTTCTAATATATACTATATATTTTATATATTTTGAAAAATATTATTTTACATTTAAACATTAAAATTGATTTTTCAATTTCTTTCTTTTAATTTTTTTTCAAAGCTTATCCAACATTCACTTTGATTTTTCAATTTATATTTTTTCAATTTTTCTTTCAAGGTCTAATAATAATATTATTAATTGATTTTGTTTTAAAAAATTACTAACATATACCAAAATCATATATTAATTATTAATTAGATAACAAAATATCTGATATTTAACCCTATTTTCGCCATGTCGTTCTAGCGTTTCTGTTATACTCATTCAAGAACATATTGATACATACTTTACAAATAAGTTTCGTAAATAGTAAATTCATAATCTATCTTTTATTTCTTTTTATTTTACATTAAAGAGAAATTAGATTCTTAGTTAAACGGTATTTTCTAACAAGTGGTATCCGAGCCGCATTTGATTCCTCTTCAAATATGAATATGAATTGTATAATTAAGTATCCAAATTCAATTAATAAATTTATCTTCTTTAATTGATTAGGCTGGAGAATTACTCATCCATTTTTTTTAATTTATTGATTTCTTCCTATAGTCATATACATGAATTAGGTGATAGAGAACATCAAATCACATGTTAAGAACTAATTTATGTATAAAATATTTTTTGAAACAATTTCAGGACGAAACTCAAATTCAGAAAATTGTTTAATCAAAAATCCAGGCATGATCATCAGATTACCATTTTGAATAATCGAATGATTCAGACCCATAATTGTAGTAGATATAATTTAGTTTTTGTATTCTTCTTTATTGGGATGCTTACGAGTGAGGTTGTTGTATATAACCCATGTAGAGGTGCAACCAACCGTTTCAAATATTTAATATATCATATTGATGCACGTAGACCTAAAATTCTGTTTAGTGCAATTATGTATATATATATATATATGTATGTATGATGGAACACCATGTTTCTAATACGATATTTAGCAAGTTTTACACGTTTATGCTATCTGTTTATTCAAATATTTGTCATGTTTTGGTGTTGTACTATTTTTTAGGGGTTCACAGTTATGCGACCCCGTTATGTGCGCATTAGAAAACATATAGAATTGAGAATGTATGGTCACATAATGTGATGTAATTACCCACTGCTGCTGGCACTTGCACTATGGGAGGTACGAAGTAATGACTTACATGTCCATAAATTATTTGTTTTAGGTATATGGAGTTTTGATTGATATTCATCTCTTTACAGAGATTTAAGCACTACATGGGATATATCACATTATTGAATTACTCGAGGCGCTCAAAGTGTACTGTGGTACGATAAATTTAGATCTTATCTGGTGTGGTTTATTTTAAGCTGAGGGTAATTTTGTCAAGTATTTTGGAGAGTTTTAAGAGTATTAAATGTTTGGGTGTTTTGTAGTGAGAGAATTAAACTGCCTAGTTGTATTAAATGTTCATTACCCTCATTAATGAAAGTAGTTGGGTTATTAATACCCTTCATTATGGACCCATGGGCTTTCGGGTCAAGTTATGAACCTTTGTCAAGTTTAAGGACCTATTTACTTAATAAGCTGATTAACACTTAGCTTAGTAAAAAAGGTGTTTAGTTATTTAATACTTTTGTCCTTTCCGGATAGTTAAGTGGGAATTTATTGTCCGAATTACCCCTATCAGGATTTCTCAGTGAGTAGTGGTGAACAAATCCGGACTCATCAGTAGCCCTTTTTTAGGCTTTGTCAAAAATCTTCGGCAGGACTAAAAAACTCATTTAGTCAGTAACAATATTTTCCGACCCGTTCGTGTGCTTGGTTCGAGGTTTATCCGAACTGATTTCTTCTCAGAATTCTAAGAGTTTTTCTTTGGATCGTGGGACACGTGTCGTATCTTGATTTGACCTACTAACGGTTTTCTCCCTAAAACAACGCTCTCACTAAGCCTGAAAAGTAACCTCTATATTTTATGCTTCCTACGCCAGCGCCATTTTCAATCATTGCTTGAATCTTTTTGTCTTCTCCTAGGTATCAGTAGCTTTTTCCCTTACTAATACATATAAATCATTTTCTTTCACCATTTCACCATCTTCATCATTCTACAAATCTTTTTCAGAGCTTTCACATTTTCTTTCAAAACTTTTCTTGGATAGTTTTATGTTCACAGCGAGAAACGCTCTTGTAAACGGCGGTTGGTTGAATCTTTCTGAACTAGAGAAGGCGAAGAAAGTTGAACGAGAGAGACGCATTACTGCTGGTCTTCTAGTCTCTCCAAGCGATAAGTCTGATAAACCATCTTTAGAGGCTGATCAAGGATCGTCTTCTACCAAAAGTCCAAAACCTAAACGTCTATTCAAGCCAAGCCTTTCGCCAATCCCATCAGGCTCCTCTGTTCAGGAGTCTCAACCTTCTACTTTCTAAGAGAAAGAGATATCAAGCGTTAGGAAACCCTCTCCGTTTATAGCCATTGGATCTGACATCGAAAAGTCCCCAGAGAAAACCAATCATCGCCGGACAACATGCTTGGTGAAAGGCCAAGCGAGTGGCTCTCAATCAAAGTCCTTCAAGCCGAGGGTCTCTAAGTTGGCAAGTAAAGACAAACCCTCCAGATTAGAGATTTCCATAAGAGCTCCTCCAAATAAACCCTCCGGATCAGAGGCATTGGAAGTGGCTTCTCACACCAAGTCCTCCGGAGCTAAGCCCCAACCGGACACCAAACCTCTAGAAGAAACTGGTGCTCAACCATCCGGATAGACCATTGAGCCACAAGCTGACACTCTTCCATCCTTAACAACTGACAAACCTTCCACAATGATGGAAGAAGTGATGACAGATAGTATCGAAGAGGCCTCCTTCGAGACTGAAGCCTCTGGGAAAACTGAGGACGCTGCCTCTAACAGAAAAGGGAAAGGCAAAGTGAAGGTGGGACTGGCTCATCCGGAGCTACCAGAGTGCTTGGAGGGCAAGGTGGGACTTTTCTTTCAGAAGGTCAACGTAAAGTATTTGTTGGCCATGCATAACATCAACTACGTTTATACTCACACCGCTGAGCTGAGCCAGATCCGAACTAAGTGAGGGATCCCATAATCAGTGAAGGTGAGAATACCAGTCACACCGGAGACTCCGATGGACTGCAAGCTCAATGAGATTGTCATTTACACCGAGCTGTTCAACCGGGGGCTTAGATTCCCCTTAGACCCAGAAATCGTCAAGTATTTTCACCTGATCAAGCTTTGTCCAAGCCGGTTAAGTTTCTTGCTTGTATAATATCATCGAGGCTGTCCGGCATCCCTCTCCCCATAAAGAAATTCGCTGCTGTGGCCAGCATGTGTAAACATCATCACATCCCATTCTACCACTATAACATGAGAGATAACTTTAAAGTGGTGGATGATTTGTTTGAATCAGATAAGAACTGGAAAAATCAGTTCCTATTCATCAGTGGGACATGGGAGAATGAGAGAAAAATCAAGGCTAAGTTTAACCCTAGCATGCTTACAAGCAGGTGGAAGAGCACAAGTAAGTATTCAGTTTTGTTTTTCATTTTCTCTTTCTTAATTTTACAAACATTCCACTCATGAATCACCCATTTTCCCTTGTCAGTATTACCGAAGGAGTTCATCGGTTATCTAGAGGGGGGGAGACCATATGTGCCAAAATGAATGCATGGGCTGCTGAACGTTGGGGAACGCTTTCCATAACTGTTTCACTTCTGGAAACTTGGTGAGATCTCACTAATGGAATACCATGGGCCGGAGAGATCTCACCTGGGAGGAATTGACCACACCACCTCCCCCAGCTGTCATACTTAAAAGAACAGAGGAAAAAGATGGCAAACTGGCCTTGCCCTCCAGAGCCAAAGCCCCTAGCAAAATGAAAAGAAAGGGCAAGAAAACGAAGGCTGCAGCAGAGGCAGTTCGGGGTGCTGCAGAAAAAACTGGTCCGGATAACCAAGGAGGGGAGAACCAAGGAGGGATTGATGCCTCATTACTCTAAGTGGTTGAAGATGAAACTGTTAAGAAGGAAAGTGAATTTTAAAATCCGTCAAGGCCTTCGAAGAAGGACCGGAAACGGGAAGCCAGTAGTGATGAAAGGGTTGCCAAGAAGAAGCAGGTCACCTTAGGAGGAGAAATAACTCTTCGCCCTTCAGAACTTCCTCCTCCACCAGCTCCTATTGACCCTACTTTGGCAGAGAAAATTCCAACAGACTTGCAATTAGGAGAGGGCACCAGAGGGGAGATTGATAGAGTAGACATCAGTGCCTTTCAAGATATTGGTCTTTATTTCAACGATTCTGAGAAGGATGACTTCGCCGGCCCCTACCGTTCTTCAAGCTCTTCTAATATGGTGACTTACAATGACAAGTCCTATACTGTCTCCTAGGAGAACGATGTGGTGGCTCATTCTCTTTTGGGCCATATTCAGCCAGTACTCAACTTGGAAAGACAAGTGAAAAATCAGTGTGCCCTCATCAACACCCTCAACACAGACAAGGAGACTTTGTCAACTAATCTCCTCAATGCTAACCAGAGCATTGAGGACTAGAGAAGGAGCTTGAGGAGTTGAAGAAGGATAAGGAAGATCTATCAACCAAGCTGGTCACTTCGGAGAAGGCTAACACAGAGCTCCAAACTAAGTGCTCCAGTTTGGAGAAATATCTCTCCACCTTGAAAGAAGATGTGAAGACTAAAGACGATTTCATCCAGTCCTTGTCTGGTGACAAGATTTCCCTTGAAGAGGTTGTGTCCAATGTAACCAAGGAGAAAGAAGACTTGGTGAAAGAGCAGGATCAAAGAATTCCGGCCCGCATCGATGCATACACCAACGGGGTGATAGATTCCTAGAAAAAAGGTATGCCGAAGTTAAGTCTGATATGGTTTTGCTTTTCCACCAAACGTTTCCGAAGAGAACGCTTGGTACCTTGTGGCAATATGTTGAGTATGAATATACCCCATTCCATACGATGGTGGATGGTGATAAGAAGAACTACTCTAGTGGAATTGATAACACTATTGATGAGAAAGAAGGAACCGAGGAGAGTTGAAGTGCTGAGCTCAAAGGCCCCCATAAAAAAGATGATGCAGGAACATCCGAAGGGAATAAGCCCTGAGGTTTTAACTATATTTTCTTACTTGTTTTTCTTAATCTTGTGAACAACTAAAGTCCTTAGATGGCCAAGGAATTTTTTTGATCGTGTCCAGTTTGAGTCAGGTTAAGCCTTTCTTAAAACTTAAAGTCCTTGGATGGCAAGGCATCTTCTGTGTTCTAATATCATCATCCGGTTTTTAGCCGGACAGGCTTACCTTGCTCAATTTTTTCTTAGTTTCATACTTGCTTTCAAATTTAATGGCTAATGTTTAAAGAGCCCTTATTTATTTTACAAATATTTAAGATGAGAGTGTTTAAAATCTCCGATGATATGTGTTTAATGGTCATCATTCAACCAAATTAATCCGATCTGTCAAAGATCCTTAGTAAAACCGAATACTTGAAAGGAATTGTAATTAAATCACTCCGAATATTTTAAGAAGGCATCATATTTTATTGAAAAAACCAGACACCTCATTGAAACCTCACCAGGGTAGGAAAGAGTATGTCTCCCAATACTTACATGGACTTTAAACAAGTAAATATTTACACAACTTTCACTCCAGATATAACCGAAGGTTTTCAATATTCCATGGGTGATTTAGAATTCTTCCATCTTTGTCTTGAAGCTTATATGTCCCAGGATTAAGTTTTTCGGAGACCTCATAAGGTCTCTCCCAGTTCAGAGCTAGCTTGCCGAACTGCTTCTCCTTAGTATGAAAGAAAACCTTTCTCAATACTTTATCCTCTGACCAAAAATTCCTTCTTTTGATTTTGGAAGCAAATCTGCTCCTCATCAAGCCTTGGTAATGGGTGGTTCTAAGATGAGCCTTAACTCTTCTCTATTCTATCAAGTCTAAGTAACTTCTGATTGCCACTTCATTAGCCTGTTCGGAATAAATGTGGACTCTGTATGATGGAAGAATTGCCTCTATAGGAGAAATTACATCCATCCCATATACCAAGGAAAAATGATATTCTTGTGTACCGGTTCCATGAGTAGTCCGGTATGCCCATAACACTTCTTGCAAATAACTTGGCCACTTTCCTGCAGCCCCTTCTAAATTCTTCTTTAAACCAGACAGGATGGTCTTGTTTTTCACTTCAACTTGACCATTTTATTGTGGGTGGAAAGGAGAAGAAAAACAATGTTGAATGCCCCGGGAGGCACATAAATTCTCCATATCCTTGTTATCGAATTGTGGCCCATTATCTGTGGTTATCTTTTGTGGAATCCCAAATCTGCAACAAATGTTAGATAAGATAAATTTTATAACGACTTTCGAAGTAGTTCTTGCCAGTGGGGCTGCTTTTATCCATTTTGAGAAATAATCAATGGCTACAATAATAGTCATGCACCCACATGATACCATTGGTAGAGGCCCAACTAAATCAAGTCCCCAACGAGCAAAATGCACTGGCTCAGAATTTGATTCCATAGGAACAACTGGGATATGATAATCACCCAATTATACTGACCATTTGGTCATCCTGCTTGATATGTCTGCCTTCTGAAGAATATTCTTCAAAGGAAAAGACGTCCGGACGATGATAGAATGAGACTGAAAATACGGCCTCATCTTCCTGACAGCAATCACCAAGGCTAGTGCCAGTTTTTCAAGCTTGAGGTACATCCTTTCAGCATCCATCAGACTCTTGCTGATTTAGTACATCGGACCAGGATAATTGTCCACCTCTCTTACCAACACTGCGCTTATAGCACATTCAGACACAGCTAAGTATATGTACAATATTTCTCCGTCAACAGGTTTGAAAAGGGTTTAAGGGGAAGACAAATGCTTTTTTATTTCATTAAACGCCTGGTCGTATTGTGGAGACTAGTTAAAGTCTTTAGCACCCTTTAAAGTCTGAAAAAACGGGGCACACCTGTCCGAAGACCTTGAAATAAAACGATTTAATGCAGCCAACCTTTCTGTCAACCTTTGTACTTCTTAACATTTCGAGGAGGGTCCATTCTTAATAAGACATCAAGCTGGTCCGGACCAGGCTGTATCCCTTTCTCACTTATCACATACCCCAAATTTTTTTCGGATTGCACCCCAAACACACATTTTTCTGGATTCAATTCTAAATTAACCTTTGCCAAGTTAGCAAAAGTTTCTTGAAGATCAGCTAGGTGCAATTCTTCTTCCAAGATTTTTACCATCATGTCATCAATATATACTTCCATATTTCTCCCAATCTGATCAGCAAATGCTTTGTTCACCAATCTCTGATAGGTAGCTCCATCATTTTCAACCCAAAAGGCATCACCTTGTAACAATGGAAACCCCTATCTGTAACAAAGGTAGTGTGTTCCTGGTCCTTTGGATCCACCTGTATCTGGTTATAACCGGAGAAGGCATCCATGCAGGAAAATAACTTGTTCCCAGATGTGGAGTCTACCAACTGATCTATCCGGGGGACTAGATAGAGATCTTTTGGACAAGCTCTGTTGAGGTCAGTAAAGTTGATACACATACGTCATTCCCCATTCTTTTTCTTTACTAACACTGGGTTGGCTGTCCATAAAGGATATTAAGACTCCTTTATGTGACCCATCTTCATAAGTCGGTCAACCTCTTGAACTATAATATCAGCTTTCTCCTTAGAAAAAGCTCTCCTTCTTTGCACAACAGGCGCGACATCTCTTTGGATAGAAAACTAGTGTGATATAACACTTGCAGGTACTCCGGTCACATCAGTATTGCACCAAGCAAAAACATGTTGGTGATCTGCTAAAAGGGATAACAATTTTTTTTTTCAATTCTGGTGCCATCTTGGAGCCAGCTTTAACACTCCTTCCTTCAGCCAGAGAGTGGATTTCAACTTCTTCGATTGGTATCAAAACACCAGGGGTCTCTCTGGGGTCATCAATTTCACCCTCACCCTCAGAGGGCCCCAACAACTGCTAATCCTTATTAATCCGGACTGCCCCCAGAGTTTTAGGGGCAAGTGCAATTGCATAACATTCTCTTGCTATTTTTTGGCTACTCCGGACAACTTTTACTTGTCATTAAACTGCGTACTTTAAATATTGGTGAACTGTTGATGCCACAGCATGCATCCCAGAGAGCCAGGACCTCCCAAAGATTACATTGTAACATGTGGGGCAATCCACCACAACGAATAGTACCCTGACCATCTTCTTGAAAGGGCCTTTTCCCAACAATACTTCCTCGTCAAATTATCCGATCACATCCGCATAGCTCCCCGTGAAGCCCACAATGGATCTTTCGAACGCTGAATCACTGCTGGATTTTTCATCTGTTTATAGGAACTTAAAAAGAGAATATTGGCTGAGCTGCTGGTGTCAATCAAAATTCGCCTGATGTCGTTGCCCTCAATTGAAGCTCATATCACCACATCATCCTCATGAGGCCTAGCTATGTCCCTTAGATCATCTTCATAACAAACAATGAAGGGAAACGGAATTTAGGACTGATAGGAAGACATGCCTCCCTCCACCTGAGTAGCTAGAGTGTGAACATGCGTCTTTCTTGAAGAAGGAGTTGGTGTCATCATAGTGTCCCCTCCGAATATAGTAAGTGACTCAAAAAAGCTTATGAGTCCAGACACTATCTTGGTATGTTCTATTATAACCCCCACTTTATTCCGGGTTGGATCAGGATCCAAATACTTTGTTTTGACATCAAATCTTTCAATGATTACCATAGCCCCGTCCGGAGCAGATGTCCCTGCATTGTTCGTTAGGCCAGTCCGGTGAGCATTGTCAGACCTATTTCCAATTCTTCTCTTGACATAAGCTCCCATCTTCCCCCTTTCAATCAGATTCTGCACCTCTTCTTTCAAAGCGATTTAATTCTTGGTGTTGTGGCCAATATCATGATGATATTGGAAAAAACAAGTATTATGACTTTCCCTAGGAGATTGAAGCACTGCCGGCTTCCTGAAATGTACCTCGTCTTTTGTTTTGTCATAGATAGTTGCTACATTTTCTTTCAATTCAGCAAACCACTCTGGTTGGACCCAAGGCCCCCGTTCTTCGGTTGTGTACTCATAGTTTTCTCCCATCACCTCCACCAAAGGTGGTGGCATCGCTTGCTCATCTGGATTCATCCGAACTGGTTTTTCTTGCTAGTTTTGAATGTTAGATTCAGGCACCTTCTCCTCCCACTGTGGTCGCCAATTTGGTGTGGTTTATTTTAAGCCGAAGGTAATTTTGTCAAGTGTTTTGGAGAGTTTTAAGGGTATTAAATGTTTGGGTGTTTTGTAGTGAGAGATTTAAGCTGCCTGGTTGTATTAAATGTTTATTACCCTCATTAATGAAAGTAGTTAGGTATTTATACCCTTAATTATGGACCCATAGGCTTTCAGGTCAAGTTATTAAACCGGGTCAAGTTTAAGGACCCATTTACTTAATAAGCTCATTAGCACTTAGCTTAGTAAAAAATGTGTTTAGTTATTTAATACTGTTGTCCTGTCCGGATAGTTCAGTGGGTATTTATTGTCCGAATTACCCCTTTCCAGATTTCTCAGTGAGTAGTGGTGAATAAATCTGGACTCATCATTATCTGGTAAGATAAACATCAAGTCCTGATGTTATGCAATATTATACACGCATTCATATGCATATTCTCTCCGAATGATCAACAAACCTTGTAACCCAACCTAAGTGGGCTTTTACAAGACAAATCGTGAAAGGATTTGAGTTTGTGCAAGAATACATATGCTCTTTCTCAGGCACTAATAGACAAACTTGGTAACCCCACATGAGTTGGAATTTTCCAGGAAAGTCATGAAAAAAAGAAGTTTATGCAAACATTCAAATGCTTATTCTCTAGGACTGATTGGCAGACCTAGTAACCCCACCTTAAGGGTAATAATATGCTAGTGATGAAAATAAATAAGTTTGGGGCCTCACAACTTAGTGAACAATTATTATATGTGTAGGAATTCTCTTATAAAAGACTAACACACATATTTCCCGACGGTGAACACATGTTATACGATATAGTTGTTGCGTTCACACACCATACTCATGCATAACTGGTTTTTCAGTGTTGAAAGCTTCGTTAGTTACCATGATCAGTCTGGTACTACCCTTACAAAAGGCTTGAATGATCGAATATGTAATAAAACCTACAATGTCTAACCTTAAAATACTGACTCTAGAGGGAATGTATATCACGCTAACACCTACCGTCTCCGCTACTGATTACGATGAGTATGGTATATACGAAGGCCCAATCCCAAACTCTAATCTGATAACCTTCAGTCCCTTTTATATTATATATATGATATGCTTATGTTGAAGTGTTGGGAGTATAGAATCTTGTTATAGCTTAGATAGCTTATTCCAAATTATTAGAGAAAATGGAAACAAATAATATGTTTATTCTTTAAGAACGTATAGATATATGAGACTATGGTAATATAATACTCTTCTTGAACAATACTTAAGCTTTTGAAGTTGTTGAATATGAAATCAAGGTGATCAAGAATTCATCTAAAATTTAGAATACCATAACTTGGAGCTCGATTATCCGACTGAATTGTTTTTTAATATAAAATACAAAGATCTACATGATCATTTAATTAATTTTTTTGAATAATTCAGTTATTTATACCGAGAACTGTAGTAAATGTAATATAGTTTTTTATTCTTTTTTATTGTGATGCTTTTGAGTGAAGTTGTTATACATATTCCATATAGAGGTGTAACAAACCAATTCAAATATTTAAAATATCATATCGATGTACGCGGGCCTAAAATTATGTTTAGTACAATTATAAAAGAATACCTGTATCCATCAGACTATGATAATTGATTATATATATAGCTCATATCATGCTTATATGCTGATTATTTTCATTGATATATTTTATAAACAAAATGACGGATATTTTAGTATTATATTTTATCTTATTTATAATTTTTTTTAATAAACAATCCATAATATTTTGTGAATTTATTTATATATACAATTCGTTTTAATAAGTAAAATAAGATAATTTATATGTTTTTGTTGTTTTTAGTCAACTTATTTTTGTATTTTTGTTTTGTGTTTTATCTTGCAAATTCTTATTTAATTTAAAAAATAAAAGTATTTATATAGTTTGTCTTTTGTTTAATACAAGTGAGGTATAAATATGTTTGCGTAATCTGGTGAAATATTAAGGTTTGAAAGGTAAATAAACCACCATAAAGAGTTTTTTGAAAGGTGATATAGATTTAGGGCACTAAATATTGTTGGAAAATGAAAAAGAAGGTTGTTTTGGTTATAGGAGAGAAAATATAAAGGTAGTTGGAGTATGAGATATTTTAGATTTGAATCGTAAAAAGAGAAGTTTAGATAGCTACAAGAGAATATACTTGCTAAAAAATTAAGTGATATATGCAAATCATTCTGTCTTTACAAGCATAGACTTGGACCTAGAATTATATTTTGAGTTTTTGGTTTAAGTCTTTTAGTGTTACAACATGAGTTCCGTTAATCTTATGATTTTAAGTTATAGTCCAAAACTATAAATTAAAAATTAATACAGTAAGATACGCTTTAGCATATACAATTTTCATTATAAAAAATATTTTTTATATTTAATATGTATAAAATAAAATAATAAATAAATGATTTTTTGTCTATTTCTATAATAAAAAGTACAAACTTTTAATTTAATTCTTGAAAAAAAATATATTTAATAATTTGTATAAAAAATATTTATTTTATACATTTTAACACTTATCAAATATATATTTAACACATATATAATGAACATTACTTATATTTAAATATAATATTTTTACTATCATAAATAGTTTCATATCTTTCATTAATCTAAAGATGAATTTATTGTCTATCGATCCAAAAAAAACAATACATAATTATAAACTTTCATGGTACCATAGGCAACCGTTATCTCTTCATTGGATATACAATATAACCGTCTATCCGTTGAGGTAGATAATGATATTTTGTTATTTTATAATTTATGTATACAACGGAGAAGTATCGCATGTAACTCCTAAATACCTTTTCTCGAAGATTCTCCTGTCTCTCCGGTGATCTTCGCTGGAGCCATCAGGGAAGGCATTCCTCTGATTAATTATAGAGGCGCTTCCCTGAGTTCTTTCTTCTTCATCAATTGCTCTCTGGCAACCATTCTTGGTCTTTGTTTCTTTCCGGTTGTCTTACTTTGTTTCCGGTGATTCCATTGATTCCGATCAATGTCTACTAAAGCTTTCAACAAAGAAGAGTTTCCTGCTCTTCTCCCTAGTAATGAAACTAATAACAAAAACAACTTTAAGAAATCTTTCTCTGATATCTTGAAATCAAACTCAACTCACTGTGAAACTACCCCAAAGTTTATCAAACAGTTTGACGACCACAACTCGATACAATACTCGAAAACTACTAAGGATTTCCTACTGCAACAATCAAGAACGAAATTGATAGGAAAGTTTAGCCAAGGGATACCGAAAAGAGCTTCGCTTCATGCCTTTCTTGAATCTTTCAAATTCAAGGGGTCCTATAGCTTCAATACGATTGACTCCCGGCATGTTCTTATGGATTTTTTCTTAAAATATTATGTTAGTAGACTATGGTCTAAAAGAGTTTGGAGCGTCGACGGAAAAACCATGAGACTATTAAAGTGGTGCCCTGAGTTTAATAAAAGTTACGAAAACCCGATAGTCTTGCTCTGGGTTAGATTTGAAAGACTACCATAGTAGTTATATAAAAGTTAAGTGATTAATGATCTTGCTTCCTCTCTTGGTTTAGTGTATCAAACTGTTGTGCCTGACAATTACAGAGCCAATAGCAATGCGTGTTATGCCTAAGTTGAGATAGACGTTTCTAAGAAGAATAAAAGAAGAGTGTGGATTGGCTGCAGAGAAAATGATGGGTGTTGGGTTGGGGTTAGTTATAGAAATGTTCCTAACTATTGCCACAACTGCTATCACTTGGGTCACAATGCTGATGAATGTAGGAAAACTGATTCAAAAGATAAAGAAAGAGAAAAGGAAAAAAACATAGAAATTACTAAAAAACTAATGATTTTATTCACTCTGATTCTTTACAGGAGAGTTCGACCAATCTTTAAATACCCAAAATAACTCAACTTCAAACTTTTAGCAAAGTATACCGAAGAAAGATTAAGTCTGTTATTACAACCAAAGATAAGGCTATTGAATCTATTAATACTGGAAATCTTTTTCCTAGTCTTGAAAAGGGAGATAGTTCTTCAAAGAATGATCCAGAATTAATTGGTGCTCTCGAACGCTTGGATCATGATTATCATAAATATGATAATCAGATTATTGAATCTTCTTCTTCTCCTTAACGTGATAATATTGGTAGTTGTAATGTGTCTCCGTGTGCCACCTCCTTTGACCATGATTTCAACACCATAATCAGTAGTAAGATAAAGTCTGCGTATAGAAATAAAAGTGTTAAAAGGTTGTCCATCAAGTCTCTTCTTAAAAGAGAGAAAAAATATAAAAAATCTTTATCTGATAATGATAAAGATTGTTAGTTGGAATGCTCGCGGTGTCAACAACAATCCAACCTTATCTAGGCTTAAATCTATGATTCAGAATGAAAAGACTAGGGTGATTGCTATTTAGGAGCATATGGCTAGGCTTCAAAAGATCGAGAATATTGCTAAGATAATTGGGTTTAGTAATTATGTGACTAACTATTCTAACAAATTGTGGGTTTTCTGGTCTGAGGATGTTAACATTACTGTTAATATTGATCATGATCATTTCCTCCATATAGAGGTCAATTTCTCTAATTTTACTTGCAATTTTACCTATGTATACGCTAAGAACCAAATAGCCCTACGTAAAGTCCTCTAGAGCCAGATGGTGCATTTAGCTTATGATGATATGCCTTGGATGGTTGCTGGTGACTTCAATGCTATCACTAGCTCAGTAGACCAGCTTGGCTGCTCCACCTTTGATGACATAAGTACCGATGACTTCAATGAAGCCATTAGAATTTGTAGCCTTGAAGACACTGGTTACGTGGGATCCAGATCTACCTGGAGCAACAAAAAATGATGGAAAAGATTAGACAGAGCACTAATCAACTCGAAAATGGTCTCATCTATGAATTGTATCCAAGTTTTTCACATGGTCAGAACTTGTTCTGACCATGCTCCTTTGCTTATAACTCTATCTAATAGTCATAGTAATGCTTCTTTATATAACAAATGTAATCTCAAATTTATCAATGTTTGGGCTAATGACTCTGATTTCTTAAGTTCAGTTGAGCAGAATTAGAATATGCATTGTAAAGGTAAAACCAATTATGTTTTATGATTCAAGCTTAAGAGACTCAAAATGTTTCTTAAAGATTGGAACATTAATCACTTTGGCAATATTTTTAATAAAGTGAAAGAGGCCACTGATGATGTTAACAGCAATGTGATCATTCATCAAAGGGACAATAATAATGAGTCTAAGGCTAACGTATCTAAAGTTAACAACACTCTTATTCAGGCCCATAGGAATTAAAAGAGCTACTGGAGACAGAAGTGTTTTAACACTTGGCTTAATGAAAGTGATGGTTGATGAATAAGAGCTCACTTGAGGATAATTCTATGTAAAACTACTATTCGAGGGATCAAACTGCAATTTAATTACTTTATAAAGATCCTTTAGAGAGAGAGTCATACACAGTCTAGAGAGAGAAAATAATACTATATTCATCAATCAAACTTATCAACTCGTGTGGGGTCTTTTTATAGTACAATGATGGGTCTCATACGCCTTAATTCCCAACAATTACACATCTAGTCCCTATATTTTACCATTTATATATATAATGGATACTCTTTTAATACATTTTTCCTATCCTCCCCTCATAAAAACTCTTCTTTCCCAATTTTCCCCTGTGTCTTTTATTCTCCCTCATCAGTAGCCCCCGAGTCCTTGTAAAAAATATTTTTACTAGGACTGTGATGACCTCTTTGAATTTCGCCTTATCCTTTAACTCTCCTCGAAAAATTCCTTTTCGAATCCCAATTCTTCTCCTCGAATAATGTCTCTTTGAAATATGCTTCTTTGAAAAAATACCTTCCTCGAAAAATACTTCTTCGAAATATGCTTACTCGAAAAAATACCTCTTCGAATTTGTTCATGTCCTTTTAATTCTCTTTAGGCCTATTAACCATTAGCCCCCCTAATCCTTGCAATTGCTTAGCCAAGATTAAACCATAACTCAACATAAGTAATTTCTACCTTAGAAATTCTCTTCAAAAATAATCATATCAATATAACCCCTTAGACTTGGCTAATAAATTGCAAGGACTAAGGCCATCGAACTTCTCAATATCAATTCTTCAACTTCCAGTCAACCATTTCCCGCCTTTATTATGACGTCACTAATCGTAATTCCTTGTCACCAAATCTTTTTAGAGATCTTATTACACTTCCCAACACTTTTCAGCATTAGATTTCCTCTTCACATTCTCCTTCAATTCTTGATTCAACACAATTGCACCTATGTTACCCATAACACCCCTAGGCAAACAAAGGAAAATATCCCCAGGCCTTTCCCACATCTAAAAGCCCATCTACTTCTATAAATACTCGCCCCTTTCATTCTTACTCCAAAATGTTTGTTCTAAACTTTCTAGAGAGAGAAAGTTGGCTTATGCTCCCCAAGCCTCGTCGAATTCCTGAGTGGTTGTTCATTAGCTAAAAATTCGAAGAGAAAGTTGCTGCCGGTACCTATATTGAGCCTCAGCCCCAACCCCCGGTTACTACCTTCTACGGTGCCTGGCCCCAATTGGAAAATTCCTCTGCCATCATATCCTTAGAAATTTCTTGCTTCAGCCAACGTCCCAATCTTGCACCCCTCAAAACTATGGATAAATATAAACATCACAAGCACTCTTCTGGAAAGAGAAAAAGACATCACAAGGACAAAAGTGGCTCTCAAGAACGCAAACGAGCAAGGGAAACCCCTTCGGATACTCCTGAGCCAAATGTGATTCCGGTCCTAACCAATCCTCCAAAAACTGATGCTTCTGGATCAAGCCTGCTTGCCACCCCTTCAATAACAGGGCAAGGGAGTCCTCGATTCTCTCATTTGAGAACCACAATCACCGACGAGGATATACAATCGTTTCAAAAGAAATCCTTGGGGAATAAAGGAAAAGTCGTCGCCTCGGAAAACCATGAGACAGAAACACAAAAAATCCATCTGTCGAGAAAGGTAAATCTGACGGTCCGTCCTTGGCTTCTTCTAGTCAGATAATTACAACTCCTCTGGAAATGTCCAAAGAGCAAGCTCGAAGGATTGCCCCTAAATCCAAGGGTGACATTGTTCTTCCTTTAGAACTTGATGCTATTGTGGGAAATAACATTTGAGGAATAAAAAACAAGCACCTAGTGGCACTTCATCACATCTCTTACAAGTACTTATCACCTTCGGAGGAAACCATGCTAAGGACTCGGTGGTGCATCCCCTCGTACATTGATATTAGATTCCCCTTGGAAGGTGACACACCTTTATCTGTTAAGGATAATGAGATATTTGTCTACACGAAGATCATGAACTAGGGGTTGAGATATCCCTTAGACCCATTTTTCATAGAAAATTTTGCCAAGATCGATCTTTGCCCCTCCCAGGCTAGCCCGAACATGTGGTTCACACTTATGGCATGTATTATGGCTTCGAGGATTTCTGGTAATGAATTATCCCTAGAAGAGCTCATCGGATTATTGGGCCTAGCAAAGAATCTGTTTTTCCCGTTTTACTCGCTCACCTTTGGTCGAGGTGAAAAAGTAGTGAAGGACTTGCTGGAGGCTGACAAAAAATGGAGGAAACGATTCATCTTCTTTTCCAGACACTGGGAGAGGGGCTCTGAGTCAACCCCTTCGAATCCACACAAGCTTTCTCTTGTATGGACTAATAAATGTAAATCTTTTTAACTCACTTTTATCTTCCTCGAATAATTGCTTAACAATTTTCTTTTATTTCCCTCGAATAATCTTTTATCAATTCTCTGTTCGAATTTTTGTGCAGATATGACTGGGATTTCGAAGCCCTATGCTGATCATGTAGAAAGTGCCACCACGATATTTACTAAGCTTAGTGAATGGGTTAAGGAGAACTGGGAAAACAAATTCCGCCTTTGTTTCATGAATAATAACTTAGCCAAAAGTCGACTCTGGAGGCTGAATCCCCTCGACAGGCTAACCATGAAGGAATTGATGACTCCTCCTTCCCAGAAAGATATCCTTGATCGAGTAGAAAAGAAAGACATCGTCATCTATCTTTTGAAGCGCTCCCGAGCCAAAAGCCACTTAGATGATTCCGAGGAGGAAGCATCGATCAAAGATCTTCAATCTGACTCCGAAGGATTAGCTGCTAATCAAGAGCCCATCTCTTCATAAAATGTTATTTCCCTATCACAACTTCTCCTCCAAGAAAACATGTCCACCCCATCAAGAAAAAAGAGGCCAAGAAAAAAGAAACTAAGAAGAAAGCTGTTTTGGAACCCATCCAAGAGATATCCGAGGACACTAAAGCACAAGATGATGTCCAAGAAATCTCTGAAGGCAATGGGGACCAAATAGTTGCAATTGAATATGCAAATGAAGCCAGAGGAGATTCAGGCCAAGAACCCAATTCTCCCCTTCCCCAAGTTTCAAGTCCATCTCTTACTGACAATTCCCCAAGAATAGCACCACTCCCAATTCCCCGAAGCGATCCTCCCCAGAACATTGATCCCATCATTCTAGCTGGTGAGTCCTCGGATTTCGACCCCACAGCAATAGGCTCTCCTACCAGTTCCTTTCAAATTCCTCAGAGTGATGAATTCTCTTTAAGTGTTCGCAACTTAATGCATGCTTTTGTCAATATGGGGAGAAAAATGCAACATCTAGAAGATCGGAAAAACCATTATAAGTTCAAGACTTCACTTGCTTTTGCACAACTTGAAGAGATGAAAAAACAACACTTCTTTCTAGAGGGTCAGGCTGATGCAATTTTTGAGAAAATGACTGCCTCGGAGAACTACTTCCTTATTCTCGAAAGATGTTGCCAGGAGGAAAGGGACCTCTACCAAAAGAAGACATGATCTCAAGAAAAGCTCCTCAGAGAACTCCAAAATGCTCACCATATTGCAACAAAGGGATTTAAGGATTGGCTTGTTGATTTTGAGTTTATTGTGGAGGAAAAGAAAAACTTACTGAAGACAATTGCACATTTTCCTAAACACATAGAGGCTGAAAAAGAAACAGTAGTGAATGCTTATGCGGCCAAATGCGTGGACAAACTTAATGCCAGAGATGTAACTACTCGACCAGGGCTGATCACCCAAATTCATGCTGAATACCCTGAGTATGACTTGGGAAGTTTTTAGAAACTTGTGTCCCCCGAACTTCGCCCTCCTAATATTGTTGTTAGTGACAGTAAGACATCAGACTCCGAGGAGAGTGACTCCTCGAAACATTCTGAGTGACACTGTCTTATTGAAATGTTTTGTGTAAGTTTTTTGTATAAATCTATTGTAACCTTTAAGGAAATTTTTATAATTGTATCATCAGATTTCGAAGAACATTTAATCTTGACCTTCCTCCTTAATCCACGTATTTCATTGTGTGAAATTCCAAAGTTATAATCTCGGACTTCATTTTTAATGTGAAAATGATTGTATGTCAACTTGCGTTGAATACAATAATCGTTGTTGGTGTGGATAATAATTGCCTGAGGGTAGGCTGGTAATTTCGAGTAGAGTTTTAAGGTGGTGTATGGGTGTTTAACAGGGGTGTATGGGTGTTTAACGGTGGTATGTGGGTGTTTAACGGTTAGAGTAGAGAGTAGAGAGATGATTAAGAAGCTTGGTAGCAGTTAATTCTGATTACCCCTAGTTAATGCGGATGGTTAGGTATTTATAGTATAAAGTTTGGGCCCTTATGGGCTTTCGGGTCATGTTTAATGGACCCGGGTCATGTTCAAAGATCCATGAGCTCTAAGTAGGAGAGCAAGTAGCTTAGTCAAGAAGTGTTTAGGTTTTTTAGTACTTTTGTCATAGTTCGAACAGCCTTAAGTCTATTGTGTTCAAAGTAACCTGTCCGGTCTAAGTCCATGTAACCTGTCCGGTATTCGGAGAGACTAGACCGATTTGCCCTGTCCGGGGAGCATGCTAAATTCGGACTCATCAGGAGCCCCTTTTTTAGGTGTTTGAGCAAGTATTTTTGTCAAAGAACTGAAAAACAGTCCGATGTCTGAAGTGGTTTTCAATCCGGACAGATCTATGGGTATACCCGGACAGGTTAAACTTTACGAATTCAAAACAGTTTTTGCCAGAGTTAGTGGGACACGTGTCGCTTTCTGATTGGACACTCCAGCCGTTTTTTCACCTTGAATTTCGCACCACCTTCTTTAACAAGTAACCTCTTTAATTACAAGTAATGACATCAGCGTCGTCTTTTAATCATTGCCAAACTTTTCGAATTCTCCTAGGAATCAACTCATTTTTCCAGATTTACTCAATAAATTCAAACTCATTTCCCACTGTTTTACCATCTCTTTCACATTCACTCTGCAAATTTACTCAGAGCTTTCTCTCTCTAAAGCAAGGGTTTTCAGGGTAGTTTATGTTTACAGCAAGAACAGCACTAATCAAAGGTGGGTGGCTCAATCTTTCGGAGTTGGAGAAAGCGCAAAAGGTCGAGAAGGAAAGACGAATAGCAGCAGGGCTACCATCATCACCTGTTGAGAGACCAGTTGTTACTGTTACAGAGTCAGATCGAGGCTCGTCCTCCTCCAAAGGTACTAAGCCCAAAAAACTTTTTCAATCCACCCTCTCGCCCATAGTCTATGGTTCCTCAGTTCAGGAGTCAATACCTGCTGTTGAGCCAGGAGTCACAGTTACAAGTGTTAGGAAACCTTCACCGTTTGTTGCAATGGGGTCTGACACAGAGCACTCTCCGGAGAAGATGGTGGTTAAAAGAACAAGCCGGTTAGTCAAAGGGCTAGCCACCAAAAATACTCCCACCAAATTGGGGACGAAAAACAATGGCTCTGGGTCTGGAGTGCCCATCAGAGCTCCCCGGGAAAGATCATCTGGTCCGGAGGCCAGCAGCCCGGTACCTCCAAGAGAGACTTCTGCCTCTGAGACCCATCCTAAGACAAGAAGTCAAAGAAACACAGAAGGCCAGCAGTCCGGTAGCCAAGCTGAGCCAAGCTTTAACCCTCCCCGGACCACTACCACAGATATTCCCCCAACAATTATGGAGGAAAGAATGGAGGATTCTGCTGAAGAGGTCCCTTTTGAATCTGAGTCCTCCAGCCAGACTGAAAATGTTGCTGCTGCCAAAAAAGGCAAGGAAAATCTGTACTTGAGGCATCCGGACCTGCCGGAGTGCCTTGAAAAGAAGGTGGGGCCATGTTTCCACAGAGTCGAGCTCAAATATCTCTTGGCCTTACAAAAGACCAAGTATGCATTCATCCATACTCTTGACCTGGGGCGAATGCGCACAAAATGGGGGATCCCAGAAAACGTGAAGATAAGGATCCCCATCGATCCGGAGACCCCCATGGATTGCAAGAGGAACGAAATATTCTTCTTTACAGAGCTATTTAACTGGGGACTCAGGTTCCCATTGGACCCAAAGATCGTTCAATACTTCCACCTGGTGAAGCTCTGCCCGAGCCAGCTAAGCCCCAATGGCTGGTTTACTCTGATGTCATGTATCATGGCATCCAGGCTGTCCGGGATCCCTCTCCCTATGGAAGAGTTCGCAGCGGTGGCCAACCTTTGCAAGCATCACCAATTCCCCTTCTATCATTTCAATATGGGGAACGATCTTAAAGCTGTTGATGATCTCTTGGAGTCAGAGAGCAAATGGAGGAGCCAATTTCTATTCGTCAGTGGCGCTTGGGAAAATGGTAAGAAGATCAAAGTCGGAGAGAACCCAAGCCTCCTCAGGAGTAGGTGGAAGAGTGACCGTAAGTTCCTTACTTTAAATCTCTGTCCGTTTTTTTTAAAGTTAATTTAAATTGACCAGTTTCTCTTTTGTTCTAGCAGAGCTGCCAAAGAAGTTCGGGGATTATCTGAAGGCCGGACAGACTTCCTGTGGCAAAATCAATGCTTGGGCCGCAGAGAACTGGGAGAATTGATTCAACAAAGCCTTCACCGCTGGAAATCTAGCAAGGTCTCACCTGTGGAACACCACAGGTCGGAGAGACCTAACTTGGGAGGAGCTCACCACCCCGCCTCCAGAAGACATTGTGCTGAGAAGGTCTCATGAGTTAGATGGGACACTCTACTTGCCTGCCCGGGCTAAGGCCCCAAGTAAAATGAAGGGCAAGAAAAGAGGCAAAAAGGGGGCTAGTGATGATGAGAAGGATGCTCCAACAGACCCGGAGGGGCCGGCCCAGGTTCAAATCGATGCAGCCCTCTTACAAGTGGTAGAGCAAGAGACCGAAAGGCAGGAAGTAGATCTCCCAAAACCTCCAAGGGCTC
This sequence comes from Limnanthes douglasii subsp. nivea, assembly GCA_036936605.1. Classification (NCBI taxonomy): domain Eukaryota; kingdom Viridiplantae; phylum Streptophyta; class Magnoliopsida; order Brassicales; family Limnanthaceae; genus Limnanthes; species Limnanthes douglasii. The sequence continues at coordinate 50,505,072 of JAUPFV010000003.1, forward strand.
CCAAGAGGACTCGCAAGCAAGTAGGACAAGGCGCTGACCGGGAAGCCAAGAAGAAAAAGACTTTCCAAGGAGATGAGCTCGCCCTCCGGGATCCGGAGCCTTCCTTCCCCACTGACCCCTCTCACCCAACACTGGCCGAAGAGATCCCAAGGGACTTTCATACCGATGAGGTAGAAGGGGGAGATCTCAACCTCGATGGAGTGGACATCACTGGTCTAGCTGGACTTGGTGAATATTTCCTTGGCCTCCCCAGAGATGAATTCGTAGGGCCCTACGTTCCTCCAAGCAGCTCTAATACGGTCAATTTCAATGGTAAGACTTTCATGGTTTCTAGTGAAAAGGACACTATAGCCTATTCCTTGCTTAGTAATGTGCAGCCAGTTCTTACATTGGAGAGGCAAGTCTGGAGTCAGGTAGACACCATCAAAGACCTCAAGTCTGAGAAGGAAAATCTGTCCGAAGACCTCCGCACTGCTACTACCAATGCTGACTTGCTTAAGGAAGTAAATGAAAAGCTGAAGAGGAAGCAAGATGAAAGCAACACAAAAGTTTCCACCCTAGAAGAAACCATAAAAGATCTTCAGGAGAAGCTGTCCGGTATGGAGAAGGACCTTACGACCTCAAGGGGAGAAACTACTGCAAAAGAGAAGATCATCACCAACCTGACTACTGACAAGATCGCTCTAGAAAATGCAGTGACCCAGGCTGCTGAGGAGAAAAATGCTCTGTTAAATGACCAAGAGGCCACAATCAATGCCAAGATCAACGCCTATGCCAGGGAAATGATTAAAAGCAAAGAGTTAATGATTCAAAGGGTAAATTCTGATATGGTTCTCCTTTTTCATGAAAAATTTCCGAAGAGGACCCTGGGGGACTTATGGCTCTATGTGGATGATGATGACCTTCCATATTATACAATGGTCGACGAGGATGGAATTCCCAGTGAGTCTTCATCTGGTGATGAAAAGAAGACCGGAGAGAGCCCTGGTGAAGAGGAGAATGATCCAAAGGGCAAGAAAATAGTCGAAGGGGGGAGCGACTCTAAGGGTAAGAAAGCAGATGAAGGGGAGCCATCTTCAAAGGCTCAATATTAATTTATGATTTAATTGGTTTATCTTTTGTTCAAACTAAAGTCCTTGGAAGGCCAAGGCACTCTTTTTGTTGTGGTGTCCGGTATTTGTTCGGACAGGTTTTTTGTGCTGTACCCTGACTTACTCAAAAAGTCCTTGGAAGGCCAAGGCAATTTTAAGTTGTTTAATGAATATTTCTGTTTTGCACAACCATCATCTTCTTTCATTGTTTGTTTTAGTTTAGATAGCTAGAGTTTAAGTAGCTTTTAGTTATTGCATTGTGATAGTGTTTAAATTCTCCGGCTAGAGTTTAAATAGCCCTTAGATCTTTCAGTCCGGGTAGTATAACAAGAGATAGAACTTTGAAAATACTTAGAAAATTTTGAAGAAGGCATCGAATTTTATTCAACCATCCGGACACCTCACTAAAACCTCCCCGTGCCACCAGGGAGGAAAGAGTATGCCCCCAAATATTTACATGGAAGTTCAAACAAGTAAATATTTACACAAGTGTTATTCCAAGTACATCCGAAGATGCTCAATATTCCAAGGATGAGTTAGAACCCTGCCATCTTTGTCTTCCAGCCGATAAATTCCAGGCTTGATTCTTTCAATCACTATGTACGGACCCTCCCAGGTAGGGGCCAGCTTTCCGAAGAGCTTTTCTTTAGTGTGTAAGAAGACCTTCCTTAATACCTTGTCCCCTGGTTGGAAATCTCTTCTTTTAACTTTAGAAGCAAACCTGCTTCTCATTAAGCCCTGATAGTGTGCAACTCTAAGGCGAGCTTTAACCCGTCTTTCTTCTATCAAATCAAGTTGATTTCTGATGGCCATCTCATTAGCGTGTCCGGAGAAGTTGTGAACACGAAAGGAAGGGAGTGTCTTCTCTATGGGGGCTACTGCATCCATTCCATAGACCAAGGCGAAGGGTGATTCTTGTGTTGCAACCCCAGGTGTTGTCCGGTAGGCCCACAAGACTTCTTGTAAATAACTAGGCCACTTCCCAGCAGCCCCTTCCAAATTCTTCCTTAAACCGGACAATATAGTCCTATTAGCCACTTCAACTTGCCCATTAGCTTGTGGGTGGAAAGGTGAAGAAAAACAATGCTGTATACCCCTTGAGGCACATAAGCTTTCCATTTCTCTATTGTCGAACTGTGGCCCATTGTCTGTTGTTATTTTCTGTGGGACACCAAATCTGCAACATATGTTGGACAAAATGAATTTTATGACAGCTTTTGATGTTGTCCCTGCCAGGGGAGCTGCTTCTATCCACTTTGAAAAGTAGTCAATGGCCACAATTATAGTTCTACGCCCTCCGGACGCCACATGGAGAGGCCCTACTAAGTCCAACCCCCATCGAGCAAAAGGGATGGGATCAGAAATTGACTCCAAAGGAATGGCTGGTACATGAATTTCATTGCTGTACCTCTGGCATGGGTCACACCTCTTCACCAATTCCTTAGCATCTTTCATAATCGATGGCCAATAATATCCGGAGAGTAATACTCTTCTTGTTAAAGCTCTAAACCCACAATGGGCTGATCCCTCACCATCATGCAATTCGGAGAGGACCACTTGTGACTCATCATCCCCTAAACAACGTATGCGAGGTTTACTATAGGATTTTTTGTACAACACTTCTCTTAACATAATGAAACCACGAGCCTTGTGTTTCAATGTTCTGGCTTGTGATTTATCTGAAGGCACAATACCATCGGACAGATATTGCATGAGAGGAGATCTCCAATCCTGAGGCTGCTTCACCTATATTTCAAAAACTTCCTCTTCTTCACCCTTACTAAGTTGAATAGAAGGGCTTTCAAGCACATGGATCCATGGGTAAGACTCTGTATATGCTATTGTTGCCAATGAGTCTGCTAGCTCATTTTCTGCCCGAGGAATGTGTTCGTAGACAACAGCTTTAAATTTTAGTGCTTCATTCTTGAAGAGGAGTAAATATTTCACAAGTTGCTCCTTTCTAGCCTCAGATTGGCCTAAGGCATGGTGGATAAGCAATTGAGAGTCACTTAGCAGTTTAACCCTCTTAGCCCCACAGATGTAGGCTAACTTTAACCCAGCTATAGCTGCTTCGTATTCAGACTCGTTATTAGATGCCCTGAAAGCAAAACAAATAGCCTGGTACATACTATCTCCATAAGGGGAAGTTAAACATATTCCTGCACCACATCCCATAGTGCTAGATCCACCATATGTTCGGACGATCCAGACTTTCTTGTCTTTTGTATCAGTAGCTTGCTCCGAATCCCTATCGGAGTGGAACTCAACCAAGAAATCAGCCACAGCTTGGGCTTTTACTGCTGTCCGGGGAGCAAAGTCTATGTCGAAGTCCCCCAATTCTACTGACCACTTAGTCATTCTGCTCGAAATGTCTGCTTTTTGAAGGACATTCTTTAAGGGAAAAGATGTCCGGACGATGATAGGATGAGCCTGGAAATAAGGCCTCATCTTTCTTGCAGCTATCACTAGGGCTAATGCCAATTTTTCGAGTTTCAAGTAACGCCTCTCAGCATCAATCAAGCTTTTGCTGATGTAGTACACTGGGCGGGGATACCTATCGACCTCTCTTACCAGCACAACACTGATGGCACAACTTGAAACTGCCAAATACACAAAGAGAGTCTCCCCATCAACTGGTTTGAACAAAGTTTTGGGGGATGACAGGTGTTTCTTGATTTCATTGAAAGCTTCATCACACTGTGGGGTCCACTCAAAACCCTTTGCACATTTCAAGGTTTGGAAGAAAGGAGCACACCTGTCCGAAGACCTGGAGATAAATCTGTTTAAAGCTGCTAATCTCCCCGTTAACCGTTGTACTTCTTTGACGTTTCGAGGAGGTTCCATCTGGAAAAGAGCATTCAGCTGGTCCGGATCGGGCTGTATTTCATGCTCACTTATGATATAGCCTAAAAACTTCCCGGACTGCACTCCGAAGACACATTTCTCAGAGTTTAACTTTAAATTTACTTTTACCAAGTTGGCAAAAGTTTCTTGGAGATCGGACAAGTGTAACTGCTCATCCACACTCTTCACAATCATATCGTCAATGTAAACCTCCATATTTCTTCCAATTTGATCAGCAAATGCCTTGTTGACTATCCTCTGATAAGTAGCCCCAACATTTTCAAACCAAATGGCATCACCTTGTAGCAATGCAGACCCCTGTCAGTGACAAATGTGGTATGCTCTTGATCTTTTGGATCCACTTGAATCTGATTGTACCCGGAGAAGGCATCCATAAAGGAAAGCAGCTTGTTCCCAGAAGTAGAGTCTACCAATTGATCTATCCGGGGGACCGGGTACAAATCTTTTGGGCAAGCTCTATTGAGGTATGTGAAGTCAATGCACATGCACCACTTGCCGTTTTTCTTTTTCACCAGGACAGGATTGGCAGTCCACAAAGGATACTGAGATTCCTTAATGTGCCCCATCTTTGTGAGTCTGTCAACCTCTTGTACTATGACATCAGCCTTTTCTTTTGAGAAAGCTCTTCTCTTTTGAACCACTGGTGCTACATCTCTTCGGACAGATAGGTGATGGGATATCACTTCTGATGGAACTCCAGTGACATCAGCATTGCACCAAGCAAAAACATGCTGATGGTCTTTCAAAAATTTCAACATCTCTTCTTTCAATATTGGTGGCATCTTAGACCCTATCTTGACACTCTTGCCTTCTTCCAAACAGTGCGTTTCAACCTCTTCAATCGGAATCAACACTCCAGGGGTCTCTCTGGGGTCATCAATTTCACCCTCACCCCCAGAAAGGCCCTCAAACTGTTATTGATCATTTATACGGACTGCCCCCAGTGTTCGAGGAGCCAGGGCAGTGGCATAGCATTCTCTTGCAATCTTTTGGCTGCTCCGGACAACCCCAACCTGTCCCTGAACAGCATACTTTAAGCCTGGTGAACTGTTGAAGCCACTGCATGCATCCTAGAGAGCCAAGACCTCCCTAGAATATAATTATAGCAAGTGGGAAAATCCACCACAATAAAGAGTATTCTAACCATTTTCTTGAAAGGGCCCCTGCCCAATAACACCTCTTCCTCGAACTCTCCGATCACATCGGCTGAGCTGCCTGTGAAGCCCACGATTGACCTGTCCGACTTTTGGATCACAGCTGGATTTCTCATTTTCTTGTAAGTGGTTAGGAAAAGGATATTGGCTGAGCTTCCAGTATCCACCAAAATTCGCCTTACTTCATTGCCCCCTATAGAGGCTCCTATGACAATATCATCCTCATGAGGGCCATCAATGTCTCTCAAATCATCCTCATCAAAGACAATGAAGGGGAATGAGTTTGGTGACTGATAAGATGTCATGCCTCCTTCTAGCTGGGAGGCTAAATTATGAACATGCCTCTTTCTCGAAGAAGCAGTAGGAGCTGTCATAGTGTCCCCTCCGAAAATTGTAAGTGACTCGAAGAATTTAATGAGCCCGGAGACCGACCTAGAACACTCCTCTATAGCACCCACCCTGTTTCGAGTTGGATCAGGATCCAAGTATTCAGATTCCACATCAAACCTTTCAACTATAACCATGGCCCCCTCCGGGGCAACATTACTTGGACCAACCCGGTGAGTGTTGTCAGGCCTGTTGCCTCCTCTTCTCTTAACGTATGCTCCCAACTTTCCCCTTTCAATCAGGTTTTGAACTTATTGCTTCAACGCTATGCAATCATCAGTGGTATGGCCAATATCATTGTGATATTGGAAAAAGGAGCTGTTACGATGCTCTTTGGGAGACTGCAAGGTTGCTGGTCTCCGGTAATGCACCTCATCTTTTGTCTTATCGAAAATGGTGGCCACACTTTCTTTGAGCTCTGCAAACCACTCCGGTTGGACCCATGGCCCTCTTTTGTTTCTGGATTGTTGACTTTGAGCGGGAGCAGCTGGCTGAGACTGAGCTTTTGCCCTACCATGCCCCTGTCCGGTCTCTCTTGCTTTATTCCCGGACTGGTTTTGATTTGGGGTTGGTGCCACTGGGGTAGACCTCTCCTGTCTGTGCACCATGGTCTTCTTTGTTTCATCAACGCTTATTTGTTTGCCAACTTGATTTAGCAATCCTCCCCAGGTCATAGCCTTCTTTCTGGTCACCGAATCAGCCAGATTGCCTGGGTTCAAACCTTGCCTTAGGGATGCTATTGCAACCTGTTCGAAGCAATCAGCCAACCCATTCTTTGTGTTCACAAAACGACTTATGTACTCTTTCAAGGACTCATTTGGCTCTTGGGCACAATGGATTATTGTGTCTCCATTGCCCTTCAGCTCCTTACTCCCTACAAACTGCCTTCGAAAGGCCACCCAAAACGTATCAAAATCTTTAATACAACCCTGAGGCAGGCTGTTGTACCATTTCAGAGCACTCCCCGTAAAAGATTGGGAGAATTCCCTACACAGTAGTTTATCATCGTCATCAAAGTTCATCATGAAGTTCTTGAATTGCTCCAGATGATTGTCCGGATCAGTACTGCCATCGTACTTCTCCATTTTAGTACTGTCAAACCTCTTGGGGAGGTTTCCGGACAGGATTTTAGAAGACAGTGGAGACTGCCTCCAATTCCTTCCACGACTGAACACAGTATCCTCATTGGGAGTTGCAAAGATACCTGGCTCATCGTGGAAAGCAAAGGGATCCATCAGCATCTTGTCCGTATACCTCCGGTGGTGAGATGACCCCTTTCCAATATGCCTTTTCATTCTTCCATGGTGGTCTCTTTTTCTTGAATATTTCTTAACCTGCTTTTACTTTTTCTTGGTTCGACCCTCATCGCTGCTAGAGGACAAGGATTTTTCATTTCCCTCACTGTCCGAAGAGCTACCCGAAGATTCTGAGCTCGAGTCAGAACTCTCCACAGGCTTGGACCGGTGAGACTTTTTAGAACTAGCATGAGTCTTTTTGGTGCTCACATGAGTTTTGGAAGCCTCATGCTCTCTGGGGTTATCGGTGTGATGAACAACCGATGCCTTGGATTTTTCTTTCACGCCCATCTTGGCCTTTTCAGCCCTCAGAGCTTCTATTTCAAGCTTTAACCTGTCGTGCTCTTGGACAGTGTACTCATCGTTTTCTTCCACCACTTCGAGCAAAGCTGGTGGAAGCTCTAGATTGTCAGGATTCATACGAACATAATTTCTTGGCAGGTTTTGAATGCTTGATTCAGGCACCTCTCTCCTCCCACTGTGGTCGCCAATTTGGTGTGGATAATAATTGCCTGATGGTAGGCTGGTAATTTCGAGTAGAGTTTTAAGGTGGTGTATGGGTGTTTAACAGGGGTGTATGGGTGTTTAACGGTGGTATGTGGGTGTTTAACGGTTAGAGTAGAGAGTAGAGAGATGATTAAGCAGCTTGGTAGCAGTTAATTCTCATTACCCATAGTTAATGCGGGTGGTTAGGTATTTATAGTATAAAGTTTGGGCCCTTATGGGCTTTCGGGTCATGTTTAATGGACCCGGGTCATGTTCAAAGATCCATGAGCTCTAAGTAGGAGAGCAAGTAGCTTAGTCAATAAGTGTTTAGGTTTTTTAGTACTCTTGTCATAGTTCGAACAGCCTTAAGTCTATTGTGTTCAAAGTAACATGTCCGGTCCAATCCATGTAACATGTCCGGTATTCGGAGAGACTAGACCGATTTGCCCTGTCCGGGGAGCATGCTGAATTCGGACTCATCAGTTGTAAGCCAATTTTACTTGGTCATTTAATCATTGTAGGCTACTTTAAGGCAGACTGATAAAATGTCATATCCACCAATCTAATAGTTCGAATGCCACTTGTATCTTAGAAAGAATAATTCGAGGCAAAAGTTCAAATGTATTGATCAGTTAACAATGACACCTCGTTAAAACCTTCCTGTGCCTAACAGGGTAGGAAAGACTATGCCTTCGCTGTTTTTGTAAGGCTGAAAACAGATATAAAAAAAATCGTTACATACTAAATTCCTCATCCTCATTCCAGATACAATTTTAAATGCTCTATGTTCCACGGGTGTTTAAGATATCTCCCTTCTACGTTCCTTGTTTTACTTTCTCTGTTACTTCATAGGGGCCCTCCCAATTTGACCCCAACTTTCCAAGGCTCTTCTCCTTCGTATGCAAAAACACTTTTCATAATATCTTGTCCTCTACCTTGAAATGTTTCTGCTTCACCCTTGAAGCATACCTGCTCCTCATTAAAGTTTGATAGTGTAAAGACTTTAACTGCGCTCTTCGTCTTTTTTCTTCCACTAAATCTAACTCCATGACCCTGTTTTGATCGTTCAAATCTTCTGTATAGGCTGCCATACGATATGATTGGAAAACAATTTCCAAAGGAACAACCGCATCCATACCGTATACCAAGGAAAATGGAGATGCCGCAGTTAAAGTTCGAGGCGTCGCTCTATAAGCCCACAATACTTCTTGTAAATCATCGGGCCATTTCTCAGCCTTGCCTTCCAAATTATTTTTTAGTCCATCCAAAATCGTTCGATTGGTCACTTCCACCTGACCATTAGCCTGGGGATGGAACGGCGCAGAAAAACATTGTTGTATGCCCTTGGAAATACAAAAGCTCTTGAACTCCTTGTTATCAAATTGAGGCCCATTATCCGTTGTGATTTTTATTGGCACCCCAAAACGACAACAAATATTCGAGACGACAAATTCGATAACATCTTTTGCTTTTGTACCTGCTAAAGGCTCTGCTTCCACCCACTTGGAAAAATAGTCAACTGCTACTATTATCGTTTGCCTCCCACCAGATGCCATTGGTAAGGGTCCAACTAAAACAATGCCCCACCTATCGAACGACACTGCTTTTGAAATATTTTCTAGTAGTACCCATGGCTTGTGTATTATATTTTCATACCTTTGAGATGTATCACACCGCTTTACCAACTATTTCGCATCACCAGAGATGGTCGGCCAATAATAACCAAACAAAAACACTCGTCAAATTAATGCTTTATATCCGCAATGGGTCGATCCTTCCCCGTCATGTAGTTCTGATAGGACAAATTGCGACTCATCCTAAGCCAATCATCTAAGTAATGGTCTGCTCAGGGACTTCTTATATAAGACTCCTCCCAAAAGAATGTATCTATGAGACTTAAACCTGACTCTCCTAGCCTCAGACGTTTCTGTTGGTAAGCTATCCTTTTCCAGAAAATCCACAATTTTTGACCTTCAATCATTTGTGATCACATTACTGACTTCCTCCATATTCATTGAATGCTCTGCACTACTTATAATCGAAGGATGCTCCTGAAGTACGACCCATGGATGACCTTCTAATCGTGAAGCAGCTGTTAAGGAATCAAGGATAAGATTTGCTTCCCTTCGAATATGCTCATACTAAACTTCATCAAATTCTAAATCCAAGTCCTTCAAGACTTTCAAATACTTGACTAATTTATCTTTCCTCGCCTCCAACTCTCCAAAATCTTGATTTATCACCAACTGCGAATCACTGATCAACTTAACCTTTCTAGCTCCACATATTTGAGCCAACCTTAACCCCGCCAATGCCGCCTCATATTCTACCTCGTTGTTAGTTGCCTTAAAACCAAAACTAATAGCTTGAAACATGGCTATCCCCACCAGGGAAATTAGCTGAACTCCTGCACCACTTCCAGAAACATTCGACCTCCCATCCATTCGAACCAACCATTCTGTCTTACCTGAGTGGTCCACAATCTTCATGCCTTCCCTTTCTGAGTGGAATTTAACCAAGAAATCAGCTAAAACCTGAGATTTTATTGCCGTTCGAGGCTCGAATGTTATGTCAAAATCTCCCAGTTCAACTGACCATTTCATCATCCTCTCAGATATAGCTGGCCTCTGTAACAAAACTTTTAGGGGAAACGATGTTCGAACTACTATAGGATGTGCTTGGAAGTATGGTATCATTTTCCCAACAGCTATTACTAGGGCCAAAGCTAACTTTTCCAACTTGAGATACTGTTTCTCAGCATCTAGCAAACTTTTGTTGACGTAATAAATCGGTTTTAACACATCGACCTCTTCTCGGAGTAATACAACACTAATTGCACAATCTGATACCGACACATAAACGATCAAATTTTGTCCCACCAAAAGTTTGGAAAGTATCTCTGGGGACATAAAATACTCTTGAATTTGGCGAAATGCGGCTGAACGTTCCTCGGTCCAATTAAACTGTTTGGCATTTCGTAACACTTTAAAGAAAGGCACACGTTTATTCGATGAACTAGAAATAAACCTATTTATTGCTGCCAATCTTCCTGTAAGAATCTGGAATTCCTTAATATTCCGAGGCGGGGTCATAGTTGTCAAAGCCTTTACCTGTTCTGGATCATGTAGCCAAGAAACTTCCCCGATCGTACTCCAAAAATGCATTTTTCTGGATTTAACTTCAAATTGACTTTACTCAAATTATTAAAAGTTTTCTCCAAGTCAGAGAAATGATCTTCGTCCCGCAAACTCTTTACCAGCACTGCTCCTCAAAGGTTTTGTTGACCAAACGCTGATAAGTCGCCCCTGCATTTTTCAGGCCAAATGGCATGACCTTGTAACAATATAATCCTCTTCCAGTGATAAATGATGTGCTGTCTTCATCTTTTGCATCTAATCTGATTATATCTTGAATAAGCATCCATGCAATATAATAACCGATTACTCGAAATAGAGTCCACTAACTGATCGATTCTGGGTACCGGAAAAGGATCCTTCAGACAACTCTATTCAGATCCGTAAAATCCACGCACATCCTCCACTTACCATTCTTTTTCCTGACCAAGACTGGATTCGAGGCCCATACAGGGTACAGTGACTCTCGAATATGACCTATGTTTAATAATCGTTCAACCTCTGAGAGAATAGCTGTGGACTTCTCCTGAGAAACAAATCTTCTTTTCTGTACAATAGGTCAAACATCGTGCCGTACCGCGATTTTATGACATATTATTTATGGAGGTACTCCCGTAACATCCTCCGCACACCAAGCAAACATATTTATTTTTTTCCAGAAAAACGCAATCAATTTTTCTCTGAACTCAATAGAAAGCCTTACTCCAACCTTCAATTTTTTTCCTTCTTCAAACTGATGTTCCTCGTGATTCTCATCCGGAACCAGAAATCCAAGGGCCTCCCTCGGATCATTACAGGGAGTGATTACCGAAGAAGTCCCCTTTAATTGCTACGGTTTTTCTGATGCTTCTCTCCGAACTCCTTTCGAGGATAAAGTTGATCATCCTTATATTGTTTCCTATCACATATTTCAAGCATTGGTGTACTGTCGAGATAACACCATGCATCATGGACAGCCAAGAGCGACCCAAAATTGCATTGTACGAAGTTGGTGTATCTACGACTATAAACAAAACCTCAACTTTCTTTTTTGAATGGCCCACGACCGAGCTCCACCACACACTGAAACTCTCCTACGACTATTGTTGTTTCTCCTGTAAAACCCACTATAGTTCTGTCGGATCGTCGTATAACAGGCGGGTCAAAAATTCTCCTGTAGGTACTCATAAATAAAATATCCACAAAACTTCCCGTGTCAATAAGTATCTTCTAAACTTGGTCTCCGACTATACCCGCAGTAATAACCACCGCATCTTCATGTGGACCCGCTATATTCCTTATATCATCATCGTCAAAACATATGATAGGAGAGGGAAAGCGATGCATCTGCGCTGAAACCCCTGCTTCAATCTGTGTGGTTAGATTCATCATATGTCTTTTCCGCGAACTATTAGAGTTTCCTGCAATGGTATCTCCTCCGAAGATAGCTAGCGACTCGAAAAAAGCACAGAGGTCATTGACTTTCCCCTTTGGAATTATCACCTCTACCATGTTAACGTTATTTCTACCTTGCTTAGGATCCAAATACTCTACTGCAATGTCGAAAGCGTCAACCTCTTCGGAAATCACCATTGATGTGTCAGCATTCTTTGGGACAACCTTTACTGCAGTATTTTTCTGGGTGTGTTTTTTCACGAATTCTAATAACATTCTATTTTCAATTAACGCTTGCACTTCTTTTTTCAAAGCGATGCATTCCTTAGTGTCGTGGCCAATTTCCTCATGCTACTTACAAAACCTATTAGCACTTCTGCTTTCCCTCAGAGTTTGAATTGGAAAAGGTTTTCTGAACTGCATTGTTGATCTTGCCCTATCAAATATTGTATCCACATTTTCCGTTAACTCAGCAAAATAATCCGGATGGATCCATTTGTTCGAAATTGACCCCGTTCCTTGGTTATAGCTTTGCTGGTTACTATAGTTCTGCTGGTTTGTTCTCGGCCTCCACGGATACTGACCCACATCCTTGGCCTGAACACTAGTGCGAGGCCCTTGATTACTAGACTCAGACCTTTTAAATTGGTTATGGTCCAGCTAATCGCTTGATCCTTTCTTGGATGCCTGAGTCTCCTCCACTAAAATTATTTTCTCAACTTGATCCAGTAATGCCCCAAAATTCATTGCCTGACTCTCTGCTACCGTATCCTTTAAGAGTCAGGAGAGAAGCCCCATCCTGAATGCCACGAGTGCCATAAAATCTTTGCAATATCCCATGTCGGTTTTTGTTTTAACAAATCGATTGGGGTGATTCTTCAAGCTTTCCCTGACTTTTTACCTATAATATATTATCGTGTCTCCATTAGCTTGAAATTTATTACTCCCCACAAAATGATGTCTAAAGATATTCCAAAACATTTTGAAATTCTTTATCAAGCCCTGCGGAAGCCTGTTATACCACTTAGAAGCCACCCCTTTGAAAGTCTAAGAAAACACTATACACAGTAATTTATCAACGTCATCGAAATTGATCATAATTTTTTTGAATTTCTCGATGTGATTGTCAAGGTCCTGCATCCCATCGAACTTTTCTAGATTTGAAATATCAAAATGTTTTGGGAGGTTGCCTGCTAGAATTTCCGAGGATAAAGGAGAAGCTCTCCAATTATGACCCGTCCTATAGACATTAGCTCTTAAATTTTCATGGTTCGGAAAATAAAGTCCCTCCTCGAACGGTAGAGTGTACTCATGCTGCCACTCCAAATTCTGCGGATCGACATTTTGGTTCCCAGAAAGAAAATTCATTTGGTCATAACCCTGCTCATGAGCGTGATAATTCTTTTCCCTCAGAGATTTTCTCTCCAAACTCCTTCCCCTCCGGTGTTCCGCATGCCTTCTGCCATATCTTTTCTTTCGATGACTCTTCCTTCGAGATGATTCTGGTGAACTGTAGCGAGAATAATCACTCGAATCGGAGGATTTCAGGTGACGCTTTCCTTTCCTCCTCAAAGAACGTCGTTCATGACCTCTATATCTATCATCTCTATTTTTAGGACGAAGGTCTGTTTCACGCTCTTCTTTCCCACCTGTCAGGCTCTCTTCTCACCTCGGAACGAAGATTTGCCTGAACAGTTTCTTTTTCCGCCCTCAATTTTTCAATCTCCATTAGTAACTTACCTTCGAGTCAGCATAACCGAGTCATCAAAGGTTTCTCCGACGTGTTGGCCACCATGCGCCTCATATTCCATGTCATTCCGATAAGTGTTCCCCACGAGATTCTCCTCGCAGTCGTTAACAAAATCATCCCCTTACTCTTCCATAATTCCGCTCGGATTAGGAATAATTTCCAGAACGAGATTGTCGTCAGGACAATATTTGTTTCCCGCAAACGGCGCCACTGATGAATTAAGAGCTCGCTTGAGGATAATTCTATGTAAAACTACTATTCAAGGGATCAAACTGCAATTGAATTACTTTATAAAGATCTTTTAGAGAGAGAGCGAGCCATACACAGTCTAAAGAAAGAATATAATACTATATTCATCAATCAAACTTATCAACTTGTGTGGGTTTTTTTTATAGTATAATGATGGGCCCCATATGCCTTAATTCCCAACAATTACACATCTAGTCCCTATATTTTACCATTTATTTATAATGGATACTCTTATAATACATTTTTCCTATCCTTCCCTCATAAAAACTCTTCTTTCCCAATTTTCCCTTGTGTCTTTTATTCTCCCTCATCAATGGTAACACTAAACTTTACCATAATTATGTTTCTAAGAAGAGAAAGAAGAATTCAATAAATGGTATTAAGGAGAATGGTATCTGCCTTCAAAGTCATGATGAGATTGTTAAGTCTGCTGAATCTTATTTTAAAAAGATTTTATCTACTGATCCCTATACATGCAGTGATGACTTAATGCAGGATTCTGTTCTTGATAATATTCCTAAGCTCATTACTGATATGAACAATAGTGCTATTTTAAAGCCTACAACTAAGGAGGAGGTGTGGACTATTGTCAGAGCCATGAAGAATGACAGTGCTGCAGGCACTGATGGTTTCATTTCATTCTTTCTTAAAACTTGCTGGGAGATTATTAATTTAGACATATACAATGCTCTTAATTCCTATCTTAAGGGCTGCAGTATCCCAAATAGTGTCTTTGCCACTGGGATTTGCCTCATTCCCAAAGGCCCTAATCCAGTTAGTTGGAATAGTTACAGGCCCATCAGCCTGTGCACAATATTCAACAGGATGATTCTAGCTTAATCAACGATTGAATAGCTCTCATTTTGCCTAACATCATTTTTAATTGTCAAGGTGCATTTGTCAAAAACAGACTAATCCATGATAATATTCTTATAACTAAAGAAATAATTCATAGCATAAATAGGAAGCCTTCTAAAGGGAATATTATGGTGCAGCTTGATATGTCAAAGGCATTTGACAGAATGTCTCATGCCTTTGTTCTTAAAATATTGAATTGTTTTGGTTTCTCTAATAAGCTAATTGTCCTCATCTGAAATATGATTTCTAATGTAATGCTATAAATGGTACCAGTGTGGGTTACTTTTCTCGGAAGAATGGATTAAGACAAGGAGACCCTCTTTCTCCAAGTCTATTCATTCTTGCTGAGGAAACACTCATTAGGGACATGTCTAATCTTTTTAAAACTAATAACAACATGAAGTTTCATTTGAAATCAAGTTACATCTTACCAAGCTTAGCGTTTGCTGATGATATAATTATCTTCACCAACAACACTCCCTCCACCATCGACAAGCTGAGTTGCCTGCTGGACCACTATCAATTAGCCTCTGGTCAAGTTATTAACAAGGACAAAACGATAATTATTACCTGTGTAAAATCTTCTCAATCCTGCAATAGTAGGCTGAAAATGCTAGTGGATTCAATGTTGAAACTGCTCCATTTACCTACCTTGGCATCACAATTGCCGCAAACAAGAAGGGGAAGAATTACTTACCTTTATTTGAAAAAATTCATAACAAAATTCATGATTGGGATACAAAACATCTGTCCTTTGAGCGCAGACTGTCTCTTATCAAAAATGTTTTACACCGTATTGTTTATTATTGGATGCAAAACAGTCTTATCCTCACTTCTATTATAAACAAAATTGAGCTTTCTTTTAATCAATTTCTTTGGAGGTCAAATTTTAACGAAAAAGCCATCCACTGGACTTCTTGGAACCAGCTATGCAAGCATTTTGAAGAAAGTGGATTGAATATCAAAAGGTTGATTGATATTCAACACACTTTCTCTGAAAAGCTTTGGTTCTTGTTCAGAAACAATACCTCCCTTTGGGCTGAGATTATGCATTTAACTTACAACCCTGAGTCCCACCCTATTAAAACTATTTGTAAAGCTACTGATTTTATTGTTTGGAAAAAGCTCCATTCAATTAAAGACCAGGCTGACCAAAATTTGAAATGGACTCTTGGAAAAGGTTCTATAGACTTCTGGTTTGATGATTGGCATGATATGCCCCCCTCTCATCAGTGACCATGGCTCTGATAATTGGTTCAGCATTGGGATGTAAAACCATAAACAACAGAAAGAGAAAGCATGCTTACCTGAAGTGGCAGGCTCTGAATCCGGGAAGACTCAAAATCAACATCGACAGTGCGTGCAGCTCTACTGAAGAGGCCAGTGGAGGTATCTTGGTCAGAAACAAAAATGGAGTTATTATCACCGGTTCAGGTCGTCGTTTTGGTAAGATGGACTCCTTCCAAGCTGAATGCAGAGCTCTCATCGAGGGGCTCATTCTATGCAAAAGAAACCATTGGCAGAATGTTGATGTAGAGTCAGATTGCTTGACCTTAATCAACATTCTCGCCTCTCGCATTACTGCCCCTCTCTATAAACCCATGATAGCTATATGTCGAAGCCTAATCTACCCCAGCATGAGCCTCCGTCATATTTCCAGAAATCAGAATTTGGTGGCCGATTGGATTGCGAAGTGGGTCATATCGGATTGCCATGATCACACATTCAAAGGCTTCAATGCACCGATTCCAATAGTGGAAATCACAACACTTGAAAGCCTGGGAACCAGTTACATTGATCCCGGTTAGATGAAGGCTGATTCGCTTTTTCACCGTCGCAAAATCTTATCTCTGTATTTGGTCTGATTTGGGTTGATTTCGCTGCTTCGAGTGATTTGGCGAAGGAAGCTTTTTTGTCTTTGTGATTTCAATTAGGGGTTCGTTCTCTGATTTGGGAATAGCCTTAATATTATATGCTTATTTAGGCTTTGGTCATTGTATTTATTTTAAGTTCTCAATTTGAGACTTATTCTTGTAAAACTTACGATTCAGTATTAAATCTTTATTTACCTAAAAAAATTATGTATACAACCTGTTTGATAAAGTATATAGAAAATTATGTAATCTTTATATATATAACTAAATTGAGTTTATTGGACTTAAGCTAAATTGATTATAAATATAAAAAAGTATGACTTTGTCTGGTAAGTTTTGAATATATTGATTCGTTCGCTCTCGTTTTCATGTTCTAGTATTCTTACGTTTTTATGTTGAATCTTTTTTTCTAACTTAGGAACACTGCCATCTACGTATTTTTAATATATATATATATAATTTAATTAATATTTTATTTTTATATTAGTTTGTGTTGAATAATTTATAATAAATACTAATATTTACTAGTTATTTGTTGAGTTTATTATCACTTATTTATTAAGTTTGATTTATTTTAGAGAAAATGTTGTGTTTTGGTAATTTAAAATATTAAATAAATAAAAATAATATTTTTACAAGTTAAGGCATACTATCGGCTATGCGTTTTAAAACTAAATACAATAATAAAGGCCCATCGAAAATATCTAATTGTGTCCGGAATAATTGAAAAAACAAAAAATATTATAGAAAGAGAACTTAAGTATCCAGCTCAACATAAAAAAAATATAACAAAACATGACCGAAGTCCATGTCTTTTCATATGAATAAAAGAAAAGAAAACAAGTCAAAGACAATACAGGTGCCACAATCACACAACTAGCAATGTGTGCAGAATCAACAATATATTACCAGACTATATCACCAGACTACAACTACTACAACTGAATTACAAGTATAGTCAGACCACCACAACTGTAACTAATATACATAAAAAAAATCACTATCGAGATATGAAATTCTAAAAAATAAGAACAAACAAAAAACTCAAGAAACAATATATAAAAATCCAAATCTAGATCTGTAGAAAAAAACTCTAGGCAACCAAATAACTAAAAAGACTTGAAATACAAACAAGATAAATAAATAAAAAACAAAAATCTAGATATGAAACTCTAAGATTTAGAACCCCAAACCCAAGTAAAAAATAATTTAAAATCCCTAGATCTGGAAAAAAAATCTATAGCTCTAGAGCAGAAAACCAAGATCTACTAAACATAGGCGCCGAGATCATACCTTCCGAAAAAAGAAGTCGCAAATAGATGTAAATGACTCATAAATACCTGAATCTAGCGATGAGGAATATCTAAAGAGAAGACCGCAAGAAAATACATTGCATCACAAAGCATGATACTAGTGGGAACTGTCCTGTGAGAGAGATCGACTTTAGGAGCTCTAACGACGACCAATATGGGATCCTCTCTCAAAGGAAGAGTCTATTTAGAACAAACTGAAATCAATCTCTAGAATGAAAAAAAAAAACAATGATTGATTTGCTGGAAAATGGCTTGTATGAGAATATAGGAAAACCGAAGAAAAATGGTAAAAAAGAAAGCAAAAAAATGTGTCTCTTAGAGAAACTTTAGGGTTTATAGAGAGAAGAGAGAGTTATCTCTCTAGAAACCCCTTCCACCAATTTAATATAGGAAATATTTTGTTGTTTTACTAAACAAAATTGTTTACCGTTGGTTCAAATAGTGTTCTCAAAGTCCAAATAATAAAAATACTAAGAATATTGAAAAAAATATTGAAATTGTTGAGCATAATAGTCATGAAGATATTAATTTGGATGATGTAGTGAGTGACCATGGTTTGTAAAAATGAACTGAGAGTTATGATGTGAGAAATTACAAAATTGGGTTTGAAAGGAATACACGACCAGGGTTCATGTTAGCGAGTAGTCATACTTATCTAAAAATAATTGTTGTTTAAAATATATTTGGTTCGAGGGATTCCCGTGGTTGGAGTTTACCATTATTAATGATGATTTGTTTTGTTTTTATTGCTATATATTGGGGGTTAAACCGGTGCATCGGTTGATCGCGAGAAGAACCGATATACGATTAAACGAACCTAGATAAGAACGACTAATTACCTTTTTAGAAGACGAGCAACACATATAAAAAAAGTGCAATAAAACCAAGCACACAAAACAAATATATAATATAGTTTGGATTGTGAAGAAATCGTACATCCACACGAAATATATATTCTTTTATATATAAGTAGGTTATAAAAAGAATCTCATTCCAAAAAAGAATCAATCACTATATATAAAAAAAGATAACGTGATTCACATAACTCTCTCTTCAGTGTTTATCTCTTGTCTCAGTTATCTCTCGAAAGACTTAGAGCGATTTCACTCTCTCAAGATATATCGTTTCACGTAATTGTCTCTCTACAACTGTAGACGCATTACATCACATCGTTAATTATAGTATCTTCTTCTATTTATAGTTTTAGGGAAAACCCTAATCATCCATCAAATGCTCCAGATTAAAGCTTATTAATTAACGGTTGAAATAACTCCTACATAATTAATATAAGAAAACCTAATTAATATATGAGGCCTAGTGAATTGAATACTCTGATTCAG
Source organism: Limnanthes douglasii subsp. nivea (assembly GCA_036936605.1). NCBI lineage: Eukaryota > Viridiplantae > Streptophyta > Magnoliopsida > Brassicales > Limnanthaceae > Limnanthes > Limnanthes douglasii. The sequence goes on from JAUPFV010000003.1 coordinate 50,524,242, forward strand.
CCTAATGGTACTACCATCTAGTGCGCTTTGGATCATAGTGGTTATATTGATCATTTTTCTTTGATCACCCTGCTTCGACCAACCTACTTTGACCCGTCTGCTTCTACAAGTCCTGCTTTGACTCAACACATATTTCCTTCGAGCCAATGTTCATCAGTCTTCTACTGCTTGTATTAACCTTAAAGATTAATAAGCATCTCTACAACTAAGTCATGACTCAAACACCAAAACGTTTTATTAGTTCTTGTATATACATTTAACGGTAGATCCAACACCAATGTAGCCTTCGTTAATACCTCTGTTAATGAGCTATTTCTAGTTTACATCTAACAATTCTCAACATAGGATTATAATAACTTTAGTATCTGTTGCACCCAATATTTGAAAGGGGAATTATAATATTTTTTGAGGGTGCAAAATTTGAGGGGAAAGATTCAATGTGACACCATGTTTGAGGAAAAATTGGAACTAATTCATTAATTCTTTGACATTTATGCTCTGGCTATAGTCAGCTTGTCGGTCGTCACAACATGACAGAGAGTTCAGTTATAATTCCTTAAATTGATGTCGTACCTCCACCTTAACTAGAAAATGTTGATGTTGTTTATGATGAACAAATTGAGCAACTTTAAGACATAAAATAAGATGTTAAGCCGACATTTTGTAAATCCACCAGAGAGAAGAGAAATCGTATATCTTTGAACTCTATGGCCTTTCTTAGAGAATATGAAGGTACTCCAGATATTATATAAGCGGAACGAATTACCTTTCAGGATGCTAGAATAATTTAAACTCTAAACTTTGGATTGAAGCACATATTCCATTGTATAAATTAACACATGAAAATTTAGTTTGGGAACTTACCACTCTACTTAAAGAGATGAAACCAATAAGGTGTAAATGGTTTCTTAAAACCAACCGTGATGCTTTAGGGAAAGTCGAAAGATATAAAGCTCGTCTTGTAGCTAAAAGGTACAATGAAACTGAATGATTTATTATTAAGAGATATTTTCTATAACATCATCAAAGGACTAATTCAGAATAATCACGTCTCTTAATGTTAATTTTGACTTAGAGCTCCAAGAGATGTTTAGACACAATTTCTCAGTTATATATTAAAGAAATGATTCAAATGAACCAACGTGCACATTTTGTGGTTGGAGACCCAAAGTCGATGGTACCACAAGTTCGTAAACAGTATTACCTAATTAGGCTTTGAGGTAAACCGTGTAGATTATGTATACCATAATATATGTGAGAGTAAAATGATATATTTAGTGTTCCATGTCGATGGCATATTTATAGTCACTAAGGATCCATATTGTAAAAAACCTCCCCAAGGCATCTTGAGTCTTTCACAAGAGGCTTACACTGAAAGCATGTTATGTCGGTATGGATAAGTGAAAAACTCCGGATACCTGTATAACAAAAGAAGAAAAGTTATCACTCCACTAGTGCCTCAAAACAGAAGATTCAGTTCATGCATACAATATCATATGCTTCGACAGTTTTTAGTCTATTGTATTCTCAGGTATGTACCAGACCAGATATATAATTTATTATTGGGATATTAGGAAATTAAATGATCAATCTAAGAGTTTTCAATTGGAATGCAATGAAAATGGTGCTTTGATACTTGAAGAATACCAAACATTTTGGACAAACATATTAAAGATTAGATAAATTGAGGATCGTAAACTATTCCAATTCAGAATTTATAGGGTGTATGGATACTTGAAACTCTACCAACATTTATGTATTTATTCAGGAAGGAGGTGATATATCATAGAAGAGTATAAAACAGACTCTTATCACGACTTTGACTATGTAAGCAAATTATATAGCACATTTTGCTGTATCGATCAACACATTATGGTTAAGAAATTTTATCACAACATTATACACATTGGAGGAAATTGAAAGGACCCTCCTAATTTATTGTGACAACAAGTCAATTATCATGTTCTCTAGCGGGAATAGTAACACTAATATTTTTAAGCATATAAACATTAAGTTCTGTTCGTAAATGATCGAACTCAGAAAGGACAGATAATGGTAGAACATATTGATATACACCCCACATTATTAGGTTCATTATAAACAATTCAATTGCCATGTTCTCTAGCGTGAATATTAGCACCGACATGTTTATTAAGGTATTGCTACTCTCCCCCGTTTAGGAAAACATGGTTCACATGTGTGTCTTTAGTTATGAAGGTATCTAGGTTCAGTGGGAGTGATCTATTTATTTAATTTCAGATTATATTATCACTTTATATATATATATATATACTTTAAATAATTCAATGATTTTATTTTTATTTCCCTTATTGTTTGAATGAATTAAATAATCCTAGTTCAGTAAGACAAGGTGTATTGTTGGCACATCTTGCTTACATGGTCATATCATACTATAATTACACACTTCATGAGATGCCAGGGTTCACTAAGATGGTAGTTAGTAATGTGATATATTATAGAAACATTACGCATCATAAGATATTCTGGAATTCTTTGCTTTACTCTTAAATATATCCTCACATAAATACACATTAAGATATTATTTATGAACAACAACGTTATATAGTGCATATTTCATATGGATATATTTAAGTACATATAAATGATCCAAGTAGAATATTCTAAGGAAATATTAAATTGGAATATCTCATCATATGTAATTTAAGAAATTCAGACATGTTGTTGCAATTCCAATTAAATAATAAAGTAATAAATATTGGATTATTGGACTTACGAATTATAATAATAATAATAATAATAATAATAATAAAGATTATAGTAGAATAAATAATATGTGGATTATTGTTGGAAAAATCAAAATAAAAGAGTGAGTTAGAGAAGAATTAAAGGGTATTCAATTAATTGATCAAGAGAGAATAATTCAAGAAATATCTTGAAATCAAAAGAATTAAATTATCTTAATATAAATAAGTCATTATAAACCATAAACACATAACATGAACTTTTATGTCGCTTTTCAGACATCTCATGGTGCCATATCAATCTTTTTCTTTATGACTCATGGTAAACGAAAGGGATTATGACTCATTGTGTCACATCAATCTTTTTCTTTATCATTTCTACATGAAAGGAATCTGTTTCCTGGAAGAATAATCAAGGGAATGGATACCTTTGATTTTGTATATGTTTTAATATCCCAAACATGTGAATAAATATGATGACAATAATGATTACTCACCATACTAAAAAAACATATTTCTCGAAGTCATGCAATACATACTGTCGATGTTCATTTTTACGAGAGTAGAGAGAGCTCCATTAAACTTGAATTTGATTTATAGTCCACTGCTCAAGAACAAAAAGTGTTAATGTTGCTGCAGCCATTCCCAATCAAGAGGCTAAAATAGATTGTAGTCACATCAGTGAAACAAGACACGTGATCCAAGAAAACCCAAGCCGATTCATCTTAGATATATGTGGTTCTAAAGTTTATATCATATTAATTCCAGTCGTACATATGAATACATAATCTCATAAGAATATGAATATTTCATTAGATACAAAATAGAATACCTACAGAAAGATGTAGACATTATGTCTTTTTCGTTTCTTCTCGTTCTTGATTCGTTGTATACTTACTCCTCGTTGGTTGTATCTTCAGTTTTAGATGAATTTCTCAAGATAAGAATTATATATGCATGCTCAGATCTTACAATCATCAATAATAACAAAATTCCTTGGTAAGTGGCATGAAGAAATAATTTACTTATCTTACTCTCTATATAAGATTTAAAGTAGGATTTGAACTTGAATCTAATTGTAATATCATCCATTAACTCCATGTTGTGATCAGAGACCCTAAGCTCTACAAATTGTTTATTTATTAATTAGTCTATAAAATTTATAGTTTATAATTAAATGTCAACATTCAAATTCAATGATTCACATAATCCAAAATTGACTTGGTAACATACACAGTTTCCTACGTAAAATACTTTTGTCGAAAATGAACAACAATTCAATCAACGTGTGATGATCCATCTTAATAAAAATAATTCTATAAATAAACTAAACAATTTCGTACACGATGATGAACGATAGAGGATTAAATACATATTCAATGAAAATATGCGCATCTATTGTAACAATAATAACATTATGACCAAAACTTAATTATATGGATATATTATAGTGTGTCGCATGAGAATAATATGAAATAAAATAACATATATTTATTCTTAATTGGTCGAAACTTAAGTAGAGATCTACTTAATGAACAGACAATGGCAATAAAACTTTAATAATCATACTTATTATATATGTTTTCCTTAAAAACCCAAGTGTACAAATCCAAATAGCAAACATATCTCGAGGTATATTACAACCTCCAACTGAAATCAATGATCCTCTAAATAAACAACACCTATCCTACTGGTATATTCATGGAAAATTGTAGGTACCATTTCTTTAGTAAACGAATCTGCTACCATGGGGTTTATACTGATATGCTTTATATTGATTTGACGACTCTGTACTTTCTATTTAACAGTCATTAACTTGATATATATGCTTGGACCTAGCAGAACTATTGCTACTGTTTGAATACTTAACTGTATGATTGTAGTCATATTATAGCATGGGGGGATTTTTTTATCCCTTCTACAATAACAAAATTAACTTTACCATAAGAAGTCATGGTGAGCCCTTAGATAATCCAAATATCAGATAATAAAAAGTTATGCATACTAAAGAGGGAATGGTATTCAAGAGACTAAACTGAGTATGAAGCAGCATATAGCTTTGTCAAAGGATTTACTTCATTACCATCGTAGAGTTTCTGGAAGAGTTTTTTAACTCTATCAGTATGATCCGTAAATTAGTAAAAAATACAAGATAGAATTAAACAAATACTATCTTACTTGTTCTCATCCATCTTTTTTCGACGTGACCATATTCTTTATGGTCACGTCATTCCCAATTATTGGTTACAACAATACAAGTTTTTTTAGTTATGGTGGGTAAGTTGATAATTCGACTTAAGTTATTAATAGATATATAATAGAATTGAGTATTTTGAATTTCAAAACATCGATATTTATGAGAAAGTCTGGAAAATGTACAATTATATCAAGAATTTTTGAACTAAACATTACAATAAGTATTGTATGCCCCCATTGAACTTAATTAGGAAGGACATATACGGAAATATCTATAAACCTCTTAAATAAAATGATGAAGAGGTAATCAAAGGCAATAGTGGAAAAAAGAAGTGTAGAAACATGTTTATTCTTTTCTGTTTTGGGTGAGGTAATTTACCGTTTTTAGGAACGTGGGTGGAAATATCATTAGGGAACCGTATTAATTCCCAAAGCTTTGATGTTAACTTCTATGTATTTATAAGTGTTAGTTAATCTACCAAAAAAGTTATATAGAAATGATTGTTTTTCTGGAAGATCTGCTAGAGGAAGTTTATCATTGGTTATTAAGATTTTTATTTTTAGTAATAATTTATAGGCAGAGACGAGATTTGAGGTTAGTATGAGGCCCTTGAGAAGAGGAAGTTTAATCAATATCAAAGTTTAAATGGTATGAATATGAAACAAGAGTTCAAATTTGTAATTTGTTTTCCGAAAAACACAGAGATTTGTTATTTATTCACATCTAATTAACAATCAAAGCATATTTACAAAGAGTTAATTGAGAAATTGACGTAGAACTTTTGAAAGGAGTTAAAGAAAAAAGAAAAATTGAAGGTTTTTGGACCTCTATTGAAGGTGAAAAATATAAGTGTTAGAAAGAGAAAAGTTTGAGAAGAAGAAAGAATGTAGAAGATACATTTTCAGTATTAAAGAAATAGAGTTGTTCAATCTGAACGATTATATTAAAGGAGCATCTACGATGAAAATAAAAAATAATATATTTAGGAAACTGGAACGACTCAATTATTTTTTTAAATCGAATATTTTTAGAAGTGTCAAGATTTACGATTACTAATGTCAAAATTATTTACCTCTGTAGAGATAAGTCAGAAATATGAAAACTTTTGTGCATGTCAAATTAAAAAATATAATATATATATATATATATATATATATATATAATTTATTAATATTACCTTGCGTATGTATATTTAATAGTTCTTTAAGAAATTATTTTCGAAAATTATTTTAAGGACTAGGAGGAATCCGGATAACGTTACATTCTATAAATATCATATATTCCTTATGATAACAAGGTAAATATATGTCAAAGCATGTAATAAGAGATAAGTAGTGGAGGAGGTATAACACACAGAATGCGAGGGTCATAAGAGGTGTAAGAAGAAGGTTATATAGAAGATATTAGACAATGGCCATGAAGATGTATGTGATAAGAGTAAAAAATAAGATATTAGACGAGGGTCATGAAGAAGTACGAGACAAGTTTCATAAAAAAGATACTGGACAAGGGTTATGAAGAAGATGTTAGACAATGGTCATAAATAAGATTTTAGACGAGCGTCATGAAAAAGAATGAGATGTGGGTCATCAAGAAAGTATGAAATGAGCATAAATAGAGATTGTTCAAGCAGTTATAGTAGAATAACACATGTCACCGTGTTATAAGTTACTAAGGATGTTAGTTAGACACTTATAATAAGATAACATATGTAAGCTTATAATTTCTAGCTAATATCTTTTAAATAATATTAAAAATACCAAAGTCTTCGTTGGTAAACTAATCATACTTTAATACAAAATATCATTATATTCAAGAATAATATTATTTCTTGATTATTTCTCATCCTCTTGGCTTTATGTTTGAGAAGGAAAACACTTATCAATTAACCTTTCTTTGGCTTGATAATCACTGCAATAGTATCAAATCATGAACTGTCAAGATATTAAGTTCCTTAATTTACCAACAACCTTTCTTTAAGCTAATATATTGGCTTTGTGATTCACTTACCAAACTTAAGATAATTTTTTTATAAAATCGATACATCATTTAAACACCAAACAACAACCATACATGTAAAACAATAAGTCCAAACATATCATACAGTCTCAAGTCCAGAAGAAGACCCCACAAGGTGCATCTAACATGTGCAGATGTATCATATAATGTTTTGCTACAACTATTTGGTATCACTCGAACAAACATCACCGTTGTTGCAGTGAAACAATTAATTGTCGCAAAAATATTATCGGTTGTCACAAAAACTGCCTCATGACATCAACTATGCCACAAAAACTATAGGACTTGATGCAACAAAATTGTATTGTCAAGGATGTTGCTCAATTTTGGGTCTGTCAGTTGTGATGTGAACCTTTTTCAGTAGCAAATCCAACCCAAAGTTGAGTTCAAAACCCTAATTTTGGTCATGCATCATTAATCCTAACATTTTTTTATCTAATTCAAAACATGTAATTCAAACTCTAAATTCACACTCTAACCAACTCAAACATCAATCAATTTTCCAATGGTGTGGATTCTGTAGTGAAATATAAATCTATATGTTTTGCAATTAATTATCAAAATAAAACTATAAATTGATCCATATGGGAAGGCTTTGTTACTAATTGTTAAAATTTTGAATTGCTCAAAATTTTAAATCCATGAATCCCCAATCAAATTAAGCACTTATGATAGTCTAGACGTCTTAATGATTGTATCATGTAACATTATTATTTTTAGTTTTCGTTGTCTTGTTGATAAAACTCACGCTCTCCCAATTTTGAATCCTCAATAAGGTGTTATATAATTATAAAATATGTAATCGGGGGTATTCATTCCCAACATTTTATCCAAGAGTCTAATATATCTTGATTATATAAATAAAATGAATAAAAAAACTTATGGTTTTACATTAATGATTCCCTCTTGGATTTTGAGTTGAAGCGAAAGCTTTTATCTGATTTCTGTTAGTAGAGAGTGATGCATACTATGGATATTTTACTGGCTTAAGAGTTGGTATCATTATGTTCTTTAGTGAATAAAACATAAACCCTAGAAGAACTTTGTGAAGAATATATATTAGGAAACTATATTTTTTTAGAAACGATGGAATTTTAGTGATAATGATAAAATGAATTAAAGTTTGATTTATATAAAAGCTGAAGTGAAACAATTACTATATAACTGAAACCTACTTGATAATAATAATAATTGTTTTTTCTCAATCATTTTATTTAATAAAAAGGTTATTTCATGTTGCAATTATTATTTTCTTCTTACTTATACACTTATTTATTTTCTCAATTAATTCTCTAATACGAAATAAATCACTTATTCTACATGATGAACTATCCGCCAATAGAGACCATAACATTTATTGAACATTAAGACTAATTCTTAATTTAGATTAAAACACCCTCCCTCTAGGTATAATTTTGCCCAACCGATATACACACTCTAATTATAACACCATAATACTATTTAACTTTGTTGCTAACAAATAATCATTGTACATCTATCCATGTCACGTGAAAGCTAACAATCAACCAAAGAATTGCACCACGATATATTTTGCGTAAGTTTCTAATATAAATCAAATTGTTAACTGATACCTTAGTGGACCTGACCTCTTACAGAGTGAAACATAAAATCAAGACACAAATATATAATCAACACGTGTCTACTATTCAACTGGTCCTACTAAATTGAGATCGCTGAATTTTAGAGCGAAACTGAATACTTAATATTTTATTGCATCAATCCAGAGTACTAAAAACTAAATCATTATATTATTGATAACTTAAGTTTATGCATATGATAATAATACAATCTAAAATACTGAAAGTTGATTTGAATTCCATCATGAATTGAAACCAAAATCTTTACTTGAGTAAAAAAACACTCCCGCTAAATCTGAATATTCTCAAGACAAAGGACCCCACATAAATTTTATGTTCATGAAAGACTTTGGGCTTTTGAAAAATTAGTAAAAAGATATGGGAAAAATAAAGATAAATATTTCTACTTAACTGTAATCCCAGCTAAATTAAAAGAGTTCGTTTTATATGAGATATCTTTATTTATTTGATAATAAGGAACTAAATGTTTTTAATTTATTGAATTATGTTACATGTGCTACACATTTTATCCTCATAAAATATGTAGCTCTAAATCGCACCGTAACACCAACTTAAGTTCTAAAGTCATCTCTTTCAAATGATCTCAGTAATTGCCTAAGTTTGTTTATCTCATCATGCAACGCTGAATACTTAATACTCGATGGACCATATTTTATGTAAATTGGTCAATACCCAGAATTACTTAAGTATTTACTTAAGATGATTTTATACCTTAGCTTAAATTAGTCATGAGTGTACAACAACAATTCAACTCTCCAACCATATTAACTCTTTTTCACATACTAAATTTCCAAATAGGTTTTGAGATGTTAAATTAAAAGACTTATATTAAATCAACTCAAGTAAACTGAAGATTTATCGCTTTCACACCATAATGCTTTAGCATGTTATTAATGAGTGTATTGTATGATGAATCCATCAAAGTCTCAAGAGTAATCATGGTTATCCTTGGTTCCTTAATACATAAGATACCTCACCTATAAATTTCAGAATTAACATAAATTTCTTGATGGCATGCAGTAGGTCACTATAACTTATGCTAATTAATACGAAAATGAACTTTAAATCTGAATCAACTCCCACTGAATTTAATAATTTCACAATACTTTACTAAATTAATCTCACAACCAAAAGAGATGGAAAATTTGATAGATTATGATATAACTAATGAGACATTTGAACTTAATATTATACTTACAAGTTAAACTGTTACAGTCTATTAACTATATTAGATCTAATTTGATTGTTATAAACCTATTAATATTTCTGTGGAATGATTGAGTTTTGCAACTCATCATTTTAAATTACTATAATTCTTAAATTGTAACAAATACACACATACACACGCGTACATGCACACACAAGTATACCTATATATACACACATATATATACATATATATACATATATATATATATATATATATATATATATATATATATATATATATATATATATACATACACACACATACACACAAACACACATACACACACAAACACACACACACACACACACACATACACACACACGTACGTGCAGACACACATATACACACACACACACACACACACACACACATAAATACATACGTGTAAACACACGTACGTACACACATATATACACACAAACACATACGCACACACACACACACGCACTATGAACACACATACACATATATACATACACACAGACATATATATATATATACATATATACACACATACACATATACACACACACACACACACATATATATATATATATATATATATTCAATGTTATTATTCAAAAATAATTGGACTTAATATTCCTTTAATGAAGCTTAATTTATAAAGTGTACGAGACGTATGATGATTATCTTAGAAGAGTTCTTTTAAAAATCTGAATTATAAGCTTTCTACAAAGGTCAATTTATGATAGTGAAAGAAAATTATTTGGTGTAAGACCTACTGAATATCTTAACTGAATTATCTTACATTAATTTGTATTCTTGTTACAACAGTCCATGGTTAAATATTGAAAATCTAAATGTGATCATATGAAATTTTAAACATAATTCTTCCTTGACACTACTATATTTCTAATGTTCTTATAGAGCTCTTTTATAATGTTACAAAAGTTAAAACTTGGATTCTTTTGTTTAACCATAAAAGATATTAATGTTCTTGTAGAAATCTTTATGATATTATAAAAGCTAGACCTAAATATTTTATTAACCATAAAGAAACTTCATGTTCTTATGGAACTTCTTTGTGACGTTACAAAAGCTAGAACCAAGTTCTTTTATTCATCATAAAGAATCCTATCGTTCTTATGGAATTTATTTACGATATATAAAAGATGAATTCTTCTATAAGCTATTTAACTTTGCACAATTTCTTGTTGATGTTCAATATTCCTTCATGAACAATTTCAACTTCTTAATGTCAAGTAAAATATTGAATGTTGATTGGTAGAGGAGAATGAAGAGATGATCAAAATATAATGATAAATGCTTATCATTTGAATCTAAACAAATCATTTCTGGTTCTTGTCCAATATCAAGGTTTTTCGCTCAATATTTTCTCCTAAATTAAATATCCATAGAAAGCTGAATTGTCTCAGATCTAAAATTGGGTAAAATGGATCTCTAAAATAACTGTTATAGAATGAAATTAGTTTCAATAAAGATAATCATTATTATATCAGACTCCAGTTCTCAATGCAAGACATGTAAGGCTTTTCTTGTACTAAGACGATCATAAATCTACAAATTTCTTAAACAATACTTTTTCTATGTTAAAGCTTAGTGTACTCACTTTTCTAGTTATCTCCCTGAACTTCGGTTAAAAGAAACTGTTAAACACCTGAACTGAGTAGACCCAACAATTGAGTAATGACATTGTTCACAGAATTGTCATAACTCCCTTGAATGGCAACCAATAGGGACAACTATGAAAAAATACTTGAACTTCTCAATGTACTCCATCTTTATTAAAACATGTGCAGAGAAGATCCAACACATCTACAAATAAAATATCTTAGATTATAGTTATCTTTGAATATAAAATTCTTATTGATAATCGATAAATTTGTTCAAAATATTCCACTGCTTATTATATATTTAATTTACTTCATTTGGTATGTTCTTATGTGTCCATCATATATGAATAGTCTGAATACTCAAGGGGTTCTAAAACATCTTATCAACTAGATTATCCACCTATTTTTGAGAGATACGACATGTATAGTTTTGATAAAGATGTATTCATTGCTATAGTATTTCAATTAATTTTATTGAATGATACATAAATTTAGACATCATTAATGTAAATTTATTAATTGCAATATCAGAGACAGTGGGGGCCAACACGCTGTACAATTAATTTAATTTACAACCGCTCTATAATTTACGCACCACTATATGTAAAGATGTTTTAGTAACTTAATTTTAACGATTCAATGTATCGACTAAATAATGATAAAAGATATTTAAAAAACAATAAGATAATAATAAATCAACACCACTATATGTAAAGATATTTTACCATCATTTAATTTTGGGGGTTTAACGTATCCATCAAATAAGGATTAAAGATCCCTAAGAGGTGAATATAAATTGAAATACAAACGAAGTATACTTAGAGTTTGAAATTTGGTGCAACATCACTATCCTTATCAATTAATATATATATATATATATATATATATATATATATATATTAGAACATTTTAATTTTAAGCTATTTATTGGATAATTTTGAATTTATGAGGTTAAAATGCATGATCATTCAAAATTGTAATTGAATGATCATGTAGATCTCTAAATTTTAGATGAAATCAAAAAATAAATCACCTAAATTGAATAATAGACCTCCAAGATATGACCGTGTGAATTCAGTCAGTCATGATGTCTATTCACACTCGATGTGAACATAAAAAAAATCCTTTTTTTTTAAATTATGGATTAATTTTTTGAATATTAGGTATGAAATTTGATACTATAGTTAGACTTAAAATTATTTTCTTATACTTGTCTTTACAATTGCCTTTAAATAAATTCTTGATTTGTATCAATTAAGATTCAACCACTTGAAAAACTTAAACATTAAGACATTAAAATTTCTGAATTTTGGCAATAAAATTTCCATATGAATATACAATATTTCTTGGTATACTTTAAATGATATTTTATGGACTTTCATCATTATATATGGTTAAATTCCTAATCTGTTTTATGAAGAGTAGTCCATTACAATAGTCTGATAGATATCTAGGATTTCTTACTAAATAAATATATTATTCTTCCCATTCTATCTGAATAATTTGGAATAAATTAACTAAGGTATAACAATATTATATACTCACAACATTTAAACATAATCATCACATGTATGTTTTGGAGGTGATCAAATTAAAGATTTTGATTAACTATTCATATGTACTGCACTCATCATAATTATTAGCGGCAATGGTGGACGCCATCACACTATACATTACCTATGAAGCTAGTATTTTAAGGTTATGCATTATAGGTTCTATGTCATATCCGATCAGCCAAGCCTTCCAAGCTTACCTGACTGATCATGATAACTAAACAAACATTTTAATGATGAAAAACAAGTTATGTATTGGTAAGAATAAAAGCTGAATTGACAAAATCAAGAACACAAATCTACTTAGAGAATTTTTGGAAGTGAAAAGTGCTTATCAATATTTCATGGGCCTAACTAACTTCTTCAGCCTCTTTAAATAGACTGAGTGAGTTAGTTAGAGAAATGGTTACATAATTGTATATTTGCAGTTTAACCCTTTACATTTCTCCTAAAGCCTAATTTAACCCTATATTTACAGAACTTATCACTTTAGTCCCTATCAATTGCACTTAGGTCCCTGAGGAATATCTTTCCTTATCAGTAGCCCCCCTAGTTCTTATACAGACATTTATAAGAACTATTAGCTCCTCGGACTCTACCTTGAGTCAATACAACTTTCTTCACTTTATCTCTTTATTATAATCGAACCCAATGATTTGTGACTTCTCCTCGAATTTGTGAAAAAGTGCAAACAGATTTCCCCATCGCTTCGAACTTGCCAACTTGAAGTACAACTTCGTCTCTTCTTCGAACGTTATTGCTAGAAACACAGTTTTAGTAATACTTCGAAATCTTTGATCCCTATTTGATAGATTGATTAGACCTTTAATAGTATACCTGTGACACTATACGTTTTCTTTTCGTTTCACATTCCACCCAATGAGAGCAACTCACTGGTTTTGCCTCTCCATATTCTCAACGTCACTCCTTTATCCTATAAATACCCAACCCTTCATTCACTAAAAACTTTTTAGAGATATCACTTCTTGAACCATCTTCAACCTGTTCTTCATCTTCAACCTGTTCTTCAAGCTAACTTCAACCTGTTCTTCACAAACCTTGAGATTACTTCATCTTTTTCATCCACCAAAGAAACTTCTCATATCGATACCCATTGTATGAGAAGATATCCTAAATACAAAAGATCTAAACCCAGAAAACCAGTAAAATCAAAGAAATCTCATTTCCCTGGTTCTAGCAATCAAGTATTCGGGGCCTACGATTATCTTTGCATTTCTCGAAGAGCCAAAGAATACAAAGCTGCTGGGTTGATCTACAACGGTCCTCACTCTTCTTGTACCACTTTTAAATATGGTAACTTCGACCCCAACCTTGCCACTTCGTCTTCACCTTTAGTTTCACAACCAGAAACTAATCCAGAAACCTTTCCTCCTCGAAATCAACCTACTTCTCCATTGTTAAGACCTCATCGGAAATCTAAAGTTGTCACTTTAGACAAACCACCTACTGATAAAAAACCACTACCTAAATCACCTCCTCCTCAATTCGAGGCTATCAAAGTTAAACGTGCCAAAAAATTACCTTTTCTAGCCATGGGTGAAGAAGCAGAAAACTCTTCTCCTCCCCCACAAGAAATGGATGACGTTACACCAGAGAGTAGTCAGCCAATTCCTGTGACTCAACAGGAGACTCAAATCCGAGGTCGCTCTAACGAAGTCACTGATGAAGATAACAATAAAGACGATTCTGAAGCTACTGAATCTGATGCCGAAGAGGAATCCGAGGCTGACGATGCGGTTCCTCCAAAAAAGAGTCGAAAGAAGAAACCTCTCATTACACTCCCCGAGGACGTTGCTTCCTTGGTTCAAGAAAATCTTAAACCTCTTTCTCCTCGGTATATTCTTGCCTTAAAGAACGTACCCTACGTTTACTACCTCGAGTCAGAGAAGGAGAAGCTCAAGAAACTATGGGGGTTAACCGAAAACATGACTCTTCGACTACCAGAAGAAGGAGAGACACCTCTCAACTGCCAGAAAGATGAGCTGGTAGTCTATCCTGAGCTCTTCAACTGGGGTCTTCGGTTTCCCCTCGACCCGATGATAGTGAGGTACTTCGAAATCCTCAGATTGTGCCCAACACAAGTCACTCCCAACCAGCTCTTTACTTTATTCTCAGCAATCATGGTATCGAGGCTTGGAGGCATTCCCCTCGAAATCGAGGACTTCATCTCAGTAACTAAAGTTTCGAACGGTCCAGTTTTGCCATTTTATTACCTAACTCTTGAAGATGACTTAAAAATTGTCGACGACCTCGTCGAAGCTGATAAGTTCTGGAAGCAAAGATTCGTCTTCTTATCAGGAGCTTGGGAAAACGGCAAAGAGATTTCCGATGCCAACCCTTCAAAGCTCACCCTCACCTGGAGAGACAGTAGTAAGTAACAACTTGCCTTCTTTGAATGATCACGTTTATTTAACTCCTCCTAACTGTTTATCCCCCTTTTTCCTTAGAAATTCCGAGGCGATTTAAGAGTCGTCGAACAGAAGCCAAGGTCATCTTCCAACAAATGGCTGAGTGGGCAGAAAAATCTTGGGGAAATGGCTTTCACTCAGCCTTTGAGCCGATCAACTTCGTCAACTGCCATCTCTGGCGCATATCTTTAGGGGCTGACTTCCCTCAAGATCCGATGATCCCCCCAGATCCTATCCTAGCAGTTCAAAGGATACTTGCACCAGATGGGAAATGCTACCTTCCCACGCGGAACCGAAGTGAAAGCCATCTTCCCTTAAAGAAGAAAGGAAAATTGACCCACAAGAAAGCCAGCACAAGTAAGGCTAACCCTTCCAAGACTTCAAAGCGTGCAGCGAAAAGAAAAGCATCTGCACCTCCGCTTCCCACCATATCCGAAGAAGACCAACCTGTCCTGAAAAAGAAAAAGGACAACTCTCCAAAAAAGAAAAAGAGTAAGTCCAGCAAGCCAAATGAAAAGAATGAGGCTGATATGCTAGAGGCTGTGCTAGCTTCCGAAGCGCAAGGGAAAACTTTTATTGAGGAGAACCCTGAAGGAGGACTGACACTAGGAGATAATCAAATAGATGATTATCTCAACTTCGAAGATTTTAATTCAAGTGGGGATTTTGCGTTTTCTGGCTCCCAACCTGCCAGTGTTATTCCACCAACTTCTACTGGGGCTGCTATGGCTTCGACATCTAACGCCATCGTTCCTGTTCACCAGCCAACAGTCTTTCCTCATTCAGACAAATCCGATGAGGTAGCTTCGATCCTTCGTCCTTTTGATAATTTAAATGCTGCAGCCAATAAATTATGTGAAGAGGTGAAAAATTCACATGCACAACTAGAGATCCTTGCACAAAAATTGATCAAGAGCAAAAAGGAGACAGAGGCTGAAAAGACTTCGAAAATGGAGGCACTTCAGAAATTCGAAGCTGAAAAAGATGGACTTCTTAAAGAGCACAAAGAAAAAATCGAAGCCCTGCAGACTTCTCATCAACAAGCTCTTGAAGACCTAAATTCTCAACACTCCACTGCAATTACCGAGGCAAAGCAAAAATCTTCTGATGCTGAGAAACTTGTTAAAGAAACTCAGGAGAAGCTGAAGAATTGCCAGACTGAGTTGACTACGCTTCGAACCAAATTCGAAGAAGAAAAGAATGATGCCATCAAAAAGGCCGAGGACGCTGTTGGTTCTTTAATGCTTGAAGGTATCAAAAAAGCTCAAATTGATACAACTATTCAACTTCTTCGAGAGGTTCATGCTGCCTGTCCAAGGCTGGATTTATCGGATCTTTGGAAACAAGTTCCTGAAGAAAGTCGCGCAAGGGAAGCATTCGAGGTGCCACCAAGCTCCTCAGAAGAAGAAGATGCTTCAGAAGGAGAATCATCGGAAGAAGAAGAAGATGATGCCTAATAGATAGGGCAGTTTGTTTTTTGTGATGTTTGTTTTTTTTGTGTATTTGGTTAAGTACTTCCCCCTTTTTTTTGTAAACTTCGTATTTTATCCAACAAACAAACCACCTTTTTTTTATCTTAAATTTCTGGTATACTTGTTTAAACTGGTTATTTCTAAAATCAGATGCACTCATAAGACGTGGCACCTCGAAAAATAGATGCACTCATAAGACGTGGCACCTCGAAAAATAGATGCACTCATAAGACGTGGCACCTCTAAAAATAGATGCACTCATAAGACGTGACACCTCGAAAAATAGATGCACTCATAAGACGTGGCACCTCGAAAAATAGATGCACTCATAAGACGTGGCACCTCGAAAAATAGATGCACTCATAAGACGTGGCACCTCGAAAAATAGATGCACTCATAAGACGTGGCACCTCGAAAACTTGGTTGTTTCTTCAAAGCTATCGCTTCGGAAAATTATTCTTGGTCAACTTTCAAAGATGATCAGTCTTTGCCAAGTTACCAAACTAATAAATCACCCATCATAATAAACAACCAATGGCCAAAAGAAATTTTATTAAAAAATTCAATATTAACCAGACACCTCGTTAAAACCTTTCTGGGCCAACAGATAAGGAAAGAGTATGTCTGTTTTACAAAAATTCGAAGTACAGTTTTACTCACAGTACAATTTCAAGTGCTCTATATTCCAAGGATGTTTGAGCATCCTCCCCTCTCGATCAGACAGCCTATAGGAACCTGGCTTGACCTTCATTTTAACTTCGTAAGGACCTTCCCAATTCGGAGCCAATTTTCCGAGGTGCTTATCCCTAGTGTGAAGAAACACTTTTCGTAACACTCGATCGCCAATTTTGAATTCTCTCCTCTTAACTTTAGCATCGTACCTGCTTCTCATTAATGTTTGATGATGGATCACATTCAAATGTGCTTTGACCCTTTTTTCTTCCAACAAATCAAGCTCCATCCTTCTAGCTTCATCGTTATCCGCATCGGAATATTGTAGTAGTCTATAAGAGGGCAATGTAGATTCAGCAGGGCACACAGCATCCATTCCATATACTAAAGAAAAAGGAGTCTCTTTTGTAGCCTATCTAGGGGTTGTTCTATATGCCCATAACACCTCTTGAAGATAATTTGGCCATTTCCCTGCTGCTCCTGCTAAATTTTTCTTCAAGCCATCCAAAATAGATCTATTTGTAACTTCCACCTGTCCATTTGCCTGGGGGTGGAAAGGAGTGGAAAAGCATTGCTGTATCCCTTTCGAAGAACAAAAATAGTCCATTTCCTTGTTATTAAATTGAGGACCATTGTCCGTCGTTATTTTTCGAGGTACTCCAAAACGGTAGCAAATGTTACTTTGAATAAACTTGATTACATCCTTAGCTTTTGTCCCAGCTAAGGGTTCTGCTTCTGCCCACTTCGAAAAATAATCAACCGCAACAATAATCATCTGTCTTCCACCAGAAGCCATAGGTAATGGTCCCACTAAATCAATCCCCCACCTATCGAAAGGAACCGCCTCTGAAATTGTCATTAGGGGTACTGCTGGTTTGTGTATTAAATTTGCATACCTTTGGCAAGTATCACAGCTTCGAACTAACGACTTGGCATCCTGCAAAATAGTAGGCCAATAATACCCTGCCAACAATACCCTACGCGTTAAAGCTTTGAACCCGCAATGAGCTGATCCATCCCCATCATGCAGTTCGGATAGAATGTTCTGAGACTCTTGCTTGCTTAAACATCGTAGCAAAGGTTTCGACGCAGACCTTTTATACAATACCCCATCTAATACCACATAGCCAAGAGCTTTGTATTTTATTTTCTTAAGCAAGTATTTATCAAGAGGCAATATTCCCTTCGAAATAAAGTTTAACAAGTCAAACCTCCAATCTCCTCGAGCGCACATCGGATCATTCACTACCTCATTAACAACTTCACACTGCTCAGAATTCGGTATGATCGAAGGCGATGGTTGTGTTATGATCCACGGATATTCTTCAGAGTAAGCCATTGTTGCCAAAGAATCAGCCATTGTGTTGCTACCTCTTCGAATATGCTCCACTTCGACATTTTCAAACTGTGCCATCATTCCTCGAAGCTCTTGTAAGTACAAAACCAAACGTTCCTTTTTAGCTTCCGATACTCCTTTAACATGGTTAACTACCAACTGTGAATCTGTTTCCAAGCGCACAAATATTGCTCCACAAATCTTTGCTAACCGTAATCCTGCTAGCACAGCTTCATATTCAGCTTCGTTATTCGAAGCATGAAAGCCAAATTTTATAGCTTCAAACATAAATTCCCCTGTTGGTGCCACCAACTCAACTCCTGCACTCGACCCTTTGTTACTGGATCCCCCATCAGTTCGTACCGTCCACGTCGGATTCTCGTTCACCTTTTCACCATCTTTCTCTTCGGATCTGCTTGAGTGAAACTCCACCAAAAAATCTGCTAAGGCTTGAGCTTTGATAGCTGTTCGAGGAGAGAATAACACATCGAAATCTCCTAATTCCACAGACCACTTGGTCATCCTTCCTGAGATGTCTGGTTTTTGCAAAACGTTTTTTAATGGATATGAAGTTCGAACCACAATCGTATGTGCCTGGAAGTAAGGACGCATTTTTCTTGCTGCCACTACTATGCACAGTGCCAATTTTTCGAGCTTCAAATAGCGTTTTTCAGCATCAACCAAACTTTTGCTGACATAGTAGACAGGCTTCGAAATTCTCGTATCCTCACTGACCAGAACTGCACTTACTGCATAATCCGACACTGCTATATACAAAAATAACTGCTCACCTTTTCGAGGCTTTGATAATATTTCAGGAGAGGACAAAATATTTTTAATCTTTATAAAGGCTTCTTCACAATCCGAAGTCCACTCAAAATTATTAGGTCTTCGTAGCACCTGGAAAAAAGGCAAGCACTTATCTGAAAAACGAGAAATGAATCTGTTCAAAGCTGTTAACCTGCCCGTTAACATTTGCACTTCTTTAATATTCCGAGGTGAAGACATCGATATCAGGGCCTTTAATTGTTCTGGATCCACCTCGATTCCTCTTTCACTAATCATGTACCCCAAAAACTTGCCAGATCGAACTCCAAATGTACATTTTTCTGGATTCAATTTCAATTGTATGGCTCTAAGATTCAAAAACGTCTCTTCTAAATCATCAATGTGTTCATCATCACTTTTACTTTTAACAAGCATGTCATCGATGTACACTTCGATATTTCTCCCTATTTGTGAAGCAAACGCCTTATTCGTCAGCCTCTGATATGTTGACCCAGCATTTTTCAATCCGAACGGCATCACTCTGTAGCAGTGCAATCCTCTGTCAGTGATAAAAGTCGTGTTTTCTTCATCATTTGGATTCATTCGAATCTGATTATACCCCGAAAACGCATCCATAAATGTCAAGATTTTATTTCCCGAAGTGGAATCCACTAACTGATCGATTCGAGGCACCGGAAAAGGATCTTTTGGACAGGCTCTATTCAAATCTGTGAAGTCCACACACATTCGCCATTTTCCATTCTTTTTTTTCACTACTACCGGATTAGCCGTCCACCTCGGATAATTGGCTTCCCTGATATGACCCATCTTGTATAGTCGATCCACCTCGACAACTATTGCCTCGGATTTTTCCAATGAAAAGGCCCTTCTTTTTTGAATTATCGGTTTGACCTTCGGATCAACCACCAAACTATGACATATTATGTCACTTGGGACCCCCACTACGTCTTCAGACCTCCACGCAAAAACATCCAAATTTTCAGACAAAAAAGTCAACAACTTTTCTCGCATCGATAAAGATAACAGGGTCCCAATTCGAAGTACCCTGCCATTATTGAAAATATATTCTTCTATTTCCTCATTGACCACCACAGAACTCGGGGTTGACCTCGGATCATCAATTCCCTCATCTGTTCCATCAGAAGACAACCCCCCAAACTGCTAATTCTCCATCGGATCATCGGAACTTTTTCCCCGTAGTCTAAATGCAGCAGCATAACATTCTCTTGCCACCTTTTGATCACTTCGAACTACGCCGACTCGGTCCTCGATCACATACTTCAAACATTGATGAACTGTAGAAACTACAGCATACATTTTTGCCAACCACGACCTCCCAAAAATAGCATTGTAGCTTGATGGACAATCCACCACTACAAAAAGTACTTGTACTTTCTTCTTGAAAGGCCCCTTTCCCAAAGAAACTTCACCCTCGAACTCTCCTATCACATTTGCTGTTGCGCCAGTAAACCCTATGATAGTCCTTTCTGATCTTTCTATTCGAGGCGGAGCAGTTAATCTCTCATATGTTGACTTAAAAAGCACATTAGCAGAGCTCCCTGTATCAATCAGCACTCGTCGAATCTCCACCCCGCATACTTCTGCTCCTATGACCACTGCATCTTCATGTGGCCCAGTAATCCCCCTCAAATCATCCCCATCGAAAATTATAAAGGGCACATCCTTTCTGTTGCTTAGGTGTGCCGATGCGCCTCCCTCAATTTGTCGTGTTAAGTTCACTATATGCCTCTTCCTCGAATTATTAGTGTTGTTGGTCATCGAATCTCCCCCAAATATTGTAAGTGATTCGAAGAAGGCACACAAATCTCGAACACGTCCCTGACGCATCGGCTCATCTATTGATATTAACAAAAGTCGACTAGGGTCTGGTTCGACATATTCCGAGGCCACATCGAAACCATCCCCCTCACCTGCAACATCTAAAATCATTAGTGCAGTTTCCTGCTTAGAATTAGGATTACCAATTTTCGGAGCTGCCGCTTTAGCATTCTTCCTGACATATTCCAGCAACTTTCCATTCTCGATCAAAATTTGCATCTCCTTCTTTAGAGCAATGCAATCATTTGTATCATGGCCGACATCATCATGATACCTGCAGAACTTATTATTGCGCTCCTCTCTTGGCCTGTTAATCGCTAGTGGCTTTCTAAAATTTATTGTTCCCCTTTTTTTTCATATATCGAAGCCACGCTTTCAGTCAGATCCGCATAATAATCTGGCCTTACCCACACATTCGATCTGGATCTAAACTGTTGCTGATTATTAGAGTTGTGTTGATTATATCCCCCTTGATACGAGTTCGAAGCTCCTCGGTTAGAGACATTTTGATTGTTCTTCGGACGCGAGGGATTGTTGTTCGATGTGTTAGATTGTCCACTCCCCTTCTGAACAGTACTAGCACCTCCTCGAACCCGCGTCGATTCTTCGACCTTAATCTGATCCTCAACCTGAGCCATAAGAGCTCCAAATGTTAACGCCCTGCGCCTCGTAGTCTCTTCGGCTAAATCCCCAGGCAACAGTCCTTGCCTAAACGCCGCCATAACCACACTTTCTTCACAATCATCCAATTCAGCCTTTGTTGACACAAACCTCTTAGTATAATCCTTTAACTTCTCTCCCACAGCCTGCTTGCATTGTATTATTGTGTCTCCATTGGCTCTCATTTCCTTGCTTCCCACAAACTGTCTTCGGAAAGCGGTATAGAAGCCTCTAAAATTTGCAATTGACTCCTTAGGAATCTTGTTGAACCATTTCAGCGCAGTTCCCTTAAACGTTTGAGAGAAAGCTCTACACACCAAACGTGTGTAAGTACAAAACCAAACGTTCCTTTTTAGCTTCCGATACTCCTTTAACATGGTTAACTACCAACTGTGAATCTGTTTCCAAGCGCACAAATATTGCTCCACAAATCTTTGCTAACCGTAATCCTGCTAGCACAGCTTCATATTCAGCTTCGTTATTCGAAGCATGAAAGCCAAATTTTATAGCTTCAAACATAAATTCCCCTGTTGGTGCCACCAACTCAACTCCTGCACTCGACCCTTTGTTACTGGATCCCCCATCAGTTCGTACCGTCCACGTCGGATTCTCGTTCACCTTTTCACCATCTTTCTCTTCGGATCTGCTTGAGTGAAACTCCACCAAAAAATCTGCTAAGGCTTGAGCTTTGATAGCTGTTCGAGGAGAGAATAACACATCGAAATCTCCTAATTCCACAGACCACTTGGTCATCCTTCCTGAGATGTCTGGTTTTTGCAAAACGTTTTTTAATGGATATGAAGTTCGAACCACAATCGTATGTACCTGGAAGTAAGGACGCATTTTTCTTGCTGCCACTACTATGCACAGTGCCAATTTTTCGAGCTTCAAATAGCGTTTTTCAGCATCAACCAAACTTTTGCTGACATAGTAGACAGGCTTCGAAATTCTCGTATCCTTACTGACCAGAACTGCACTTACTGCATAATCCGACACTGCTATATACAAAAATAACTGCTCACCTTTTCGAGGCTTTGATAATATTTCATGAGAGGACAAAAGATTTTTAATCTTTATAAAGGCTTCTTCACAATCCGAAGTCCACTCAAAATTATTAGGTCTTCGTAGCACCTGGAAAAAAGGCAAGCACTTATCTGAAAAACGAGAAATGAATCTGTTCAAAGCTGTTAACCTGCCCGTTAACATTTGCACTTCTTTAATATTCCGAGGTGAAGACATCGATATCAGGGCCTTCAATTGTTCTGGATCCACCTCGATTCCTCTTTCACTAATCATGTACCCCAAAAACTTGCCAGATCGAACTCCAAATGTACATTTTTCTGGATTCAATTTCAATTGTATGGCTCTAAGATTCAAAAACGTCTCTTCTAAATCATCAATGTGTTCATCATCACTTTTACTTTTAACAAGCATGTCATCGATGTACACTTCGATATTTCTCCCTATTTGTGAAGCAAACGCCTTATTCATCAGCCTCTGATATGTTGACCCAGCATTTTTCAATCCGAACGGCATCACTCTGTAGCAGTGCAATCCTCTGTCAGTGATAAAAGTCGTGTTTTCTTCATCATTTGGATTCATTCGAATCTGATTATACCCCGAAAACGCATCCATAAATGTCAAGATTTTATTTCCCGAAGTGGAATCCACTAACTGATCGATTCGAGGCACCGAAAAAGGATCTTTTGGACAGGCTCTATTCAAATCTGTGAAGTCCACACACATTCGCCATTTTCCATTCTTCTTTTTCACTACTACCGGATTAGCCGTCCACCTCGGATAATTGGCTTCCCTGATATGACCCATCTTGTATAGTCGATCCACCTCGGCAACTATTGCCTCGGATTTTTCCAATGAAAAGGCCCTTCTTTTTTGAATTATCGGTTTGACCTTCGGATCAACCGCCAAACTATGACATATTATGTCACTTGGGACCCCCACTACGTCTTCAGACCTCCACGCAAAAACATCCAAATTTTCAGACAAAAAAGTCAACAACTTTTCTCGCATCGATGAAGATAACAGGGTCCCAATTCGAAGTACCCTGCCATTATTGAAAATATATTCTTCTATTTCCTCATCGACCACCACAGAACTCGGGGTTGACCTCGGATCATCAATTCCCTCATCTGTTCCATCAGAAGACAACCCCCCAAACTGCTAATTCTCCATCGGATCATCAGAACTTTTGCCCCGTAGTCTAAATGCAGCAGCATAACATTCTCTTGCCACCTTTTGATCACTTCGAACTACGCCGACTCGGTCATCCCTGAATATACTGGTCCTCATTTCTCATCCCCACAGTAGCATATAAGCTGGACTCACCTTCATATTTTCGAGGCGAATATTTCTGAGGTGAATATACTCGCCTCTCTTTCTTTTTCCTTCCTTCCTTATACACCCTAGCTGGCCGGAGCTCACGCTCTGCTCCTCTTGAATGGCCTCGAGAACGTTCGTACTTCGATGTTTCATCAGACTCAGAATCTTCGAAATCCTCTTCATCACTAGAATTCACATACAGTCGCTTTTGTAACTTTTCTTTCCTATTTATCCCACTATACTCTTTTTTTGCTCAAAATGTATTTTATGTTGTTCATATCGATCATCGCCCTCGTCCATCGACTGATCCGATTGTTCATAAGGAAAGATATTCCTTATCATGTATGAGTATGATGTGTGTAAACACATAAACTAAGACATGCAACAAATGCTCACCGTCGTGAAATATGTGAGTTAGTCTTGTGTGGAGTTCGGTTTACACATACAATAAGAGTTCACTAAATTATGAGGCTCAAAACTCATTTCCTTTCATGATTTTCCTAACATTTCCCATGCAGATGAGATATCAAGTTTGCCAATCAGTCAAAATAAGCATTTAAATACTTGCGTTGCGTTGTGTACTATCATGGCTTGATGTCTATCTTATTAGATGAGTCATAAATTCATCGTACCAGAAAATAAACTTTGAGGATATGAATCATTTCAACGATGTGATGTATCATATCTGCTTCTTAGATATCTCAAGGAGAGATGAATACCAATCAAACTTTGTAAATCTTAGAGTCAAAGTGCGAATAGAAATGGGTAATTAGTCACAAAATGGCTCAAGCACAGAATATATACGAAGGAAATACTTAAATGAACACGTGATTTAACGTGGTTCGACAATTGTCTAGGTCCACAGGCGCCGCCAGAGAAAAGAGTTTCACTGTGATAGAAAAGGTTACAGATTTCAGATTGTGTTCTGTGTAGTCCTAGTAGTCTATTTATAGTAAATTAATAGACTACTAGACAATGGGCCTAATGGGCTCATACCACAAGACTAACACGATACTGTCACAACACTTATTTGTACTGCCGAACAGAGTACACTGTCAAGGCACAATATCACTATCACAGACACAAATTGTACTGCCAGACACAGTACACTGTCAATGCACTATTCGACTCATTCATAACAAATCTTCCCCTTGAGGCGAATATCTTTTCTTCACTATCAAAAAAGAAACTTCTCTTCTTCTAACTCACCAAATTCCCCTAAGGCATTCACTCTATACTGCGAACACCAGTCCAGTTTAGGCACTTCCTAAACTTTCAAACTGATACTACATTGGTCATTATATCTGCTGGATTATCGTGTGTAGACACTTTCTTCACATCAACAATTCCCTTTGATATTATATCACGAAAAAAATGATATAATCAGCCGAAATACTTTTGTAGTATTCCTATCGAAGCCCAAATCTACCACTAAACCTTGCAACCATAGTGCCTCTTTAACTGCTTCTATTACCGCCATGTACTCTGCCTCTATTGTAGAAAAAACTACTGTAGCTTGCAACTGTGCTTTCCAATTGATCGCACTCCCAGCTAGAGTAAATACTTATCCTGTCAGAGATTTTCTTTTATCCATATCACCTGCAAAATCAGAATCAACTAAACCAACCAATGATTCTGCAACATCATTCAACGATTCACCA
The DNA here is from genome assembly GCA_036936605.1 of Limnanthes douglasii subsp. nivea. Lineage (NCBI taxonomy): Eukaryota > Viridiplantae > Streptophyta > Magnoliopsida > Brassicales > Limnanthaceae > Limnanthes > Limnanthes douglasii. Next base: position 50,550,356 of record JAUPFV010000003.1, read on the forward strand.
ATATCGGTCTTGTTAAAAGTTAAGCCAACTTTTACAGTATTCTTTTGCAGATATTCACTCTCTTCCCCCATAGCACCAATCCATCGATCTGCCTCTGAACTTGCTATAGCTTCTCTGTAGCTATTAGGTTCCTGCATCTCAACTTCTTCTGCAACTGACAGAACATATGCAACTAGATTCGCATACTTTTTTGGAAGTCTAATATATCTTCTTTCTCTGCCCAATGATATGCTATAAGGTTGTTGTTCTGGTTCGGGCGCATCATCTTCACTATCATCCGATGCTGACGCTTCACCTCCTGATTCTGGATCCACCTCAGAACCACTTGAATCATTGGACATGCTAGGAACTTATTCTACTTCAAGCTCCACTTGTTTACTTAAAACCGATCCTGATTCGACCATTTCTCCTACTTCCTTTTGACTGTCTATTGAAGCAAACTCATTAAAAGTAATGTCCCTACTGATGAGAAAACCTGGAGACTTTGGAGAGCTACACCATAACCTATATCCCTTCACTCTAGTAGCATAGCCTAGAAATATGCACCCCTTTTCCCTCAACTCAAGCTTACCATCTCTCACATGAGCATACACAGGAAAACTGAACACCCTCAAATGTTCATAATCAGCCGAAGATCCAGATCAAATCTCAAAAGGAGTTTTACAATCAATAGCCGTTGATGGAGACCAAGTAACACAGTGTATTGATAACTTCAGCCCAAAAATCCTTTCCCACACCGGAATGTGAGAGCATACTTCGTGCCTTATCACAAAGCGTTCTGTTCATTTTTTGCGACTCCATTCTGTTGTGGTGTTCAAGAACAAGTGCGATGGCGCACTATTCCCTCAGCTTCGCAGAACTCGTTGAACTCACGATTGCAATATTCTAACCCATTATCTGTCCTAAGACGTTTGATTTTTCTTCCTGTTTGCTTCTCAATCATCGTCTTCCATTTGACAAAGGTTGAATATGCCTCATCTTTCGTTTTCAGAAAGTAAACCGAAACCATCCTTGAATAATCATCAATCAAAGTCATGTAGTATCTGGCTACGCTCTTGGATGGAATTCTGTTTGGACCCCAAAGATCTGAATGAATGTAGTCCACTATCCCTTTAGTCTTTCTTACAACCGATTTGCTGAATTTGACTCTAGTTTGTTTACCAAACACACAGTGCTCATAAAATCCCAATGATTCTGCTTTTTACTCTTTCAACAAATCTCTCTTTCCCAAAACAGCTAATCATCTGTCACTCATGTGACCAAGACGCCAATGCCACAACTTATTTTGATCTTGCCTACTTTGGCTATTACTCTATGATGATGTTACTGCAGCATCGCCCATAACAACACTCCCCTGGAGAATGTAAAGACACTTCTGCAAACTACTTTTCATGCATACTACTGAGCCTTTTGTCACTATGATTACACCATCTTCTGCATGGTACTTGTAACCGCGAGAGTCTAGAGTTCCAAGAGAAATTAGGTTTTTCTTTAACCCAGGAATATGCAAGCACGCCAAGATTCTAACAACCCCGTCAAATATTATGCTTCTGACGTTACCAATACCACCAATAGTCAACGAATGATTGTTCCCTAAATAGAAAGTTCCCTGCATTGGCTTGTAAGTATCAAACCACTGCTTGAACTGACACATGTGATATGTAGCCCCATTATCGAGTACCCAAGAGTTTTGCCCAAATTCTGAACTCACGGACAATACATCTCCTCTACCATTGTTTTCACTATCGTCGGAATCGTTCACACCTTCAACAATATTTGCTGCATTTTCTTTTTGATTTCTATTCTTACCATTCAGTTTCGGATAATCTCTCCTATAATAACCCTGCTCACCGCATTCATAACAGTTTGAGTGCTTTACCCGTGACTTGGACCTCCAATTCTTAATTCTAAAAGAACTCACTTTGCTTCTAGATCTTCCCCTAGTTATAAGACCTTCCCCTTCATCTTGATTGTCTGGCTGCAACGGTCTCATCTCCTTTGATTTAAGTGCCCCTTTGACATCTGCTAGCGATAACTTATCCTTACCATACATAATGGTATCTACGAAGTTTTCATATGGAGCTGGTCACGATCTCAATACAAACAAAGCTTGATCCTCATCCTCAATATTGATATCTATGTTCTCCAAGTCCATTATAATTGATTTAAAATTATCTAAGTGCTTTGTTATTGACATACTTTCTTTCAATCTGAAATCATACAAACGATTCTTCAAGTATAATCGGTTTACTAGTGATTTCTCTGAGTAAAGATCTCCTAGCTTTTTCTATGTGCATACAATAATCTTCTCACCACTAATCTCGCGAAGCACATTGTCTTTCACACTCATTAAAGTCCAGCACAAAGCCCTTTCTTGAAGATCTTGTTTCTCCTCTTCTTTCATCTCTTCTGGTAACTTATTCTCCACAGCCTTCCACAACCCTTGCAGTACCAATGAAGATTTTAGTTCAATCTTCCACAACGCAAAGCTGGATCCCCCATCAAATTTTTCAATCATGTATTTTGTTGCTGTAGACACCATTGTGAAACCCTAATTGCAAAAGCCTTAATTTCACCACGTGGCTCTGATACCAATTTTGTTATTAAATCACTATGCAATTATCACAAAATGGCTCAAGTACAGAACATATACGAAGGAAAGTCTTAAGTAAACATATGATTTAAAGTGGTTCGACAATTGTCTACGTCCACGGGCGCCGCCAGAGAAAAGAGTTTCACTATGATAGAATAGGTTACAGATTTCATATTGTATTTTGTGTAGTCCTAGTAGTCTATTTATAAGGAATTAATAGACGTACTAGAAAATGGGCCTAATGGGCTCATACCACAAGACTAACACGATACTGTCACAACACTTATTTCTATTGTCGAACACAGTACACTGTCAAGGCAAAATATCACTATCACAGACACAAAACTGTAGTGTCGGACACAGTACACTGTCAATGCACTATTCGACTCATTCATAAAATGTTTCCTAAATTATGAGGCTTAAAACTCATTTCTTTTCATGATTTTCCTAACATTTCCCATGCGGATGAGATATCAAGTCTGCCAATCAGTCTAAAAAATAAGCATTTGAATACTTGTGTTGCGTTGTGTACTACCATGGCTTGATGTCTATCTTATTAGATGAGTCATAAATTTATCGTACCAAAAAATAAACTTTAAGGATATGAATCAGTTCAACGATGTGATGTATCATATCTATTGCTTAGATATCTTAAAGAGAGATGAATACCAATCAAACTTCGTAAATCTTAGAGTCAAAGTCCAAATAAAAATGGGTAATTACATGATATCACCTGACCATACACTCACAACTTTAGATACTTCTTAATGTACCCAAAATGAGGTCACATAACCGTGAAATCCTAAATACATAGGATACCATGAAAACATGGAAAATATTTTGAATGATCAGATAGGCTGTACATGCAAATTATGCTAAACAATGTAAAAGAAACATGTTGTTCAATCATACATACATATATAAATGTACTAAGCATGCATTAATCCTGCAAACATACATACATATGATATCACAAATATTTGAATTGGTTGGATGTACCTCTATATAAGGTATGTAAAACAACCTCACTCAAAAATATCCTAAAAATAAAATAAAATAAAATTATATCTACCGCAGTTCTGGAGATGAACTGCTACATAAGTGAATGATCATGTACATTTTAAATTTTTGGTGAATTTTTTTTCACCTCAATCGGATAATTAAGCGGCAAGTTAGGGCCTCTTGAAATCAAACACCCAAAGCTGAAACTGCAATATGAGTTCGTAACGACCACATCAGTGGTGATTGCAGTTAACTGCAATTCTCCGCGACGACCATGATGTTGGTCATGACGAACTTCAACTGTATGGATTTTACGACGAAGACCACCCCCCTGGTCGTGCGGACTACTTGATTTCAAAAGAGTCAAAACCCCCCACTTTTTTAATTAGGATTCTGTCATGAATTATTTTTTTCAAAATGTTGGGCATGCACATAAACATAGAAAACAAATATACCATTTATGTGCCCTCGATCGAAACAAACAGTTTGTAAACATATGATTATATGTTCTCTAACATCTACTTAGTTTATGCATATGACTCTAAACAAATAAACATATAAAATAAATATACCATTATTTGCCCTCGATCAAACCAATCAGTTTATAAACATATGATTATATGTTCTTTAACACTTAGTCCATGCATATTATTTGGAAGACTTAATTATTCAATTTATATTCCTACACAAAGAGGAATCAGAGACGACTTTGATACCACTTGCTAGTTCATAATAAAATATATAGTTGAAGTTATCCATACTCATAATTTTATCGAAGAATCCAATTTTTCTAGATTGTATAAATAAACTGAATAAAAAAACTTACAGTTTTTCCATAACGATTCCCTCTTGAATTTAAGTTGAAGTTGAAAAGTTAGTTTGATTCATGTTAGTAGATCGTGATGCAAGCTATGGATTTTCCACTGACTTGAGAGATGGTATCAATTTGTTTTGAAGGAACTGAATAAAACCGTATAACTTTGTGAACAATATATATTAGAGACAAAAGAAAAAAAACTTTTTTTAGATAACGATTTTTTTAGTATTAGTGATGAAAGAAATTAGGATTTGATTTGCAAAGAAGCTGAAGATTGTCATAACAATAGTAATAATAATAATACGTTTCCTTTTACTTAATCGTATTATTCAATAAAAATAATAAGTTTTTTTACCACTATTATTTTCTTTATTTTTTTCTCACTTAATTCTTCAATTTAAATATTCATCTATGGTTGAGTATGGATTCTATATCAATATGAACCATAACATTTATTGAGTTTTAAGCTCAAAAATTAGATTAAAAAACTCTCCCTCCATCTCTCTATCTATATATATATATATATAATTTAGCTCAACGATATCAATACTTTATTATTATTATTATTATTATTATTATTATTATTATTATTATTATTATTATTTTTCAATATGTGTATTTCAGAGCTTATATTCCTATTTGGGTCTACCCTAAATGATTTTAATTGTTAATAACCAATCAAGATAATTCTATTTCTTTTAAATACCCTCTTTTATGTTATGTTGATTAAGAGAGTACTAATATTATTTGTTGGTCCAATATTCCGATTTGTTGATCCAATATTCCATTTAGATTAACTGAATTTTACCACAATATGAATGAATACCTCAAATTACGAATGATGGGATATTCAAATTTAGAATTTATTTACCTAATGATCTAGGCATTTCGATTTTGAAGAAATGGATAAAAAAATATATATTTACTTAAATTTTCTAACTAATAAAGCAGTGAATTTCTGTAAGCCAGCGAGAAGATTTGCAATTAAGGGTTTGGACAATCACACCTTTATATTCCTCTCTAAGATACAGAAATCATAACATTGCTTTTTCCGCATTATATCCTAAGTTTTATGTTCCGTCTGAATTGTTTATATCATTCACAAAACCGGAATTTGATCCGGTATCTAAACACTTCGTTCAATAATTAATTCATTTATTTGTAAATTTCAGCTAAACTGATTTGATCATTTCCAAGTATTTAGCCACGTTCCCCAAACAAGAAGGGATGTTTCTCTACTCTACACTATTGCATCTTTTGTTATCTACCTATTTTCGTTCTCGGTAACATTGACAAGCAATAACAAGCTTATTGGTCTTTTGCCAAAATGGAAAGCTTGTCCTGTGTGACTAGATAGTAGCATCACGCACCTGGACTAGTATTTAGGACAAATGCATTAGAGCTACAATTTGGATCATATAGTGTTAATTAAATTAAAGTTGCTGTCACGATGGAGAAATGATCAACCATTAAATTATGATTTTGGTGACAGTGATAACACTCAGAACTAAAAATGATCACTAGATAACAGTTATGGTCGATGTTTTTGTTTTGGCTCATATAAGTCACTGAAACAAAGTTAATATAGGAAAATGTGATCTAATTTTCAAACAGATGTGGATGAAATCCGGGATCAAGGATTTATGTATTTCATCACTAACACTTAATACTTAACAATAAGTAGTTATATTTTTTGATTTTTTAAATTTTATCATCACCATAAAAAAACTACCCCAATCAATTTACGAAGTGTTCGAATTATATAGGAGACATAAACATATAGTTGATAAAGCTAATATTGAATTTTCGTATAGGGGTCGAAATGATTGAAATTAAAGTATCGGTAAATCCTCGGATGACTGATTTCAGCTACTTAATTTAAAAAACAAATCTCAATGATCAATTTATTTTGGAGTTTTTTCAGTTATTTTTTGTGGAGTTTTTTCTGTTCATAATTAACTTAAAACCAAACATTAATCTCACGGAAGATTGACACTATTTGAAACTAAATTTATCCCTTGAACCTTTTCAGTTCATAATTCTCGTGAGATCAATTAACCTTCTAGAAGGCCGATTAAATGATTCCATGATTCACCTATCAAAATCTGAAACCTTAGTAATGCATATCTGTAGGATCAATCAAACATATAAAAATATGTTCCTTAAATAAATACAAATATAGAATGTCCAAACACGTATCATGTGAAATAAATCATAAAAAATATTTGTTGTTGCTGCTAGGTCGATCCAGTCCAGCCAACATGCATCATTTGTTGTCGTTGGGCAGAGTGTCCAACCAACAGACAACTGCTGATGTTGCTAGACAGTCGTCCAGCAAGCGCCACATGTTGTTGTTATCGCAATAATAATCAATTGTTTTTTTCTTCGCAAAATATGGTATTCATCCATAACAGTAGCAGCTAGTTGACCATAGTGACCGATAATAACATTTGGGGTTACGCTATCGATGAGCCGCTATCTAGATATGTATAATTTATCTTTTTATGTCGAGGTTTGGTTGACTCTGAATTCGAGAAAGAACTTCGAACAACCAAACAAATTTGATGAAATTTATATATTTATTTATAAAATTTAAACAGTTAATCATGTTTTCTTATGAACAAATCAATCTAATTATGTTTTTTACATAATTCCAAGATCTATACCATACAAAGTTAATTAACAATATCCCAATGACATGAATCACAAGAAGGGGTTAGTTATGTATATGTTGGGCCATCGTATGAATCACAAGAAGGTGTTAGTTATAATATTAACTAACACAAATAAAAAAAATACTAATGCGCGTACTAAAATTCTAAAGCGACTTAACAAGTTTAGGTAGGCTTTTTTGGAAGATGGGGGCCCATCGCTCTAAAAAATTGAATTTTATCTTCTTGACCTAGCATACTACTTATTTTCCTAAGCCTTTTTTTCTCCTTCTCACTTCTTGCCGCCTTCATGGAGTTCTCCCCATCCAAATCCACCACAGACAATACGCTTCATCAAAATAACCTTTTTCCCGTCAACCCAGTCATTCATTCACTTAAAGATTCCTCAAAGAAAACCCCTAATGAAATTCCTATCTCAAATCAAGAATCCATTCCTGAAGCTTCACATCAAGTCTTCCATAATAACCTTCATTCTCTAAAAATCCCTCAACCAAATCCTTTCCCGAAATACTTTCCATCCTTTCCAAGAATCTATCGAGCCAATCAAGATAAAAATCCACCTTCTACTCAAGAGATGCGCACTAATCATATTTTTGAAGAATTCTTATCAAGCTCCAAGCCATGAACTCAAAAATCGTTCGTAGACGTCCTGAAACCAAAAGTAAAAAGATTCACTCACTCTGAGGTTATCTACCAGCAAAAGGATGAACATAAGAAAATTATCTTCAACATCAAAGATAAATTTTCAATAATTTTGAACTCTAAATCTACGTTGGTTGCTAATTTTTGGTTTGGTAAACCTAAAATGTCAGAATTTAGCGATTTTCTTGATTCTTTAATCTTTCTGGAAATTACAGTATATATATATATATTATCGCGCTAGATAACTTATCTGAATTTAAAACTATTTGGAAAAGGAATGGCTACTCTGTATGTTTCTTTTCCTTCAGACTTTAAACCGGAAACCTAACTTTAACCCCAAACTAGAGTCTCCTCAGACTCCAGTCTGGGTTATCTTTGGTGTGGATTAATTTCAACTGAGGGTAATTTTGTCTAAAGTTTTGAGGGTCATGATTATGAATTCGGGTCGAGTTCAAAGACTCATTAGTTTTTAAGCAGGTAGGTAATTAGCTTAGTCATAAAATGATTAAGTTTTTAATACATTAGTTTAGTTCGGATGGTTCAGTGGGTGGATCTTGTCCGAATTTCCCCTGTCTGGTCCTCATAATGAGTGGTGATAAAATCCGGACTCATCAGTAGGCCCTTTTTAGGTTGTGTTCGAAGGCCTTTGGCAAGACCTAAGAAATAGTCCATATGCACTCATAACTATGTCCGGACAGATTTCAAATTGTGTAACGACTTCATCCGGACGGATAAAACTCTCAGAAACTGAACGGTTTTGCCAGATATCGTGGGACACGTGTCCTTCTCTGATTCGCCACACCTGCCGTTTTTCTCCTAGAATGGCGCTCCCACTTACTCCAAAAAGTAACCTCTTCAATTAATGTGGGTGACATCAGCGCAGTCCTTAATCATTACATTTATCCTTTCGTATTCTCCTAAGTATCGAAGCATCTTTTGTCCCTTTACTATAAATTAGTGCACTTTTCACTGTTTTACCATCTTCATTATCTCTACTCTGTTAAATTTCAAAGCTTTCACCTCTAAAAAAACCCTTCTTTTGGTGTGAGTTTATGTTCACAGCAAGAAACGCCTTAGTAAAAGGTGGGTGGCTCAACTTGTCAGAGTTAGAAAAAGCTCAAAAGGTCGAACGAGAAACGCACATTGCTGCAGGCCTCCCTGTTTTCCTTATTGATAAATCGGAAACACCAAGTTCAGAGCCTGATCGGGGTTCTTCTTCAGCTAAGAGTGCTAAACCCAGGAGGTTGTTCCAGTCCAACCTTTCACCAATCGTTTCGGGCTCATCGGTCCAGGAATCAGAGCCTGTTGTTGAACCAGAGCAGGAAGTTACAAGCTTTAAGAGACCTTCCCATTCATTTTCATGGGATCGGACGCTGACGCCTCTCCAGAGAAGCTAGTAGATCGGCGAAGAGGTCGTTTGGTGAAAGGGCAGGCTCTAAAAACTACGCCTTCTAAGTCTGGGGCTAAAAATAAAAATACAGGGTCAGAAGCACCCATTAAGATTCCCAAGGAAAAGTTATCCGGTACGGAGGCAACCAGTTCAAGTCTCCGGATAGAAACCTTCGGATTTGAGCCCCAGCCGGAGTCCAGATCACAAGAAGATAGTAATGCCCAACCATCCGGAGGGCCTGCTGAGCCAACCACCAGTTCCTCTCACCCAAAACAACTGATAATCCTTCCATAATAATGGAAGAAGTACTGGAGGACTCTATAGAAGAAGCTCATTTTGAGTTCGAAGTCTCCGGGCAAACAAGTGAGACTGGTGCTGCCAAGATGGACAAGGGAAAAGAGAAGCTATGTTTAAAACATCTGGATCTACCGCAGATTCTTGTGGGAAAAGTGGGACCTTGCTTCCACAAGGTAACTGTCAAATACCTGCTAGCTTTGCAAAAACTTAATTACGCTTTCATTCATACAGCCGAACTGGGTCGGATGCGAACAAAATGGAGGACCCCAGAGAATGTCAAAGTGAGGATACCGGTGGACCCGGAGACACCGATGGATTTCAAGCTCAGTGAGATAGTTTTCTTCACTGAGCTATTCAACTGGGGGCTAAGGTTTCCCCTAGACCCAGAGATCGTCAAATACTTTCACCTCATCAAACTCTGCCCAAGTCAATTGAGCCCCAATGCCTGGTATACCCTCATGGCCTGTATTATGGCCTCCAGGATCTCCGTAATCCCTCTTCCAATGGAGCAGTTCGCAGCTGTGGCCAGCCTCTGCAGAAACCACGTTAACCCCTTCTACCATTTCAACATGGGTGATGATTACAAGGCCGTGAACGACCTGCTTGAGTCAGAAAGGAACTGGAAGACTAAATTCTTGTTTATTAGTGGCGCCTGGGAGAATGGGAGGAAGATTAAAACCGGTGTTATCCCAAGCTTGCTTACCAGTAGATGGCGAAGGGATGGTAAAAATCTCATCTCATATCTCCACCTTTACTTATAACAAATTTGTTTGTCTAACTTTTCTTCTTTTGTTTTTTGGTAGTGCTGCCTAAGGACTTTAATGATTACTTAAAGGCTGGGTAGACCACTTGTTCCAAGCTAAATGCTTGGGCTGCTGAGAACTGGGGAAACCTCTTCCACAACACTTTTACCGAAGACAATCTAACAAAATCCTACTTTTGGAATACAACTGACCGAAGGGACTTCTCTTGGGAGAAATTAACCACTCCACCCCCTTCAGAAGTAATCCTCAAGAGAACAGATGCAAAGGATGGAAAGCTGTCTTTTCCAGGTAGAGCTAAAGCCCCAATCAAGATGAAGGGAAAGAAGGGGATATCAGCATTGATGGTGTTGATATCAGCGGGCTTGAAAGGATTGGTCTTTACTTCGAAAACCTCCCCAAAGACGATTTTGCTGGGCCCTACCTCCCCCTAAGTTCTTCGAACCTCGTCACATTCAATGGTAGGTCTTTTTCTGTCTCAAGTGAAAGAGACGTCATCGCTCACTCCTTATTGAGCAATGTCTAGCCAGTGCTTACTTTGGAGAAGCAAGTACGAAATCAGTCAACCATCATCAATACCCTCAATTCTAACAAAGAGAAATTGTCTAGCGACCTTCTCACTGCCAATCAAAATACTGATGCATTGAAGAGGGAAATTGAGGAGTTGAAGAAAATCCAAGAGGATTGGGCTACAAATCTGGCCACTTCGGAGGGAACTATCAAAGAACTCCAATCAAAGCAATCCGACTTTGAGAAAAATATTTCTTCTTTAAAAGAGGAGGTGAGGGCTAAGGACAAGGTCATTCAGACTTTAACTAATGACAAGATCTCGCTCGAGGACACTGTGTCCAAGGCTGTACAAGAAAAAGCTGATTTGCTAAAGGAGCAAGAGAAAACAATCCAAGCTAAGATTGATGCTTATACCAACAGAGTGATAGACACTCAGGAGGAAAAGTATGCCGAAGTGAAGTCGGACATGGTCTTGCTCTTTCATGAGAAATTCCCGAAGAGAACGTTGGGAGACTTATGGAGTTTTGTAGAGTATGAAGACCTCCCCTTCCATACGATGGCTGATGGTGACAAGCATGACTACTCCACTGGCTGGGATAACACAACCGATGAAGAAGAGAAGACCGGGGAGAGTCCGGATGAGGAAGATAATGACCCCAAGAAAAAGAAACTAAGTGAGGCTGGGCCATCTAAGAAAGCTCAGTCTTAAAGTATCAACTATCTTTCTTTTTTTAATTTTTTGTGATTGAACCAAAGTCCTTGGATGGCCAAGGAATTTTTTGTAATTGTGTCCGGCTCCTGTCCGGATAAACCTTTTTGTTTGAAAACTCAAAGTCCTTGGGTGGCCAAAGCACTTCGTATATTTTAATGGGTAATTTTACTTTGCACAAACTTGCATTGTTTCATAGGTTTTCAGCTTTGGTGGCTAATGTTTAAACAACCCTTAGTTTATAAGCATTTTAAAGTGAGAGTGTTTAAATTCTCCGATGACAAATGTTTAAGTAGTCATCACTCTATCAATTCGATTCGATCTGACATTGATAGAAAATTTCAAAGGAAACACTAACTGAAACACTCCGAATATTTTAAGAAGGCATCAAATTTTATTGAAAAGCTTGGACACCTCATTAAAACCTCCCCGCGCCACCAAGGTAGGAAAGAGTGAACTTTTAAACAAGTAAATATTTACATAACTATTATTCCAAGTACAACCAGAGGTGTTCAATGTTCCAGGGGTGATACAAAACCCTTCCATCCTTATCTTGAAGCCGGTATGTCCCAGGCTTAAGCTTTTCACTGACCCCATAGGGTCCTTCCCAAGTTGGAGCTACCTTGCCGAACTGCTTCTCCTTAGTGTGTAGTAAGACTTTCCTCAATAATTTATCCCCTGGCTGAAATCCCTTCTTTTAACTTTGGAAGCAAACCTGCTTCTCATCAGGCCTTGATAGTGTGTGGCTCTGAGGTGAGCCTTAACTATTCTTTCCTCCATCAAGTCAAGCTGGCCTCTTACGCCACTTCGTTAGATTGTTCGAAGAAATTATGAGCTCGAAAGGAAGGAAGAGTAGCCTCTATGGGAGCTATGGCATCCATCTCATACACTAAAGCAAAGAGAGATTCTTGTGTTGCAGCCCCATGAGTGGTCCGGTAGGCCCATAATACTTCTTGTAGATAACTCGACCATTTTCCAGCAGCTCCCTCCAAATTCTTTTTAAGTTCGGACAAGATGGTCCTGTTAGCCACTTCAACTTGACCATTTTCCTGTGGGTGGATAGGAGAAGAAAAGAAGTATTGGATGCCTCGAAAGGCGCATAAATTTTCCATTTTCTTGTTGTCGAATTGTGGCCCATTGTCTATGGTTATCTTTTGTGGAATTCCAAATCTGCAACAAATATTAGATAAGATGAATTTTATAACGGCTTTTGATGTTGTACCTGCCAATGGAGCTGCTTCTATCCACTTGGAGAAGTAATCAATAGCAACAATTATAGTTCTGCGTCCTCCGGATGCCATAGGTAGAGGCCCTACTAAATCCAGACCCCAACGAGCAAAAGGTATTGGTTCAGAAATTGACTCTAAAAGGATAGCTGGAGTATGAATTTCATTGTTGTATCTTTGGCATGAGTCACATTTTTTTACCAATTCCTTAGCATCTTGCATTATGGAGGGCCAGTAGTACCCAGCTAACAAAACTCTTCTTGTTAGGGCCCTGAACCCACAATGAGCTGATCCCTCACCATCATGCAATTTAGAGAGCACCATTTGGGACTCCTCGACTCCCAAACATCGTAAGAGGGGTTTACTATAGGATTTTTTATAAAAAAACATTCCTTAGGATGACAAAACCACGAGGCTTGTATTTTATTTTTCTTGCCACTGCTTTCTCCGGAGGCAAGATGCCATCTGAAAGATATTGAAGGAGAGGAAACCTCCAATCTTGGGGCTGTTTGATCTGTATATTCAAACTTTTTTCCTTATCCGGATTAATTTGAATGGATGGGCATTTCTTCACATGTATCCAAGGGTATGACTCAGAGTAGGCTATGATTGCTAAGGAGTCTGCTAGCATATTTTCCGTTTGGGGTATGTGCTCATAAGTGACGCTTTTGAAATTGAGGGCCACTTCTTTGAGGATGAATAAATATTTAATCAGCTGCTCTTTTTTAGCTTCGGATTGGCTTTGTGCATGATAAATAAGAAGCTGAGAGTCGCTCATTAACCTGACCCTTTTGGCTCCACAGATGAGAGCTAACTTTAAACCAGCGATAGCTGCCTCATATTCAGACTCATTATTGGAAGCCCTGAAAGCAAAGCATATAGCCTGGTACATTCTGTCACCGTACGGGGAGGTTAAACATATCCCAGCACCACAACCCATGGTACTTGATCCACCATCAGTCCGGATGACCCATACTTTTTTATCTTTTACTCCGGTTGCTTGCTTAGTATCCCTATCTGAGTGAAACTCAACTAAGAAATCAGCCACAGTTTGGGCTTTGACTGCTGTTCGGGGGGAAAAATCAATATCGTAGTCTCCCAGTTCTACTGACCACTTGGTCATTTTACTTCAAATGTCGGCCTTTTGGAGAACGTTTTTTAAGGGAAAAGACGTCCGGACAATGATAGAATGAGCCTGAAAATAGGGCCTCCTCTTCCTTGCAGCAATTACCAGGGCTAGCGCTAATTTTTCAAGTTTTAAATACCGTTTTTCTGCATCTATCAAGCTTTTGCTGATATAATACACCAGACGAGGATAGTTATCTACTTCCCTTACCAATACTGCACTTATAGCACACTCAGAGACTGCCAAGTATACGAAGAGGGTCTCTCCGTCAATAGGTTTAAACAAAGTCTTGGGGGAAGACAAGTGCTTCTTAATCTCATCGAAAGCCTCATCACACTGTGGGGACAAGTTGAAATCCTTTGCACCTTTCAGAGTTTGAAAAAACGTGGCGGACTTGTCCGAAGATCTCGAAATAAAACGGTTTAGTGCAGCCAGCCTCCCAGTCAATCGTTGTACCTCTTTAATATTACGAGGAGGCTCCATTTGCAGTAAAGCGTTAAGCTGGTCTGGATCAGGTTGTATCCCTTTCTCACTTATCACATACGCCAAAACGTTTTCGGACTGCACTCCAAAAACGTACATTTCTGGGTTTAACTTTAGATTTACTTTCACCAAGTTGGCAAACGTTTCTTGGAGATCTGCCAAGTGTAGCTCTTCGTCCACACTTTTCACCATCATGTCGTCGATATAAACTTCCATGTTTCTTCCAATTTGATCAGCAAAGGCTTTTTTTACCAACCTCTGATAAGTAGCCCCAGTATTGTTTAACCCAAACAACATTACCTTAAAACAATGGAGGCCCCTATCAGTAACAAATGTGGTATGTTCTTGATCCTTTGGATCTACTTGTATCTGATTATACCCGGATAAGACATCCATAAAGGACAACAACTTTTTCCAGAAGTGGAGTCCACCAACTGATCAATTCGGGGGACCGGATATAAATCTTTTGGGCAAACCCTATTGAGATCTGTGAAATTGATGCACATACGCCACTTACCAATTTTCTTTTTTACCAACACCGGGTTGGCTGTCTATAAAGGGTATTGAGATTCCTTTATGTGCCCCGTTTTAGTAAGCCGATCAACCTCTTGAACTATGACATCAGCCTTCTCCTTAAAACAAAGCTCTCCTCTTTTGTATAACAGGTGCTACGTCCCTTTGGATGGATAATTGGTGTGATATAGTATATGTTGGTACTCCGGTAACATCAGCATTGCACTAAGCAAAGACATGCTGATGGCTTTCAATAAATCTAACATTTTGCCCTTTAATTCCGATGTCATCTTGGATCCTATCTTGACATTTTTTCCTTCAGCCAGAGAGTGAGTTTCAACTTCTTCAACCGGTATTAAAACACCATGGGTCTCTCTAGAGTCATCAATTTCACCCTCTCTCCCAGAGGGCCCCTCAAACTGCTATTCCTCATTGATCCGGACTGCCCCCAACGTTCGAGGGGCCAGTGATGTTGCATAATACTCTCTTGCTACCTTTTGGCTACTCCGAACAACTCCCACTTGTACTTGCACAACATACTTCAAGCATTGGTGAACTGTTGAAGCCAATGAATGCATCCTAGAGAGCCAAGATCTTCCCATAATAGAATTATAACAAGTGGGACAATCCACCACAATAAATAATACTCTAACCATCTTTTTAAAAGGGCCTTTGCCCAATAAAACCTCCTCCTCGAACTCCCCGATCACATCTGCTGAGCTTCCAGTGAAACCCACAATTGACCTGTTCGAACGTTGAATTACTGCTGGATTTTTCATTTTTTTATAGGATGTTAAAAAGAGGATATTGGCAGAACTTCCGGTGTCCACCAAAATTCGTCTTATGTCGTTGCCCCCAATGGATGCTCCTATGACAACAACATCTTCATGAGGACCAACAATATCCCTCAAGTCATCCTCATCAAAAACAATAAAGGAAGTCATGCCTTCTTCTAGTTGGGTAGCTAGAGTATGAACGTGCCTCTTTCTTGAAGAAGCAGTCGGTGCGGTCATGGTGTCCCCTCCGAATATTGTAAGTGACTCAAAAACGTTAATAAGTCCAGACACCATTTTTCAATGATCTATGATAACACCCACTTTATTCTGGGTTGGATCAGGGTCCAGGTATTCTGACTCTACATCGAATCGTTCGATTATCACCATAGCCCCATCCGGAGCCGATGTGCCTGCATTGTTTCGACCAGCCCAATGAGCGTTATCAGGCCTATTTCCACCTCTTCTTTTAACATACGCCCCCAACTTTCCTCTTTCAATAAAATTCTGCACTTCTTGTTTCAACGCAATACAATCCTCAGTGGTATGACCAGTATCATGGTGATACTGACAGAAACAATTATTATGGCTCTCCCTAGGAGATTGTAATGCAGCCGGCCTTCTATAGTGTACTTCGTCTTTTGTTTTATCATAAATAGTGGCTATATTTTCTTTGAACTCAACAAACCACTCCGGTTGAACCCAAGGCCCTCGTTTATTTCTAGATTGCTGACTTTGGGCTGGTGCAGCTGGCTGAGACTGAGCTTTGGCTCTGTTATGACCCTGCCCGGCTTCCTTGGCCTTGTTCCTGGACTGGTTTTGGTTTGGATTTGGTGCAACTGGAGCAGACCTCACCTACCTGTGCACCCTTGTCTTCTTTGTTTCATCTACATTATTCTGTTTTCCGACCTGATTCACTAGACCTCCACATGTCATGGCCTTTGGTCTGGTTACTAAATCAGCCAAGTTTCCAGGGTTTAAGCCCTGCCTCAGAAAAGCTATTGCTACTTGTTCAAAGCAATCAGCGAATCCATTTTTGGTATTTACAAAACGACTTATGTATTGTTTTAAATATTTGTTCGGTTCTTGGGCACAATGGATAATCGTGTCTCCATTGCCCTTCACTTCCTTACTTCCAATAAACTGCCTCCGAAAGGCCACCAAAAAAGTGTTAAAATTTCTGATACAACCCTGTGGCAAACTATTGTACCACTTCAGAGCACTCCCCGTAAAAAATTGGGAGAATGATCTACAAAGTAACTTGTCGTCATCATCAAAATTCATCATAAATTTTTTGAATTGTTCCAAGTGGTTATCTGGGTATTTACTACCGTCATATTTTTCCATTTTTGTACTGTCAAACCTCTTAGGAAGGTTTCCGGACAATATCTTGGAGGACAATGGAGATTGTCTCCAATTTCGCATGACTGAATACCGTATCTTTGTTAGGAGTTGCAAAGATACCTGGTTCATCATGGAAGGCAAATGGATCCATTAACAATCGATCTACATGTCTCCGGCCATGATTATAAGACGATCCTTTGCCCAGATGCCTCTTCAACCTTCTATGCCTATCCCTTTTTCTTGAATATTTTTTGACCAACTTTTGTTTCTTTTTAGAATGGCCTTCATCACTACTGGATGACAAGGATTCTTCGACTCCATATTCATTTGAGGAGCTATTGGAAGACTCTGAGTCTGAATCAGAGCTCTCCACCGGTTTAGATTGGTGAGACGTTTTTGAGCTAGCATGAGTCATTTTTGCAATCACATGGGTTTTTGATGGCTCATGCTCTCTTGGATTGTCAGTATGGTGAGCTACTGATGCCTTAGACTTCTCTTTTGTGCCCATCTCTGCCCTCTTGGCAGCCCTCAGAGCTTCTATTTCAACTTTTAACCTATCTCGTTCCTCAATCGTATATTCATCATTTTCACCCACCACTTCTGCCAAAGCTGGTGGCACTTCTTGCACGTCCAGATTCATCCGAATTGATTTTTCTTGATGGTTTTGAATGCTAGATTCAGGCACCTTCTCTTCCCACTGTGGTCGCCAATTTGGTGTGGATTAATTTCTACTGAGGGTAATTTTTTCTAAAGTTTTGAGATATTTCAAGGGTATTTAATGTTTAGTAGATTGTAGTGAGAGATTTGAGCTGTCTGGTTGTATTTAATTTTTTATTACCCTCATTAAATGAAAGTGGTTGGGTATTTATACCCTTAACCTTGGGCCACATGGGCTTTCGGGTCATGATTATGAATTCAGGTCGAGTTCAAAGACCCATTAGTTTTTAAGCAGGTAGGTAATTAACTTAGTCATGAAGTGATTAAGTTTTTTTTAATACATTAGTTCAGTTCGGATGGTTCAGTGGGTGGATCTTGTCCGAATTGCCCCTGTCCGGTCCTCATAATGAGTGGTGATAAAATATGGACTCATCAATCTTACCCCAAATACTTGAATATCTATATAATTTGGACTTGATCAACCAGATATTCAAGGCACTGCGAATACTTTTACATATCTAGATTTCCTCATTCAATCGAGCCAGTTTTAACTGTGTTAAAGACCTCATTATCCTTAACCTCTCTAAAACTCTTCCCCAAAAACTCTAGGTAAGATTTGGGGGAGAATTTTAGAAAAGACAATCATATGACACTATGACAAAATACTGTAATAATTGTAATTATTTAGGTCATATTATAAAAACGTGCAACAAAACCCATAAAAATGATGAAAATACTAGTGATTTGAACAATCGGCAATATGTTAAACAAATATGGGTTAAACAATCTTCTGAACCCCACTGATAATCTGATCCACCAACCTTCCAACTTCCCACATTCAAAAGAAAATATCGAAACAAATAAAAACCCTCATAGAAGTCCTTCAATTGATGATGCCAACATTATCAACTCTTCAAACTTTAACTTTGATCCTCATGACATCCTTAAACCTCATGATATATACTTAAATCCAATACATTTTCACCCTCTTTCCATTCAATACCTTACCCATAATGATGTTTCTGAATCAGACATCATTGTGCTTGCATACCACAATCACTAATTCACCTTAGTTGGTCCACAAAATAAAAGAAAAAAATCACCTAAAACCAATAAATACAAAAACCTATTTTTGTAAGTTTTATTCAATAAAGTAATATTTTTAAATTAAGTTCATAACTCAACTTTATAACTAAATTAATATAATTCATAAATTTATTTTAAATTTTAATATTTAAAATTTCTATAATATCATTTTAAATAATAATAAACATCGAATGAACTATCCATATTATCATAAATTATTAAAATTAAAAAATTTGATTAAATATACAAAATCATTAATTAAAAAAATATAATTAATATTGAATAAATGATATATTTACTAACTGTCCAATTCATTTTTAATAAAAACATCTAAAAAATAAACAATAAAATTAAAGAAATATATTTGTAATGATATAATAACGATAAATAAAAATATGACAAATAACCGTTTAGAAAAAAAAAATTAAAGTATCAATAACCCCGTGGAGTTGAAGAATAACCACCTCCAACATAAATGCTTTTAGAATACCTCTAAACATACAAAACACTTAGGCTATTAAGTATTAACAATTAGTTATTTTTAATTTTCAAAACATCAAAATTTTCAAATCTTAATTCAATTATTTTAGAAAAAATACATATAATTTTATTTTTTAAACGAATAAAATGAAATCCATGAGTGATATTTTTTGCGAAGTTTTTCTTCTTCTTATTTTCGCAACCAAATTGCAAGTATTTTCATACCCAGAATACAATCTGTTTTTTCAACACAAAAAATACACATACTTTCACAACTATAAAAAGTTAGTTGTTTTACACATAATTAACATTTTATTTTTATAAAAACAAGTTGTATTTTGTTTCTTACATAATCAGATTTATTTCCCAGCCAAAATTCCTATATATATAAGCAACTATTCGTAACACATTTGTACGTAACTACGCAACTAGACCATAATTTATTTTTTGTACCAAATTACAAGTGTTTCTGCACCTAGAACACAATCTAAAAAAAATTAAAAAAAGTTTTTCAACACAAAAATGCAAGTATTTTCGCAACTACAAAAACTTTAGTTGTTTCGCCCCATGAACATTTATGTTCACAAAAGTAATGGTACACCAATCAAACTTATTTCGCAACCAAAATTCATATTTATGATAAGGAAAAATCTCTATCAAATACCAAAATCTTCTCGATGACAAAAAGAAGAGAAAGAACAAAAAAAATGAAAAATGTTTATTAGTATTGCTGTGTATATAGGGTTGAAATCCTAATTAGATACCACAATTGTTCTAGGGGAAAAGAGAGAAATAATAAAAATAGTATAAAAGTATTTATGTATAAAAAGGAACTTTAATTTACAATTTGGTTCATGCACCTATATATATAGAAGCTATACAATAGATTTGTTCTCTCTATTTATTTCTATTTATTCCATAAACTTTTCTCTCTATTTATTTATTATATTATAAATAATAAATATGCAATAATAAACGCCTAATTAAATTATAAATATATTGTATTTATTCAGATATTATATACAGAATATTGCCTTATCAATTTATACAAATATTTTGTTCACAACATATTTATACGCAATTATGTAAGTGACCAAAATAAGTATTTTCACAACACATTTGCACGTAATTACGCAACTAAACATAGATTTGTTTCTAGAATTATTTCGCAACCAAATTATACGTAATTACATAACAAAAACAAATTTTTTAAAAAAATCGAAAATATCTTTAATGGATCTAGATTTGTTCGTCTTAACAAAACAAAACCGATAACATTTTGATAAAAAATAATTAGATTTATGGTTCGAAAGATATGACATTTTTGAAAGACAAAAAAAACAGAAAAATATATTAGTAGTAACAAAAAAATTATGTAATTTTTGATATTTTAATTCTAAATATCAGCTACTTATCCGTATTTTATTAAAATTTCAAAAATTATTTATAAGAAGGTTTGATGTTAGGTTTGATTAGCTAGGTTAAAAAGAATGATATATATTAATTAAATTAATAATCAATTATTTATTAATAAGATTAAATTAATTAATCGCACATATGTCGGTATGCTTAGCATATACTATATTAACTCACCTAATGGACTATATATTATCATGCATGTATATTTCCAGGAACTTGGTTGCGTGACCTTTATTAATTTTGTGTTACTTGGTTTTGTTAATTAATAGAACCCTGAGGGAATGATTAGGAATGCTTATCATTCGTCAAAGTTTAAATATATAAGATTAGTGTTAAATCTCGAAGCTTAGTTGTATTAAAACAAATCTATTTGATTGGTTCATTAAAACAAAGTTTGCTGATTTCGTAACATAGCAACCTACCAAAACAAAATTTAAGTATTCGCATGTCAATCATACACGACACACTTAAACCTAATTTGACTTTGTATTAAAATGCACATTATTATACGCTTAAACACAATTTGTATTCATTTTTCCACTTTGATTGGCTTGTGCTAGGTATTAATTAAGAAGACATAGATGCTTAAGAACTTAATGAGTACGTAAGAAGCAGACAATAATCTGACTAGATAAGTGACAAGTAGATATGCATAAAACAAGAAACAACATATTTTACTTTTACATTGTCGAGAGCGAAAGAGAGTCTAATCGTGTTGATGACGAAAGTGCGTGGCATACTAACAAAGATAGATATACGCTCTATTATATTCTCCTTGCACGGCTCGTCTTCTTTTAAATAAATTTCCAAACAAAGATAAACTATTCAAAAGCAATGATTCAGCACGAATAAATCAAAATGGTGGAGAACTCTTAATCTAATCACTAAATTTAAATAATACATTGTGTTTTCAAATATTCTTTTTAATTATTTCTCCAAATATTAGATTGTTTGGATGAACTTTTTAATTATTCTATTTGGTGTGACTAGATTAAGATAGAAAAATTAAAAATAATAACTTTTGGATTTTTTCGATAGGATCCTCGCCCTCTTGGCTCTGGATGAAAATTCTTCTACTTCGTCTTTTGGTTTGTAAAATGTGCAGGGTGGGAATTAGAAATGGTTCGAGCACCTCTTTTTGGTACGATCCACGGTTCCTCTCTTCTTCGCTTGCTTCCCACTATGGCGAAAGTACCATCAAAAACTCTAGACTTGGAAAAAACCTCAAGGTTTCGGATATCATTCTCAATGGAAACTGGAACTGGCCATCAAATATTAGATCAGCGAATGCTCGAACTCGCGCTAACCTGTTGGAGATCCACAATCTTATTCTCTCTCTCCCTCCTCCTGACATCTTCTCCAACGATATTCCTTTCTGGAAGGCGAAAGAAGGATCCACCGCCTTCTCCATCAAGGACACGTACCAAGCCTTCGGTTGCCCAACCGTAAAATAGAGTGGGCCGGGTTAGTTTGGAATAAATCCAATGTTCCTCGTCATTCATTTATCTTATGGCTCACTATATTGAGCAAGCTTGTCACTAAAGACAAGCTCCTCAGTTTGAAATATAATTAAGCTTACCACTAATCATGATAGATATACGGTCTATTATATTCTCCTTGTACGGCTCGTTTTCTTCTAAATAAATTTCCAAACAAAGATAAAATATTCAAAAGCAATGATTCCGCGCGAATTAATCAAAACGGTGGAGAACTCTTAATCTAATCACTATTTAAATAATATATTGTGTTTTCAAATATTCTTTTTACTTATTTTTCCAAACACTAGATTGTTTGGATGAACCTTTCAAACAATATCTCAAATATGTTTAACGTTTACGGTTTATTATTAGTTATTTTTTTAATATGTTATAATTGTTTTTAAAAAATCTTTAAATAGTATTTAAATCTTAATTATATTTTATAAATTTAATCATGCTGAGATTTGATGTGTCAGATTTAACAGAGGAAACACGTTTGATTTGTAGAAACGGACTGAACCGAGTAGGAGTTGTTGGATATTTTAGTGTAATTGGATTAACTAGTCGACCAATATAGTCATAATATATTATCGAGCAAGTCGGAGAGTGTGGAGTACACGCCTGTTAGAATATATTATGATTAGTGGGTCCAATGGACGGATCCTTGTTCGGGTTAGATTTACTTTGAATGATAAGGCTATTATGAAAATTTATGGAAATTTGAATTTGGAAAAATAATTCGAATTCGAATTTGAATTTGAATTTTAGTCAGTTTCTCATTTGAAATTTTAACCATTTTGGACATAAAACTGTTTCAAAGTTGAAGTATTTTGGTTAAATAAATAAGTATTGTTCTGTAAAGAAGATTACAACAACAAAATTCATTCTCGTTGTGCAAAATAAAAACTCTGATTTTATCTGATTGAAAATTTTGGAGAACCACAAAAATAATTTAAATTTGAAATTGTTAAAACAAGACTTCAGAGTATCTTGACATCGAAGAATCTATAATCAAGTATTAAAGCACGAAAGGAATTATGGTATCACCATACTGTAAGTTTTTTGGTTTTGTTATTGGATGAATATTATACATACATTTTCTAATGTTCGGATTATAAAAATGGTGGTAATTTGTGTTAATAAACATCCATATGTGATTTTAATTCTTTCAAACTATTTGGAAAATGATGAAAAGGTTATATGTTTAATAACTACTTCTGCAATTATTTAATTAAATTATTTTATTTTACATGAAAATAACATTTGGAAGAACATATGCAATGGCAGAGTACTGTTATATGATTTTTGCTTGGCTTGTTTAAAAACCGGAGGTTATCGTATAGAACTGCATGTATAAAGTAGCATGCAACTGAAATGCTATTACTTCGTGTTTACACTGGAACGCCTTATGTGTGTCCTGCAATTTTTGTGTGAATACGTTTGTGTCTTAATATTAAATTAAACGTATGGATTTTATTGTTTGTATGGATTTTATTGTTTGGCAGTTGTATATCTTCTGCATTTGCAGTTATATACTCATAAAAAAGCATGCAGCAGTTTTCAGTAGTTGAATTATAGTCACGCATATAAAGATATGCGCTGACTAAAGCCATGCAAAATTATTGAATGGCTATGGTGTACAATTTGCATGGTGTATTTATTTGCATGGTGTACTGGAAGTGCTTTTGGTATGTAAAACAGCAGTTTGTAACTGCAGCATTGAAAGTTTATTTCTTTTCTTTAATATAAAGTGGAAATAAGTAACTTCATTTAATTTTGCATACGACCATCTAAAGTGATTTGATATGCATGCTCACTCGTATAAAAGTAACAAATTTGAAAATTAAGTTGTATATATAATATTATAATTTACAAATTTGGCAAAATTTTTTAAGATATATTTACGATTTTGGTAAATTTTGATGTTATTCATAAATAAGTTATGATTTGTTTATACGTGAGTGACATGATTTTTGACATCGACCGAATCAAGTTGATAAAACAAAGAGATTCTTATCATCTAGTTTTGAGATGCAAGATTTGACAAGCTGAGAAGCTTCTTGGTATATGTATGTCATGACTAGCACTAGACTGGATATTGCCTTTGTTGTTGGAAAGCTTAGCAGGTATACTAGAAATCCTAGTTTACATCATTGACAAGGTTTGAATGGAGTATTCAAGCATTTGAAAGGAACTGTGGATTATGGTTTGACTTATACTGGATTTATTTTCGTACTCAAAGGATATAGTGATGCAAGATATATATCCAATATGAAAGATATCTCTTCCACAAGTGGATGGGTATTTCTACTTGGGGGATATGTTATCTCTTGGGCGTATAAGAATCAAACTTGTATTACTGATTCAACAATGGAATCAGAGTTTGCGAGTGGCTAAGAAATTTAATGTATGAAATTTCGTTGTGGTAGTGAAGCTGCCTTGGCCAATGTCTATAAACCAGTTCACAAATGAAGGTCTTGACGCTTATGTGTTAGACAGACTATGGTTCGTGAGCGCATCACGCATTATGTTTCAGTAGATTTTTTGAGAACTCAATATAATTTAGCCGATCATTTAACCAAAGGGTTAAGTAGAGATCTTGTGCACAAATCGGCTATTAGGATGAGATTAAAGTCCATTTGAAATCACTCATGTTAAGATACCGAATTCCCATCTAATATGACATTAGGTGCTGAATTCAATGTGGAATGCTTAACATCTAGAGATTGGAACACATTAGTAGTATTATCCCAACGTATGTGTTCAGACATGCAAATTGTGGAGATTGAAGTTTATCTTCTTAATAGTTCTTTTGGAAAATTGCATATGTATATGCAAGACTAAAAGATCTACCTATTTAAGCATGCAGTTTAGCCGCTTCAAGAAGCTAGGACTTGGCTTTGGTATGCTTAAGAAGGATAATGACACAAGGCTAGTAAAAGATAGTGTCAATTGAGAATATTTGAGAATGTAAATTTATATGTATATAATCTCCGAGTATTCATTATGGATAGTAAAGGTTCAATCCTTAGTGATACCTTGATATTCGAATATTTAGAATGTGTAATATACTAATACGAAATTCAATCGTCACGATATTTCATATATGCATAAATTTGTTATTTGTTGTGATTTTGTTTTAGTTAATCATGAATTTCACTAAAATGGAGGAAGATTGTTGGATATTTTAGTGTAATTGGATTAACTAGTCGACCAATGCAGTCATAATATATTATCGAGCAAGTCGGAGAGTGTAGAGTACACGCTTGTTAGAATATATTATGATTAGTGGGTCCAATGGACGGACCTTGTTCAGGTTAGATTTATTTTGAATGATAAGGATATTATGAAAATTCATGGAATTTTAAATTTGGAAAAATAATTCGAATTTGAATTTGAATTTGAATTTGGAAAAATAATTTGACTTTGAATTTGAATTTTAGTCAGTTTATCATTTGAAATTTTAACCGTTTTTCGACATAAAACTGTTTTACAGTTGGAGTATTTTGGTTAAATAAATAAGTATGGTTCTGTAATAGAAGATTACAAAAAAAAAATCATTCTCGTTGTTCGAAAGAAAAGCTCTGATTTTATCCGATTGAAAATTTTGGAGAACCACCAAAATAATTTCAATATGAAATTGTTAAAACAAGACTTGAGAGTTTATCCGGAAAGCTCTTCCCAACAGAAGTAACCCAAGATTATACAAACGGTTTTGACCGATGAGTTAGCTTGATTTGAATGAGTAAAATCACATGCGAAATAGATCGACTCCCAATTATCTCTACAAAACAAACCCAATTTATGTAACTATAATCATTGAAGCATGTATGACAATGCATCGATATTTGCGTCAATGAAAGATAGAACTACAACCGTTCGTGGTAAAAAAAATATGCTTGCTAATTTACGTAACTCTGAAACTTATGTGTAGAAAAATTTATCAACCGTGAATGATATATCTCTAGATGTTTCGAGTTATACCGTAATTAATATGATAGAAAAAAAATATTATTGCTATATATACATGTTAGTTGGAAATTATTTATTCTAAACACATCGTAAGAATCAACAAAAAGATGTCAATCAAGGCATGAAGACACATAAAGATGAATCATATGGTGGGGACGAAGCTATGAGGAAAGAAAATGATCCTAGTTAAAAGCCAAATTTGTTACAACCATGTCAAGGGGACAAGACTGTTGAACTTGTCTTCGTAACCAAGTATCATAGTAAATGGTGTTCGTCCCAAAAAAATCATATGCACCCAAAGATAGCACAAGGAAAGAAATTGATAGAAAAAAACATTATGCCACATAAGGGAGCCTAAAACCGCTGAGCATATGAGGTTCTTTATTATCGACTTGACCATTGCGAGTGAGTAAAAGGACACACTTCTAATATAAAAATCAAGGAGAAGTGTGAGATGTGATATTACACCCGATAAGTTTACACAGAACAATATTTTGGTCCATTAAAAGTCGAGAACTTGAATGAGATTTACTCTAATTTTATAATTTCCATGCAAAACTAAAGTGTGGCCTATGATCGTCATTTCTAGAGTCTATGGCCCGCCAGTTGTGCTAAAAAAGATGAGTTCAACGTTATATGAGATTGGTTTTACCCTTAAATAATCAAATCATATTGTTTGCTAACTGATAAGGAAGTGGAACTTTGAGGACCACAATGTAAATAATAAAAATTTGTATGACAGGTTGTAAACTTAAAAGGAGGAATTTAGGACTATGTATTTAACTCAAGGACTAACGTGTACTAAGTCCTTTTATGTCACCGTTTTCAGTTGTATTCTAAGTCCTTGCACCTCTACATAAGGGCCAAGGCTAATCTAAAAAAGCGGTTGGATTTTTGAGTTAGAACATTTGAATACTCTGATTTTCTCTCTCTAGAATAAATTTCTCTCTCCAAATACTTTACACTTCTCATTTACTAAAGAGATTTAGCGATTCATGTAATCAGACTCACCAAATTGGCTACTTAACTGGGGAGCGATTGGCAATTGATGCTTATTTTGTTAGTTCAAACTTTAATCGATTCTGAAAAATAATTTTAAAGTTGTGCAATGAATCCTGAAAGTGACCCGTTGGTTTGATCAGTTGTCAAAACGCTAAAACAATATTTGCAAAGGTCATATGAAAGACAAGAGGGGTCAACTCCAATCCATCAGACCCAATTTGAGATAGAATTTGAATGAACTAGCTCTTGGATAAGATAAACGCTTTGAATGAGAAATATGATCCGAAAGAACAGGAGATTCAGTCAGCAAGGCTGGAAGGCAATGTGAGACAAATGAATGAACAAAATAAAGCTGGAAGTCAGTATGATCTGGTGTGGATAATTATCACATGAGGGTAGGCTTGTAATTTGGTTGGTGTTTTACAGTAGTATGTGTGTGTTATGTGTTTAGAGTAGAGAGTAGAGAGATAATTAAGCTGGCTGGTAGCAGTTAATTCTCATTACCCACACTTAATGCAGGTGGTTGGGTATTTATACCCTGATGTTTGGGCCCTTATGGGCTTTCGGGTCATGTTTAATGGACCCGGGTCATGTTCAAAGACCCATGAGCTCTTAAGTAAGAGAGCAAGTAGCTTAGTCAAGAAGTGTTTAGGTTTTTTAGTACTTTTGTCATAGTTCGAACAGTCCTATGGTCTGAGTGTTCGAAGTGATCTGTCCGGTCCGGAGGCATTGGACCGAACTGTCCTTGTCCGGGGAGCATGCAGAATTCGGACTCATCAGGAGCCCCTTTTTTAGGTGTTTGTGCAAATACTCTTGCCAAAGACCTAAAAAACAGTCCGACATCAGGGGTAGTTTTTATCCGGACAAATCTATCAATTTGGGGTATGGGTTTATCCGGACAGATAAAGCTTCACGAATTCAAAACAGTTTTTGCCAGAGTTCGTGGGACGCGTGTCGCTCTCTGATTGGTTGCTTCAGCCGTTTTTTCACCTTGAATTTTGAACCCACCTTCTTCGAAAAGCAACCTCTTAATTAAAGGTGGTGACATCAGCGCCGTCTTTTAAGCATTGCCAAACTTTTCGAATTCTCCTATGAATCAACTTCCTTTTTCAGATTTACTATAAATACAAACTCACTTTCTACTATTTTACCATCTCCTTCAAATTTACTCTGCAAAATCTCTCAAAGCTTTCTCTCTCTAAAGCAAAAACTTTGTTTGATAGTTTATGTTTACAGCGAGGAACGCTCTAGTCAAAGGCGGCTGGCTCAACCTTTCTGAGTTAGAGAAGGCTCAAAAAGTCGAAAGAGAAAGACGGATCGCAGCAGGGTTACCCACCTCGCCTGTTGATAGACCAATCACCTCTACTACCGAGTCAGACCGAGGCTCTTCTTCTTCCAAAGGCACTAAGCCTAGAAAACTATTTCAAACCAACCTCTCCCCCATAATCTCTGGTTCCTCAGTTCAGGAATCGGAGCCTGTTGTCATGCCAGGAGTTACAGCCACTAGCCTAAAAAAACCCTCTCCCTTCATTGCAATGGGATCAGATACGGAGCACTCTCCTGAGAAGTTAGTCGATAGGAGGAAAGGCCGGTTGGTTAAAGGCCAAGCGTCTAAAAAACACTCCTTCTAAGTCGGGGGCAAAAGACAGGAGCACCGGATCAGAGGTGCCTATTAGAGACCCCAAGGACAGGTTGTCCGGACCGGAGGGTTCCAATCCAAATCTTCAACAAGAAACTTCTGCTCCAGACACTCTACCGGAGAGCAGAAATCAAAGGGGCACTGAGGCCCATCAGTCCGGAGACAAGGCTGAGTCAAATTTAAACCCCCCCCCCCCTCACCACAGCTGCTGAAATCCCTTCAAAAATTATGGAGGAAGTGATGGAGGACTCTGTTGAAGAGGCCCCATTCGAGTCTGAGCCCTCCGGTCAGACCAGTAAAGAGATGGTTTCCAAGAAGGACAAGGGCAAAGAAAAACTGTATTTGAGGCATCCGGATCTGTCGGAGAGCCTCGAGGGAAGAGTGGGGCCTTGTTTTCACAAGGTCACCGTTAATTATCTCCTCGCGCTGCAAAAAATCAACTACGCGTTCATCCACACAGCTGAGCTGGGCCGGATGCGTACAAAATGGGGAATATCGGAGAATGTGAAGATCAGGATCCCCATACACCCGGAGACTCTTATGGACTGCAAACTGAGCGAAGTGGTCATGTTCACGGAGCTATTCAACTGGGGACTCAGATTCCCCTTAGACCCAGAGATTGTCAGATACTTCCATCTGATCAAACTCTGCCCAAGCC
Source organism: Limnanthes douglasii subsp. nivea (assembly GCA_036936605.1). Lineage (NCBI taxonomy): Eukaryota > Viridiplantae > Streptophyta > Magnoliopsida > Brassicales > Limnanthaceae > Limnanthes > Limnanthes douglasii. The sequence continues at coordinate 50,579,605 of JAUPFV010000003.1, forward strand.
AACTGAGCCCCAATGCTTGGTATACCCTCATGGCCTGCATCATGGCCTCGAGGCTCTCCGGGATTCCTCTGCCAATGGAGGAGTTTGCTGCTGTGGCCAGCCTGTGCAGAAATCCCAACATCCCCTTCTACCATTTCAACTTGGGGGATGACTTCAAGGCTGTGGACGATCTGTTGGAGGCAGAGAGGAATTGGAGGACCCAGTTCCTATTCGTTAGTTGCGCTTGGGAGAACGGCAAGAAGATCAAATCCGGAGAGAACGCAAGCCTCCTCAAAAGCAGGTGGATGAGTGATTGTAAGTCCTCCACTTTACACTTTTGTTTCTTCCTTTCTTTTCAAACGTAGTTCGAACTAATGGGTCTCACTTTTGCCTTGGCAGTACTACCCAAGGAGTTTAGTGACTATCAGAAAGCCGGGCAGGCTACTTGTTCCAAGATCAACGCTTGGACTGCTGAGAAATGGGGGAACCGATTCCACGCTGCTTTTACCAGTGGCAACTTGGCAAGGTCTCACTTGTGGAACACCACATGTCGGAGAGACTTGACTCGGGAGGAGCTCACCACTCAGCCTCCTCTGGACGTTGTGCTTAAGAGGACCCATGAACCAGATGGGACACTCTTCCTGCCAGGCCGGGCCAAAGCCCCGAGCAAGATGAAAGACAAGAAGAAGAAGGGCAAAAAGGTGGTGGGTGGTGCCAACCCTGCTGAGGCAGAGAAGGATGCTCCAACAGATCCGGAGAGGCCAGCTCAAAGCCAAATTGATGCTGCTCTCCTGGAAATGGTGGAGCAAGAGACTGAGAAACAAGAATCGAACCTTCCAAAACCTCCAAGGGCTTCTAAGATGAATCGTAAACAGGTAAGCGAAGGCACAGACCGGGAGGCTAAGAAGAAGAAAACTTCTAAGGGAGATGAGCTTTCTCTATGGGCTCTGGAGCCTTCTTTCCATGCTGATCCTGCTGACCCAATGCATGCCGAGGAGATTCCGGGCGACTTTCATACTGATGAGGTTGAGGGGGGAGATATCAACATCGATGGAGTAGACATCACCGGTCTTGGTGAGCTTGGTGAATACTTCCTCAATCTTCCCAGAGATGACTTTGTCGGGCCTTACCTTCCTCCAAGCACCTCCAACACGGTCACTTTTAATGGTAAGACTTTTAGCGTTTCTAGTGAAAGGGATCCCATAGCCCACTCTTTGTTGAGCAACGTTGAGCCTGTACTTGTGTTGGAGAAACAAGTTCGAAACCAGGCTGATATCATCAAAGATCTCAAGTCTGACAAAGAGAAGCTGTCTGATGACCTTCGCACTGCCACTTCCAATGCTGACATGTTAAAGGAAGAAAATGAGGAGTTGAAGAGAAACCAAAAGGCAAACACCACAAAAGTCGCCACTTTAGAGGAAACCATTAGAGATCTCCGGGAGAAGCTGTCCGGTCTGGAGAAAGGCCTTAACACCTCAAAGGGAGAATCCAAAGCCAAGGATCAAATCATTACCAACCCGACCAATGACAAAATTGCTCTTGAGAATATAGTGTCTAAGGTTGCCGAGGAGAAAGCGACTTTGCTAAAGGATCAGGAGGCCAAGATTCAAGCCAAGATTGATGCTTATGCCAATAATGTGATCGACACTCAGGAGGAGATGTATGCCAGGGTGAAGTCTGATATGGTCCTTCTCTTCCATGAGAAGTTTCCATAGAAGAACTTGGGGGATTTATGGCTTCATGTTGAGCCTGAAGACCTCCCGTATCATACGATGGTCGAAGGCGATAGGTATGGCTACTCTAGTAATTCCTCAGATGACGAAGAACACACCGGGGAGAAAATTGGAGAAGAGGAAGACGATCCTAAGGGAAAGAAGGTAGATGAAGGTGAGCCATCTTCAAAGGCTCAACCTTAACTTATGATTTACTTTGTTTATTTTTTATTCAGACTAAAGTCCTTGGAAGGCCAAGGCATTCTTTTTTGTAATTGTGTCCGGTATCTGACCGGACAGGTTTTTTGTTCTACTCTGACCATTCAAAAGTCCTTGGAAGGCCAAGGCACTTTAAGTTATTTCAATGAATGTTTCTGTTTTGCACAAATCTCATTTTCTTTCATTGATTGTTCCAATTTTGATGGCTAGAGTTTAAGTAGCCTTTAATCATTTCATAGTGAGAGTGTTTAAGTTCTACGGCTAGAGTCTAAATAGCCCTTAGTTATTTCAATCCGGATAGTGTGACAAAGGACAAAATTTAAAACACTTGGAATTTTTTTTAAGAAGGCATCATATTTCATTCAAAAGCCCGGACACCTCATTAAAACCTCCCCGTGCCACCAGGGAGGAAAGAGTATGCCCCCAAATATTTACATGGATGTTTAAACATGTAAATATTTACACAAATGCTATTCCAAGTACATCAGGAGATGCTCGATATTCCAAGGATGAGTCAAAACTCTTCCATCTTTGTCTTCCAACCAATATGTTCCAGGTTTAATACTTTCAACAACTATGTACGGACCTTCCCAAGTTGGGGCCAGCTTTCCGAACAACTTTTCTTTAGTGTGTAAGAAGACTTTCCTTAATACCTTGTCCCCCAGTTGGAAATCTCTTCTTTTAACTTTGGAAGAAAACCTGCTTCTCATCAAACCCTGATAGTGTGCAACTCTAAGGTGAGCTTTAACTCGTCTTTCTTCTATCAAATCAAGTTGACCTCTGATTGCCACCTCGTTAGCGTGTTCGGAGAAGTTGTGAACACGAAAGGAGGGGAGAGTTGCCTCTATGGGAGCTACTGCATCCATCCCATAGACCAAAGCAAAGGGTGATTCTTGTGTTGCAGCCCCAGGTGTTGTCAGGTAGGCCCACAAGACCTCTTGTAGATAACTAGGCCACTTCCCAGCAGCCCCTTCCAAATTCTTCTTTAAACCGGACAGTATAGTTCTATTAGCTACTTCAACTTGCCCATTCGCTTGTGGGTGGAAAGGTGAAGAGAAAAAATGTTGTATACCCCTTGAGGCACAGAAGCTCTCCATTTCCCTATTGTCGAACTGTGGCCCATTGTCTGTTGTTATCTTTTGTGGGACACCAAATCTGCAACAGATGTTGGATATAATGAATTTTATAACAGCTTTTGATGTTGTCCCTGCTAGAGGGGCTGCTTCAATCCACTTCGAAAAGTAGTCTATGGCCACAATTATAGTTTTGCGCCCTCCGGACGCCACAGGGAGAGGCCCTACTAAATCCAACCCCCATCGAGCAAAAGGAATAGGCTCAGAAATTGATTCTAAAGGAATGGCTGGGACATGAATTTCATTGCTGTACCTCTGGCATGGGTCACACCTTCTTACCAATTCCTTAGCATCTTTCATGATAGATGGCCAATAGTAACCGGACAGTAAAACTCTTCTTGTTAAAGCTCTAAACCCACAATGGGCTAATCCCTCACCATCATGCAATTCAGAGAGGACTACTTGAGACTCTTCATCCCCCAAACAGCGCAGGAGAGGTTTACTGTAAGATTTTTTGTACAACACGTCTCTCAATATGATAAAACCACGAGCCTTATGTTTCAAAGTTCTGGCTAGTGACTTATCCGGAGGTACGACACCATCGGAGAGATATTGCAGGAGAGGAAACCTCCAGTCTTGAGGTTGTTTCACTTGTACTTCAAAAATTTCCTCTTCTTTACCCTTACTAAGTTGAATGGAGGGGCTTTCCAGCACATGGATCCATGAATATGACTCTGTATATGCTATGGTTGCTAACGAGTCTGCTAGCTCATTTTCTGCCCGGGGAATGTGCTCATAAACAACACTTTTAAACTTGAGTGCTTCATTCTTAAGGAGGAGTAAATATTTCACAAGCTGCTCCTTCTTAGCCTCAGATTGGCCTTGGGCATGGTGGATAAGAAGTTTGGAGTCACTTAGTAGCTTGACCCTCTTAGCCCCACAAATGTAGGCTAACTTTAACCCAGCTATAGTTGCTTCGTATTCGGATTCATTATTAGATGCCCTGAAAGCAAAACAAATAGCCTGGTACATTTTGTCTCCATATGGGGAAGTTAAACACACTCCTGCACCACATCCCATAGTGCTAGATCCACCATCTGTTCGGACGACCCATACTTTTTTATCTTTTATGTCAGTAGTTTGCTCCGAATCCCTGTAGGAGTAAAATTCAACCAAGAAATCAGCCACAGCTGGGGCCTTGACTGCTGTTCGAGGAGCAAAGTCTATGTCGAAGTCCCCCAACTCTACTGACCACTTAGTCATCCTGCTTGAAATGTCTGCCTTTTGGAGGACATTCTTCAGGGGAAAAGAAGTCCAGACGATGATGGGATGAGCCTGGAAATAAGGCTTCATCTTCCTGGCAGCTATCACCAGGGCTAATGCTAACTTTTCAAGTTTCAAGTAACGCCTTTCTGCATCTATCAAGCTTTTGCTGATGTAGTACACTGGATGGGGATGACCATCGACCTCTCTTACCAACACAGCACTGATGGCACAACTTGAAACTGCCAAATATACGAAGAGTGTGTCCCCATAAACTGGCTTAAACAACGTTTTGGGGGAGGACAGGTGCTTCTTGATCTCATTGAAAGCTTCATCACACTGTGGGGTCCAATCGAATCCCTTTGCACCCTTCAAGGTTTGAAAGAAAGGGGCACACCTGTCCGAAGACCTTGAGATAAATCTGTTTAAGGCAGCTAATCTCCTCGTTAACCGCTGTACTTCTTTAATGTTTCGAGGAGGTTCCATCTGAAATAGGGCATTAAGCTGGTCCGGGTCGGGTTGTATTCCATGCTCACTTATAATATAGCCTAGAAAATTCCCAGACTGCACTCCGAACACACACTTTTCTCTGTTTAATTTCAAATTCACCTTTACCAAGTTGGCAAAAGTTTCTTGGAGATCGGACAAGTGCAACTGCTCATCCACACTCTTCGCCATCATGTCATCAATATATACTTCCATATTTCTTCCAATTTGATCAGCAAATGCCTTGTTGACTAATCTGTGATAAGTAGCCTCAGCATTTTTCAAACCAAATGGCATTACCTTGTAGCAATGAAGACCTCTGTCAGTGACAAATGTGGTATGCTCTTGATCCTTTGGATCTACTTGAATCTGATTGTATCCGGAGAAGGCATCCATAAAGGAAAGCAGCTTGTTCCCAGAGGTGGAGTCTACTAACTGATCAATCCGGGGGACTGGATATAAATCTTTTGGGCAAGCTCTATTGAGATCTGTGAAGTCTATGCACATGCGCCACTTGCCATTTTTCTTTTTTACCAGAACCGGATTGGCAGTCCACAAAGGATATTGAGACTCCTTGATGTGCCCCATTTGTGTGAGCCTGTCAACTTCTTGCACAATGACATCACCCTTCTCCTTAGAAAAAGCTCTTCTCTTTTGAACCACTGGTGCTACATCTCTCCGGACGGATAGGTGATGTGATATCACTTCTGATGGAACCCCAGTAACATCAGCATTGCACCAAGCAAAATGGGACATCTTAGACCCTATCTTGACATTTCATTTTTCAAAATGGGTGGCATCTTAGACCCTATCTTGACACTTTTTCCTTCTTCCAGACAGTGTGTTTCTACCTCTTCGACTGGTATCAATACTCCAGGGGTCTCTCTGGGGTCATCAATTTCACCCTCACCCCCAGAAAGGCCCACAAATTGCTATTGTTCGTTAATACGGACTGCCCCCAGCGTTCGAGGAGCCAGGGCGGTAGCATAACATTCTCTTGTAATCTTTTGGCTGCTCCGGACGACTCCAACCTGTCCCTGAACAGCATATTTCAAGCACTGGTGGACTGTTGAAGCCACTGCATGCATCCTAGAGAGCCAAGACCTCCCTAGAATACCATTATAACAAGTGGGACAATCCACCACAATAAAGAGTGTTCTAACCATTTTCTTGAAAGGGCCCTTGCCCAATAGAACTTCCTCTTTGAACTCACCGATCACATCTGCCGAGCTGCCTGTAAAGCCCGCAATTGATCTGTCCGAACTCTAAATTACAGCTGGATTTTTCATTCTCTTGTATGTGGTTATGAACAGGATATTGGCTGAGCTTCCAGTATCCACCAGTATTCGCCTTATGTCGTTGCCCCAAATAGATGCTCCTATGACAACAACATCCTCATGAGGGCCAGCAATGTCTCTTAAATCATCTTCATCAAAAACAATGAAGGGGAATGAGTTTTGTGACTGATAGGAAGTCATACCTCCTTCTAGCTGGGAGGCTAAAGTATGCACGTGCCTCTTCCTCGAAGAAGTAGTAGGAGCTGTCATAGTGTCCCCTCCGAAAATTGTAAGTGACTAAAAACACTTAATGAGTCCGGAGACCGACCTAGAACATTCCTCAATTGTACCCACTCTGTTTCGAGTTGGATCAGGATCCAGGTACTCAGATTCCACGTCAAACCTTTCAATTATAACCATGGCTCCCTCCGGAGCAGCATTACTTGGACCAATCCGGTGAGTGTTGTCAGGCCTGTTACCTTCTCTTCTTTTCACGTAAGCCCCCAGCTTTCCCCTCTCAATCAAGTTCTGGACTTCTTGTTTCAATGCTATGCAGTCATCGGTGGTATGACCAATATCGTTGTGATACTGGAAAAAAGAGTTATTACGATGCTCTCTGGGAGACTGCAATGTGGCTGGTCTCCGATAATGCACCTCTTCTTTTGTTTTACCAAAAAGGGTGGCCACACTTTCTTTCAATTCTGCGAACCACTCCGGCTGGACCCATGGTCCTCTCTTGTTTCTGGATTGCTGACTTTGAGCAGGAGCAGCTGGCTGAGACTGAGCTTTTGCCCTACCATGCCCCTGTCCGGTCTCTCTTGCTTTGTTCCCGGACTGATTTTGATTGGGATTTGGTGCCACCGGGGTAGACCTTACCTGCCTGTGCACCCTGGTTTTCTTTGTTTCATCAAATTTTATTTGTTTTCCAACCTGATTCAGCAACCCTCTCCATGTCATGGCCTTCTTTCTAGTCACTGAGTCAGCTAGATTGCCTGGGTTTAAACCTTGTCTTAGGGATGCTATTGCTACCTGTTCGGAGCAATTAGCCAACCCATTCTTGGTGTTCACAAAACGGCTTATATATTCTTTCAAGGACTCATTTGGTTCCTGGGCACAATGGATTATTGTGTCTCTATTGCCTTTTAGCTCTTTACTCCCTACAAACTGCCTTTGAAATGCTACCCAAAAAGTATCGAAATCTTTAATACAACCCTGAGGCAGGCTGTTGTACCATTTTAGAGCACTCCCCGTAAATGATTGGGAGAATGCCCTACAAAGTAGTTTATCATCGTCGTCAAAGTTCATCATAAAGTTTTTAAATTGCTCCAGATGGTTGTCCGGATCAGTACTGCCATCGTACTTCTCTATTTTGGTGTTGTCAAACCTCTTGGGGAGGTTTCCGGATAGAATTTTAGAAGATAATGGAGATTGCCTCCAATTCCTTCCACGACTGAACATAGTATCCTCATTGGGAGTTGCAAAGATACCTGGTTCATCGTGAAAAACAAAGGGATCCATCAGCATCTGGTCCACATGCCTCCGGCTGTGAGATGAACCTTTACCAATATTCTTCTTCATCCTTCCATGTCTATCCCTTTTCCTTGAATATTTTTTTATCTACTTTTGTTTCTTTCTAGTTCGTCCCTCATCGCTGCTTGAGGATAAAGATTTTTCAACTCATTCATCCTCCGAAGAGCTATTAGAAGATTCTGAGCTTGAGTCTGAACTCTCCACTGGCTTGGACCGGTGAGACTTTTTAGAGCTGGCATGAGTCTTTTTGGTGCTCACATGAGTCTTTCAAGACTCATGCTCTCTGGGGTTGTCGGTGTGATGAGCAACTGATGCTTTGGACTTTTCTTTCAGGCCCATCTTAGCCTTTTCGGCCCTCAGAGCTTCTATTTCACCCTTGAGCCTATCACGTTCTTCAATAGTGTACTCATCGTTCTCTCCCACCACTTCGAGCAGAGCTGGTGGTACTTCTGGATTGTCCGGATTCATTCGGACAGATTTTCTTAGCTGGTTTTGAATGCTTGATTCAGGCACCTTCTCCTCCCACTGTGGTCGCCAATTTGGTGTGGATAATTATCACCTGAGGGTAGGCTTGTAATTTGGTTGGTGTTTTACAGTAGTATGTGTGTGTTATGTGTTTAGAGTAGAGAGTAGAGAGATAATTAAGGTGGCTGGTAGCAGTTAATTCTCATTACCCACACTTAATGCAGGTGGTTGGGTATTTATACCCTGATGTTTGGGCCCTTATGGGCTTTCGGGTCATGTTTAATGGACCCGGGTCATGTTCAAAGACCCATGAGCTCTTAAGTAAGAGAGCAAGTAGCTTAGTCAAGAAGTGTTTAGGTTTATTAGTACTTTTGTCATAGTTCGAACAGTCCTATGGTCTGAGTGTTCGAAGTGATCTGTCTGGTCCGGAGGCATTGGACCGAACTGTCCTTGTCCGGGGAGCATGCAGAATTCGGACTCATCATGATCGATCTTAACTGATCGTCAAATTAGGAGTGAGCATAAGAAGGCGCACTTCAAAGCTCCTAAAGAGCCATTCTTATCGGAAAAAAAGAAAGATAAACAAAAGTATGTCATATCTAGTGACGAGGATGTTGAGAGCTATGGATCAGGTTTTAAAAGATACACGGGCTCTTCGAAAGAAAAGAGGGATTAACCTCAAAAGTACAAGAAATAACACAAAACCTGGAGAGACAGTATACCTCGATGTTTGAGGGAGTTTAACTGGTGTGAATGAAACACATCGAATCAGTATGATGAGGCTGATTGGAATCAATATACGGTAATGGGAACAAAAGATCAGTATGTTCAGGGTGTTAATTGGAGGAATTCTCCACAGACAAGTGAAATTAGATCCATTACGCTTTCGAAACATTTTGACATCTCAAAAGTTGAAAAGTTTGATGAGATGCAGGATCCAGACGATCACATCGAACAATTCAAAATTTACATGATGAATTTCGAGAACGATGATCGGTTGGTATGTCGGGCTTTCTCACAGACTTTTAAAGGAACCATTTTGAAATGGTACAACCAAATTCCAAGGGGATCCATTTCAAATTTCAAAGATTTTTATACTATTTTTCGATGACAGTTCGTTGGAAGTAACGAGATGAGAGGAAATGGGGACACAATTATCCAATGCAAGCAAACAGTTGGAGAAAAGTTGTAGGATTACACAAAGCGTTTTGTTTTGACAAAAGCAAGTTTGGATAATTGTGAAGACCCAGTGGCAATAGCTGCTTTTCGTCACAAACTTTTGCCAAGTGATTTGGCTAATGAAACAACCAAAAGAAGGGAATTAACTTTTAGAGTTTTGGTGGCTTAGGTGGAAGACCAGATTACAGTTGAAGAGTCAACTAGGGTTCGAGGGTTAGCAGTTAGTATTCTAAAAAAATTGGGGCCAGTACCACATAGTCAACAAAGCCAATGGAAATCTTCAAATGCTTAGCAGACATGTAAGAGAAACAACAACCTATCACCTTAGACTGCGGGGTATTCGAATCAAGCTCAGTCTTATCAATTCAATAGGTCGAGACTGAATAAATGGATACAACTTGAATATTACGCGGATTTGACTGAAAGTGTTGCTGCTATTTTTGATAAAAATAAAGGATACATAAATTTCAGAAAGCCCGCTCCGATTAACAAGCCTAGGGATGAGCGAAATAAAAAATTATACAAGTACCATAATGACAATGCTGTTTGCATTATTTTGAAAAGGGAAGTCGAAACTTTGATTGAAAATGGAAAACTATTGACTTATGTGAAGGAACAAAGCAATGCATCGAAACATCCAGGAGCATCGACTTCCTAACCAGCTAATCCAAATGCGCAAGCTAAAAATTTGATGATTCTAGATTCAAAGGTTCATGAATTTGATGCAGCCTTGGAATATTTGGATAGGGATCCAGATAGGTTAATTCTAATGGCAATAGAAGAACCAATAAAAAAGGAAAGTTTGAAGTTTGTGTGAGTATTTTGAGTCATTGACCATTTTAAGGGTGATTCGATGATTGGTGAAACTGATAGCTCAAGAAAAAGACATATTGTAAGTTTGGAAACTCCGATAGAGGGAAAAATGTCTACTCATTTGTATGGCAAGAGAGACATTCCCTTTATCCCTTTTCAATGATGATGATTTATGAGGCACTGCAGTGGCACATGAGAATGCGCTGGTCATTAGGGATGAAGTTGCGGGCGTTGAGATTCTCAATCAGAGCGCACCATCATTGGTTTTACTTGAGTAACTGTGCGGGTAATAGGAGAATTCGATGTGGAGGTTAGTTTGGGAAAGGAACCTTTCAAGAAGAAGGTTCAAGTGCTTTTTATGGTGGTGATGAGTCCGAATTCGGAGTGCTCCCCGGAAGGGCATCCCAAGGTAAATCTCTCCGTAAACCGGACAGACTCCAAGAGCTTAATTCGGACAGGACTTTTGAATCGGACAGATGACTTCGAATACTGCAAATCTAAAGCAGTTCGAACTATGACTAAAGTACTAAAATACCTAAACACTATCTGACTAAGCTACCTGCTCATCTACTTAAAACTCATGGGTCTTTAAACATGACCCGGGTCCATTAAACTTGACCCGAAAGCCCATAAGGGCCCAAACTACATACTATAAATACCCAACCACCAGCATTAACTATGGGTAACAAAATTTTTACTGCTGCCAAGCTGCTCAATTCTCTCTCCACCTTGAAATATCTTGAAACACCTTCACACCACCCTGAAACACCCTCACGCCGCCTTAAAACTCCACTTGAAATTACCAGCCTACCCTCAGGCTACTTTTATCCTCACCAAATTGGCGACCACAGTGGGAGGCGACGGTGCCTGAATCCAGTATTCAAAACCAAGTAAAGAAATTCGGTCTCAATGAATCCGGATAATCCAGAGCTTCCACCAGCTTTGCTCAAAGTGGTGGAAGAGAATGATGAGTATACTGTCCAAGAGCGCGACAGGTTAAAACTTGAGATAGAAGCTCTGAGGGCTGAAAAAGCCAAGATGGGCGTGAAAGAGAAATCCAAAGCATCAGCTGCTCACCACACCGACAACCCAAGAGAGCATGGGGTTTCCAAAACTCATGAGAGAACTAAGAAGACGCATGCCAGCTCTAAAAAATCTCACCGGTCCAAGCCTGTGGAGAGTTCTGACTCGAGTTCAGAGTCTTCGGACAGCTCTTCGGACAGTGAGGGGAATGAAAAGTCCTTTTCCTCTAGCAGTGATGAGGGACGAACCAAGAAGAAACAAAAGCAAGTTAAGAAGTATTCCAGAAAAAGAGATCACCATGGAAGAATGAAGAGGCATATAGGAAAAGGGTCATCTCACCACCGGAGGTATACAGACAAGATGCTGATGGATCCTTTTGCCTTCCATGATGAGCCAGGTATCTTTGCAACTCCTAATGAGGATACCGTGTTCAGTCGTGGAAGGAATTGGAGGCAGTCTCCACTGTCTTCTAAAATCCTATCCGGAAACCTCCCCAAGAGGTTTGATAGCACCAAGATGGAGAAGTATGATGGCAGTACTGATCCGGACAATCATCTGGAGCAATTCAAGAACTTCATGATGAACTTTGATGATGATGATAAACTACTCTGCAGGGCATTCTCCCAATCATTTACGGGGAGTGCTCTGAAATGGTACAACAGCCTGCCTCAGGGTTGTATTAAAGACTTTAATACTTTTTGGGTGGCCTTTCGAAGGCAGTTTGTGGGAAGTAAGGAGATGAAGGGCAATGGAGACACAATAATCAATTGTGCCCAAGAGCCAAATGAGTCGTTAAAGGAGTACATAAGTCGTTTTGTAAACACAAAGAATGGGTTGGCTGATTGCTTTGAACAGGTAGCAATAGCATCCCTGAGACAAGGTTTGAACCCAGGAAACCTGGCCGATTCGGTGACCAGAAAGAAAGCCATGACCTGGGGAGGATTGCTGAACCAAGTTGGCAAGCAAATAAATGTTGATGAAACGAAAAAGACCAGGGTGCACAGACAAGTGAGATCCACCCCGGTGGCACCAACACCAAATCAAAACCAGTCCGGGAACAAAGCAAGAGAAACCGGACAGGGGCATGGAAGGGGAAAGGCTCAGTCTCAACCAGCTGCTCCTGCACAAAGTCAACAGTCTAGAAACAAAAGAGGGCCGTGGGTCCAACCGGAGTGGTTTGCAGAGCTCAAAGAAAGTGTGGCAACCATTTTCGAGAAAACAAAAGATGAAGTACACTACCGGAGACCGGCAACTTTGCAGTCTCCCAGAGAACATCGAAATAATTCCTTTTTCCAATACCATAATGATATTGGCCATACCACCGATGATTGCATAGCGCTGAAGCAAGAGGTACAGAACTTGATTGAAAGAGGAATGTTGGGTGCATACGTTAAAAGAAGAGGAGGCAACAGGCCTGACAACACTCATAGGGTTGGTCCAAGCAACGCTGCCCCGGAGGGGGCTATGGTAATAGTTGAAAGGTTTGACGTGGAGTCCGAGTATTTGGATCCTGATCCAACCAGAAACAGAGTGGGTTCTATTGAGGAGCGTTCTAGATCAGTCTCCGGGCTCATTAAATTCTTCGAGTCACTGACAATCTTCGGAGGGGACACTATGACAGCTCCTACCACCTCTTCAAGAAAAAGACATGTTCATAATTTGGCCTCCCAGCTAGAAGGAGGCATGACATCCTATCAATCTCCAAACTCATTCCCATTCATAGTTTTCGATGAGGATGATTTGAGAGATATTGATGGCCCTCATGAGGATGCTGTTGTCATAGGAGCGTCTATAGGGGGCAATGAGATAAGGCGAATTTTGGTGGATACTGGAAGCTCTGCCAATATCCTTTTTCTAAACACTTACAAGAAAATGAGAAATCCAGCTGTGATACAAAAGTCGGACAGATCAATCGTGGGCTTCACGGGCAGCTCAGCCGATGTGATCGGGGAGTTTGAAGAAGAAGTGTTGTTGGGCAGGGGCCCTTTCAAGAAAATGGTTAGAATACTCTTCATTGTGGTGGATTGTCCCACCTGTTACAATTCTATTCTAGGGAGATCATGGCTCTCTAGGATGCATGCAGTGGCTTCGACAGTCCATCAGTGTCTGAAATATGCTGTTCAGGGGCAGGTTGGGGTTGTCCGGAGCAGCCAAAAAGTTGCAAGAGAATGTTATGCCACAGCCTTGGCTCCGCGAACGCTGGGGGCAGTCCGTATAAGTGACCAATAGCAGTTTGAGGGCCTTTCTGGGGGTGAGGGTGAAATTGATGACCCTAGAGAGACCCCCGGAGTGTTGATCCCAGTTGAGGAGGTTGAAACACACTGTTTAGAAGAAGGAAAAAATGTCAAGATAGGATCCAAAATGCCACCAATGTTGAAAGAAGGAATGTTGAAATTCTTGAAAGACCATCAGCATGTTTTTGCTTGGTGCAATGCTGATGTTACTGGAGTTCCATCAGAGGTGATTTCCCATCACCTATCAGTCCGGAGAGATGTGGCACCAGTGGTACAAAAAAGGAGAGCTTTCTCAAAAGAAAAGGCTGATGTCATTGTACAGGAGGTTGACAGACTCACAAAGATGGGGCACATTAAAGAATCTCAGTACCCGTTGTGGACTGCCAATCCTGTCTTGATAAAAAAGAAGAATGGTAAATGGCGTATGTGCATTGACTTCACAGACCTCAATCGAGCTTGTCCAAAAGACTTGTATCCGGTTCCCCGGATAGACCAGTTAGTAGACTCTACTTCAGGGAACAAGCTACTCTCCTTCATGGATGCATTCTCCGGGTACAATCAGATCCAAGTGGATCCAAAAGATCAAGAGCATACCACTTTTGTTACTGATAGAGGTTTACACTGTTACAAGGTGATGCCCTTTGGTTTGAAAAATGCTGGGGCTACTTATCAAAGGTTGGTCAATAAGGCATTTGCTGATCAAATTGGAAGAAATATGGAGGTTTACATTGACGATATGATGGTGAAAAGCGTGGATGAGCAGTTGCACTTGTCCGACCTCCAAGAGACTTTTGCCAACTTGGCCAAAGTGAATTTAAAGTTAAACCCTGAAAAGTGTGTGTTCGGAGTGCAGTCCGGGAAGTTCTTAGGGTATATCATAAGTGAGCATGGAATACAACCCGACCCGGACCAACTCAATGCTTTGTTCCAAATGGAGCCTCCTCGAAACATTAAAGAAGTACAGCGATTAACGGGGAGGTTGGCAGCTTTGAACAGATTCATCTCCAGGTGTTCGGACAGATGTGCTCCTTTCTTTCAAACCTTGAAGGGTGCAAAGGGGTTTGAATGGACACCACAGTGTGATGAGGCATTCAATGAAATCAAGAAGCATCTGTCCTCTCCCAAGACCTTGTTTAAACCAGTCGATGGGGAGACTCTTTTTGTATATCTGGCTGTTTCAAGTTGTGCCATCAGTGCTGTGTTAGTAAGAGAGGTTGATGGGTATCCTCACCCAGTGTATTACATCAGCAAAAGCTTGATTGATGCTGAGAGGCGTTACTTGAAACTTGAAAAACTAGCTTTGGCTTTGGTAATAGCTGCAAGAAAAATGAGACCCTACTTCCAGGCTCATCCTATCGTTGTCCGGACATCTTTCCCTTTAAAGAATGTCCTTCAAAAAGCAGACATCTCGAGCAGAATGAAAAAGTGGTCAGTAGAGTTGGGGGACTTCGACATAGACTTTGCTCCTCGGACAGCAGTAAAAGCTCAAGCTGTGGCTGATTTTCTGGTTGAATTCCATTCTGATAGGGATTCAGAACAACCTGCTGATTCAAAAGACAAAAAAGTGTGGATTGTCCGAACAGACGGAGGGTCCAGTACCATGGGATCTGGGGCAGGAATATGTCTCACTTCCCCCTATGGGGACAACATGTTCCAAGCTATTTGTTTTGCTTTCAGGGCGTCCAATAATGAGTCCGAATACGAAGCAGCTATAGCTGGGTTAAAATTGGCGTACATCTATGGAGCAAAAAGGGTCAAGCTACTAAGTGACTCCCAATTGCTTGTCCACCATGCTCTAGGCCTGTCAGAGGCCAGAAAGGAGCAATTGATCAAATACTTGCTCCTCCTTAAAAATGAAGCGTCAAAGTTTAAAGCTGTTGTCTATGAGCACATCCCCCGGGCAAAGAATGAATTAGCAGACTCATTGGCAACGATAGCATATACGGAGTCCTACCCATGGATCCATGTGCTTGAAAGCCCTTCGATTCAACTTGAAGAAGGTGAAAAAGAGGAAGTCTTTGAAATACAAGTAAACCGGCCTCAAGACTGGAGGTCTCCTCTAATGCAATATCTGTCTGATGGCATCGTGCCCTTGGATAAATCACAAGCCAAAACATTGAAATACAGGGCTCGTGGTTTCATTATGATTAGAGAAGTCTTGTACAAAAAGTCCTATAGCAAACCTCTCCTACGCTGTTTAGGGGATCATGAGTCACAAATGGTTCTCTCTGAATTGCATGATGGTGAGGGATCAGCCCATTGTGGATTTAGAGCTTTGACAAGAAGAGTGCTTCTCTCCGGATATTATTGGCCATCAATTATGAAAAATGCTAAGGAGCTGGTAAGGAGGTGTGACCCATGTCAGAGGTACAGCAATGAAATTCATGTACCAGCCATTCCTTTGGAATCAATTTCTGAGCCCATCCCTTTTGCTCGATGGGGATTGGACTTAGTTGGGCTTCTCCCTGTGGCGTCCGGAGGGCGTAAAACCATAATAGTAGCCATTGACTACTTCTCGAAGTGGATAGAAGCAGCCCCCTTGGCAGGGACAACATCAAAAGCTGTTATAAAATTCATTCTGTCCAACATATGTTGCAGATTTGGTGTCCCCCAGAAAATAACAACAGACAATGGGCCGCAACTTGGGAGGGTCCGTATACTGTGGTTGAAAGAATCAAGCCTGGGACATACTGGTTGGAAGACAGAGATGGCAGGGTTTTAACTCACCCTTGGAATATTGAACACCTTCGAATGTACTTGGAGTAAAGCTTATGTAAATATTTACTTGTTTAAACATCCATGTAAATATTTGGGACATACCGCTTCCTCTCTTCGGCGCCACGAAGAGCTTTCAATAAAACTTGATGCTTTCTTCAATAATTTTCTAAGTTTTTGCAAAATTCTGTTGTTTGTCATACTACCCGGACTGAAAAGACTAAAGGCTACTTAAATACTAGCCAGAGAAACTAAACACTCTCACAATACAATAACTTAAAGCTACTTAAATTCTAGCTGTCTAAAGTGAGACAAATAATAAAAGAAGAAGATGGTTGAGTAAAATAAAAGCATTCATTCAACAACTTAAAGTTGCCTTGGCCTTCCAAGGACTTTTTGAACATGTTTGGGTACAGTACAAAAATCTGTCCGAATAATACGGACACCATCACAACAAAGGTGCCTTGGCCTTCCAAGGACTTTAGTTCAAAACAAAAGATAAACAAAACAAATTATAAATTAAGGTTGAGCCTTTGAAGATGGCTCACCCTCATCTGCTTTCTTGCCTTTGATGTCGCTCTTCTCCTCGACAATCTTCTTACCTTTGGGGTCAATCTCCTCCTCACCTGGGCTATCCCCGGTTTCCTCTTCGTCACCAGACGAGGACACATCGGTGTACCCTTCATCAACCATGGTCCAGTATGGGAGATCATCGTCATCCACATAGCACCATAAGTCCCATAGTCTCCTCTTCGGGAACTTCTCGTGAAACAGGAGGACCATATCGGACTTCACCTTTTCAATCATTAATTCTTCACTCCGTAACATCTCCCTGGCATAAGCGTTGATTTTGGCCTTTATCATGGCCTCTTGATCCTTCACCAAAGCATCTTTCTCTTCAACAGCCCGATTTACTGCATTCTCTAAAGCAAGTTTGTCAGTGGTCAGATTGGTGACAAGCTTCTCCTTTGCTGCAGTTTCTTCCCTTGAGGCTGTCAAATCCTTCTCCAGTCCGGACAGCTTAGCCCGGAGATCTTTTACGGTCTCTTCTAAAGAAGCAACTTTTGTGTTGCTTTCATTGTGATTCTTCTTTAGCTGTTCGTTCGATTCCTTAAGTAAATCAACCTTAGTGGCAGCAGTCCTGAGGTCATCGGACAGCTTCTCCTTCTCAGACTTGAGGTCTTTGATGGTGGTTGCCTGACTCCGGACTTGCCTTTCCAAGGGAAGTACTGGCTGCACGTTGCTAAGGAGAGAGTGGGCTATGATGTCCCTCTCACTGGAAACCATAAAAGTCTTACCATTGAAGTTCACTGTGTTGGAACTACTTGGGGGAACATATGGTCCTGCGAATTCGTCTCTGGACAGGCCAAGGAAATAATCACCTAGTTCACCAAGACCGGTGACGTCCACTTCATCCATGTTAATCTCTCCCCTTTCGACCTCATCAGTATGGAATTCCATTGGAATCCCTTCATTAAGATGCCCTGGGATCTCTTCGGCTAACGTCGGGTCGGTTGGGAAAGTGGGCTCCGGATCCCGGAGAGCGAGCTCTTCTCCTTGGGAAGTCTTTTTCTTTTTGACTTCCCTGTCAGCACTGTCACTTGCTTGCTTACGAGCCCGTTTAGAAGCCCTTGACGGTTTTGGGGGCTTCACTCCTTGTTTCTCGCTCTCCTGTTCTACCACTTGTAGAAGGTTTGCATCAACTTGAGCCTGGGCTGGCACCTCTGAATCCATTGGGGCCTCTTTCTCAGTATCCTCTACCGCTTTCCTGCCTTTCTTCTTCTTGCCCTTCATTTTACTTGGGGCTTTGGCCCGGGAAGGAAGGAAGAGGTTCCCATCCAGTTTATGAGACCTTCTCAGCACGACCTCTTCACCAGGTGGGGTGGAGAACTCCTCCCAGGTTAAGTCTCTTCGACCTGTGGTGTTCCACAGGTGAGACCTCGCTAGGTTTCCAAGAGTGAAGGCTTTATGAAACCGGTTCTCCCAGTTCTCTGCGGCCCAAGCGTTGAGCTTGCCACAAGTGACTTGACCGGCCTTCAGATAGTCCCCGAACTCCTTTGGCAGCTCTGACAAAACAAAAGAAAAACTAATTAGTATAAACTTAAAGGAAAGAGAGGTTCGAATAGAGACTTAGAATAAAAACTTACGATCGCTCCTCCATCTACTTCGAAGTAGGCTAGGATTCTCCCCGGTTTTAATTTTCTTGCCATTCTCCCATGAGCCACTGACGAACAGGAACTGGCTCCTCCACTTGCTCTCCGACTCCAGGAGATCGTCAACAGCTTTAAGATCGTTCCCCATGTTGAAATGGTAAAAGGGGAACTGATGGTGTTTGCACAAGTTAGCCACAGCTGCAAACTCTTCCATAGGAAGAGGAATTCCGGATAGCCTAGACGCCATAATACATGACATCAAGGTGTACCAACCGTTGGGGCTTAGCTGTGTTGGACATAGCTTGACCAAATGAAAATAGCGCACTATCTCTGGGTCCAGTGGGAACCTAAGTCCCCAGTTGAATAGCTCCGTAAAGAAGACTATCTCATTTCTTTTGCAGTCCATCGGGGTCTCTGGATCGATGGGAATTCGAATCTTTACATTCTCAGGGATCCCCCACTTAGTACGCAGTCGTCCCAGATCTCTAGTATGAATGAACGCATACTTGGTCTTTAACAGAGATAAAAGATATTTGAACTCTACCTTGTGAAAGCAGGGCCCTACTCTCCCTTCGAGGCTCTCCGGCAGGTCCGGACGCCTCAGATACAAGTCCTCTTTGCCCTTCTTAGCAACAACTATAGCAGTTTCAGCTTGTCCGGAAGACTCGGACTCAAACCTAACCTCCTCAGTGGAGTCTTCCATCCTCTCCTCCATTATTGTTGGGGGAGCTTCTGCAGAAACAGCCCGGGGAGGGATGAAGCTTGGCACAGCTGATCCTCCGGACTGTTGGCTCTTTGTATGTTTTTGAGTTCTCACCTCAGTCTGAGTTTCTGAGGTCGAAGTTTCTTTGGGAGGTAGTGGGCTGCTAGCCTCCGGACCAACCGGCCTTTCCCGGAGAGTCCTAATAGTTGCCCCGGACCCTGATTCACTATTTTTTGCCCCCGATTTTGAGGGTGTACTTTTAGAAGGAAGCCCTTTAACCAATCTACTTGGTCTTTTCATGATTAGTTTATCTGGAGAATGGTCGGAGTCGGACCCCATAGCAATGAAAGTGGATTTTTTCCTAACAATTGTGACAGTGACCCCCGGTTCAACAATAAGGATCGACTCTTGGACTGAAGAGCCAGATACTATGGGGGAGAGCGTTGATTGAAAGAGTTTTCTAGGTTTTGTACCTTTAGAAGAAGATGAACCTCTGTCAGATTCTTCGATTGAAGGGGCTGGTTTCTCGACAGGCGACGCTGGAAGCCCTGCTGCAAGTCTTTTCTCTTTTTCAACCCTTTGAGCTTTCTCCAATTCTGAGAGATTAAGCCAACCGCCCTTGATAAGTGCTGTTCTTGCTGTGAACATAAACAACTAAGGAAATTTTGAGGTTTTAGAGAGATAAAGCTTTGGGTGAAATGGCAAAGTGAAAGAGATAGTGAGACTGTGAAAGGTGAAAAGAATTTATAGTAAATGTAAAAAAGGGGTTTGATTCCTAGGAGAATCCGAAAAGTTGGGCAATGATTAAAAGACGGCGCTGATGTCATTAATAGCATTTAAAGAGGTAACTTGTTCGAGAAAGTGGTGCAACTTTCAAGGAGAAAAAACGGCTAAAGAGACCAACCAGAGAGTGACACGTGTCCCATTAACTCTGACAAGAACCGTTTGGAATTCGTAACGTTTGGTCTGCCCGGTTCTGTTCTCAACTCTCTCCGAATTGATAAACCACTTCCTGAATCGGACTGTTTTTCAGTTCTTTGACAAGGATACTTGTTCAAATACCTAAAAAAGGGGCTCCTGATGAGTCCGAATTCGGAGTGCTCCCCGGAAGGGCATCCCAAGGTAAATCTCTCCGTAAACCGGACAGACTCCAAGAGCTTAATTCGGACAGGACTTTTGAATCGGACAGATGACTTCGAATACTGCAAATCTAAAGCAGTTCGAACTATGACTAAAGTACTAAAATACCTAAACACTATCTGACTAAGCTACCTGCTCATCTACTTAAAACTCATGGGTCTTTAAACATGACCCGAGTCCATTAAACTTGACCCGAAAGCCCATAAGGGCCCAAACTACATACTATAAATACCCAACCACCAGCATTAACTATGGGTAACAAAAATTTTACTGCTGCCAAGCTGCTCAATTCTCTCTCCACCTTGAAATATCTTGAAACACCTTCACACCACCCTGAAACACCCTCACGCCGCCTTAAAACTCCACTTGAAATTACCAGCCTACCCTCAGGCTACTTTTATCCTCACCAGGTGGTAGACCATCCTACAAGTTATAATTCCATTTTTGAAAGTCCTCGTTGTCAAAGATGTATGGCGTTGTATCAACAATCAATCAGTGTTTCAAATATGTCGTCAGAGATTGTGTAAGGGTCGTCCGAAACGACCAAAAAGTTGTAAGGGAATGCTACGCCACTGCACTTCGAATTCAAAGATCCAGCAATGGTGATATGATGAATGGATAATACTCAGGGGGTTGACCTTGGATTTTGATGAAAGGGTTGACAATCTGAGAGAAACCCCATGATCATTAACACTAAGTGAAGAGATAGAGGAGTATACTTTTACAGAGGGAATAATACTTCGAATCGGAACCTTAGTGACCCCAGTTCTACGTCAACAACTGTTACATTTTTTGTCTCATAATCTGGATGTTTTTGCTTGGAAAATAGAGGATATGGTAGGAGTACCGATCGAAGTAATTTGTCATAGCCTAGCTGTTAATCCGAGGGTGACTCTTGTAATTCAAAAGAGGCGGACATTTTTGTCAGAAAAGGCAAAAGTTATTATTTCGGAGGTGGACCATTTATCTAGGGTCGGACATATAAAGGAGTCCCAGTATCCTCTATGGATGGAGAATCCGGTAGTGGTCAAGAAGAAAAATGGGAAATTGAGAATGTGTGTTGATTTTATGGACTTAAACAAAGCTTATCCTAAAGACCCATTTCCTGTTCCTCGAATAAACCAGTTGATTGATTCCACTTTGGGAAACAAAATATTAACTTTTATGGATGCTTTTCCAGGATATAATCAAATCCAAATGGATCTGAAGGATCAAGTGTGTACTACTTTCATCACTAACGGGGGCTTTCATTGTTAGAAGGTTATGCCTTTTGGATTGAAAAATGTCGGGGCTACCTACCAAAGGTTAATGAATAAAGCATTTGCTACCCAGATCGGAAGGAACATGGAGGTATACATTAATGATATGGTGGTAAAACTGTTAGTGGATGAAGCATACTTGGAAGATTTAAAGGAGATATTTCTGAATTTAAGGGCGATAAAGCTAAAATTGAATATAAAAAAATACTTTTAGAGTTCGATCAGGGAAATTCCTAGGTTATGTTATCAGTGAAAGAGGGATAAAAGCTGACCCAGAACAATTAAAAGTTATGGTATCCATGAAATCGCCTCGAACTATTAAAGAAGTATAAATTTTAACAGGAAGGTTAGCAACAATTAACATATTTATTTCTAGATTCTCTACAAAATGTTTTCTTTTCTTTCAAGTAATGCGAGGGCCGAATAAGTTTGAATGGACATCAAATTGTGAAGCAGTATTTATAAGTATTAAGGATTTATTATCATCACATGAACTATTATCCAAGCCTCGAAGTGAAGAACAACTCTTTTTATACATTGCGATATCGGATTTTGCAGTAAGTGCGGTTTTGATAAGTGAAGATTCTGGATATATGGCCATAAGGCATTAACTCGTCAAGTTTTCCTTGCAGGGTTTATTGGCCTTCAATCATGAACGATGCCAAAAATTTGGTTTGAAGCTGTGATACTTTTTAAAGATTTGCTAATTCTATTCATAAGCCAGCAGTTCAACTTATGTCCATTACCGAAGCCATTCCATTTGATAGATGGGCAATAGATTTAGTAGGACCTTTTCCTATGGCTTCTGGAGGACGAAAAATGATAATTGTTGCAATAGACTATTTTTAAAAGTGGGCCGAAGTAGAGCCATTGTCTAGAACAAGGGTAAATGATATGATTCAATTTATCATAAATAATATATGCTGTCGTTTTGGAGTGCCTCGAAGAATAGCCACAGACAATAGACCTCAATTTAATTAATAAGGAGATGACTTCATTTTGTGCTTTGAAGGGAATTAAGCAGTGCTTTTCAACACCATTTCATCCCCAAACAAATGGACAAGTGGATGTGAAAACATATCTATTTTGGAAGGATTGAAGAATAATTTAAAGGGAGCGACATGAAAATGACCTATTTATTTGCAAGAAGTACTTTGGGCTTATTGAACAACTTCTAGGGAAGCTACTAAACAAAATCCTTTTGCTTTAGCATATGTAATGGATGTTGTTACCCCTGTAGAATCTACTCTGTCATCTGTTAGGATAACTCAATATTCTGAAATGTTGAATGATGAAGCCAAAAAAACAAGTTTGGGTTTGATTGATGAGAAAAGATATCAAACTCTTATGAGGAGTACGTATGATTCGAGAGTGAAAATAAGTGAGTTTAAGGTAGGTGATAAAGTGTTGAGAAAGGTATTTCTACACACCAAGGAGAAGAGCCTCAAAAAATTGGCTCTGAATTGGGAAGGACCCTATATAGTTGTTGAAAGGATAAAGCCAGGCTCTTATCGTCATTGTGATAATTATCGAAGGATGCTTCAATACCATTGGAATATACAGCATCTGAATTTTTACTAGGAATAACTATATTTTTACTTTGAAATTGTTTGCTTTGATTGATTATCGCACTTTTTCCTACCCTGTTGGCCCATAGAGGTTTTAACGATGCGCTATGTACATATTCAAAATTATCATTTAAATGCATTTTTACCCAATGGTTGTTTACGATTGTTTATTTATAATTATTTTGGTGACTATCAAAGACTGATCATCTTTGAGGTTGACCAATAGTTGAATATTACAAAGTATAGCAAACATTTTTCGAAGAAACAACCATGTTCGAAGTGTTATGTTCATTAAACATTCCATGATGTTTGAAGTGCTACGTTCATTAACGCACTGTGATGTTCGAAGTTTTACGTTCATTAAAAACTTTTTGATGTTCAAAGTGTTAAATTAATTAAACACCCTCTATGATGTTCGAAGTGATATGTTCATTAAACGTACTATAAATTTTGAGGTGTTGTCATATTATATTTTTATCTCAAATAATTAATATAAATAACAATCAAATGTAAGGAAAACTTGAAATAAAAAATGAAGAATAAACAAAGACCTTTGTCATTCATATTAAGCCGATGAGCACACAAGTTATAGTAGTGATATGATAAGTACAAAAAATTAAAAGATAGTAAAATCACACATCCTTAGAGCTCTTTTCGGATTCTTCCTCTCCAGATGATGCATTGGGATAATGACCAAACGCTTCGCTACGACGCCTTTTGACGAGAATTCACTCCAAAAGTTGGAAAGATCCATCTTAGGATATGTGGCATGAATTTCTCGAAGGAGTGTGATGATTTTCTTGTTCTTTGCCATTGTTGATAGCTGCCAACATGTCTTTTGTGCATTCATCTTCAGCAGTGGTGATAGTAAGTTGTTTTTATTTCAAAATCAGTCTTGAGTGTGGCCACTCATCGATTAATTTTTTCTTTTCTGCTTCGCTATTGGTAAGGGAAGTCTGAAGCTCCTCGAATTTCTTCTTCTCATCAGCTAAGTCTTCAAGGTGTTTAACTTTGAGTTAATCTATCTCTTCCTGGTCTGAAGTGTTTAAATATTCTTTCTTTCTCGATTCGATGCTATTCTCGAATATGTTTTTTGATAAGCAGAAGCCCTCTTAGAAATTCAGATCTTTCCATTTGGAATCCATGAAATTGATCTCTTATATGATCACCAAATTTTCCCCTCAGCTTTTTCTCAGCTTCAACAGCTCCTTTATAGTGAACAATATCTTTAGCCATTAATTTCAGATAATTTTGAGACGTCTCGATTTCTTGAGTAAGTGTTTTCGCTGCAATATTAAGCTCGGAAAAAGGTTGAAGTGTAGCAAGAACATCTGGGTTTGGTGCAGCAAAGGAAAGACCACTGAACTAGGTCGAGGGATAAGATATAAGGAGATTATAGGAACAATAACCTCATGATATACGGTTTCGGATGCATCAGGCGCAGGTTTTCTGCCTAGATTATGTAAATGAGTTTGAATCTCTTGAATGATGGGATCTTCCTCTCTAGCAAGCTCTTGTGATTCGTCGAAGTTAATAAAACTGTCAAGATTAAAGTGATCATCACCTTGGTTATATTTTGTAGTAACAGTTATTTTTGCTGATTGGTAATGTCTTCCGCATTGCTGATTGGGACTATGTATTTAGTAAGAGACTAACGTGTAATAGGTCCTTTTATGTAACCGTTTTCAGTTCTATTCTAAGTCCTTGTGCCTCAACTTTCTTATTTGTCTTGGTCATGAAAGTTCCATCCAGTATTCTTAAGGAGAAAATTAGTGATGCGAAATTCAATTTCCATTGGAAGTGTCATAAGCTTAAGATTGTCAACCTCTGCTTCGCAGATGACCTGAGGATTTTCTCCCATGGATACATTAATTCTCTCAATCTCATTAAGGATGGGCTTAATGATTTCTATGATCTCTTGGGCCATAAAGTCAGCCCTCAGAAAAGCCACATCTTCCAACTCTAGGATTAATCCCTCTCTTAGATCGAACTTGATCAATATCATTGGCTTCAATGTAGGTTCCCTCCCGGTTAAATATTTTTGGAGTCTCTCTTCTCCCGGGGCGACTTTCCCATAACGATTGTCAACCCCTTCTTGATAAAATTACTACTTGTATTGCCTCTTTGACTTCTAAACACCTCTTCTATGCAGGCAGGCTTCAGCTCATTAAGTCTGTGCTTTTGTGGGGCTGGTTTACTGGTCTTCGATCTTCATTCTGTCCGATAGAGTTCTTAAAGAACTCTCTTAGTCTCTTCGTTATTTTCTTTATTTTGGTCATGAGATGAAGGTAACTGGTGCTAAAGTGACTTGGTCTGTTGTGACCTTGCCCTTGTTGGAGGGTGGCCTCATGATTCTAAACCTAAAAAATTGGAATCAGGAGGTCGTCCTCAAACATTTGTGGTCCATAGTTAGTAAACATGACAACTCAATCTGGTGTAACTGGATTTACTCTCAGAAAATGAAAGACAATAACTTCTGATATTTAAAGATTGACTCTTCTCCTTCATGGATTTGGAGGAAAATTTGAAGTTTTAGGTCGCTCGCTAGCAAATTGTATAGGGTGGAGATTGGTAATTGGGAGAATACCTCTTTCGGGTTTGACTCGTTGTTGCTCTCAACCTTTCTAGTCAACCATTATGGGCTTAGTATTATTCGAGATTCTCATATGAGGAGTAACCTCAAGGTCTCCGATGTCATACGAGATGGTCTTTTGAATTGGCCACCTCACTTAAGGTCTACCAGTGCTAGAAACCACGGCTCCTTCCAGGAGATCAACCATCTCATCATCTCTCTCCCTCCTCTTTGCATCCTCTCTAATGACGCTCACTACTGGATTGCTAAGAGATGGTTCACCAAGTTCACAATCAAGGATACATACAACGTCCTCCGTACGCATATTCCTTGTGTTGGGTGGGCAGGGTTAGTTTGGTATAAATTTAATATCCCGCCACTCTTTTATCCTTTGGCTTGCTATCCATGGAAAACCTTCCACTCATGATAAGATTTTGAGTTGGGTTTTAAACACTCCACCATATTGTGTCTTATGCGATTCTGCCTCTGAAACCCTTAATCATGTCTTTTATTACTCTAGTTACACTCACAACATTTTGGGTTTCGCAAGCTCCAAACTTGGTCTTTCTTTGAGCCACATTAATAATTGAGGCTCTTGGATCCATGAGGCGTCTAACTGGCCTCCATTCAGTTTACGTTTCCTTTGGCGTACCTGCTTTGGCGCCATCCTCTACCATGTCTGCTGCAAGAGGAATGCCAGAATTTTTCGCTCCTCTCCTTCCCTAACCTCTGCGGTATTTTACCGCATGTTTCTGAATTACAGTTCAGATTTCATGGTACATGGTACGAAGGTTGCCAACTCATTTAATCTCTAAATTATTTTTGTTTTGCTTTTAGATTGTTGCCGACTTCTATCACTTCCGGCCTGCTTGCTTTGCTAACTTTTGATGTTGCTGCTTAGTTCCTTTGGTCATATCAGACCAATCCAATTTCTTTATCCTTTAACTTAATTTGGTGTATCTTTTGAATGATGAAACCATTTATCTCTACTCCTCTGATGTCTTCGGTCACTTCGAAACTGCTACTTGTCTCATTAAGCTCATTGGTTTTAATATATCGTTTTATTCTGTTGGACTTGTTTGGTCAGATCATTTTCTTCAACTTTTTCTTTCTCGATTCTTAAACCACTCTTTGGGTATGCCTCATGTACTTGTAAAAATATTTTTTATTTTTATTTAATGTATTTTTTCTAAAAAAAACTTTAGAGAAGAAATAACTTACGTTCGGTAGAAAATAACGGTTGTTTTGTGATGTACATCATGATATCTGAGCTACACTTTACAAAAGAATGTGATGGTAGAAAAGAAGAATAGGATTGTGCTGAGATGTCTAGTTATACGATGGAAGATAAAAGTGTTCATCGATATTTTTTGAGCTGAACTTGTAAATATAGTACCAACCATTCATAGTATATGTCCGACTAAGTATACAGCAATATAGTATGTCATGATTGGGTATATGATGACTTAATTCTTTATATCCAAATGTTCTATACGGTCGTCATATGATATCTGATCATACTACTACACTTCTCATGGACCTAAAATAACAAGCACTTTATTGACATGTAGCTGGGCCATTTTGAGCACAGACAGATTGTAACTAATGTGGTGACAACACCACTCGTAACAGAAAGTATGTTAATAGATAACTTGAGACAAAATTAAGATACCCTAAATCCAAATCTTTAAGAAATTAAACACAAGTCACGTGAAGTGAGTAAGTGACCACGAAAATATGGTACGAGCTTCTCCAAATGAAGAAGATGTTTTCTTACACGATACAAATGCAATGTGTAGAGAAGCGATGCTGATGTTGCAACCATGAAGGAGAGCATAATTAGCACCCAGAAGTCCTGAAAAACAACATCAATTGTAATAGTGAGAAGTGATCAAACAAGAATAAAATTTTACCGAATACATAGATACAGTTTCTCTATCTTATTTGTCGCGGTGTCACGGTGAATAGAATAAATTTCTATATATCTCAAGTCTATAAGCAAAATAAGGAAATGACCTGAGGATTAGATACTACTATGCCCATCAAATAACTCAATAACTGTAGGACAGACTGCAGTGAATTTTGAACACCTCCAACCACGCAACGATCCGACTCAGGGACAAGATCCTGTTTAAGATTTCAAATCAAGTTCAACAATCTAAATGCTAAAAAAAATCTGCACTATTGGTCTTATCCCAAAATTGAGAAGTTTCACCTGCATTTGCTGGATTACAGCTAAATCAAACATCCATAACCCAAGTCTAGAAGCAGCCACTCCACTCATGAGCATAAACGCAGACAAGTGATTGTTTTTTATCCATATCGAAACAACACAGATAATGAGGCACGTCCACTGTATAGAAACATACGTATAAGATCGAATTACTTGAGTTACAAGTAGTTTAAATCATAACGTAATAGGGAAAACAGACACAATAAAGATTCAATTACTTGGAACTAATATTAGCTTAAATAGTAAGGAAAATAAGAGGAGTTCTACAGAAAACACACTCAAAATCATTTTGGATCTTGTGAAAACTTCACAGTAAGAAACTGGAAAAAAAAAAACAACCAAAAAAGAAATAGAACACATTGTTTTCCATATTAAGAAGTACCATACGAGACAAAAGGTTTGCTTCATAGCTAAAAACTGCATCAAAACAAAGACATTCCACACCTTAAATCGCTGCACTAACATTCTAAATACAAGTTGATACACACCTGAGACCAGATAGCCCAGGCCCCTGTTCTTAATGATTGGATACGGGACTGTATGGTCGGATACAAGAGTGTTGCAGCAATTCCAACCACAGCACTTACTCCTCTTGCCATTCCAATAACATAAGCAGGTATGCCTTCCCACTCTAGGGTGGCTGTCATCAAAGTACCAAAGCTGGAAGAAACAAATTTGTTCACAATTACAAATTTGTACACGATTACATCAAAATTGATTAGGCTGTAATGCCATTCCAAAATGCAAAAGTCTAAACATTAAGTCTTGAAATATTGTTTGAAGCTTTAGGCCGATTGGGATCTTAGCAATATTCTTTATTACTAAACATAAGTGAACACAATGACCTACTTATTTTCTTTATGATTCAAAGAGAGTCATTCTAGTGTGTAGGTAACAAACAGAAAAACAACTAAAAGTTAGTGAGTCACCTGAGGACTGTAAAATATAACAAAGCGAGAGCAACTCCAGGGAGAACAATGTCTTGCTCTAGATAAACTCTCCATGCACTAATAAACGCGGCACTTACAATTTTCTCCTTTATTTGCGTTCTCCAGGTCTTTTCAACCAATGCCGAGTCTTTATAGTTTGAAGAAAAAAAGATATTGCTTTGTTGAGAACTAGATTTACTAGTTTCTGTTTCGACATTAAAAACTCGGGACATCTTTTTTTGGTTTCTCATACTTAGAGCTGGAATGCCCTTATAAACGGACAAAAATAGCCAGTATTCCAGCCAAACACCTAAAGTAGCCCAGAGCGCAAAGATTGAAGCAGATGCAGTAAGTGACACGAAACTGATGAGGAAGCCAGCGAGAACAGGAGCGAGTAACTTGCAGCTTAAATCAATTCGTCTAATGATTGAATTCATCTTTGTCAAAACTTCAGGTGGATGTTCCTCTGATATGACCACCATCCTACACTTTCAAAATTTTATGTAACATGGTAAACAACCAAACACCACAATTACACAATTACATGTGAAATATTAGAAATTCCAATGCTTTAAACACCACATATAGAAGCTTATTGTCCTTAACTAAAACAGCAACCTTAAGCTAGTATGCTTTTGTTGAAAAATATAATTACCATTCTCTTTCAACCAAGATGGTTCCAGCAAGAGTAGAAAGTGCTGCAACAGCTCCGGAGACATTTGTTAATAAAACCAAGGACACAAATGTACCAAAATGTTGTACTTTCAAAGTGGAAGAGATGAGCAATGCAATTACAGCAGCTCCAGCAACAATGAAGGAGAGATTCTGAGCCACCAGCCAGACTCTAAGAACCTGCAAAACCAATGACATCATTTTTATATCCATTTCAAACAGATTTTTGCACAATTTATGTTTGGATGATCTAGACCTTGATATATGAAACCCTATCGATCCATTGGCCAAGTGCAGAACCAAATAAAGCAGTAGAGCCAGCTTCAACAACACCGTAAAGAGCGGCAAGTACTAAAGAATCGGGCCAGATGTGGATCATGTACAAAGCAACAGAGAATTCCCACGTTCTGCAATTCATACTCACAATGAAAGAAAGAAAACGAACCCTAATGAATTCAGGAAGAGAAATTCGAAGGTAACCTGGCACACCATCTGGCTAGGAAGTGCGCGACGTAAAGATGGGTGAGAAGAGGCGGAGGAGGAATCGGCGGTTGGTGCACGAGAAACGGTTGCTCTGTATCCATTGTTTGTGGAAGATGATGATCGTAGAGTCGTAGAGTAGAGAGTGGTTAACATCTTCATCAATACGAATGAATTTAAGGAAATCATCATCTCCGATATGGATCGAATTCAGTAATACCGCCAAAAAAGGAATGAAAATTCAATGTCTCTCCTTAAAAGGAAAAAAGAACGTAGTCAACAATATAAGTAAAATCACATATAAATAACCCCTTCTATAATTTCAAAGCAATTGAAAATTTAATTAATATTTGCAAATGTTTTTCTCGAAAGCAATTTTTAATTGAATTTATATTTTAATTTACTCTGTAGGGTAAACTAAAAAATCTTAATTTGTTTTAGGGCCCAATTGAAAAGTTCAACAAGTTTGGTTTCAATTGGAACATTTTTACAAAACAAATCAGGGAATATTGAAAATTTTGAACTTTTTTTGTACTAAATTATAAATTTTTATAAACTAAATATCTAATTCTTTTGGGACTAGCTTGAAAATAAAGAACAAATTTAGCCCTTTGAAAAAAATATTGAAGACTGCAAATTTTGATAAACTTGTGGATAATTTTGAATATTTTTTGGAATGAGTGATTTTTAATTTATTTGACTAAATATGAAGATTTGGATAGAAGAGATCTGCCTAGATCTATTTTTAAATAAAATTTACTAAAATTAAAACTATGAGAGTTTAATTAGAATGGAAATTTTGAAAATAGGGATTTGAAAAAAAAACGTAGTAGTACCTCGCACTATATAGGAAAGTACTCCAACGGCTAAATAACACGTTGTAGGTCTTTTCTTTCCTTCAAATTTACAACTATAATCATGGGGTACTTTTTTTTCTATCTCCAATATATATATCACTTTTTTTAGTGTATTTTTTAGTGTATTTTTTTAGTGTACGTCCATTGTTTATTTTCATTATAAGTTTGAAATTTATTTAACGTGTAAGTTATAGAAAATTTTAAATTTTAAATTTTAAAATTTCATTAAAATTGAATAAATACACACATTATGAGATCAATTAAAAAAAATAAAAATTTAAATAAATTTCATTGAAATTGAATAAATACACACAGATGAGATAAGTTATATAAAAAATTAAATGTTATTATTCTATTTATAAATTTTATTAAAATTCACTAAAAATATATATAGTAACGAACCAATTTATCTATAATAATAATTATATTTAAACTTTAATTCATAAAGACATTAATATCGGTTAGATTTTTTTAAATCTAATTTTTAATAGAGAATATATGTTAAAGTTAGTAATACATCTAAATTTAAATTTAATTAATAAAACTTTACAATATTTCTATAAATATATATGGTAAGGGCCATTTTTTATATAGTATTTTAAATAATATTTATATTTACACTGTATTTAATAAAAAATAAGTTACAATTTTATGATTTACGATACTTTTCATCCTATACCTATTTAATATAAACACTTGCTTTCCTTATCAACCCATGTAGACGCGGTAGTAAAATTTTTACTATAGTCGGCCATTGTACAAAGTGCTTCTTCTGGTTCCTACACAAAGCGTAAAAATTAAAATAACTACAATATCGTGATTCATTCAAAAACCAAAATAAGGCATTTGCTAACAACAAGTTTTGTTTTAAAAAAATAACACCTACCCAACTCATTAAATTGACAACAAGTTCATGTATTTATTTAAAAATCGAAAAAAAAACACAAACGTAAAATCGGCATCAAAGTGCATGGATTTGGACAAATCAAAGCACAAAATTGCGTGGATTTGCCAAAATCAGGCACGATTTTGTGCCTTGATTTACCTAAATGCACGCAAGAACATGCGCGATTTTGCATCTTCTACGCATGTTCTTGCGTGCTACCGTACAATGCAAAGCACGAAATCGTGCGAATTAATGTCTGTACGCCTAAAAAATTGTTTCTTACCTCTAGTCTGGTATCTAGATGGTCAGTTAGTGGTTCCTTCTCGTCCGAACAAAAAATTTCAAGATTGCAACTAAAGTTATCCTCATAGTCACTCAAATCCATAGATTTAGAGATGATTTTCTGTCTTTTTAGATATATGAGTCATGGGTTTATGGGTTTTTGTTAAATATCAAAGAGATAGGTAGTTTGGAGAGAGAAGAGAGGGATACAAATGAGGTGGGTGGAAAAATTAAGGTTTATATATCTAGGGGTAGTTTAGTAATTTAACATTGGCTGAAAAAACTAGATTTCGGGTCTCACTATAAACAAAAAGGGTCTTGGTTTAGCCTAGCCCATTTTCATTAGTTAAGATATTTATATACAAAAGAAGTATCATTAAATATTTTAAACAAAAATTATTTTATAAAAAAATTGTTTGTTACCATATAAACTTTTGGTATTAAAATTTTAAAATCTTAAATTATAAAATTTGATTGAAGAAGTAGGTAATGAAAAAATAATTTCTCCGAATTGGAAACTTAAAAATGGAGAAGATATAAAAAATATAAAAAAGATGGTTCTCTGTAATTCTTTTTTCTTCTTCTCATGATTAATTCTATCATCCAACATCAATCTATGGAAGAATTCCTAGTTCTTCAAGTTTGCAACGTTTATTCTACTCAACAACAGATAAAGAAACTAATTGTGGATCTGTTCAAGCCAAGCAGACCCTCTGTTTTTATGAGCCCAACATTTATTAAAGAAACATAGAGTCATTTGTCTGTTCAATACACAGATGAAGTCAAGAAACAATTGATTCAACAATCTAAAATAACACTCATTGAGAAATTCAGCAATGGTGTTCCAAAGAAAACAAATCTTTATAGTATCCTAGATTCATTGAAATTCAACGATATCTTCAGCTATGAAGTCTGGAATTTGCACCACATCTTTCTTGAATTTAACTTGAAGGAAGATGTTTGCAAAATATGGTCAAAGAAAGTTTGGAGGTTCGATGATTTTGTGATGAGAATTTTGAGATGGACCTCTGACTTTAACAAGAAATACGAAAACCCAACGGTTCTGACCTGGGTTCTCTTTGAAAATCTTCCAGGAATCCTATATGATACTAACTTGGTGAATGATCTCGATGGTGCTATAGGATTAACTTACATAGTTGTTGTGCCTGAAAAAAATAGAGCACATACCAACACTTGCTATGCTCAAGTTGAGATCGATATCTCTAAGAAATTGAAGCGCAAAATGTGCATTGGATTTGGGATGAATGATGGATATTGGATCTCCAACAGTTACAAAAATGTTCCATCCTATTTTGATTGTTGTTATCATATAGGTCACAAATTCTCGGAATGCAAAAAAGCGCCAAATAATGAAGATGAAAACATTAAAGAGAATACTGGAAATTATAAAAATGATTATGAGATGCAATCCAAAGAAACCTCGAGCAATAACGATTCAAGAACTACTCAAACTACTATCAAAGTTTACATGAGAAAACTTAAATCTATCGTTACTAAAAAAGATCAAGATTGTGAGAGTAATAAAAGCAATAACCAACTGAGTCAAGATCTGATCATACAAAACCAGCCTTTACATGAACAATTCATTTAGAAATTGAAACAAATTAGAAGTGTGGAGAAATAGCCTGACTCTTCACCAAAAGACAATAATGAAATCATTGAAGATTTAGACAAGTTGGATCATAAATGAACTCATTACAACCATTTGAGAAATGAAGTTTCAACCACTTCTGATCCTCAAAACATAGGAAGTTGTTCTGTCTCTCCTACTTTTTCTCCTGAACAAAGCTTTAATGAAATCATCAACACCAAACTGAAATCTGCAAAACAAAGAAGATCAACAGGCAAGTTAACAGCTAATTCCCTATTCTCATGGGACAAATTAAAAAAATCCTATACTAATAATGATCATAATGATTAGTTGGAATGCAAGGGGTGTGAATAACAAACCAACTTTGAGAAGGCTCAAGTCAATGGTAGGAACTGAAAGTATAAGGCTTCTTGCAATACAGGAACCTATGGCTAAGTTTGAGAAGATAAAGGAGGTTGCTGAGATTCTTGGTTTCAATGAGTACATTGTTAATTTATCTAATAAACTTTGGGCTTTCTGGATGAAGGATATCAAAGTTAACATCATTCTTAATATGGATCAATGCTTGCACATGGAAATCGATTATCCTGGGATTGGAGAAAGATTCTACCTTACTTCTATCTATGCAAAGTGTCAGTGCATCTAAAGATTAGAGCTCTAGAAGTTTCCAATGAATGTTGCTGATTCTAGCAAGGTTTGGATGTATGCTGGTGATTTTAATATCATCTCAGCGCATGATGAGCAGCTTGGATGTATCTCTAACTTCCAAGAAAGCATGGACAATTTCAATGATACAATCACGACTTTCAACCTCTATGATGCTGTGTATGGTGGGTATAAGTTCACCTGGTCCAGAAGAAATAAGTGGAGGAGGCTAGATCGGGCTCTTATAAATAAAAAGTGGCTAAATATCTTTAATGAAACTCCGGTTTTCCACATGGTCAGAACATGTTCTGACCATGCCCCCTTACTTATAACTCATACCTCTTCTAATACTGCTATTTCTATTCATGAAAAAAAGAGTTTCAAATTCTTAAATATATGGTCTAATGATGAATCTTTCCAAAGTATTGTTGAACATGATTGGATACTGCCTATAGGAGAAAATCCTAATCATATATTCTGGTACAAGCTGAAGAGGCTAAAGGGTTGTCTTAAGGAATGGAATGTGAAGAAGTTTGGCAATGTTTTTGATAATGTTAAAACAACTGAAGAGGTTGTTAAGAGAATGGAATTTTTTCATTACACCACCAACAACCAAAACATTAAAGCTAGTCTTTCTAAAGCTAACAACCTTCATTTACAGGCCCTTAGAAATGAGGAAACGTTTTGGAAACAAAAAAAATTCAACAGCTGGTTAAAATATGGTGATGGAAGCTCCAAGTTATTTTATGCTTATGTTGCTAAGAAAATAAGGAAAATGAAATAAAAATCATAAAGGATGATGATACCTGGATTCTTACCCATGAAGACATTGGAAATTCAGTTGTTACCTACTTTAAGGATATCCTTGCTTCCAATCCTTACATCAGCATTGATGAAGAGATGAATATGCTCCAGGACAACCATTTTGAGTGCATCCCTCATCTGGTTACAAGTGAAGACAATGATGCTTTACTTAAGAGTACTAATGAAGATGAAATTTGGGGTATTATCAACAATATGAAGAGTGATAGTGCCCCTGGCATCGATGGTTTTAACCTCTTCTTTTTCAAGCAGTGTTGGACTACTATTAAAATTGACTTGTGCAATTCTATAAATGCCTTCCTTAAAGGTACTCGTCTGTTTTCCATAGGAATTTGTTTAATTCTTAAAAGTAACAATCCTACTTGGTGGAATAATTATAGACCTATAAGGTTATGTACTATGTTGAACAAAATTTTCTCCTCTCTTATAAATCAAAGATTATCTTATATCTTGCCCAAAAGTGTTTCTAACGTGCAGAGTGACTTTGTGAAAGGGAGGCTGATCCATGACAATATATTGATTGCCAAGGAGCTTCTCCATGACATCAACAAAAATCCTAAAGCAGGAAATATCATTTTTCAACTTGACATGTCGAAGGCGTTCGATAGAATCTCTCATCATTTCCTTTTCAGAGTTTTACATTCTTTTGGTTTTTGTCCTAAATTCATAAGTCTTATTAAGAAAATGATCCGTAATATACATATATCCCTGCTTATTAATGGGGAAACTTATGATTACTTTCATATGAAGAGAGGATTAAGGCAATGAGATCCACTCTCTCCAAGCCTTTTTATCTTTGGGGAAGAATTCCTGACCAGAGGAATGTATAATCTTTTCAACAGAAATCCTAAGATGCATTATGCAGCTAGAACTGACCATATGATTCCTTGTATTGTGTTTGCTGATAACATACTGGTTTTCACTAACAGTTTGTATACTTCAATTGATAAGTTGAGCCGGTTTCTAGATGACTATCAAAAGATATAAAGGCAAGCTATAAACAAGAAAAAGACTAGAATTATAATTTCATCAAAATCCCATCACTCTAGAATCCAGAGCTTGAAGCTTCAAACTGGATTTAAGGTGGACTTTCTGCCCACTTCTCATTTGAGAGTTACTGTCTCAAAGAACAACAAAAGGAAGATCTTCACTCTTATCATTAACAAGATAAATGATGGAATTATTTGATGAGTCCGGATTTTGTCACCACTCTTTATGAGAACCGGACAAGGGCAATTCGGACAACATCCACCTAACCGGGCAGGGACGATTCGGACAACCTACACTTACTGAACTGTCCGAACAGAACTAAAGTATTAAAAACTCAATCACTTCATGACTAAGTTGATTACTTGTTTACTTAAAAACTAATTGGTCTTTAAACTCGACCTGAATCCATTAACACAACCCGAAAGCCAATGTGGCCCAAGGATAAGGGTATAAATACCCAACCACCTATATTAAATGAGAAGAATGAAAATTAAATACACCCAAGTAGCTCAATTCTCCCTCTACACTCTATCCAAACATTAAATACCTTCAAAATACCATAAAACTCTGGAAAAAAATTACCCTCAAACGAAAACAAACCTCACCATTATTGAATGGGATAGTAAGTACCTCTCTTATGGAGTCAGGATTTCTTTAATAACTAATGTACTTCTCAATATTACATATCAGTGGATGCAAAGTTGTGTTTTACCTAAAAAAATTATCAAAAAACTAGAGACAACATTCAATAGATTTTTATGGAGATCAAAGTATAATGTGAATGCTATTTACTGGTCTACTTGGATCTCCCTTTGCAAACCATTTGGAGAGGGAGGACTGAATATCAGAAATATTGACGATATTTAGCAATCATTCTCCCAAAATCTTTGGTTTAATTTATGAAAAAACAATTACCTCTGGTCTTGCATTATGCATAATATTTATTGTAAATCTGGTCATCCTTTATTTGTTACTAATAGAAGAGGCTCTTTAGTTTGGAAAAGATTGATAAACATCAGGGAACAAGCTGAGAAGAACATAACCTAGATTCTGGGCAGAGGCGAGATAGATTTTTGGAAGGACTCTTGGCATAACCTGCAATCCATTGCAAGCGATAACAATATTAGTTGGTATCTGGATGCAAAAGTCAAAACATTTTGGAGGAATAATACTTGGCATTTTAATGATATGCATGGACTCTTATCTAATGAAATACTAGACATTATTAAGAATCTTGAAGTATGCTCTGATACTGAAGATATTCAGCGTTGGAATAATACAAAGGATATGAATTTCAACATGAAGCTGACTTGGAACAGTCTGAGAATCAAACATGTTCATTCAAGTTTGTTCATGGAGATATGGAATCCTAACATACCCAGGAAGTTCTCTTTCATTACTTGGAAGCTTATTCATAATTTTATATCGATTGATTTGATAATGATGAAGAGACATCTAAATTTGGCTTCAAAATGTATGTTTTATAATAATTGTGAAGATAAGAATCACCTGTTTGTCAACTATAACTTTGGCTTCTAAATTTGGCTTCAAAATGTATGTTTGTCAACTGATGTCAACATAGAATCCGATTCCCTTATTCTCATCAATTAATTAGCTAAGAATCTTGAAACTGGATTCGAGGATAACAACTTAATATCTTCCAGAGTCCAGAACCAAGCCACTGATTGGCTTGCGAAATATACTCTGGAATGTAAGCAAAAGATTACCTTTAATCACCTTGATGCTCCTTCAATTCTTCCTTCCATTGTTTTCCTTGAAGGTCTTGGGCTAGATTACTTCAGTCCTGATTAATGTCATTGAAGTAGTTTGGATACTACTAGTTTATTTTTTAATTGCAGGAAATGCGACGAATTCGGGAAGTTTAGTTCGTGGGAAAGCTGAGCAAAGAGCGGATTCGCCATGGTTGATAAAGCTTAGAAGAGATGATTAGAAGAAGACGTATGCTTTGAAGACGAGTAAGGAAGGAAGAAGAAGATGGTTTTGGAGCAAAATTTTAAAAGAAGCTGTACTTTAGTCTTGGAGGGAATCCAAATTTCAAACTGCCAAAATTGGCAAAATTGTTCTCCTCGTCCATATTGTATGGTAAAACTTTCAATTAAGTAATAAATGTATTCTTTTGATTAAAAAAAATTAAATCTTAAAACGTATCCATATTTATTTTAGTTTTTTTAATGTTTTTCAGCTGAACTTTTGTTCTTTTACAAAATTATTTTTTTTAATTTTATTATTATTAAACTGGATTTTTATTAGTGAATGAAGAAGTCTCAATCAAGATGCCATTTACATTAAATAATTGGGCTTCATAAGATGTCATCCCCAATGAATAATGAGTAATTTTATATAAGGCGGAAAAATACTTATATTACTAAACAATGATTTTGAATTTCCAAAGTAAATCTTGATTATTTCAGTTCTTGATCTAATAAAAGCTTGCAACCCGATCTTATTTTGATGTTTTGAATATAAATGAATAAATAAAAATTTGTAATTTTATGTATTTTTATTTAGTTTTTATTTTCAAACAAGGAATACGTAACTCTTAAACAATGAATTGCTTAAAACATTTTAGACAACAACTTATATATGATATACAATATGTATTTTGAATTAAAATTCAAAATTAAGACTATATTCTAAACGAAACCCAACATTTGTTAAGTTGTCACTCTTAATGACAATAACTTCAACCTTATTTGGTTAAAAAATAATCCTAAAAATTTCATTTTGCTTAAATTATGTATTTCTGAATCCAATCATTCATAGTATTCTAAACAAACCTGATACAAATATAATTACCTATATAATTACCTATATGATATATATCTTATCTATTAGTATGTCATTTCATTAAGTTTGATACATAATCACCTTAATATGCATTTTTCAAAAAACAATTAACATGCATTTTGAAACATAATCACTTTAATATATCATGGATTTTCATTCTAAATACACAAAATCTAACAACCAAAACAACATTTAATGTCAATGTGTAAAAAAAAAACAAAAAAAAAAAACAAATCATATATGAAACGTATTTGTTAGAAACTCTCAAATCTATTTATAAACGTAACACTAATGAATAATGAGTTAAAGTATATGTCACGTAAAAATACTTACATGTCATGATTCAGAATTTTTAAAGTAGATGATGGTGGTGATTCCGGTTCTTAGTATTCTCAAAGTTTGCAACCGAGTCTTACCTTGATGATTTGATTATGAATGAGTAAATCAAATCCGATCATTTATCAATCTTAGTTTTCTGTGTTTTTGTCTCATTTTTTCTTAAGAAATAAACCGTAATTCTGATATAATGAACCTGTTAAAAAATATTCTTGACAAATACTCATATATATATATAGTATTTTTAATTTGAATTTAAGTTCAAAACCCAAACCATATTCTAAATAAAAATCAACAATTTGTTAAGTTTACACTCTAATGAACCATAACCGTGGTTATTTTCTTTGTAGAAAATAATCCTGAAATGTTTCGTTCCACTTAAGTTGTTTATTTATGATTATTATCCTTCATGGTATTTAGAATAAACTTGATATTTATACAATTACCTCCATGATATATATCTTATCTATTGGTCTGTCACTTCATATAATATTACTTTTGTTAGACTAATATTGACAACAATCAAATGTATCGATATAAACATGTGACAGTCTATCTAATTGAATAAATTCCAACAATCTCCCACTTGGATCATCATATGCTAGTATAGGATGCATTCACCAAATGAATGTTCTTAATTTCTATCGTCACATAGATAAACTTAACACTCCCGTACATGAATTAACAACATATGATAAAATTCTTCTTTAATGCATTAAAAGTCGCATATAGACGCATCATTAATCATATCATCACAATAATAAACTCTATGGATCTATCATGGTG
This sequence comes from Limnanthes douglasii subsp. nivea, assembly GCA_036936605.1. Classification (NCBI taxonomy): domain Eukaryota; kingdom Viridiplantae; phylum Streptophyta; class Magnoliopsida; order Brassicales; family Limnanthaceae; genus Limnanthes; species Limnanthes douglasii. The sequence continues at coordinate 50,619,306 of JAUPFV010000003.1, forward strand.
TATAACACAAGAACAACATGAACTGTAATTAGACATATCTATTTTTAATTGTCCGCAGTTAATTAGATATCTACTTATAATAGAGTATGACTAGTCAAAATAAAAATACATTATATATATATTAATGAACTTCATTGTAAAACATATTTTATCACTTTATAAAAACTCTCACTAAAAAATAATCCTTTAAATATATAATATCCATATGAATGGTGTGCTTCATAAAATCCTTAGGTATCAATGCCTTAGTTAGAGAATTTGCCAATATTCAGTTTGTTCAGGTGTACTCTACACTGATTTGACGACTCTGAAATTTACTTTCAATATACAAGAACTTGATATCTATATATTTTGATTTAATCGAGCTTTTGTTACTGTTTGAATATTGAACCACTAAATTGTTGTCAAATATAATCTAAGAGGTTTTTCTTCTCCTTCTACAATTTGCAGGTATGTGACTAAATTTCACAACCAAAGGTCATGCTTTGATGCCTAGAAACACACAACAAATTCTACAACTAGAGTGTAAGATGCAATAAGTGTTTGTTTTAATCACTTCCATGATATTTCACCTTCCGCCAAAAGGAATATGATGACTAAAATTAAACGAATAAAATCCTCACATCCGGTGAAGTCTGAGTCTGGATACCCCATGATCTTGAGTTTATACGTTAAATTGTGATGTTTTGTTTGTTTCTAATACCGGAGAATACTTTTGAATGTCATCCAATATTCTATCCCTGGGTTACCTATATATCTCATAAATACACCGATAATAAATGCAATGTATGGATTTGTAAAAACTTGACCATACATAAGAGTTTTAACAACATGATCATATGGAACCTTTTTGTATTTCATCAATCTCTAATTTTACCTTTGGACATTGCTTGAGACTAAAATTTTCACCTTTTGATTTATAAGTTTCATTTCCTTTTTTTTCATCCCATAATATTCTAACATACACTCAATGAACATCTTTAATGATAAACTCAAATTTTCACAAGACCGATTTAACTAAATTTGAATTCCTAACAAAAAAGATGCATCACTAAGATCTTTCATATCAATATTTTTCTGGAAACATATTCTCTTGGTTGTATGCAACAAATCCTTATCATTCGTGGCCAATAACCGAAATATGAATTTTCTCCCAATGAACGTTTGATACACACAATCCTCTACTGAATTTATATGAAAATTAAATGAGATAATAACTTAAAAAAATAAATTATTTTACCAATATCGAGACGTTTTCTTAATTCCATTTAAAGATTTATTTATTTTGCACACCATTAATTCTGGATGACCAGAGATATATGTTTTAGGTTGCATAATGTAAATCATTTCCTCAATGTATATATTAAGAAAAATAATTTTTACATTCATTTATAAAGCTTAATATCAAAATGTGCACCTAATGGCATGATTGTACAAAAACAATCCTTCGATGAAGCTCGAGGGAATGTTTTTTTAAAATAAATTCATTCACTTTGAGTAAAAATCTTAGGCATAACTCGCGCTTTCTGCATTTTCACAATACACTTAGAATCCTGTTTGGTTTTAGGAATCTGTTTACAACGAATTAATTACTTTCTTTCAGGTGATATAACAAGCTCCCACACCGCGTGATCTTGCATTAATTTAAACTCTTTGTGTATGGTGTTAATCCACAAATGAGAATAAAAAAAATTCACGGGTTCAGAGACACTGTAAGGGTCGTTTTCTTCTTAATGTTCTTGTATATACATTACATATTATGGAGATATAACGCTCTTGTTTTCTCTAATAAATATCCTCATATGCACAATTTCTTTTAGTTGCACTTGCATTTCTTGAGGAGGTATAATTTGATTTCGATCCTTTTAGAACCACTTTATTTTGTTCATTTATGACAATTCTGTTGAAGATTAATATTTTTTTATTATCTCTTGAGTATTTATATGTCCTAATAATTTTGAAATGATGATTGGTCTAATACCAAATGTTTTCATATTGGAGTATCATTGTTAGAATCGTGATTAATCTCTACAGATAATTTCTCAATGACCTCTAATTTCTTGTGAATAAAATATAAATATTTGTAACGCAAAAAATCGTCAATGAATAATACGAAATATGTTGGTGGTTCTACAATGTCATAAGGAACTATTTGCAAATTTCTGTATGTATCAAATCCAAGACCCATTTTGTTCTATATAAATTTAATATTTTCTCATTAGTTTATTGTACCTTTATACATTCAATACGAACATTGGAGTCTGAAAAATCCAACGAACTTAATAAACCTTTGGTAATAAGCTTTTTAATTCATTTTCTTGAAAATATGATATAATCTTTTATGCCAATTTTTTGTTGAATTTTCAGTCTTTACATTTACATTTATTACATCTTTAGATCTTTTATAGTATTTACCAAATACAAATAGTCATTCGTTATTAATTTTTCAGATCCAACAACGTTATGATGTACATAAATACATAGACCACCATTTTCAAAGAGACAATAATATCCAAATTTGTCTAATAATGGGCAAGAAATCAAATTTCTTATGGAAATATATACATACAATATATAAATACATAAAATGTCCACTAGATAATAATGAACGAACATCACATATATTATGAAGCGAACACGTATATATAAATAAATATTTCATCATCACTCACGCTTCAGTTTTTGATCACACCCTGCAAAAAAAATAAAAATATGAGTGGTCGCATCGATATTAACCCACTAAGTTTTGGGCACTTAAACTAAACTGATCTCTGAACAGACCATATAAGTGAGATTACATTTAACTTTCATCATAGCTCTGTACTTTCCATATTATTTCGTATAATGAATCGATTTCTTCAATAGAAGCAACATCATATACCATACTAACCCTTATGCTTCTTCGTTTCAGAAGTAGATGAAAGTGCATTTGAGTATTCTCTCTTTCTTTTGTGGCCTTTGTTTACTGAGCATTCACCATCTGCACCTCCGCATGTTCAAGTTTCAACTTTTTTTTGTCTTGCGCTATATGATAAATAAGCTTATTAAGGTCCATTTCTCATGCTGATAGTTATAAGAAGTTTTGAAGTTCTCATATTGGAAGGGGAAAAAGTGAAACGTGAAACTCATTACAACATCCTATGGAATTTCAATCTTAAGACTTCAATTTTGAAGTAATGTTTCACATTTCTATTATGTGTTCACGAAAGGTCATTTACTATGATATTTCCTAGAAGTTAACTTAATAAGCAACATCCTAATTTACGCTTTATCGTTCTTAGAAAATGTTTCTCTACCTCATCGAGATGTTTTTTATATTGATAAAATCAGTTGGAGCTACACCACATAATACTAATTGAACCGTTTGTTTCATGATTTCTTACTCAACCTGTTGAACTTTTTCCAAGTCTTTGATTCTTTCTTCTCCATTGGAGAAATTTCTCTAGTTAGAGATTTTGGCTCATCATGGCACATAAGATGCAACAATTTATATTCCTTTTACAATCCTAAATTAATCTCATCAAGAATGAGAGCTTTGTTTCATATTGAGTTGTAAATACTCGTTGTTACTAAATCAAGAAAATACAAATAATACATAACTTAAAACATCATTACGACATATAATCCAAATATCGTCTAAAAAATCAAGCATGGTATAAAAACCCATGTCCTTACAAACATTAGTAAGATACATTTTGGAAAGAGTATTAATTTTTAATGCGAGAAAAATTAATGTCAATCTTCTCAATTGACTTAATTAAAAAAATCTTTCTTTTGGTCAATTTTCCTAGTTCAATGCTTAATGATTAATTCAAATCTAATAATCTTGTATACATGATTAACTATATCAAAAAATAAATTTACTTTAGACTAATTAAAGTTCACAATGTTGTTAATCTTAAACTTATTAAAACTCTAAAATAATTCAATTCACCAATATGGATCGTTTTGGAGATATAATAGATCCTTAATCCTTTATCCAAATTTGGAAAACTTAAAACATGTTAATTGTATTAAAAAATATCATTCACTTTAGGTTCAAAAAAATCTATAGTCTAGTCCAAAATTAATCGAATTAAATTTAACTTTTTTTGGGATTGGTGTTTGGAATAATAGAAGTTCATAATTGGTCAATAGCGCATTCACTGTAACTTTAGGAAAAAGAAAAAAGTCAGAACATTTTCGTGACTTATAATCTGAATAACGCCATAAAAATTATCAAAACATGTCTATTTTAATTTTATAAAGAAACAAAATCCACAGATTTATCATGACTAATAATCTCAATGTCGTGGTGCAGACAGTCAAAATCCATGTCTCATGTAAATTTCTGAATAGGTCTTCAAATTTCCCCAAAAAGTCATATTTTATTCCTTCAAATGTCTGATTCATAATCACCATAACATGTATTCTTCAAAAAATAATTTATATGCATTCTGAAACACAACCACCTTAACATATCATGCATTTTCATTCTTAAATACACAAACTTAACAGGTAACCAACGTTTTATTACAATGTATGCAAGTTTTACCAAAAAATAAAGCTAATCATACATGCTCATACATATTTGGAATTTGAAAACTTATAAACTCATCTTCAAAGGTTGGCTCTGATACTATTTGTTATGAACGCTCATTTCTATTCATAATATTGATGAATAATAAGTAAAACTATATATCACATAAAAATACTTACAGTACGAAACTATGATTCCGAATTTCTAAAATATACGATGTTGATAATTCAGATTCTTAGTCTTCTAAAACTTTACAAGCCGATTTTACTTGCTGATTTGATTTTGAAAGAATACATAAAGTCTGATCATTTATCAATCTTAGTTTTCTATTTTTTATTTGAATTTCTCTCAAACTAGAAATTATGACTCTCAAATAATGAATCAGTTAAAAAAGGTTTTAGACAAACACTTATATATACATATATATGATATGTATTTTGAATTTAAATTCAAAATTAATATTATATTATAAATGAAAACCAATATTTGTTAAATAGTTTGTCACTTCATATATGATTATGCTTATTGGACTAATATTGACAATACTTAAATGCATCGATATAAACAAGTTAAGCTTTATCCAATAAGAGAAATTCCAACATTATAGATTCTTTATTATATAAATTATATATTTCTCTGTATAAACATGCATAACCTAGGTCTTATGGTTGTAAAATATATGGTTGTAGAATAAATAATTTGGTTCTTTGATCTGTTGACTTTTTGGTTGAATATAAAATGTTATACTCGAAATGAACTTGTTTAGGGAAAAATGAGGGAGTAATGTTATTTACAAGAACTACTTGATTTGCATTTTGAATTTTGGAAAGAATTCTTCAATGGTAGGATAGCATGCAACCTTTTATTTTGCAAAAAAACAATTTTGTATTGCAATTCAACGTGTATTTGCCCACATAATTGTTTTTAATTTATATAAATCATGTTGTTATATACTTGTGAAAACTACACATTTTTTACTTTTGAAAAAATACAAAAAAATGTAATTTCAGCTATAAATTAGTAGAAAAACGATAAATTTTCTACCTTTAATCTTCAAATAGGTTTTAATTTATGGAAAAAATGAAGAAAGCGCAAAGAAATAATTGCAAAAAAGAAAAATAGTTCAGACATAAAGTTTTTTTTAAACAGATGTAGGAGTAAAGAGAGAAAGAAAAAACTAGAACGTTATTGAATTTAGTTATTATACTAAATGAGCAATTTATGAATTTTTTTTTCCAGAGGGAACCCGCAGCCGCTACTCAGAGTGCAATGAGTGCGCACATGGTAAACCCTCAGTCTGACGCGATAGCCTGCAAACCAACGCCAGAAGGTAAACCACACAAGGTGACAGACTCAGCCGAGAAAGCGTATGTAGAGGGACTCAAACTCATGACCTTTAGTCAAAAGTATGTTATACTCAACCAACTCGGCTACCCCCTTGCGGGCTTGATGAATTTTTCTTTGTTACGTGTATTTATTGATAATTTGATTTGATGCGTACTAAATGGTAATCGATTTTGTTTTGGTAATTATAAAATTTATGGACACTAAACAAAAAACTCATCATTTTAAAAAATTATTAAATTATATTCGGAATAGCTACAATATAATATTCGTTATATATCATTCAAATGTTAAGCTTTTTTTTATAAAAAATAAGATCTTATAAATATTTATAAATTATTAATTATCACTATTGTTTTTTAAAAAATTGATAAATATGATTAAATATTCAAACATTTTATTATATTTATATTATGATTGTATTGAAGTTTTAGTTTATGTTGTTGAAGTTCTAATTGTATGTTTATCGATTCGAGAAAACACACATTCGACTATTTTTCAAGGACATTAAAAATGTGTTTGTGTTTTAAAGTTTTTAATTACCTTTTAAGGATATTAAAATTTGTGTTCGAGATTTAGTTCACGAAGAATTTGTGTTCGAGTTTTAGAATTTGTGTTCGAAAATCTATATAAAGATTCATGGTAACTTTTATAGGATGGACATATGGTGCCAATCAAGCTACAAAAATGTGTGGATTTATCGTCTACCAAGGTCGAGTACATAGTTGTAAATGATGTTTTCCAAAAAATTAATAGAGAAGAAAATTTTCTTAAATAAATTGGTTTTCATACAAGAAAAATGACCATCAAAATTATGATTTACTTGAACAAGAATCTCGCTTATCTTTCGCAGATAAAACACAATTACGTAAAATATCATTGAATACGAGATCAACTAAAATACAAATTATCACAACTTCATTAAATGCATATCGATGACTATAATGACAAAGAACCTACCATTAAGAAAATTTAGGATATATTATTCAAAGGGCGAGATAATAGTTAATCCCAAATAATTCATACCTCATAGATTTTTTCGGTTGTTTCTCGTCATTGAAATAGTAAATTGATTGGAAACAATGAATGAAGTGTGCATTTATATCGTCTTGTATCAATCAATGTTGAATGAATTCTCACATTTATTTCTTGAAATCTTACATAAATAAAAAAGAACACATATATGAAACAATATACATGCTAAAATTAGAAAAGCTCCCAAGGGGGTAGCCGAGTTGGTTGAGTAAGGCACGTTTGTGACAAAATGTCATGAGTTCGAGTCCCTCTAAATATGCTTTCTCGTTTGAGTCTATCACTTTGTGTGGTTTACTTTCTGGCATTAGTTTGCAGGCTATTGCGTCAGACTGAAGGTTTACCCTTTGCGCATTCATTGCACTATGAGTAGTGGCTGCGGGTTCCTTCAGAAAAAAATATGCTAAAAAGTAGAAAAAATAAACCTTAAAAAAAATCTTGAGGGTTTTGCTTTCTCACGACAACATATTAGCACATTATTTCTAATAGATTAAAATTTAGTCCAATGGCGGTAGATATTACATTCAGTACAAATCTGGTTAGTATGTTTCATAATTGATATATTTTATTCCGCGTTTATGTATTTTATAAATCTATAATATTATCTCGTGAAAAATATTAAAATTATATTATGTTATAGTGGAGTGTTTGAACTCTATTTTATATAAATTTACTATTTATTTAAAATATTATTTTTACATAAATCATTAAATCAACTTTTTATTTATTTATATTTTTAAAAAATTTAATAACTATTTCGTTGTAGGTTTTAGCGCTCAATATATATATATATATATATATATATATATATATATATATATATATATATATATATATATATATAATGTCAAAAGTTAAATTAAAAAATAATAATGATAATCTAGATCGAGTATGAAACAATCAAAAGTCATGTGAACAAGTGAATGAGAAACAAAAATAAAACACAAGAGTTATATTCGTTGGAAACCATTATATCTCCAAATTCACTCAAATTTTTTATTTTCCCACCAATTGACTAGAACAAAAATATTTTTATGGGACTGCATGACGATATTTTTATTTTTTATAGGCATATATTTGTTTATTATATCTCATTTATCTCTTCCATATTTGAATTCCGACAACCAAATCTTGAAACCGCACTCCAACAACCAAAATCCAACTATAAAAAAAGGGTGAAAGTGATAGTGAGAAGCCGAATTTACTTCATAAATAAGTTATTTAATTTTTTTTTTAGTTTTTATATTCTTGATTTTTATTTCTTATTCTTCATTTCTTGTTTAGTTGTTTAGTTAGATTTACATACATAGTTATTAGTTATTAGTATAGGTGAATTTAAAGATTATGGTTTATAAATTTCAAATTCTTTTGGGGTTGTTGGTTGGTTCTTCCTCACTGGAATATCAAGGAAAACGATGCACTCATGGTACACAGGTTGCATACCGATGATGTACAACCAATACACCATTGGTGCATCATTATCATACCAATAGTGTTCGGGCTATGCACCATTGGTGCAATTCTTTTATACCGGTGGTGCGCCGCCCGTGCACCACTGGTATGAAGCAACGGAACTGATGATGCACAACATGAGCACCATTGATGCACATCCTTTTGCACGATCATACCTAACTTGTTATATATTAAAAAAATTCTAACCTAACTTAATTTGTTAATCCAAAATTATTTAAAATTTTTATTTCGAATTTAGTTTGTTCGTGTTTATTCCAATTATTATTTATCTAAATTTATTATTTGACCCATGTTATCTGATACATTTAGAGACCTTTCACGACATAGCTCAGTATAAAATACCTCTTGATCAGAGGAAGAAAAACCTAGAAATAACGTTTCTCTAGTTAAATTCATACATACAGTCAGTGAGGAAAGTGGAAAGATATTCGAAAAAGAATCTTGACCTAACAATGACATTATAAGAGTTGATTCTTAGTCAGTTTAAAATGAGGTGCAAGCAGAGCACACTAAAAAATATATGTATCGAATTCATAAGAGTTTGAGGTCATATGGTACTAAAACTGTTAAGAAGAAAGTAGGTACGAATGGTCGATCCTCTAGTAATCTTGAACCAACATTAGGTCAGCGTGTGCCATTATCAGATCAACGTTCACTACAGTCTGAAGTGCCTATCCGTAGTGGTGTGAGTGCTGATATAGATCATGATTTAACTAAAGAGGCGGGCAATATTTCAGTTCAAAGATAAGAACATATGAAAATATTTACTTTATTAGATGCCGACCATATTCCATTATTTTTGGATTTTAAATAACACAAGGCGTACAATATTTTCATTGGAAGACTAAGTTTTATAACAATTAAATATTTTACTTATATCTATATTTCTTATTTATAAAGTTGTTCTTAATAAATGTTTTCTTGTACAACAACATAGTTTTCTTGGCATTTAGGCTTATTACGTCTATTCCACACGTGGGACCTAACAAACCAACCTATAGTAGAGAGGTTTATGGTTCACTCCATTTCGTCTTTTGATTGGTCATTTGACTAAGTATTATACTAGTCAAGTGGAAAAGGTATTCATTGAACGTTGGCCCCAAAAGACCTACACATTTCAGTTCAGTTTTGGAAAGAGGATTATCACGCTAGATGCAGTCTTTGTCATGACATGTTTCCCGATGATTGATCGAACCTTGGATTTAGATAAACACGACATGAAAGAAAACATGTATGGCGAGTATGCCCGTTTGATGGGGCTCCTAATTTATAGTATTTGTGAGCAGTTGAAGAATACAAAGTGAGTGGGTTTTGGTTTGAGATGACTCGAAGATATATTTTCGGTGGATCAAAATATTCAGTTGACCGATATAGAGACGGGCCACGAGGTATCACGTGCATATCTTATGTATTTTTTTAATGCACGATATTCGCAGATACCTGTCAGAAAAACATAAAGGCTGATTTTCTCTTATGTTTGGAGGATATGGAAACTCGACAGAGGGATATTGCTTGGGAAGTGAGTGGGTTGACTTTTCTTTATCGTTCTTTAAGAGATATTTCTAAATATTTAAAGTATGACCTGTATGCTTTTGTTGTCATGCTAGATTGTTGAATTCTTTATCGTTCTTTAAGAGATATTTCTAAATATTTAAAGTATGACCTGTATGCTTTTGTTGTCATGCTAGATTGTTGAATATACGATCAATTTCTAACTTTTAAAGCTTTGCTCGACCTATCTTACAACATTACGAGACCAAAAATTCTTAGTTGGTTGCCAAAAAGGTTGATGTGCCTTAGTGTGCGAACAAAAACCAGCGTCCGTGCCATTCTTAGTGATTTGACGGAGAAAGATATTAGTAAACAAATTTATAATTATTATATTTTTAGGAATATTTAGAATGTTTTACTTATCATGTTTTTATAATATATTGTGTTTTTTTTCTTATAAATAATTTGTTTTGTTGTACGAACACATGAGATTTCATTTTCCCGTATAAGAGATTCGTCTAATTAATTATCTTAATAGAATACTGAACATAGTCAAAGGTTATACGCCTGATAGAGTGAACGACCAGTTCATAGTGATCTATGATGGACCTCATCCTCCCCCTGATAGTTAGACCTTTAAAGTAGTTTGGTTTCGAAAGATTAATGTGATTATTTACTTTCCAAAGATCATATAACGGTTCCTTTTACATCATATCACAAGTCAATGACGAGCAGGTACATTGACTACATATCTATGGATGGTTAGTCATCAGCCCATTATGTGTCATTCCTCGTTGGTTTGCAATATATCGATTACAAGTTTATCCATTTGCTTTTATTTCAAGAGATATTTCGTGGTTAGGTTTGTTCGTGTCATTATATCTAACCTCTTTCAATGATCATCCAAATATTTTAAAGGTGCAATTATGCCTTTTGTTAGCCACTCATGAATCTAGTGCCAACACGGGATACCGTGCGTAGATCGTACCGTACAAGTGAAAAATTCATCTGTCATCTTAATATCTCTAACACCTTCTAATTCAATAACAATGAGTTCAAAATAAATTTTTGAGACGTAACCTTTGAGTTTTTCGAACAACTTGTATCCATATTTATGTTGTGCTATAAATCGCCTACTTTAATTTATGCTTTAATTTATCCATATTGCATTTTGACACAACAATGCACTTTCATTAGTTTGAAGGTCATGAAATTTTCAGTTTTCCAAACTACAAACTTATCAATGTAGATAAATAACCGAGACTTTTTGATGTATTAAATTACTTGAGGGTAATATTTGAAGTAACGCTGCATCTTAATCTGAATGTTCTCAAATTCACGTTTTGTCTTTCAATACGGTTTCTTTTTCCACAAATACATAAAAGTACCATAATCTTTTTTCGCATTCACATACTTCTTCGTATTCGAAATAACTTTCATGTTAATGTGTCATTGACAAATCATGTGCATAGTTTTCAGGAAAACTTGTTCTAGATTCTTCATCAACGCTAAGTCTCTATCTATCAAAACCCCTAACGGATACTCAATATCGTTGAATATAATCAATGATTTCAAACAATCTAATACCCATTTGAAATTGTTTACTTTCCCTTCGGACATACATGCAAATGCGACGTAACAAGTCAAACGAGTATAGCTTATTCCAACGATCTCAAACAATGACACATTGTACCTTATTGTCTTGTAAATGCTATCCGTTATTAGAACTTTTGGAAATGTTTATAACAAATCCACACTCCCCATATGTGCAAGTAAAATATCAGTAATAATATCACTTTCATCTTTTCCAGACCTATGCCATTCAAAATAATGATACATTTTCAGTTCTCCTAACAAATATTGCAACTGTAACCAACTGGGTTTCTTCAACATCCCATTAAGGTAAAATGTTCTACAAATTCCATTTTTTAGTCAAATGTCCCATGTACAGATGGTAGTCAAAGTGTTTAAAATTTGGATGTGTTAAAAGACAAGAGAGAGAAGTAGCCGCACGAGACGGCTAGGGTTTTGTGTTTTATTAGAAAATGTTCCTTTTTGTATTGAATTGTTTTTTATAATGCAAACCCAAGTAAGGCTCTCAATATATAGAGAACTTAGAGGCCTATACAAGGAAACTTAATACAATGAATATTCTAACGCTCCCCCTCAAGTTGTGTAGTGGGATCACCAATACCCAACTTGGATAAAACTGATTCGAATTTTCTTGTAGCAACCGCTTTTGTTAGGATGTCTGCCAGTTGGACTTCGGATCTAACAAACGGAAGTTTGACTGTCCCATCTTCAATCTTTTCTTTTATGAAGTGCATATCTATTTCAACGTGCTTTGTTCTATCGTGCTGTACTGGGTTCTCTGAAATCTTAATCGCAGCTTTATTATCGCACATTAACTGAGTTGGACACTTCAGGGGGGATCCGATTTCTTTCATTATCTTCTTTAACCAAAGTATCTCGGTAATCCCCTTAACGATTCCTCAAAATTTTGATTCAACACTTGACAGTGATACTACTTTCTGTTTCTTACTCCTCAAAGTCACCAAGTTACATCCAAGAAGAGTAAAGTAGCCAGCAGTTAATCGCTCGTCGTTAGGATTCCCTCCCCAATCAGCATCTGTGAATACTTCAACATTAAAGTGTCCATTTATCTTAAAAATTATGCCTCTTCCTGGTGTGCCTTTGAGATATCGAATAATCCTCATTATTGCCTCCATATGGTGTTCCTGAGGATGATGCATGAACTGGCTAACTACTCCCACCGCGTATGCAATGTCGGGTCGAGTGTGAGCCAGGTAAATCAATTTTCCCACCAACCTTTGGTACCTTTCTTTACTCGCTGTTCTGGCCCCTTCAATTATCTTTATTTGTGATTCACAACCATAGGAGTGTCATTTGGTTTGCAATCCACCATGCCAACTTCAGCTAATAAATCCAATATATATTTCCGTTGGGAGATATACATCCCTCCTCTTGACCTAAGAACCTCAATTCCTAAACTATACTTCAATCCTCCAAGGTCTTTCATTTCGAACTCCTTGAAGAGGTTTTTCCTAAGAGAGCTAATTTCTTCTTCGTCATTCCCCGTTATAATAATATCGTCGACATATATTATAAGACAAGTGACTAATTCTCCTCACTTTTTGTAAAACAAGGTATGATCCCCATTACTCTGTTTGTAGCTATACTGCTTCATTGCCATTGTAAATCTCCCAAACCAAGCACGAGGAAACTGTTTGAGCCCATATAATGCCTTTTTCAGTTTACATACCTCATTTTCTTGAAAACCATCAGAAAACCCTGTAGAGGTTCCATATATACCTCTTCTTCCAAGTCTCCATGTAAGAAAGCATTCTTTACATCAAATTGATGAAGATGCCAATCTTTATTCACGGCTATTGAAAGTAAAACTCTGATAGTGTCAATCTTTGCAATCGGAAAGAACGTTTCAGAGTAGTCTATACCATATGTTTGTGTATATCATTTGGCAACCAATCTTGCCTTGTGTCGCTCAATGGTTCCATCAGATTTATATTTTATATTAAACACCCATCCACACCCGACTGCTTTCTTCCCTTGTGGTAACACACAATTCTCCCATGTACCATTCATTTTTAGAGCTTCCATTTCGGTATTCATTGCCTCATGCCATTTAGTGATCTTCTTAGCTTTTTGAGCTGTTTTAGGGATTTGTTCAGAGAGAATAGTAGCTGAAAACGCCTTTGAAATCTTCGTCATTCCTTTCCTGTCAGTTTTTACCGGATATGTAGAAGCACGAAGAACGTCTTCCGGTGAATACCGGTCAGGAGGAACCCCTTTATTTTTTCTTGGGGGAAGAACCGGAGTTTGAGTTTTAATAAATGAACTTCATGCAATGTCATGGTCAGTAGCATTTTGTGAATTATGACATTGTAAATTGTTTACCTCTTGATGGACATTTTCTTCGGCTGATTCGCTTGTAGTATCCATGGCATTTATGTTGGAAGAGGCGTGTTAAGAACTGCCTCGTCACTCTCCTTTATGTTGGAAGAGACGTGTTTGGTGGTGCCATCTACCGACTCTGTCGGCACATCCTCAAAGTAACTTTAATATAACAACTAGTCGAGTGATTCACTTACTTTCTCCCCCTGAGCACGAGATTGGTGGTCAAAACAATAATCGGAATCTAAGAAGTCACAGTCCATAGTGACATGGATTCGACGAGTAACCGGATTGTAACACCGATAGCCCATTTGATGAACACCGTACCCAACGAATACACACTTTTCAGCACACAGATTAAGTTTGTTTCGACTAGTTTTAGGGATATGAACAAACACCGAACAACCAAAGACACGAGGTGGTAAGGTCATAACAGATGGAATTGTAACTTGGGTGGCAAGCACTTGTAATGAAGTTTTATTTCCTAGACATCGGGTTGGTAGACGATTTACAAGATACGTGGGCGTAGCAAGAGCTTATGGCCAAAGAGAATGAGGAACTCTAGATTCAATCATAATAGCATGAGTTTTTTCAAGTAAAGTACAATTTTTTTTTCGTTCTGAAGTACCGTTTTGTTGAGGTGTGTTTGGACAAGTGGTTTGATGGATAAGACCATTTGTTTTGAAAAAATTATGCATTGTTGGTTGAAAAACTCTGTTCCATTATCAGAACGGAGAATATGTATTTTTTCCAAATTGAGTCAAAATCATTTTGTATAAACAAACAAATATTTCTGGTACTTCCGATTTATGTTTCATGAAGTATATCCAAGTCATTCTTGAGAAATCATCCACAAATAAAACAAAGTATCTGATTTGATTGTTAGTTCAATTTGGTGTTGGACCCCAAACATCAGAATGGATTAGCGAAAAAGCATAATCAACTCTAGTATTACTTTGATTAAATGAGACCCTACGATTTTTTGCAAGAATGCATGTTTCACATTTCTCATGAATGGAATTATTCAAAAAAAAGACTAGGAAACAAACTTTTAAGATAACTAAAAGAAGGATGACCAAGTTGTCGGTTCCATAACCAAAGTTTCTTTTCGGTTGTTCTGTGAGCAATCATGGCATGTCCCTTATGAACTACCTCATCAACATAATAGAGACCTCCTTATTCAGTACCACGCCCAATGATCTCCTTCGTACGAATGTCCTGTAAAATGCAAAAAAATGGATACATAAGAACCACACAGTTGAGTTGTTTTGTCACTTGACTAACAGATAATAACTTTAAGGATAATGAAGGAATGTAGAGGCAGTTTTTAATTTATATTTTTTCCGAAAAAATAATTGAACCTCCCCCTTTGACTTCACAAATTTCTCCACTAGCAGTCTCAATATAGGACTTCTTTGGAGATGACATGTCACGAAAGTCTTTAGGATCATAAGACATTGTGTCCGTAGCCCCGCAATCAAATATCCAATTCATTGATTTCTTAAACCCTTTACCTCCAAGTTTTTCATAGGAGTTCGCCGCCATTCCTCCAAAACTAGTGCCACTTCCTTGCTCTTTTTTAGTCGGATTTTCACCGCCACTTGTAGACGAAGCCCGTTTGACATTAGATCTGAAACGCTGGTTATTTTTCTCCTTATGACCGTCCTCTCACCATTCTGGATAGCCAACCAGCTGGAAACATATCTCTTTAGTGTGTTTCTTCATCCCACAATGAGTGCAATACAACTTGGATTTATCTTCTTTCTCTTTGGATCAGAATTTAAACCTCTGTGCAGAATCTTTAGCAGCCAAACCCATTCCAATTTCAATCGAGTCACTATCAGAAGAACTTGATTTTAGTATATTAAGCCTGGCCACTTCCCTTCATATTGTAGCATATACTGTTTCCACGGAAGGAAGAGGATCCTTTTTCAGGATATCTCTCTTGACTGGTTCCACCTTGTCATTAATCGCCATTAGCAATTGATAGAGTATTTGTTCTTGAGTCTTCTTATTGTAGATCTGAATGTCTTCTGGGTCTTTCATAGGGTTTCGATCTTGCCTATCTATAGACATCCAGATGTTTTGCAGTTTATTCCACTCAAACACGAGTTACAGTTCTATTATACTATAGCATATAGAAGTGAAACTCTGAATCTATACTCCGAATCTATTTTTTTAACGGTTAGTCTTTGCTTTGAATATTTCTAAAATCTATAAAAAATACAGAAATACACTAAGAATCCCCTTCTATTTCGAATGAAGAAATAAATAATAAAAAATCTTGTTTCAAAGAATTGATAAATTTTTTTGAATAATAATAATATTGTGATGACCAAAACTAAGTGGCAAAAAAAGACAAAAGTTCATTTCAAAATACTTCAATTGGTACACGCAAAAAGTACGCCAATTCAGGTCTTCTAGTGTATCAGACCATTGCCTTAATGAATTAGCCCTCTTATGAAGGTCAAACACCTGTAACGAATCTGTACCACAATCGTATATGGTGGCTAACCCATCCCAGAGGGCTTTTGCAGTGGGATATTGCGAGACATTATTCACCAAGCTGGATTCAAGATTTTGGATAATCCATGTGAAAACACATTGATCATCTTGTTCCCACCTTGTATATGTGTTGTCAGTTTTGGATGGAGGTGTCGGCTCCCCTGTAATGTGAGAACCTCTCCCCCTTCCCCCAATTGCTTTCTTCATCAGGTTTGCCCATAGTGAATAGTTGTCACCACCGAGTTTAATCCCTAGGGATAAATTCTCGGGGTTAGTTGTTTGTTGTTGTGTTCCGAGACCATTTCTCAGAATGGCAGCAATCTGCATTGTTAATTCATCAGGAATTTGACTGACCACGACTTCATTACCAGCCATCTTTGTTGAGGATATTCAGAATTCCCAGAATCACACGTGCTCTGATACCATGTTAAAAGATAAGAGAGAAGTAGCCGCAGGAGGCGGCTAGGGTTTTGTGTTTTATTAAAAAATGTTCCTTTTTGTATTGAACTGTTTTTTATAATGCAAACCCAAGTAAGGCTCTCAATATATAGAGAACTTAGAGGCCTATACAAGGAAACTTAATACACTGAATATTCTAACAGGATGGTTGTGAATCCCACACATAACCCTTAACGACTATTGATGAAGATTTACGATAGTACTGTTATACTCTAAAAGACATCCACACTTTTTCTATCCAGTCGACTTTCTATTAAGATCCTTTATAGGTATCATCCAGCTATACCATCCGGATATCTAGCATTCAAAGTATATACGAGTAGTTTTTTTACTATTAAGAGCATTATGACGTTTTATGTTGATAACCAACTCCTTTTGTTTTCCGATCTTGTTAATCCACTTAACCAATACTTCTCATTTATTATATTTTGTTATATTTTGTTGTGAAAAATACATGACTATAATCCGTAATAAAATCTTCTAATATATCCATATATATCATTTTTATTCGGCAATTTCGAATACATAAAAATAAAAATAAATAAACAAATATAGACGATCAACTAGAAAAGTACACCGCATTCGAAACAAAAATTAGTCTAGTACATGTCAAAAGGATAGACACGTGGTACAAACCAGCGATATGCACCACATATACCACCGGTTCATACCGCCGCGCGCAAACTAGTTTCTACAAACATAAAATAAACATAAAATTAAAAAAAAACCCTTTAAAATGGTATTTTATTTTATTTTTTGATATTTTTCTTTATTCTTTATCATACATCTTTCGATAAATGCATATTTTTATTTATTTTGTTAGTTAAGGTTGGACAATTTATTTATAAAAAAAAAAAACTTATTTTTTTCGGGAACAATATTATGACTTTGGAAAATATAAATATATGATTTTGTTATGTTGTTGATACCTATTAGATGCTAAAGGATATTGTTTGTAACGATGTAATTGTAATACAGGGATAAGAAAAAAGAGGGTAAATTTTGATAAAAAAAATCATTTTCGACGGGGATATAATGAATTAGGAGAAAAATAGCATTTGACAAACTAAAATCATATGCTTACCTCTTCAAAATTCTCTTCAATGCTTTAGATTCAGTACAACCTGAAATCAATATGGCTCTTGCTACCTCTTTAAGAATTGCTTCAGTGAATTAGATTCAGTACAATCTAATAACATACTATAACTACAACCATAAATTAAAGTAACATCATTATACATCATAACCAGATAACCTTTTCATGTTAAAGTCTTTCTCCATATAACCAAAGATGCTTCTGCCACAAAAACATTCAAAACTGATAGGGGGCAAAGATTTCATTATGCATGTCACCTCACCAACTAGGCAGATTCAAATAGAACCTTAAATACCTAAAATTGTTCTTTCAAACTTTATACATCCATGTTTTTAAAATAAGTTTAGAATATCATTGCATTTTGTCTTGTAACGCCTTGTCTAAAAAGATTTACAAGAATTAAACATAGCCTTAGAAATGTGAATGAAGAAACAAATATACATTTGTTTAGTGTAGATTGCTAGCAAAGCAATGGAGCACGCGTGTGTGTGGTGCACGGAAACAAAGAGAAGAGCTTATCGAAATGGATAAGATGCTTCCGCACACGGTACAGATGCAAAGTGTAGAGAAGTGATGCTAATGTCACAACCGTGAAGGAGAGTATAATCAACACCCAGAAGTCCTGAAAATAATAGTGATGTAATGTAAAAAGATCGAGCTAAGTAATTTTATGAAACACATGAAAAGATAGCGAAAAAAAGAGAATCATAATGACCTTGGGACTGGATACTATTATCGCCACGACATAAGAAAACAAATCAAAGAAAGACTGAAGTGAGTTCTGAACACCTCCAACTACGCCACGATCAGATTCAGCAACAGAATCCTGCAATCAGTTCAGTAGAGTATTTTACTACTTGGCCTATG
The DNA here is from genome assembly GCA_036936605.1 of Limnanthes douglasii subsp. nivea. NCBI lineage: Eukaryota > Viridiplantae > Streptophyta > Magnoliopsida > Brassicales > Limnanthaceae > Limnanthes > Limnanthes douglasii. Next base: position 50,638,025 of record JAUPFV010000003.1, read on the forward strand.
CCTGTTAAATACCACAACGATTAAATTGTACCTGCATTTGTTGGATTACAGCTAAATCAAACATCCATAATCCCAGACGAGATGCTGCTACTCCAGATATGAGCATGAATGCAGACAAGTTGTCGTTCTTAATCCATATCGAAGCGACACATAATATGAGACAACTCCACTGTGTCGTCAATCAATCAAACACACATTAAGAATCAAATAAATTTCTAGAATTCAGAAAGTAATAGTAATTCAAATACTTCATCCAAACCTGAGACCAGATAGACCAGAGGCCCGTTCTTAGCGTTAAGATGCGAGATTGAAATATCGGGTAGAGAAGTGTTGCAGCAATTCCTATAAGAGCACTTATTCCTCGTGCTATTCCGATAACATATGCAGGTATACCTTTCCATTCTAGTGTAGCTGTCATCAAACTTCCAAAGCTGTTTTTGAAAATATTTAGAACTATTCGAAGTTAAATCAAATAAAAGAATAGAGAAACCAAAGGTATAGAAGTGACCTGAGGACTGTGAAATATAACAAAGCGAGAGCAACTCCTGGGAGAACTATGTCTTGGTTTAGATAAACTCTCCATGCACTAAAATACCCGGCGTTTACAATTTTGTCCCTTATAGTCTTTCTCCAGCTACTCTCTACGGGTGCTGAGTGTTGTTCGTTCTGACGGGAGATCTTCCTTTGGTTGCGTTGATCTAGAGCTGGAATGCCGTTGTATACTGACAAGAAAAGCCAGTATTCAACCCAAACACTTGAACAAGCCCAAAGGGCAAGTATTAAAGCAGATGCTCTAAGTGATACAAAGCTGATGATGAAGCCGGCCAGCACAGGAGCAAGTAGCTTGCAGCTTAAATCAATCCGTCTAATAACTGAATTTATATTCGTCAAAACTTCTGTAGGATGCCCTTCTGAGATTACCACCACCCTGTTAACATAAATAAATTATTCATCTATTCCTTCAGGAAACAAGGAAGAGAAGAAAAATGGGCCACTCTCTTACCATTCTCTTTCGATCAAGATGGTACCAGCAAGAGTGGAAAGCACGGCAACAGCTCCAGATATGTTTGTTAATATGACAAGGGGCATGAATGCGCCAAAATTTAAGAGCAGTGCAACGACAGCACCTCCGGCAACTGCGAAGGACATATTCTGAGCCAATAGCCAAACTCTAAGGACCTGCCAATATAATATAATTCATCACTTTTATTATCACGCTCTCTAATTTTGAGATGGTCTCAGTTACGAACCTTTAGATATGAGACCCTATCAATCCATTGTCCGACAGTAGAACCAAACAGTGCAGCAGAAGCAGATTCGACAACACCGTACACTGCTGCTAGGAGCAAAGAGTTGGGCCATATGTTGATCATGTACAGACCAACAGAGAATTCCCACATTCTACAATCATATAATCACAATATTCAATTAATCGGATTGTTAAATTTCGATAAAATGGAGACCAGAAAACAAACCAAGATGAGTTGAGAAAATAGTATGAAAACTTAATAACATAAGTTGACTGAAACAAAAGGTGCTAGGATGTCTGATCCCAGCATCGGCTGCAGCTGCACAGGGCCTTTGCTGCGCCACTTTCTGGGTTCATAACCCCGGAAATGTTTTTTTCAATGGTGCCTTTTCGTGGAAGATACACAGGCAGCAAAAAAAAAAAACTGATTCCAGATACCAGATTAAACTCAATATTTGCTTTAAGATTTGACTTCTTTAAAACAAAAGCCATAGAGAAAGTAGTATATCTAATATTCAATTAAGTGACTGAAAAATCTTGATATCATACACATATAGTGCTAAAAATAAGAAATTACACAATCTGAGCTGGAAAGAAAAGAAGCCTATTTGACTAAAAAGAGAAAAGCAGGTAACCTGGCACACCATCTGGCTAAGAAGTGTGCAACATACAAACGTCTCACAAGAGACACAGGAAGTGGCTGTGGCTGGCCTTGAACAACAAGCAATGGCTCTCTTTCCATTGAAATCGAAATCGAAATCGAAATCAAAATCAAAATCAAAATCAAAATAAAAAAGGTGTTTGAGATATAGAGTTAGCAAGCACGGAAACAAATGTATGTAACATGCTGTTTTACATACAGAGACGACTCAGTAATGAATATTAATATTCATTAAGGTATAAAATAATAAGCAAGCAAAATTTGTCCGCGAGAGTCTCACTTATTGTTTATCCAGTTTTGTTTTTGTTCTCTCTCCCTTGCATTTTTTATCCAATTCAGTAGAGAATTATCAAGATTCAATAACAACACCAAACTCATATAATCCAAATATGCTTACTTAATCAATTATTCATCCTTAATTATTTATTACTCATTATAAAATAAAGATACAGTATAATGATTTATACACTAACTCATCGTTTTTTTTACATAAATTTTATTATTTCTTTCGTCTCAAATTTTATAAAAAACATAGGTGTTTACTTTCTTGCTTTTTATTTATTTCTTAATTTATATTTCGATATCATTATACACTATCGAGTCTTATTCCAATAATAATATTAAATAAGAAAGCATTATTATTATTATTATCATAATGTAATATAACATAAATGGGAAGGTCTGATGAAGAATGGAATTCTTGCCTCTGTTTTAGCTTTTCCCCCTGTTCTTGTGCTTTCTTTTCTTGGGTCTGTGATTTCTTATCATGGATTCAAACAACAGATTCGCTTGTGTCATGGAAGGGTTTCTTGCTCTTCCGACAACCACAAAAAATCCTATCGAAATCGTGCAATCCCAGTGCAAAACCTTCGCTGACACTGTAAAACCAAAAAACAGAGTCTCTGTTACCGTGATAGAACTAGAATTCACAAAGAAGAAAATGATCACTTTTCGATTCAGTATACTAAAGAAGTTAAAGATCTGTTGCTTCTTCAATGAAAAATTACTCTTGTGAGTAAGTTTAGCAATGGAATTTCCAAAAGAACCGCAATGAAAGGATTCTTGAATTCGTTACTTTAAAGGGTCTTACAGCTTTGAGATTTTGGATGCTCATCGTATCTTTCCGGAATTCCGTTTGAAAGAGGATGTCAGTCACATCTGGTCCAGGATTGTGTGGAATGTGGATGGATCGGCGATGAAACTGCTCAGATGGAGCCCTGGTTTTGACAAAAAATATGAAAGTCCAAGAACAATGATCCGGGTCAGATTTAAAAGAATCCATGAGTTCCTCTATAATCACTCCGTCATAAGTGATCTTGCATCTTCTATAGGAACACCTTTCAAGATCATAGTTCCTGAAATCAATAGAGCCTTCAGTAATGCCTGTTACGCTCATGTTGAAATAGACATTTCAAGAAACTTAAAACGTAAAATGTGGATTGAGTTTGGTCCTAATGATGGATGCTGGATCACCATCAGTTACAAAAATGTGCCTGTTTACTGTAACTCATGCTTCCATATTGGTCACTCAGAAACTGATTTCAAGAAATTGAAGAAGAATGATGATATAAAAGAGAAGAATGAAGACAAACCCAAAGATTTGACAGAAGAAACCAGATGTGACAATCAAAACATGGACCAAAAAATGATTTTGAACCAGCAGGAAAAGAAAATCTCTAGCCAACATACTCAAAGTTTCAGCAAAGTTTATAGAAGGAAAATTAAGTCTGTTGTCACTCAAAAAGATAAAGATATCAGTCATTATCAATCCTATCAGATAGAAAAATCTCAAAGCCTTAGTCAAAATTTCCAGAACTTCACTGAAAATCAAGAAATAGATTCTAATATTGAGAAGGATAACCTGGAAATAATTGAAGCTTTGCAAAAGTTGGATAATGTCTACACTCAAATCAACCCAAATGTTGATGACAACACTAGAACCCCTGATTGTGACAACATAGGAAGCACCAATATCTCTCCATCTACAAGAAATAATGAATAAGACTTCAACACCATCATTAGTAGGAAATTGAAATATGCAATGAAAGACTGAAAAATCAACAAACTGGTTATTAATTCCTTAAAGAACAGTGGGAACAAGCAGCACCTAAGGTCCTTATCTGATAATGATAAGGATAATTAGTTGGAATGTTAGAGGAATTAATAACAATCCCACTTTGAGAATGCTATATTCTATGATCCATTCTGAAAAAATTAAGATTTTGGCTATACGAGAGCCTATGTCAAATGCTGAGAAGATTGACAATATTGCTAATGTTTTAGGGTTTCAGAGTTTTACTTTTAATAGTTCAAATAAAATCTAGGTTTTCTGGCACGAGGATGTTACTATTGATATCATTGAGGACCATGAGCAATTCATTCACATGGATGTGCACTACCCTAGTCTAGAGACTAGTTTTCTGTTCACTAATGTTTATGCTAAAAGTCGGAAGTTGCAAAGGATGGATCTTTGGGAAAGGATGAAATCTCTAACGACGAATGATAGAGCTTGGCTTACAACTAGTGATTATAATGCTATCACCTCCTCTGAAAACAATATTGGTTGTACTATTAAGGATCAAAGCAGTGTGGATAATTTTAATGATGTCAGCCTTGAGGATGCCGGTTCTGTGGGCTCTAGATATACATGGAATAGAGGTCCGCGTTGGAAAAGGCTCGACAGAGCCACGGTGAATGATAATTGGTTCTCTACTTTTAATGGGATTCAGGTTCATCACATTGCCAGAACTTGTTCTGACCATGCTCCCCTCCTTATTACTTCTTTTGTAAACTCCCAAAATTAGTTTGAAAAAAGATTTAAATTCATTAATGCATGGACTAATGATAAAAAATTCTTAAGAATTATTGAACATAATTGGATATTACAGATTAATAGTGATACCAATCAGACCTTTTGGTACAAGCTTAGGAGACTTAAAGTCTACCTTAAGGAGTGGAACATCAAGAATTTTGGAAATATCTTCAATAACGTTAAAGCTACTGCTGAGGAAGTTAAAAATATGGAAATTATTTAGTACATGTCCAATAACCAGTCTTCTAGAGATGCTCCATCTAAAGCTAACAGTCTCCACATTAAAGCTCTTCGAAATGAGGAAGACTTTTGAAGCCAAAAATGCTATAACAGTTGGTTTAAAGATGGTGATGGTAACACTAAACTCTATCATGCTTACGTTAATAAGAAAAGAAGAAAGAATTTGATTAAAGCCATCAAAGAAGGTGATACTTGGATTTATAATCATGATAAAATTGGCAAATCTACTGAATTTGTTTTCAAAAACTAGCTTGCAACTAACTCTTATAGTGACCATGATGATGAGAACAATTTGATGCATGATCCTATCATTAATAACATTCCCAGGCTTATTACTAATGATGATAACGATGCTTTGCTTACACCCACTAATAAGGATGAATTTTGGAGCATCATTAACTCCATGAGTTATGACAGTGCAGCTGGAATTGATGGATTTAATATCCATTTTTTCAGAACTGGTTGGAATGTCATCAATATAGATCTTTACAATGCATTTAATTCCCATCTTCTTGGAAGTAGTATTCACTCTGGTGTTTTTGCCACTGGGTTCTGCCTGGTTCCTTAAACTGCATACCCTTCTAATTGGTAGCATTACAGGCCTATAAGCTTGTGTTCAATGTTCAATAGAATTTTTTCTAATCTGATTAACTCTAGACTTGCTAATATTTTGCCTAACATCATCTCTAGTTGCTAGGGTGCTTTTGTTAAAGGAAAACTTATTCAAGAAAATATTTTAATTGCCAAAGAGCTGATCCATGACATGAATATAAAGCCTAAAAAAGGTAACATCATGATCCAATTTGATATGTCGAAAGCATTCGACAAAATGGCTCACTCCTTTGTGCTAAAAATGTTGTCTAAGTTTGTATTTTCTAATAACTTCACTAGTCTAATTGAGAAGATGAATCTGATGTTCATACTTCTATTATCATCAATGGGTCTATGGTTGGTTACTTCCATCAGAAGAAAGGATTGAGGCAAGGAGATACTTTATCTCATAGCCTCTTCATCCTTGCTCAGGAAATGTTAGTCATGAGGCTTTACAATATTTTTAAAACCAATAATAGTATGTATTATGCTTCTAAAACTAACCGGCTTGTTCCCTGTCTTGTTTTTGCTGACGACATATTAGTGTTCACCAATTCTTTTAGTTCCTCCATTACCAATTTAAATAAGATGTTGGACAAGTATCAAGCAGTCTCTAGGCAAGCCATAAATAATGATAAGACAAAGTTGATTACCTCTTCAAGAATGAATTAATCTAGGATCAACAATTTGAAGTTTCTGACTGGCTACTCAGTGGATAGCTTGCCTTCAAATTATCTGGGAATCACCCTCTGCATGCACAGCAAAAGGAAGAATTTCAAAACCATAATAGACAAAGTTAATGACATGATTAATTAATGGGATTCTAATTATCTGTTATATGGTGGAAGATTGACTTTGATCTCCTCTATGTTGCTTCCTATAACATACTATTGGATGCAAAATACTTTGATCCCTAAAAACAGTTTAAATCGATTGGAATCTACCTTTAACAGATATTTATGGAGATCAAACTTTAATGACAAAACCATCTACTGGTCTAAATGGAGTTTTATTTGCAAACCTTTTGAGGGGGGTGGTCTGAACATCAAATCATTGAGTGATATTCAGATCACCTCTGTCAAAAACTCTGGTTTCTTTTCAGGAAGAAGAGCTGTCTTTGGTAAAAAATTCTTGAGAGTATTTATTTCTCTACTAATCACCCTCTTAGAATCTGTAATAAGCCAGGTTCATTAGTTTGGAAGAGACTTATGGGAGTTAAAGATCAAGCTGAGCAAAATATTAAATGGATTCTAGGAAAGGGAGAAATGGATTTCTGGCTCAAAGACTGGCATAATCTTCCTGCTTTATCAAACCTATTCTCTGATTCAAATAACTGGTTCATTGAAGGGAAGGTTAATTCCTTTTGGAAGGATAATTATTGGGACATCAACTATCTTTAAAGTTCCCTTTCTTGTGATAGAATTACGCAGACCAATAAATTCAAGATTAATCCTAACGAAGATGACAAAATAATATGGAAGCTTTCTACTTCTCAAAACTTTAACAACAACCTTACTTGGGATAACATCAAAATCAAACACAACAAGTCCAGTATTTTCATGAAAATCTGGAACCACAAAATCCACAGGAAGTTCTCTTTCTTTTGTTGGAGACTTGTTAATAACTTCATTCCATCTAATGATATTTTAAAGAAAAAACATTTCAGTATTATTTTAAAATGTCAGTTTTGCAGCAGCCTTAAAGAGAAAAATAATCTATTTGTAAGTTGTAGCTTCGCCTGACAGATTTAGAACTACTTTAGTTCATTATTCAACATCAAAATTGGTCGTTACATGATCATAACTCATGTAATCTGAATGTGGTTTTGGTTTTCAAAAAACAAATTTCATATATCTTATATAATCCCATTGGATCATATGGAATAAGATGAATTAATCGAAAATTAATGGAAATCATGACTCTGTATCCTATGTTATTGACAGAGCAATCAAAGTTATCAAAGGTATTGATATGTATAATTGTTGACCAATAAACATTGGTCAAAATCTTTTAATGCAGGAATTGCATTAGGTTGCAACTCGGTTGAAAGCAGAAGCAAGATCCCAATGTACCTGAAATGGCTGCCTTCGGAGAATGATCGAATAAATCTGAACGTTGATGGCTCTTGTTCTCACGCAGGAGGATCGTGTAGAGGCATCTTGTTTAGAACTGTGGAAGGAGGTAATATGGTGGGTTCTTGTTCTATTTTTGGAAAGCTCAACCCTCTGCTTGCTGAAACCAGAGCGTTGATTGAGGGCCTCCTCATTTTTCGACAGAATAACTGGATTAATGTTGACATAGAGATTGACAGTGTTCTCCTTATCAACATTCTAACAAAAGGTAAAACTGACTGGTATACTGACTCTCTAATAAGCATTTGCAGAAAGATTCTTTATCCCAATATGACTCTAAGACACATCTCTCGCATTCAAAATCAAGCCTCTGATTGGATCGCAAAATGGATGCTCTCCCAAAATAAAAATTAGATGTTCAACCATCTGTCTGCTCCAACTGCTCTCTTGGAGAACTTAGGGTTAGGTTATATAAACCCTTATTGATCCTAGTTTTGTTCTTTGATTTTCTTTCGATTTCAAGTCTGGGTGTTGTTTGGCTGTTTTGGCTCGAGTCGCTATTTTAGGTCTCTGGTTTTGAAACTGCTATAATGGAAGATGAATGGGAGAGAGAAAATGTCAATGTTGGGAGGCGGGAGTTCTATTGGCGCGCCTTCTTTTTGGCTTAAATTTTAATTTTGTCCAAATTTTGTTGTCCTTTCAATTTTGGTCCTAAACTTTGTAATTTTCAACTATTCTATATCAATAAAGGTCTCTTTTGCTAAACGAAAAATCTTATTCCAACAAATACATTAGTAAATCAATTTACACCAAACATATATCATTTAGCTTCTAAAATTAAACCCTAAAAATCTAAAAAACTCAATTTTTACAAAAATTACTAATAACCTAATGGAAGAAGAAAACACTCAAACCAGAGATTTAGCACCGGAGAACATCACCAAACAACCAACAATGTGATATAATCTTGTATTTTAGTTGTACATTCCTCTAACATCCAAATCCGTTTTCAAAAAATCCAAAATTTACAGATTCAATTCTGAGATATCAACTCGGATTTATTTGTTTTTTTAACAAAAAGAACTAATTCTGAGTGGCGGTCTTGGAATTACATGCGTTTTAAAAAAAAGTAACACATGATTCCGAGATGCCCACTCAGAATCATGTGTTATTTTTTTTTACAGAAAAAACGATTCATGGAAATCGATTTCATGAAACTTCAAAAGATGTTTGGAATCGATTTCCATAAAAGGAAAAAAAGCAAACAAAGTTTCTGAAAGTTTAATGAAATCGATTTCCAGAAGAAAAAGAAGAAATTCATGGGAATGGACTTCATTAACAATTGATGAACTCGATTTCCATAAAAAAAAGAATAAGAAGGGTAATATAAGATTTTCCTTTATATGTTGCTTGATTATGGTGGCTAGGATTTGCTTTGCTAGGTTAAAATGTAGGTGATTAAGGTTAGAAGGTAGAATAAATGAGTGTTTGGATGATTTATTAAAAGAAGAGTAAAATTAGATTTTCTTTTATGGATGAAATAAAAATGTGGTGTTTTTTTAAACATGGGAAAATAATAATAGTTATGGGGGAAATAACTTTACCCATTTTCTTTTCTAATGATATGAGATACAAATGTTATAGTTTTGGGAAACTAGATTAATTTACTAGTTAATAATATTTTTTTGGGATGAACGGAAGAAACTAATATACTCTAATTAGCTATCCGATTAATAGTGAATTAATAAAAAAGGATATTATTCGCATTTAAGTTGTAATATATACTTTTTTCATAACATGAAGAACTTTCATTGATGAAGCTTTATAGGCCTATAATGTTACAAATTGGGCAAATTGTTTGACCCAAGTTTGATACTTTACACGTTTGAGCAAATTGGGCCTAACTAGAAATTTTTGTTCTAATTGGCCCAAGACTTTGACTTTTCTTGCTTCATGTTCTTGGGTTTTCTGAGTTTGATGTCCCTTCCATCACTGGTATCCATGAGCTTGGATTTATTTTGAGATCAGCGGGAGTATCTCAATTACCACCATTGAGTTTGATTACCTGAAACCTCCAAAACTTTAAATAAAAACTTTTAAGGCTAAAGGTTAGGTTTTGTCGTGCCATAAAGAGATGAGTATAATAGAAAAATAATAATTGAATAAATGATCCTATATAGCCAACCATCAATTATCTTTCATGTTTAAGATATTCCATATTGAGACTTTCAATTAATAATATAACCCTAAAAGGGTCGGAATTTGATTTATGTTTAAGAACTCATTTTGAAACCCAATTTGTCATGTACTTCTATTATCGGTGAATATATTTAATAGTCATTTGAGATGTAATTAGATTTCTCCGGCATTTGATTATTGGTTTGAGGTACGAAGGGGCCTTACCTAAACTTAGATTTTCAAGAAGATTCAGTGAATATGTTTCTATGTCTAATAGATTAAAGCCATTAGATTTGTATAAAAGATGGCCATCTAAAAGAGGGTGGTTTCATATATCAATATGGAGATTTTACCATATATTTTTTCTATCGAATTTATTAATTATCCTTGATTATTTCGAATAACTATACACCAACTTGTTTCACCATTGTTCACGCAAAAACCATCACTATTGAGTTTTAGTCTATTAGATGATGGAGAAATCCATTTAATAGTGGGAACTTTTCTAGGATTTGGGAGATGATGAAAACACCCATGTTCTTGGGCTGTTTTAAGATCTATAGGCTCGTGTATGTGTTTAATTAGTTTAGAATAATGTTTATTTGACTAATACGTGTAAAATTTTGTCTATTATAGGTTAGAGGATATGTTTTTATCATTATATTTTGATTTGTTTTTAGTTGACCAAATAGCCCAACAAATAATAGGAGGAATAATGATTCTCATATGGATGTTTTGATTGGTTGACAGAAACCAGTAGGTAATTATATGATTGAGGGTCATGTTTTGGCCAATAAGGATTCCAAATAGATCCGGGAAATATTTCCATACTTCCCAGGTTATATGGCATGAGACAAAAAATTATTCATTATTTTAGTGTTAGTACAATTTTAACATTTAGATTCCAAACTAAATATTTTCTTTTGTAAGATTCAGTCTATAAAATTTAGACCTTTAAGTAATCTGCAAAGAGTGAATGAGCACTTCTTGGAAGTAATGTTGTTCTGTATTTTATTATATAGAATGGATTTAGTTTCCTTGTCTCTAGTGACATTCTAGGCGTATTTAAAAGAAAAGCAGCCATGCGAAGATACATTTCATATAATTGTATCTTCTTTTGCTTCATTTATATTGAATTTTAAAATTTCTATTAATATTATATGAAAGGAAATGATCTTTAAGTTTTTCAAGGCTTGAGGAACCATTTAACCAAAACTTAGATATTTTGTACCAATTGTTATTGTCATTATTTGATAGTAAAATAAAATGTTGAGTGTGGGTCCACTTTTCAAGCCATAAATGAGTATATTATTTACCGACATTCCAGAATGTAAACTTTTCAGCGGGATCTCTAATTTTTATTAATCATTTCCATATTTTGAAGTATTTTGTTTTAGCATTAGATTGATGTTGATGAGTTGTTTGAAATATATCGAATACATTAGATTGGACCATGGGGATTTATGTTCTCTAACAATCATCCAAAGTTAGCATGAGAAATAATTTGAGTATCTACTTTTTTTCTTAAGTTAAGACCTTCCTCATTAAATGATTTACAAAGAGTAGACCATTTGGACCAAATTCATTTTTTATTATTTTCTTTAAAGCAAAAAAAGTTGTTTAATAATTTATTGATTCTTGAAATTACTATTTTTAGAATAGTACTACTTTGAGTGTAATATATTGGGATTGCAAGTAGTACTAATTGTATCGATTTCAATCTTCCACCAAATGATAGTCATTTGTTGTCCCAATTCAGAGTTTCGTTTCTAATTTTAGTTATCAATTCATCAAAGTAACCTTACTTGTTACTTAGATGAATGATAATTCCAAGATATTTGTAAGGGAGTCAACTATGTTTAAAAGTAATTGTATGTTTGAAGATTTTGGTTATCCTTGGCAGTGAAGAGCTCAAGGATAATATCTTGAATAGTTTCCATGTTTGAAGAGCTTGGTTGGTAGGATAAAAGTGACTTCAAGTTAAAAATGGTTAAGGCACCTATTAGGGATTGGTCTTCAACTTAATTTTTTAGTCCACCCGCTTTAACCAATCTTGGTGAAAGATAAATTCTAATGAATCTCTAGAAATTCTGCCTCCCAACCTAAAAAGATAAGTTGGAAGGCCTAGGAATACACGTATACCGTCTAGAGGAGAAATAACAACTAGGAAAATGAAGTATGGCCATTATTCGAAGTTAGACTATAATAAAAGGACTTGTGAGGAATGTGTTTAAATGTTTGTGATATTTGTTTTCCAAGTTTCGTATTTTTAATTATACGAAGTTTATATAATCAATTTTTCGCATACTGTAAAGTATTTTTGTCTACTTATATGCAAGACTAGGATCGAAAACATTCAAAAGATGTTAGAGTATATAAACATGTGATTCTAGCTAAACTAAAAATGTGATTATGCTTACTGAGACTCAATGCATTTCTACGATTTTAGTTGAACTAAAGCATGTGATTTTTTGTAAACCAAACATGAGATTCTACTCCACGTGTTTCTACAGTAATAAAACATGCATTCCTACTGTAAAGTAGACATACATTTCTAATGTAATTAATCATGCAAGAGTAGTATAGCTAAACATGAGATTCTAATATAACTAAACATGCATTTCAACCTAAAATAAACATGCATTTTCCACTATAATTGAAAACGCATTCCTATTGTAAATTACACATGCGTTTACTCTAATTAAACATGTGTTTCTACTTTATATAAATATTGTTTTCTAATGAAGATGACTATGCGTGTGTACTTAGAATAAACTATATGAGGCATATTGAACATGAAAAATAAACCGATATGAGATCAAATACCTTGTTTTATTAAATAAATTTACACTACAATATGCCTGAAAACAATAGAAAAGACAACTCTAACATAAGGGAAAAGTTCATAGTTTCTACCCTAATAAAATAGAATATTTTAGGGTTGAACATTTTATGGTGCGAGAAAATAACAAAAATATATTAAAAAAACATTCAACATCCAGAAGAAGAGTTTTCTTCGTCAGACTCTTCTTCTTATACTTCATCATTATCCTCATCTTCGTTATCTTTAATCTCATCATCTTCTTATTCTTCCTCAGTCTCTTTATCTTCCTCCTTCGGCTCCTCCTCCTCCTCCATCTAGCTTTTTTTTATGGTGGAAGATCATAAAGTTCATCCTCATCTCCATAGTATGAAACAAAGTCTCGTAAATAATATTCAACTAAGAAGGAGAAGATACCTTTTGTCTTAAGAAGATTAGGAGTATTCTTATGTTGTGGTCTTTTTATATTGGAAGACGTGTCATTCATAAGAGAAACCATCATTTCATGAGCTTGAGTTTCCATACTCATCATCATATGAGAGGTAGCTGCAAAACACTATCATTTTGAATTTTGGGAGGTTTTTTTTATATGCAACCATAGTGAAGGTGTACATCAAATTTATAGGCAAAAAATAAATGAAATGACTCATTTTTATTAGTCCTCTAACCCATTCTGGATATGCATCTTTTAGTTATTTTTTAGTTATTATTAGTTATATACTTTTTTTCAAATCAAACAATAAGTCAGGCAATGAAAATTATTAGCTAGCTAGCTAGCTTAAAATATTGATATGACTAAATTTGTTGGAAGATGGAGATTTTTATTAATTACCATCAAAACCACTACATTGTTTAGTTAAAAAATTGGGTTAGGCCAAATGAATAATATGTAAGGCTGCATGGATTCAAACATGTGATTCTTGCAGTGTCTAAACATGTGATTCTATTGCTAATCACCATGTGATTCTAGGTTACTCACCATATGATTCTATTGTTACTCACCATCGAATTTACTAAAACTTAAAATATGGATAATATGAATTATATATCAAATCCGGTTAGAAAAACACATCGTTAAAACCTTCATGTGCTACCCGAAGAGGAAAAAGTATGTCACCAGTCATTAAACTAATAACCGGGATCATGCTTGACTTAATGTGTATAAAGTGATTGCCAATACAACCGCAAATATTCGATATTCTAAGGATGTTGAAGAGGCTCCATTCTTGATCATTCAAACAATATGCCACAGGCTTGACGTTTTCAACTACTGAATATGGCCCTTCCCAATTTAGACCCAACTTTTCAAGCTTTTATATTTAGTATGCAAGAAAACCTTTCGTAAAACCTTATCACCCAATTTAAACTCTCTCCGTCAGAATTTAGATGCATATCTTCTTCTCATGACCGTTTGGTAGTGCACTGAAGTTAAATGTTCTTTCTATAATTTTCCTCAATCAACTTAAGTTTTTGCCTCCTTGTTTTATCATTATCACACTTATAGTCATTAATTAGTCTATGAGATGGAAGATTAGTATCTATCAGACAAATTGTATTCATCCCATATAAAAAAACAAAGCGGGATTCATGGTGTCGTTCAGTAAGCCTATAACACCTCTCGAAGATAGTTCGGCCACTTTCCAGCTGCTCCTTCGCCATCCAAAATGTTTCTATTGGTCACTTCTACTTTCTCATTTGTATGGGGGTGGAAATGCATCCAAAAATAATGGTGAATTTCCCTCGAAGAACATAAATATTTTTACTCTTTTGTTATCAAATTTTGGACCACTATTAGTAGTAATTGTCATCAGAACTCTAAACCTACAATAAACCTTCTAATATCCTTTGATCTAGTTCCAGATAAAGGCTCAACTTCTACTCACTTCGAAAAATAATTAACTGCAACAATGATGGTCTGACGTCCTCCATAAGCGATTGGTAAACGAAAGTGCCTCTGATATAGACTCAAACGGTATCAGTGATATGTGTTTTGTATTAGAAAATCTTTAAAAAGTATCACATCAACGAACTAAATCCTTAGCATCTATCATGATAGTTGGTGAATAATGTATTGCTAAATATATTCGCCTAGTCAAATTTTTGAACCCACAATGAGCATATGCATCCCCATCATTCAACTCAGACAACACCATTTGAGACTCATTTCTTCAAAGACATCATACAATGGTCAACTTAAATATTGTTTTGTATAAAAAGTCTCCAAGGACTGTAAACGTATGTGTTTTATATAAGAATTCTTTCAAGTCATACCTCTAATCTTTCTCCTCTTCCTCCAAAACTTGGAAAAAATCTCGGAATACTGACAATGTTTGGATTTGAAAATTATTAATTAACTTTCTTATGCCAAAATCCATGGATACCCCTTAGAGTATGCAATGGTTTCCAAATAATCAACAATAGAATTTTGACCCTTATGCACATGCTCATATTAGTCACTCTCGGGCAATACAACAAATCATCTTAACACCTTTAAATACTTTACGATCTTATTGTCTCTTGCAACAGAGTTTTAATGATGATGTGTGACAAGGTAGTGAAGAGACATTTCTACTCCCTAATGTTAGTATTTAATATGGTGTGCACGAATGACTAGGAGAGTTTTTACACTCCCCACGTAGGCGTCTGTTGGAACTTTAAATCCCATCAATAAATTTGTTGTTATTTCTTATTTTTCTTAGTTTTTATTGAATCTAGAGATAGAAAGAGATACAGAGAGATCATTATGCTCCAACCGTTGCAAAACCCAATTTATGATAAAAACGACACCGAAAAAACCTTTAATATAGAGATTTATGCTTTCATTCATTCTTTGTTACTACGTTCTTCTTTTTTGCATCCGAACAGTCTCTTCAAGGTAATTTTTTTTAACACCCAATTTCTTTGTATGTTTTGCATCAATAACAACCTAGACTGGGTTTTTATCTCTAAGAAATTCAGGCAAAGGAGAGTCGTCATGATTGTAGATGAAGGGTCTAACCATATTGTTCAAGTATTTGATTACGGAACTGATGCATCAGGAAAACAATATCCCCAACTAGTTGGTATGTTTCTTCTTCAAACATTTATACCCATCATTTGACAAATATCATATTTTCTCCTTGACAAACTCGATCTCATGAAAATGATCATCGTTTCTGATATATTATAATTGGCCAGTCTAGCACTGAAAATACGTCTCCCATAAAAAAATTCCATTGGTGACTTTGGAAAAAAAACATCCCCCAACTCTAAAGATAAGAAATCCAAAAAACCTATGATTTTTTATGGACCATGATACTACCCTAGAGAAATTGGTTGGGTCCAAAGGAGAGTTCTCACACGATATTAGAGGATTCTTGCAAATTAAGCTAACACTTTCGAGGGATCTTTTAATTCGCAAAATAGAACATTGGTCGCCGAAGGGAATTTGATGCGATTGGTTGATGAACCCAATGAGGAGGCCAATGACCAAAATTACTTGGGGTCATACATGGGCAACTCAAGTAAAATGGGAGGTAAGGAGGAGGTCAAATTTAAGTAGGAAATAAACAAAAAAACATTGAAACCGACAATAACGAGAAAGATAGATGTTGAAATCAAACTTCCCAAGATATATCCAAAGTGCTTGCAAACAATATTTGCAAGATTGATAACCAAATCTCACAACTTTGTATAATATTAAGCATAATTATTAATCTGATACGGGGTCTGTTCATATCCATTTCCCTATAGTGGGAGAAATACTGTTGTCTGTCAAGAAGCATAAAATTATGGTTTACCCAGATATCTTGAATTTAGGACTTCAATTTTATTTGGATCCTCGTATCGTTCGGTACTTCAAACCAGTGGACCTTTTCCCTAGTCAAACTAGTCAAAACCCATAGTTAACGCTGGCTCATGTCCACTATCAATCAAGGCATTCTGATATCAACCTTCCCATGGATTAGTTCATGGAGTTTACTTCACTTTTGAGGAACTTTCACATAATTTTTTCTTTCATCATCTTAGAGAATGAGTTCAAAGTTGGACGATATCCTCAAAGCTGGGAAAGACTTAAAAATAGCAATTATTTTTTTTAGTGGTTGCTGGAAAATTGGTAAAAAGATTTCAAAGAAAATAAACATAGTCAACTTCCAAGGAAGTGGTATAGTATACGTACTTTCAGTTTTTTGTCGATATAATATAAAATTATTATGAAATTTTAATGTTTGATTTCTTATACATTTTCTTTTGCAATAATTTTCAAATTCCAACAACAATATTGAAAGGTGCCAAAAATAATTTCACCGAGTTAAATAACTGAGCCAGAGAAAATTGGTCAAGTGAATTTTACGAATACTTCACTTCGGTCAACCTAGTCCAAAGCCACCTACGGCGTACAAGTCAAGATAATACCCTATTTTTAGAAAAATTGATGATCTTACCTGGTCTAGTTGAAGTTTTAAATCAATAGGCTGCTCCTAATGCTCAAGTTTTCCTCCCAACCAGAATGAAGGATCCCGTACATAGAGTTAAGAATGAAACTTTTAACGATCTTGTAAAAAAGAAATCCAAGAAAAGCACTAAAGAAGATAAGCAAGTTGTTACGTCTTGTCTGTAGGTTAACGAGCAAACGAATAAGGTTATTGATCTGACAGCCACTGGGAAGACGGAAAAAACCAATCCCCTGGAAAAAAAGACATCAAGACACAGATCGAATGGTAAAAAGTGAAAGAGAAATCGTTAAGGGAAAAGAGATCTTCAATCCAAAATAACTTTGATGCTGGCAAAGAGATTTCCCCTTCTCGGATTAAATCATGACTACTACGCTTGGTCGACTGCTGTGATACTCAATGATGAATATGGTATTGAACACAATTTACAAAACAAAGAACTTAATTTTATTATTCAACAGCCTTGGCATATATAGCCAATACAACCAACTGAAACACCTAGAAAACAGCCCACGTTAAACAACATGATAACGTGTACAATCCACTCTCTTCTAAACTGACTCCTACATGAACTATTAACTGAACCTAAATAATAGGTCTTATTAAACAGAAAGAAACAGAAACTGATATAGAAACTGAAATACCAAGTCAAACTCCTAAACTTAAGGAAACACTTATTTCATACCCTCCCCTAAACTCAACTTACTATTGTAAGTTAGTTTATCTGCTGCAGAACATATGCCAAGCGCTGCTCGAAACTTCTGGAATGAATCCTTCTTCAGGGGTTTTGTAAAAATGTCAGCCACCTGATCCTGTGTACCACAATATTCTAGCCTCACAACTCCATCATTGACAAGATTACGCAGGAAATGATATCGTACGTCCATGTGTTTGCTTCTGTTATAGAACACCTGATTTATTGACAGCTTGATTGTAGAAGTGTTGTCACACAAAATAGTAGTTACATTATCCTCCAACGCAAATTCCATCTCCAGCAAAATTCTTCTCATCCAAATTACTTGACATGCACATATAGCAGCAGCTATATATTATGCCTCTGTTGTCGAGAGGGCAACTACTGATTGCTTCTTAGATGACCAAGCCACTGCTCCTCCGCTCATCATAAATGCATAACCTGAAGTGCTCTTCCGTCCATCAACATCCCCTGCATAATCACTATCTGTGAACACTTTCAGTTCAGCCGCGCTTCCTCGTTTGTACCAAATGCCATAGTCTAGAGTCCCCTTCAAGTACCTTAATACTCTTTTGACTGCAAGAAAATGTAACTTTGTAGGCCTAGACATATAACGACTTAACAAACTTACAATAAACTTTAAATCTGGTCTTGTGTTGGTGAGATATGTAAGGCTACCAATAATCTGCTTATAAAAAGTTGCATCCCCCTTTTCTCCATTTTCATCCATATCTATCTTGCTGCCTGGAACAATTGGATTACTTACTGCATTGCATTCCTCCATACCAAAACGCCTCAATAATTCTACTGCATACTTATGTTGTGATATATGAATTCCTTCCGAATTTTGCATCACTTCTATTCCAAGAAAATATCTCATTTTTCCAAGATCAGTCATGTCGAACTCTTCTTGCATAGAACTCTTGAATTCTTGCATCATTAAATTGTCATTGCTAGTATATATTAAATCATCAACATAAACACTAACAATGAGAATTTTACCTTCTTCATTATTCTTCAAGAACAGAGTTTCCTCATTTGGACTCTTTTGAAAGCCTTCTTTCAGAAAGTATTTCTCGATACGGCTGAACCATGTCCTCGAAGCTTGTTTCAACCCATACAACGCTTTGCGGAGCTTGTAAACTTTCTGTTCACTTCCTTTGACTACATATCCCTTTGGTTGTTGTACATAAACATCCTCTTTCAGTGTTCCATGTAGAAAGCTGACTTAACATCAAGTTGGTGAATTTCCCAACCATTTTGAGCAGCCATAGCAACTATCATCCTTACTGTATCCATTCGCGTAACTGGTGCATATACTTACGTGTAGTCTTCCCCATGTTTCTGAGAGTAACCTTTTGCTACTAAACGCGCCTTGCACTTGTCTACTTCTCCGAGTTCATTGAATTTGGTCTTGTAAACCCACTTCACTCCGATGCACTTTGCCCCCTTTGGTAGACTGGTTAACTCCCATGTTTGATTCCTCCTGATTGCATCTATCTCTGCATCCATAGCTAATCTCCATTGTTTGCCTTTTACTGCTTCCTCGAACGTTGATGGGTCGGATGTTTCAATTTCTGCAATTTCTGCCATGTTTACCTCGTCTTCTTCTTCGGAGAGACCATCACCAGTGACATAATCATTGAGATAAGCTGGATATTTTCTGATCCTTCCCTCCCTGGAACTTGCACCTTCAATTATATTCTCACTTGTGTTACCATCAACAGCATCACCAGACTCGTCACAAGGCTTACTCAAGACACTTTCTTCATCCTCATCATCACTCCACATCAAATCAGCCCCTACTTGTTCTTCGTAACCTTTTCCCCATTCCAATTCTTTATTTTCTTCAAATTCAACATCTTTACTGATAGAAACTCCACGTGTTTTGGGATCAAACAGCCTGTACCCCTTTGACTCATCACTCCAACCCAATAAAACGCAAACATAGCTTCTTTTGTCAAACTTACCTCTTTTTGCTTCTGGTATGTGTACGTGAGCAAGGCATCCCCAAGTTCGGAAATGTGCAACTGAAGGCTTTTCTCTGCTCCATACTTCTTGAGGTGTAACATCCTTTAGTGCTAATGTAGGACTTCTATTAAGGACATAAAATGTCCATTTCACTGCTTCCGCCCAGAAGATCTTTGGAACCTTCTTTGCTATGAGGATAGATCTTACCATATTCATGACTGTCCTATTTTTTCGCTCAGCTACGCCATTCTGCTGTGGTGTGTAGGCTGTAGTAAGTTGCCTCTGAATACCATGTTCCTTACAAAAATCGTTGAAGTCGTGGGAATTGAACTCACCACCTCTATCAGTCCTTAAGCATTTAATCATCTTGCTTGATTGCTTTTCAACCAAAGTCTTAAAAATCTTGAAGCAACTTAGAGCTTCAGATTTTTCAGCAAGTAAGTATGCCCATGCTTTACGACTAAAATCATCAATAAAACACAATATATATCTCTTACCACTGTTAGAGGCTGGGCTGATTGGTCCGCAAATATCTGAATGAATTAGCTCTAGAACCTCTTTTGCTCTCCACATACTCTGTTTTGGAATTGCCTTTCTTTGTTGCTTCCCTTCAAAGCAATCGACGCATACCTTTGATGTGTCTTGAAAATGTGGCAAGCCTATCACCATCTTTTTATCATGAAGTAGTTTCAAACTCCTGTAGTTTAAGTGTCCGTAACGTTCATGCCATAATTGAGACTGGTTCACAGAGCTTAAATATAAACAATTCTCAGATTGCATAGCCGGAGAAGATTTTGCTGGAAGTATGAACATTCTATTCATGCTCATCTCGCT
The DNA here is from genome assembly GCA_036936605.1 of Limnanthes douglasii subsp. nivea. Classification (NCBI taxonomy): domain Eukaryota; kingdom Viridiplantae; phylum Streptophyta; class Magnoliopsida; order Brassicales; family Limnanthaceae; genus Limnanthes; species Limnanthes douglasii. Next base: position 50,658,581 of record JAUPFV010000003.1, read on the forward strand.
TTCAACTAACAGACCTTTCTCTGGATGGTATATCTTGCACATGCCTCCTTGGATAAGTATAGCCAAACCCTTTTCTTGTAGTTGTCCCAAGCTCAAAAGATTGTTTTTAAGCTCAGGAACGTAATAGACCTCAGTAATTATGGACATCATGCCATTCAAAAGAAGCTTAATATCCCATTTTCATGCTACTTCCATCCTCGAATTGTTTCCAAGCTTGACTGAACGCTTAAACCTTTCATTTAGGCTTGTAAACAATTCTTTGTCTCCGCTCATGTGATTTGAACAACCAGAATCTAAAAACCAAACCTCGCCTTTCCTTGCCCGCACATCCTCGACATGAGTCATTAATAACATCTCTTCTTCTTCTTCTTTGCATTCTACATAATTGGCTTGCTTATTCCATTTTGGACATTCATACTGATAGTGTCCAATATTGTGACACTTAAAACACTCAATGGTTGCTCTGTTGAATGCTTGTCTGCCTCTACCACCTCCACGGCCTCGTGCTGCAAATCCCCTACCTCATCTACCTGCTCTTTCATCATAGCTGACCTTCAATACTTGTTCTTCGCCGCTACTCTTCTTAAATTTCTGCTCATGAACCAAGAGTGAGCTTTGTAATGCATCAACAAAAAGAGTATCGATGTCCTTTGATTCTTCAATTGAACACACAACATAATTAAACTTCTCAGTAAGAGTACGCAAAATCTTCTCTACAATCTTCACGTCCTGCATATCTTCACCACAATTCCTCATATCATTCGCCACTACCATCACCCTGCCAAAATAGTTGGAGACTGTTTCATTTGGCTTCATGGTTAACAACTCAAAATCTCTCCGAAGAGTTTGCAATTGAGCACGCCTTACTCGAGCATTTCCTTGGTATTTCACCTTCATTGAGTCCCACAATTGCTTAGCAGTATCCTTCTGGGTGATTGTTCTCAATATGGACCTGTCAATGGAATTAAAAAGATAATTCTTTGACTTTAAGTCCTTCAACCTCATATCATCCAGAACCTTCATTTGCACTTCTGTTAAAGCCTCTCTCTCTTTATCTGTTGGCTCTGTGTAACCTTCTTGAACAACACTCCAATACTCCTTCGACCTGAGGAGGTTTTCCATCAGTAAACTCCAATGATCATAATCTCCATCAAACCTTGGAATACATGGCTGTGAAAAACTGTTTGCCTCAGCCATTTTCATTCACACTATTGAGTAGCTTATTCACTCACACTCTTGAATGATCTGCTCACTCACAAACCAACTGATTAGTAAAGTGGCTCTGATACCATTTGATGAATATGGTATTGAACACAATTTACAAAACAAAGAACTTAATTTTATTATTCAACAGCCTTGGCATATATAGCCAATACAACCAACTGAAACACCTAGAAAACAGCCCACGTTAAACAACATGATAACGTGTACAATCCACTCTCTTCTAAACTGACTCCTACATGAACTATTAACTGAACCTAAATAATAGGTCTTATTAAACAGAAAGAAACAGAAACTGATATAGAAACTGAAATACCAAGTCAAACTCCTAAACTTAAGGAAACACTTATTTCACTCAAATCTTGGAAAACCAATCACCAACACTTCTGGAGGAAAACCAACAAGTTTTAGAGGCTCTATGCTCAATAGATCAAGTGATATTTCTTTCGGAAGAAAGCCCACAAGGGATAGGCACTTAACCCCTAGAAAGACCAATCGCCAGCTTCAGACGATTTCAACTCCTTCAAATAAATTCTTTTGACGTAGCTTTGTATGAGCTTATTTTTATCTTTTCTACGCTTGAAAGGGAAGTGGCAAAGCAGAAAGAATATTTTGATAAAACTAAGGATTTGAATTTGCACCTCGGGGATTCCGGTTCAACCCTTGCGGAGAGGTACGTAACTTCGTGGAAAATTTGACAAGCTATGACAGGTTGTCTTAGACAAATATGAATTGCATATAGAAATGAATGTTAGGCTCGATTTGTTAAAAATGAGGTTTTGGAATAAAAATCCACCTTCCTAACTGATATTTCTGAGTGGGAGACTGCCATGCTAAAAACAATTTAGGACCATAACTCGATTTTGAAGGAAAATACTTTTTACTTCGATAATATCTCTTGGATTTTTAATCCTTCTGTATTTGTGTGAATTTAGGATTTTAATCCGTCTGTTTCTTTAGAACGTAGGATTGAATCCCTCTCCTTCTTCAGAATGTATCTGCTTCTTTAGAAAGTAGGATTTAATCCTTCTACTTCTTTAAATGGTAGGATTGCGTTACAAAAATGAAGCAGAGACAAAGTTTATGTGAAAGGGTTAATTCATTTCACTAACATAACATCTTATATATTACATTGTAGAATAAGTGAAACATAAACGGAATAAAACGCCTTCAAACTGCTTGATCCTATCTATCAAAGCCGTGTTTGGCGTTTCTGTTTTTCCGAAATTGCAACTACATAATTTAATCTTACATTTCTCTCCCTCAATTTTGTAGTCACTCGATCATCCATCTTCAAATTTGACTTCTCATTTAACAGAAGTATCGAAGTTTATCTCCGCTGCAAGCAACGTAGCTTCTTCCTCCACTTGCTGAATTAAGTGAACATTTTTTTCTCTCTTGTATCCACAATTTACAGCAAAATGACCATATATATCAGTTGTAACATCTGACCTTTTTTATGTCAAATGTGGAATCATGTTTCTTATGTCTCTCACCTTCCTTTCTCTTTCTCTATTACTCGAGCCTATTTCTCTGTTACTCGAGCCTCTTTCTCTGTTACTCGAACTGTCTTGATCCCTGTTTTGCATATCTGTCTTCGTGTACAAGATTGTTTCAACACCATTCTTTTCTTCAAACTTTGTCATCTTATCTTCAAAGGCTTTTAAAGAGCCTATGATTTCTTCTAGAGACTTGGAGGAGATATCACCAAACTCTTCAATAGTCGTGGCCACTGACATAAATTTTGATGACACCGATCTTAGCAATTTTTCGATGACATAACTGTTGTCAACGTTTGCTCCAAGAGACCTTATCTTACCGACTATCATGGTCATCTTTCTGGTATACTCATTAACGGATTCATTCTCAGCCATGTCCATGCTGTCTAGCTCTCTTCTTAACGCTTGAGTTCTGACTTTAACAGCACGATCTGCTCCAACATGAGTCTCTTTCAACGCATCCCACACTCCTTTTGCGGTGTCTTTATCCAGAATTTGATATAACGTCTCTTCATTCAATCCTTGGTAGAGAACAGCAAGTGCAAGTTGGTCCGTTTGTGTGTCAACCATTGACTCCACTGCTTCCCAAACTCCCTGGATGCGCATGAAAATTTTCATCTGCATAGCCCATACTTGGTAGTTTGTATCAGACAGTTTCGGGTACTGGAAGGATAGAGATTTTTCCCTCGAGACAGATCTACCTCCAGAAACTCCTGTCTGCATGCCTCCACTGCCCCTCACCACACTGGCGTAACTATCATCCCGTCCTGGCGTATGCGACATTGCGGTTCTGATACCAATTGTTGGATTTTAATCCTTCTATATTTGTGTGAATATAGGATTTTAATCCGTTTGTTTCTTTAGAATGTAGGATTGAATCCCTCTGTTTATTCAGAATGTATCTGCTTCTTTAGAAAGTAGGATTTAATCCTTCTGCTTCTTTAAATGGTAGGATTGCGTTAAAAAAAATGAAGCAGAGACACAGTTTATGTGAAAGGGTTAATTCATTTCACTAACATAATATCTTATCTATTACATTGTACATAAACGGAATAAAACGGCTTCAAATTGCTTGATCCTATCTATCAAAGCCGTGTTTGGCGTTTCTGTTTTTCCGAAATCGAAACTACATAATTTAATCTTACGTTTCTCTCCCCCAATTTTGTAGTCACTGGATCATCCATCTTCAAATTTGACTTCTCATTTAACAGAAGTATCGAAGTTTATTTCCGCTGCAAGCAACATAGCTTCTTCCTCCACTTGCTCAATTAAGTGAACATTTTTTTTTGTCTTGTATCCACAATTTACAACAAAATGACCATATTTATCGCAGTTGTAACATCTGACATTTTTTATGTCAAAGGTGGAATCATGTTTCTTATGTCTCTCACCTTCCTTGCTGAAATTATTTTCGCCTCGACCATTTTCCATGTCTCGGCCTCGTCCATTTCCTGGGCCTCTTTCTCTGTTACTCGAGCCTCTTTCTCGGTTACTCGAACTGCCTTGATCCCTGTTTTGCATATCTGTCTTCGCGTACAAGATTTTTTCAACACCTTTATTTTCTTCAAACTTTGTCATCTTATCTTCAAAGGCTTTTAAAGAGCCTATGATTTCTTCTAGAGACTTGGAGGAGATATGACCAAACTCCTCAATAGTCGTGACCACTGACATAAATTTTGATGACACCGATCTTAGCAATTTTTCGATGACATAACTGTTGTCAACGTTTGCTCCAAGAGACCTTATCTTACCGACTATCATGGTCATCTTTCTGGTATACTCATTAACGGATTCATTCTCAGCCATGTCTATGCTGTCTAGCTCTCTTCTTAACGCTTGAGTTCTGACTTTAACAGCACGATCTGATCCAACATGAGTCTCTTTCAACGCATCCCACACTCCTTTTGCGGTGTCTTTATCCAGAATTTGATATAACGTCTCTTTATTCAATCCTTGGTAGAGAACAGCAAGTGCAAGTTGGTCCGTTTGTGTGTCAACCATTGACTCCACTGCTTCCCAAACTCCCTGGATGCGCATGAAAATTTTCATCTGCATAGCCCATACTTGGTAGTTTGTATCAGACAGTTTCGGGTACTGGAAGGATAGAGATTTTTCCCTCGAGACAGATCTACCTCCAGAAACTCCTGTCTGCATGCCTCCACTGCCCCTCACCACAATGGCGTAACTATCATCCCGTCCTGGCGTATGCGACATTGCTTCTGTATCACCAAACTGTTCTGATACCAATTGTTGGATTTTAATCCTTCTGTATTTGTGTGAATATAGGATTTTAATCCGTCTGTTTCTTTAGAATGTAGGATTGAATCCATCAGCTTCTTCAGAATGTATCTGCTTCTTTAAAAGTAGGATTTAATCCTTCTGCTTCTTTAAATGGTAGGATTGCGTTAAAAAAATGAAGGAGAGACAAAGTTTATGTGAAAGGGTTAATTCATTTCACTAACATAATATCTTATATATATTACATTGTAGAATAACTGAAACATAAACGGAATAAAACGGCTTCAAACTGCTTGATCCTATCTATCAAAGCCGTGTTTGGCGTTTCTGTTTTTCCGAAATCGAAACTACATAATTTAATCTTACGTTTGTCTCCCTCAATTTTGTAGTCACTCGATCATCCATCTTCAAATTTGACTTCTCATTTAACAGAAGTATCGAAGTTTATTTCCGCTGCAAGCAACGTAGCTTCTTCCTTCACTTGCTCAATTAAGTGAACAATTTTTCTGTCTTATATCCACAATTTACAACAAAATGACCATATTTATCGCAGTTGTAACATCTGACCTTTTTTATGTCAAAGGTGGAATCATGTTTCTTATGTCTCTCACCTTCCTTGCTGAAATTATTTTTGCCTCGACCCTTTTCCCTGTCTCGGCCTCGTCCATTTCCTGGGCCTCTTTCTCTGTTACTCGAGCCTCTTTCTCTGTTACTCGAACTGCATTGATCCCTGTTTTGCATATCTGTCGTGGCGTACAAGATTTTTTCAACACCTTTCTTTTCTTCAAACTTTGTCATCTTATCTTCAAAGGCTTTTAAAGAGCCTATGATTTCTTCTAGAGACTTGGAGGAGATATCACGAAAGTCTTCAATAGTCATGGCCACTGACATAAATTTTGATGACACCGATCTTAGCAATTTTTCGATGACATAACTGTTGTCAACGTTTGCTCCAAGAGACCTTATCTTACCGACTATCATGGTCATCTTTCTGGTATACTCATCAACGGATTCATTCTCAGCCATGTTCATGCTGTCTAGTTCTCTTCTTAACGCTTGAGTTCTGACTTTAACAGCATGATCTGCTCCAACATGAGTCTCTTTCAATGCATCCCACACTCCTTTTGCGGTGGCTTTATCCACAATTTGATATAACGTCTCTTCATTCAATCCTTGGTAGAGAACAACAAGTGCAAGTTGGTCCGTTTGTGTGTCAACCATTGACTCCACTGCTTCCCAAAATCCCTGAATGCGCATGAAAATTTTCATCTGCATAGCCCATACTTGGTAGTTTGTATCAGACAGTTTCGGGTACTGGAAGGATAGAGATTTTTCCCTCGAGACAGATCTACCTCCAGAAACTCCTGTCTGCATGCCTCCACTGCACCTCACCACACTGGCGTAACTATCATCCCGTCCTGGCGTATGCGACATTGCGGTTCTGATACCAATTGTTGGATTTTAATCCTTTTGTATTTGTGTGAATATATGATTTTAATCCGTCTGTTTCTTTAGAATGTAGGATTGAATCCCTCTGCTTCTTCAGAATGTATCTGTTTCTTTAAAAAGTAGGATTTAACCATTCTGCTTCTTAAAATGGTAGGATTGCGTTAAAAAAATGAAACAGAGACAAAGTTTATGTGAAAGGGTTAATTCATTTCACTAACATAATATCTTATATATTACATTGTAGAATAACTGAAATATAAACGGAATAAAACGGCTTCAAACTGCTTGATCCTACCTATCAAAGCCGTGTTTGGCGTTTCTGTTTTTCCAAAATCGTGACTACATAATTTAATCTTACAATATCCAAAACGTAAAAGATGATGAGAACAAATTTATTGATGATCTTACTTCGTTCCTAAATCATGCTCAAACGGACAAATAGACTCTCTAAATCAACTTGATGCCAGAGTCAAATCGACGATGGTCTTTGTCTTTCACCCAACATTTCCAGATTTGAACCTGGGCTCTTATTGAAATACTATTCCACATGAGGAATGTGCCACTAATATTTCGTTCGAAGATGAAGAAATGGCGATGGTTATACAAGTGGAGAGTTCGAAGAGAAAATATCTGAAGGACGTCAATCTAAAAAAGATCACAAGGACTATCTTGAAGATGACATGCAAAATAACCAGAATCATGTTAAGGAAGACAAATTCAAATTTGTCCAATAATTTCATTTTCTTGTTTCCATTATTTTAACTTCTTTTTTACCTTTTTTAATTGCAAGTCCTTTAATATCCATGATAAATTTGTACTTCAGATTTTGTACATGATACCGTCTTTATTCATCTTTATTATCGTATAACCCATTTTATTTTAATTATATATTTAGATCCTTTCTAGTTGAAAGGTGATCCATCTTCAACTAGTTAGCTAAGCTTTTTGGAGTTTCAAAATTAATGAGCTCTCAATGTTGACTAGTTACCGAATTTTTTTGGAGTTTCAAAATTAATGAGCTTCCAATATTGACCAACTATTTTTGGAACCTTTAAGCATGACCATTTAGTGTTGGAATCTTTTAAAAATGATATTCTAGTGTTGGAACCTATTAATAATGACCAACTAGTGTTGGATCATTTTAAACATGAGGAACTATTGTTTGAACCTTTTAAAGTAAGATTTTGGGTAGGAAATTTCCGGACCTATTGAAAATGAATTGAATGAATATAAAATTAAAACGACTTATATTTACTAGCAAACTATGTAGGAACCTCATTAAAACCTTCCTACTATACCAAGGTAAAAAAGAGCATGTCATCGGTCATTACACAGTTGATTGAAAATATTTTACAGTTTTACACACTTATTCCAAGGGTTCCGAAGTGGTTTTCGTCCGTGGTCTTCCAACTGATAAGTTCATGGCTTTACCATAATAATTACCGAATAAGGTCCTTCATAATTATACCATATCTTTTCAAGCTGTTTATCTTTAGTGTGCAAGAAAGCCTACTTAATAAATTTATCCCCCACTTTGAATTCCCTCGGGCGGACTCAAGATGCATATCTACTTCTCATTAGAGTCTAATAATGAAGGGATCCTAGTTGTGACTTCTTCCTTTTCTCTTCAACCATATCAAGTTCAGCTCTACTGGCTTCATCATTGCTAGCCTCATAGTACTTTATAACTCTAAAGAACTGAAGTGTGGCTTCACCGGTGTTTCAAATCTGGTGCACCCTCCTGTGTGGGAGTGAGTGAATTTCAACCTTCTCAATAGGTAATATAACACTGGAAGCCTCCCTAGGATCATCAATTTCATTCTCATCAGTAGAAGGCTCCAATAACTGCTAATTTTTGTTAACCTTGACTGCCTTTAAAAAGTTAGAGGCAAAGGCTGTTGCATAACATTCATTGGCTATTTTCTGACTGCTTCAGACAACACCTACTTGTCCCTAGACAACATATTTCAAAACTTGGTGAACCATAGAGGCCACAAAATGCATTCTAGAGAGCCAAGACCTCCCAAATATTGGATTATAAGATGTTAGGAAATCCACCACGAGAAATAGTACTCTTACCATTTTCTTAAAGGGTCATTTGCCCAACAACACCTTCTCTTCGAACTCCCCAATCAGATCTGCAGAAGTTCCTGTGAATCCTAAAATTATTATGTTCGAACGTTGTATAACTGAAGGGTTTCTCATCTATTTGTAGGAGCTAAACAACATGATGTTAGCCGAACTTCCTGTGTCAATCAGAATTCGGCGTATATCGTTTCCTCCTATTGATGCCCCTATTACCACAACATCTTCAAGAGGCCCTGCAATGTCTCTCTCATGTCATCCTCATCAAAAAATATAAAGGGAGATGGGGATTGATACAGGTGGATGGACATTCCTCCATCCACATGGGTGGCCAAACTGTGGACATGCCTCTTCCTTGATGAAGTAGAAGGTACAGTCACAATATTCCCTCCGAAAATAGTCAATGACTCAAAGAAGTTAATCATATTGGAGATAGTTTTGGTTTTGTTTGTTATTACCCCCACCCAATTTCGACTAGGATCTGGATCAAGACATTCAGAATCTATATCAAACCTCTAGGTAATTACCATTGCACCCTCCTATGTGGATGTTCCACAATTTTTTAAAGGACCAGTTCGTTGAGTATTGGCGTGTGCATTTTCTGGTCTGCTTCCCCCTCATTTTTTTATATAGGCTCCCAACTTATCGCTTTCAATGAGGTTATGGACCTCCTGCTTCAAGGCTATACAATCATGGCAGTGACGGGTGCTTCGGTTTTCTCTGTGGGATTGCAATGCTGCTGGCTTTCTAAAATGCACTTTGTTTTTAGTTTTGTTATAGATTGTAGCCATACTCTCCTCCAATTCAGCAAACCACTCAGGTTGAACCCATAACCCCTTTTTGTTTCTGACTTGTTGGCTCTGAATCTGGTTAGACTGATTTTTCCTTGATCGGTTAGATCCTTGTCTAGTCTCTTTTGTCTTGTACCCAGACTGATTAGTAGCTGGAGGAGTCGTTGTTGTAGTAGTGGACCTCACTTGGCGGTGTACTCTGGTTTTCTTAGTTTCCTCAATGTTGATTTGTTTACCCACCTTATTCAACAAACCACGACAGGTCATAGCCTTCTTCTGAGTCACTGATTCGACTAAATTACCTGGATTTAAACCTTGTCTCAGGAAAGAAATTGCAACTTGTTCAAAGAAACCTGTTAACCCATTCTTTATATTGACGAACCGGTTAATGTACTCCCTTAAAGACTCATTTGTCCCTATTACCCTTAAGCTCTTTGCTTCTAACAAATTTCCCCCGGAAGGCAACCTAAAATGTATAAAAAATCCTTATACATCCCCGAGAAAGACTATTGTACCATTTGAGGGCACTTCCTGTGAAAGTTTGGGAGAAGGCCCTACACAGTAGTTTGTCGTCGGTGTCAAAGTTCATCATGAAGTTCTTAAAATGCTCCAGATGGTTGTCCGGATCTCGGCTCCCATCATATTTCTCCATCTTGGAGCTATCAAACCTTTTAGGAATATGTCCAAAGAGTATTTTTGCGGACAAAAGAAATTGCCTCCAATTCTTGTTGCGGCTAAAAGCAGTATCTTTATTTGGAGTAATAAAAATACCTGGTTCGGACTGGAAATCAAAAAGATCAATCAAAAACTAGTTAATATGTTGGTTGGCTGACCCATTACCCTTTCCATGGTGCTTCTTAAGTTTGTCATGCGTATTCCTTTTTCTTGAATGTTTTCTAGTCAGCCTCATTTGTTTTTTTACCGCCCTTTTATCGCTGCTTGAAGGACTCATATGTAGAATTTTCCACAGGTTTAGATCGGTGTATCTTCTTGGAACTGAGATGGGTCTTTAGGGACTGCTCGTTTTCTCCAGGATTGTCAGTGTGGTGAAGTACTGACGCATTGGATTTTTCTTTAACCCTTTTCTAATGCTTGTTTTATTGCTCTCAACGCCTCTATTTCAGCTCTCAACTTGTTTTGCTCCTCGATAGTATACTCAATGTTATCCTTTGTAACTTCCACCTTAGGAGTTGGAATATTATGCTCTTTTCGGATCCACCCGAACTACTTTGTTTGCTGCTTTTGAATTGTGAAATTCGGGCATTGTCGTGCTCCCACTGTTGTCGCCAATTCGGTGTGGTTTATTTCTGTTTGAGGGTAATTTTTAAAGTATTTTAGGAATTTAATGTTTAAGGTAGAGAATAGTGAGATAATTAAGTTGTATGCTAGCAGTAAATTCTGATTACCCTCATTAATGAAAGTGGTTTGGGTATTTATACTTAATTAATGACCAATGGGCTTGTCGGGTCGGATCTCATATTCGGGTCAAGAACCCATTAGCCCAAGATGTGAGGTGATCAACCTCTAGCTTAGTCATAGTCCATTACATTTGTCTTATTCGGTTCTTTATAATAATGGTTATGTCCGAACATCCCTCCGGACAAAGGCATGTTATAGTGTCTAAAATATCTGATCTCATAAGGTAAAATAGTTATTGAAGTAAACATATCTAAATATTTTGATAATTTCTGTCACATTTTTATCATCAAAGTTCTCCAATCCTTTGGTTTTACCATTAATATTTTGTCTCAATCTTTATTAATGGTAAAACTATAGGTTTATTTAAAACCAAGAGAGAAGTTAGAAAACGGGATCCTCTGTTCCATAGTATTTTTATCATAGCTAAACAAATCTTGATAAGGGGCCTGAGTTCTTTATTTGAATCTAATAAGTCTCTAAAATTTTCATGTAGAAGCAAGATCAACATCCTATGCTTAACATTTGCTGATATTTTATTGATTTTCACTAATGGTTTAACTTCTTCTGTGGAAACTATAGGTAATAATATAACAAGATATTTCAGTTCAAGACCTCAACAAGGACAAAACAAAGACCTTCACATTAGCCAACTTATCTCAGGACAAGAGGAGATATATTTCTATTCAAACTAGTATCAGTACTGGTTATCTCCCAACTACTTCCCTTGGTATTACGCTCAGCTCTCACAAATCATCTAGTTACCACTTCTCTCTTCTTGAAAAAAACCAGAGATAAGAGCTCAGACTTGGAGGGAAAAAAGTTATCTTATGGAGGCAGTCTCACTTTAATAAATTCTATTTTAATGTCTATCCATATTTACTGGTTGCAGAGCTGCTGGTTCCTAAGCCTATCACTTCTAATATTGAAATGTTGCTCAATAGGTTCCTTTAGGGCTCGAATAATGAAACAAACAAGTTTCACTGGTCCAACTGGTCTGCTAACTACAAAATATTCAATGAAGGTTGCCTCAACTTGAGAAGCCTTAGTGACATTCAAACTGCATACTCTTGTAAATTATGGATTAGATTTAGAGAGAATAAATCTCTATGGGCTAACATTCTTCACAACAAATACTGCATAAATAACCACCCTCAAACCTAGAAAAGGCTCTCCAATATTAAGAGTTTTGTTGAAGACAACATTATATGGATTATGGGTAAAGAAAAAGTTGGTTTCTGTTTGACAACTGGTTTGGCAAGCCTCTTTTAATCAAGCTAGATGATAAATCAAATAATAGTTATTTTATTGGAACTACTGTCAATTCATTTCGGGAAAACAATTCTTGGAACATGTCTAGCATTTATCCTTTATTTATTCAAATAATATTGACTTAATATCTAAGCTTTGCATTGATTATCAGGTAGATGATATTATCCATTGGAAACCCTCTAAATATGGTAGATTCAACATCAAGGAAGCTATGCAAATCATTAGGATCAACTATAACAAATCCTCTCTATATGAGAAAATTTGGAATTAGATCACTTCTATCTCCTTCAAAATAAGCTCCCCATTGACTCTACTATGCAATCCAAGCATATTACTCTAATGTCCAAATGCCAGTTCTGTTATAACTTAGAAACTATTGATCACCGATTTGTTTTCTGTAATTTTTCTATGAACATTTAGTCTTATTTTACAAATATTTCCAAAATCGAAATTAGCAAACTCATGACTACAAAGCACGTGATTAGATGATGGTTTTGGTTTTCTCCTAACAGAGTTAACATCAATACTATTATACCAGCGATTATTAACTGGGTTATTTGGCATACCAGGAATAAAGTTAAGCTTAAGAATAATTCGTTCTCATCTATATTATCTATCAAATACATTATGAATATTATTACCAGCTTGGATTACTCTAACATTTTCAAGTACAAGCATTGGAAAAATATTAAAGAGGCTGCTAATATCTTGGATTACTTCAAACATCTCAATAATAAGAAAAAATCTCTCACCATTCCTAGATTCCTCCTCTTCCTAGCAGATACATGCTCAACTCTGATGCTTGTTGTCTCGCTTCTGGTGAATCTAGCGGAGCCATTTTAATTCGTGACAGCAAGGAAACCATCATTCATGGAAATGGTAACATCTATGGAAAGCTTTCCCCTATAAACACTGAATCTCGAGCTCTTCACGATGGTATTTAAATCTGCAAGATTAAAGGTTTAAGTAACTTTAATATGGAAACAGATTCTGATATTTTAGTATATCTCCTCTTTTCTGGCCAATACCATTCTCAATTGGAGTCTCTATTTAATAGTATAAGAATCTTAATCTCTCCTAATATTATTCTTCATCACATTTTTAGAGAGAGAAATCAAGCAGCTGATTGGCTCGTTCGATGGACTCTGAAATGCAAGATGAAAATCGATCATATAACCTTTAAAGCCCCTCACGAGTTAGAAGCTAATACATTTTTAGAAAGTCTAGGTCTGGGCTATCTAAGACTTGATTGACTATTCTCTTCTTTCTTGTCAATTTATTCTCCTTCATATTGTTTCAATAATTTGGTGGATGCTCATCTAATAAACTTTTTGTATAGCTCTCTCTTATCTCACGTCTTTTCAGAAGATTCAAGGTTTAGTTCGTAGCTACTTCTAGTTCTCTTTAAGGCGTTCATCTCATGAGATTGAATGTTGAAGCTCTATCGATCAATTCTGATGTATGAAAGATTTCATTGAAACAAGTTTCCGAGTCATCAATGGACTTCTCAGAATTCCTAATTCAGCAATAGTCATCCCTTTATTGTGTTCTTGAGCTTAATTCAAGCTCTTGGCCTTTTGGTTTTTTCTATTTTGCTGAATTCAAGCAGTCATATTTGATTGGTTAATGAGAATATTTAGATGGTTCCTCGTCCTTATCTATTGAGGAATTCTCTTTGATTTTCGAGGAATTTTAAATTTTAGAAAGATCTCAAAATTTAATTTCAATTTGGCACCTTTTATGAAAATTTAGTCAATTGTAGGCTTCGGTAAGCCTTGTTTTGTTGACTTGGCCTGAATTCTTTTTCATTTTAATAAATTTTTAGCCTTTTTAAAAAAAAGTATCAACAATTTTTTATACCTACCATAATTCTGTCCATTATAGTATAATTTACATCAAATTTTATCGAAAGGTGGTGATTTTGACACATAATTTGTCATATGCAAACGAGTGATGTGGTATTATTTTCATGACAAAAAATACTAATTTCAAGTTCAAACCAAACACAAAATAATCCTAATTTTTTAAATATAATATTTAGATATCTTATATAAAAACATTATATATATATATATATAAAGCATAAAAACAACCATAAGCATTATTTTACATTCATCTTAAAAGAAAACATCTTTTGAATTCAAGTTCTACGTCAATATAAAACCAAAACAGAAGTTGTGTTTTGCCTTGAAAAAGTAACAAGGGCGAATAATAATTTAATTTATTAGTTAAAATTTTATATATATGATTTTAGAAAACTATTGTTAAATTAAATATTCGGTCAAAATTTAAAAAGTAACACATATTCAAACAACAATGTTGTGGAAATTAGTGTAATTACTCATGTCTATCATTTTCTAAAATATATTAAAATATATAAATTTTTTACTAAAACATTCATAGTGTGTCTCTTAACTAAGTAAAGAAAATATATTCTTTGTCCGTTGTGCGAAACATAATATTGAAGAGTTTGAAACATGGTATCATTATAAACGTAGTTTTTAAAGTTTTCATGAAATCTTAAGCATATTTTACAAATAAAATTATATTAGATTCCACATTTTAATAAACCATTATAAATCATTGTGTAACTACTTTCCAACACGTTACAAAATTATTTATAACATGTTTCATGATTTATTTATCACACGATCCGCAAGTTTATGAAATTCGCGAGAATACAAAAAAATACTTAACATATTGCGCTACTATTTTAGAGAACGAAATTAAAAAATCATTCGTTCATGGCACGTTACCACGACACAGATTTAGCGAATATTATTAAAAATATTATTAACGTTAGTGAATTACATATACTGCTTCGTCAAAGTACTACGAAATATTTTTTGACTATATAGGATTTATGAATTGGTTTTTTCTTGTTCAATTTGTTGTTGTTTTTTATCAATGATAAGAATAATTTGATGTTAATACTAACGTCGGATGTTTATTCTAATCATTTTGGAAAGTAACCGACTAATATTATAGTTTATAAAACCATTGTGAAACCTGGTTTAACATACATGCGAAACCTTATATTATTTGATGTATAAAATGTGTAGTAGATAGGCTGCAAAATATAGCAAACTACATTATATGAATCTTACACTTGCAAAAACTTATAAAATAATATACCCTATCGTATTTCTTCGTATTTTTGACGATTTTTTTTTCACTCTCACCACTAATCTATTTATTTTCTTTATGCTTCAGTTTTGTGTCGTGGTAGGAAACGTTTGTGTAATATTAAATTTGGACGCTTATTATTATCATAAGAAACTTAACCTACTAATACTATAGTTTGTGACAACAATAACAAAACCTATTAAACATATCTATGAAATTTTATGGTATCAACGTGCGAAACATATATAAATAGACTGCAAAATGTTGCAAACTACAATATGCGAAACACTTGCATGAAGTTGCGAAATAATACCCTTACATATTTTGCTACATATCTAACGAATAAATTTCATTATATCGCTAAAGCTATAAATTTCTTTTTTATCATTCTAACAACTTATCTATTAGTTTTTTCCTCATCCATTTGTTGTTTTTGTATAATGATATATAACACTTGGTGTAATATTAACATTAGATGTTTATTCCTATAATTTTAGAACCTAACCTACTAATATGATAGTTTATGACAATATTTATGAAACTTGGTTTAAAACCTATGCTGAACATTGTATCACTAATATACAAAATCTATAATGAATATGTTGTGAAATGTGTGAAACTAAAATCGACACTTGCACGAATTTGCAGGACGTTTTCACCACGCATTTGGTGAATAAAGTTTACAATTTCACCATAGTCATTTGTAATTCTAACTACTGATCGATTAGTTTTTTTGTCATCCAACTTTTTTTACCAAATTTTGGTATAATATCACTTTTATTTTATCATTTATGATAATATTTTTGAAACATAATCTAAAAGATATACGAAACTTATATCATTAATATGTTATACCTGTAATGGATATATTTTTAGTTTATACCACGCATACGTACTCCCACAAAGATTAGTGTTTTATATATATATATATATATATATATATATATATATATATATATATATATTGAATTTTCTGTGACTGCGATATAATTTTTAGATATTTGATCGATGTATAATTATACACGTAGAAAAACACGCTTAACAATCAAACACAATCATCTTCGACCGAACCGTCTACTAAATAAAAAACAATCTATTTTCGTCCGTAAAACATGTTATTTTTGTTCAAAAGTTTCTTATAATATCTCGCATTAATACTACGATTCGGATCATGCATCTCGTTAGAATAGATTATAAAATAATTCAATTTTTAAATTAATGAAGGGATGAACCTCAGCAACTTCGTAGTTAAAATGATTGAAAATAACTTGAATATTTTTTTATACTGTTATACTCAATGAAAATTATTGTGTTGAAAATTACTTTATGTATCTTCATCCAAAATGACAATTATAATGAAAACCGTTTCTTACGCAAAAGTAATTTTAGTATTTCATTTATAATCGAACTTGTAAAAGAAATAACTGACATACGAAACTAGCTAGTTTGTTACTATTTTGACAAAACGTAAGTCTTCAGACAAACAGAGAATCCAATTTTTAACAAATAACCATCACCTCTCCAAGCGCTATGAGAAGAGAACATATGTAAAAGACAGAATTTTGTTTGCAATATAAGATTGCAATTGGTAAGCTTTAAAATACTGCAGTATAACTTGTAATAAAATTTTAATTAATTGGTCAAAAAAATTTAACTATGCATTTTTCCTATATCCAATTAGACTCTTATCACTCCAAGTAACATCATCAAACACTGTGTGAGACCTTCATTTCAATCCCAAGACTTTTCTGGGCTAAATTTGGTAAACAAAATGTATCCAGCAGCACCCTTCACCAAACAAAATGTACCCAGCACCATACTGAAACTATTTAGTACATTAGAACATCAACAGTTTGCCAGTTTTCGCTCATCGAATAATGTAAACAGTCAAATAACATGTTTTTAATTAGATAAACATATTCTTAAGTTACTAATTACATAGTTAGTATTACTTTATGCGAAAATCTAGTACCTCAATAAATTCCTACTACTTCTCGCCGATTATCAGCCCCATACTATATACTATCATCAAACCAATGTTCCTACATGCATAAATACATGTAAATCTTTCACACAAGGCAGCAACAAAAGTTCAAATATTAACAGGCGTAGGTTCTATAAGAACTGAAATATAAAAAGTTCACACGTTCACTCTAATCGTCCTCGCTACGATCTTCGTTAATCTCGTGGAGAATGACAATCAAAGCCACAATGAAAGCATAATCAACATTAGGATACACAGTCACTCCAAATGTGTCCTTATCAAATAAAATGCTAGCGACGGTGTGCTTCTTGTGCATCTGCATAAAATTTCTTCATACCATCACACACTTTGAACTTAAAATTGCTTATCACCCCATGAACACAGAACATACAACCCGAAGATTCGAAGACCAGTATCAATACTCAGCCATAAAGTACAATCACACTATCTATATTTTCAATTTCTCAGAAAGAAAATACTTTCTGGGTTGCTCTCAATATATCTCTAAAGTATATATAAAACTTCGTTTTCCAAATTTAACTTACATCTTTACGGTCGTACAAAGTCTTAGCCCCGTGAAAGTCTTAACTCCTCTATTCGCACCAACCCCCTAACTGTTAGTTTTCACAGTGGATATGTGCCCCTCCACAATAAGCTAGGTAAGGCAATATACAGACAGATTACTAATTCATTAGCATCATTGACACACACTATCTAAGTTTTCGATTTTTCAGAAAGGAAATACTTTTTGGGTCGCTCGCCAATATATCTCTAAAGTAAAAACATCAATCTTATATATAAACTTCCTTTTCCAAATTAAACTTATCTTCTTTACACTTGTACAACGTTGTAGCCCCACGAAAGTCTAACCCCGCTATTCGCGCCAACCCCATAACTCTTAGTTTATAGGGGACATGTGCCCCTCCACAATAAGCCTAGGCAAGGCAATATATACAGTTGACTAATTGATAAGCATCATTGACACAACACTATCTAGATTTTCAATTTTTTAGAAAGATATACTTTCTGGGTTGCTCCCCAATATATCTCTAAAAGTAAAAACATCAATCTTATATATAAACTTCTTTTTCCAAATTAAACTTATATACTTTACACTTGCACAAAGTCCTTGACCCCTGAAAGTCTTAGCCAGGCTATTCGCGCCAACCCAATACGGCCATAACTCTTAGTTTTCATAGGGGACGTGCCCCTCAACAATAAATATATACAGATTACTAATTCATTAGCATCATTAACACAACACTATCTAGATTTGCATCATTGACACAGACGATTGGATTTCAAGAGTGGATTAGAGTTTTCTTACTTGAGCAATGACGGCATTCGAGCTAGAGAGAGTTATAGTGCATGATCTCTCTAAGAAACTACCTCTGACTTTGAAATCGCAGACTGATTCTTGAGTATTAGAGGCCATGAACACATCTAATTCAGTTCTCAACAATTGAAGCATCGATGATTTCTTAGCACTGAATAGTAAATCTTTCGAGTCATTGCTGTCTCCTCTATAAACTCTCCATCTCCTATGAGCTGTCACCATCTGTAAACTTACATCTAAATCATTCAACATTTTCAAAAGCCCTAATTTACAAACCATATTCTTAGTTCTGATCCACAATATGAATGTATTGTTTTCTGAATACGCTCAACGTTAAACAAAATTATTGATATACAAACAAAACAAATTATTAATTTCTGTCATTAATTAAGTCCAGATTTGAAAGAAATTAAGAAACAAAACAGCGTAAACCTTTTGTTGGAGAGAAACGAGGGGGTTGCCGTAGACGTCAAGCAAGACGCGGCGGTCACGGAGGCTGAGGAACTTATTCTTGATGGAGAAAAGGGTGGTGCCGTTAACGTCTTTAACGGTGAAGTTGCCTTCACCGACTGACAATAGCTTCTTCGAGACTAGTAGCTCCACTGGATACGGTGATAAAAACTGAGATCCTATCACGATCACCTGTCCCGGTGGCATTCCGCTCCATTCGGCCGCCATATGATAATTTAAGATTGAGATATTGATTTTTGATTTGGTTGGAGTTCTGGGATCGGGGCATACGTTTTCTAAGCAGAACCAGAATAGGTGTTTTTTCGGTGTATCATCTCATGTCGACGCGTGGTGGATTGTATGATCACGAAGCTTGTATATATATATAAATTAATATACTATATGACAGTGACAGTTAAAATTGATATCGGGGCATGTTTTCATTGTATTCAAATTTATTTTATCAATAAAAAAAATCTTTTATAGACAAAACTGACTATATTCATAAATTTCAAGAATCGAAACACAAAAACTCAAAAAAAAAAAAAGTTAAATTTTTTAATAAAATAAGAATTAGAAATATAAATGATAAAAAAAAAACTCACACAAGAAATTATCACTCAAACCATTAAAAATATGTATTAATCTTGTGTGATATCATACATTCATTAAACATCAAAAACCAATTTCAAAAAATCATCTAATAAATTTGCATAAATGTATATATTATTCTAATTTAGGCCTTTAGAATCAAATGATTTTTGTAAACCATCTCTTCAAAATCCAAACAAGCATATAACAGTTCCAATCATACATTTATAGAATGAAACATACTCATCAACAGTTTTCAACAATACTAAAACGTTTTCAGAATGCAACATACTCATAATGAAACATATTCAGAAAACCGAAAACTAAACATTTATTCAACAATGCTCAAACATTTACATAAAACATATCAATAAACGTCATACTCATTCAACATAAAGTTATTTCAATCGAAAACATTGTTAATCATACTAAAAGTCTTCCTCAATTTTATTTCCAACAAACATTCCAAATATTTCAACAAATTTATTTTAACCAACCTTTATTAAAGAGTATAAACAAGAAGAAGACAAGTCTACATTAAGACAAGATTTTTATTTGATTCACAATTGTCAAAAAATAACCTATAGAGCCTTTTGTACGCCACATATAAACAAATATATTAAACACTAAAATTAACAAATCTTGAAATAAAAACAGAACATGTAGATACATTTACACATTTCATAAAAAATAGAAGATATCTGAATTTACACATTTCAAATGAGTGAACAAATTTAATCAGAATTTACACATTAAAATAAAATGTTAGTGATTCAATATAGTAAAACATAAGAAAAAGAAGCTTACGTTGTCTATGGGTAATTTTTGTTTGTCAATGATAAAGAGAAATATAGAGAGAGGTTGAGAGAGGGACGACTTCAACGATAAATAGAGAGGTAGAAAGAGCAACAAATTTGAAAAGAGGTAGATATAGTGATTTGAACACAACTTTCATGATAATGAGACGTTGTAAGACATTATAGGTGACATGAACGACGAATTTCAAAGAGATAGAGAGAATTATTAGGGTTATAAGTAGTATGTGGGTTTGTGAGTGTTTCTTGAGTGATAAAGGTAAATATATAGCTAGAATGGTAGGTTGTAGAAAATTGGTGAAATTAAGGTTATAGATATTAAATGAGAGTGTTTGGATAGGTGAAAATAGGTAGAGATATATTAAATAAGAAGTAAATGACATAAGGGGAAATAATGGTATATATAATAATAGTATATTACTCCCTCCGTCCCTTATTACATGTCGTTTTAGGAAAAAATATTTGTCCCAAATTAGTTGTCGTTTCCAAGTTTCGAGGTAGCATTAATGGTTGTTTACCATTTATATCCCTTCTCATATTAATTATTTACTCTAGTCTTGTTCACTGTACATATTAATTGAGAAGATTATTTATGGCAACTAGACTTACTTTTTACAATTTCAAAGCTAATAATGACATTTCTTAATTAATGTGCCTCAACCTGGAACGTCATCTATAAAGGGACAGAGGGAGAGTATTTTTCTTGATTTGGAGTAAATAACACAATAGCGTTTTCTTTCAGACCATGGGGAAATAACATCAACTTCAAATTACCCATAGACTCCATAAAATGGATTTTTTTTAACAAGATTTGAAAAAATAAATTCTCGTGAACAACCTCCAAGATCAACAAAATGGTGATTTTTACCAGATTTGAAGAAAAATAATAAGACGCTCAAATAACTTATAAACTAAACAAAAATGGAATACTTATGACTAAATTTGAATAAGTATAATTACGGGTTTGAAATCCATTTTTGTTTAAGAAAAAGAAGCACCTTGAAATTTTTCCAAGGGAAAGTGTTTCTCTTTTTACTTATCTCTCTTAAGTCCAACTTCCTTAACTCTTTCTTTAGTTCTTACAAAGTACACTAGTAGCTTCACTTGATTTGTTGAGTAGAAAATTCGAGACTTCATGTTTTCACAGAGCCGATAATTTATTTATCTATAAATATTTTTAATATGATTTATTTTGAAGTTTCCCCTTGGTTGAAACTTTGTACTTAGTGGAGCTATAAGATAGTGAGTGTTTGAAGGCTGAAGAGAGTTGGTTGTATACTTTATTTTAAGAAGGAAAAGTATCTTTAGTGTCGCAAATGTGTAACAATATTGTTTGTTCCCACATTGTTTATTCCTACTGACGTTCCTGGTCCATAAGTCTCAATTATTTCCAAAACTAGTGGAGCAAAATTCATTATTATTGGTGAATAACTATCTTAAGGGGACCTTGATTTTGTTATGAATCATCCTCCTTCCACTACCAAGTGTGTTGTGATAAGTGAAGGTGGTTGTTATGGTGTGAAAGAGGTTTCTTTTTTATGTTGGTAAATAGAAACGTAAAATAGATAATGTTTCCTCTAAGTTGATCATTGGTTATTTAAGGGAAAATGCAGCTTCGAAAGCCATTGTTATCTCGGCCTAGGCCCAAAGATGAATCATTGTTTGATGTTTGACAAGATGGTGTCGTTTGCGAGGAAGGTGATGGAGATTACCGGTCCGTGGCTTTTGATTATCATGGTTGGCTTTTTTATTTGTATGTTATTATAGTTGTTGACATTTGGGCCGTTTATAATTGTTGACATTTGGGCTGTTTTGTTATTATAAACCTTAAGTTTGTTGATGTATTTCAGTTTTAATATGCATTTGTTGTTCGTTTAATTTAAGTTTGTTGTTGAGGTTTGCGTTTTCGTATTCGATATTTCACTCACACTCTAGTTTTAAAAACGTAAAACCTGAGATAGTTCCCCCAAAAGTAAGTTCCAAATTAAGTTCCCAGAAACACGTTATTCCTCATGTTGTTGTTTTTTCAACATTACCAGTTCCCCGCCGGGGTACTAATTTTCAACCGCCGGTTGACAACTTCCCCGGCGGTTGAAAATACCTCCCCCGCCGGGGTCATTAAACTACCGACAGTCGGGGGTGGTTCCTTATACCGCCGGTTGATATCGAGTGAAAAATTAAATTTTTCCACTCGAGAGCCCCGCCGGTTGGAAAATACTCAACCACCGGTGACATTGTTACCCGACGTTTGAAAATTGTTTGGCCGGCGGGGCACACTTCGACAATCCATCCATCCTCACAATTTCTATAGGAGGATGGGTCTACCACCGGAGACATTGTTACCCGAATCTATCTTTATTTTCCACATGTGTTAAAATGTGGGCTTTTTCCCCGGCTGGTTGAAAATTGTGACCCGCCGGGGGAGTTGTCAACTGGCGGGTGACTATTATTGAACCGGCGGGGACCTAGACAAAATTATTACCCCGCCAAAAAACAATTCCTGCCATATGATTGTCCCGCGCAATTAAACTCCCGCCAACAAAAGCATACCATTATAAATATACAAGTGTTAACGAGCAACATGACATCCATCAAACTCTCAGAAACAAATGGAGTTTACCGCTAATGAAGAGTACTATATGCTTGTAGCAGTGAAGGATTCCCTGGCCGAGTTGGGTGAAGATAGGAGTGATGCATTTTTTGAAAGGGTTTTATGCCATATGTATTGCAACTACGGTTGTTTAGAAACTGGAAGTGTCGTTGTGCGCAGCTGTGACGAAATCAAGAGATGATACCTTTTTGTCCAGCCCGTCACGAAGTTGTTGTTCATGCCGCGAAGAATAAAAGAGGAGGCGGTAAAGGTCTGGGACATGACCGTCTGCGACTATATCACTAGGGATATGTTAGCATATGTGGAGGATATGGTTATGGCAAGGGAGGATGGCGACGATGTTTTACACAACTTGCGTTACGGCTACTAATAGTGCAATCTGTCGTATTCGAACGTGTTTTTATTATTTATGTTGCGTAATTTTGTTATAAGTTGTTATGTTTTTATTATTTATGTTGCGTATTGTCCTCGTTTCTTATGTAATGCTAAGTTGTTATGTTTGGGTTTCTAGTTGTTGTTCAATATTAATGTATTTATGTTTCGTATTGTCCGCATTTTAGATATTGATCTTCTATATGAGTGTTACCAAGTTCGATTGATGCTTTAATTGATATTGATCTTCTAACTCGTTCTAGAGACACATTATTTTAGGGTTATTCTTGTTGTTTACCCTTCAATGTGTGGGCATAACATTTATTTTATAGACATTAAACTCCCGCCAAATACTTTTCCACATAAACTCCCACCAAAATAAGTCCCTCCAAATTCAAATTCACGCCAAATTCGACGTCCTGCCAAATTCGAACTCCAACCAAATGAGACTCCCGCCAATAAACAAATAATAAGCGGGGAAAATAACACCCTTTCCCGCTCATTTTTTTTCCTGATTGAACCACATACATGTACTCTATAAATACTGTAATCCGACTATGAAACTAAACACTTAAGTTATAACAATGGGTGATTCTGGCTGGAATGTGCACGAAGATGCAAGCCTCCTAAGCGCATTTGACTTCGTCAGAGGTACGATGCAAGAGGAGATTCCTGATTTCGTCGAGGCGGTTCTGTGCAGAATGTTCTTCAACCACGGCATGGAGGCATCGTGTCCAGGATGTTTAATGCCCCGACCACGTGCACGCGAAGAAGTCACCGATAGGTTAGCTTATCTTAAAAAAATGACTATACATATCGAGTCACTTCCTTGGGAAGTCCGAAAGGTGTTCGACATGGGATTGCAGAGTACAATTACGCAGGAGATGGTGTCACATGCGATACAGCGAATGGAGCAAGAAATAGCCGACGCAATAGCCAGCGCCGTTGAAACGTACTCAACTCCCGAAGGAAGTAGTGATGAAGACGAATATTCAATCGAGAAAAGGTTTGAGTATGGAATGAACTATCCGACTCCGTAAAACTAAATGTGCAATGCTAACTCAGGGTTAGCTTATCTATCATTTGATTTATGTTACGTGCTTATGTATTTCTAATTATGCAATGCTTTTGATTAAAGTGTAATGTTTTAATGCAATCGGCATATTAAGAAGCTTAAGTGTTATTGTTTTTAACATAAAACCATCCAAACATAAAAACCATAAAAACAATCCAAGGTTTACATTCATTACAATCGTCTAGTCATCAAGAAAAATCGGATAAATTGGTTACTTCGTGGTAATTATTTTTAAGCTCTTCGTATTTCTTGCAACGAGATGCAATCGGAAATGCCCAACCTTCTGCTTCTGGTGAATGCAACTTTAAGCAACAAGGATGTATCCTAGCGCATGGGGACTCCGCCTTAATCCCAAGCTACAAAACGAAAACACGATAAAATAAATTTCTTGATATTAAAATTACCATTAACATACCCCTTGTATGAATACTTACGTTCACGAAATGGTTGGAGTTGACCCAACCCAATCCGATTTCCAACCGGTTTGGCATCTGAGGAGGTGCACCTCTTAGCAGAAGAAAAGTGAAGCCGACATCCATATTTCGGTATAGCCCAACAAAATGGAGTACGCAGTTAAACGCAGATGCAATTGCCACTCCCATCTCAGGCATGGACATCCAATGGTCCTTAGTTCCCACGTCACTAGAACATTTCACACGCTCCGCAACATCAATCAAATCCTCCATGCTAGTAAATATCTTAACGTAGACGGATGCGTAATCTATCAGCTCATTGTAAAGGGCATCCCTTATCAACCTCCACCCATATTGTTGCCCGTTCAAGGCGTACGCTATCGAGCGGTACCCGCAATGGCCATCGGATTTAACATCGCTAATGGACTCTACGAAAGGCCTAAAATAGATGAGGAATTGGTTCATGTATCCTTTGGGGTCTACAAAACTTGCCTTCACCGGCATCGTAGAGCTTGACCTACAACCCACCGTTCCACTACTAAGCATTGTCCCACTTGCTTGCATTGGAATATCGCTACCTCTCGTACGAGCGGGGGCGCTTTCTGAACCACGTTTAGGCCCCTTCTTTTTTTCCCTTTACTTGATGTTGCGGTTGGAAGTTTGAAGTATCCAAGTAAGGATGGCGTACTAGCATTTTCTGATTCAAGCACATACTCGTGCCCAGCAAAACTATCCATAAAAGATAACAATTTATTTCTCGAAGTGGAATCCTCTAACTAATATATTCAAGAAAGGGGGAAATGATCCTTGGGATACCTCATGCTGAATCTGTGAAATCAATGCACATCCGTCATTTACCATTCTTCTTTTTAACAAGCACCGAATTTGCAGTCCAAAGTGGATACTGGAATTCTCGAATGGCCCCCACCTTAGACAATATATCTAATTTTTAAACTATGGTTTCAGATTTTTCTTTAGAAAAAGTCCTCATTCTTTGGACTACTGGACCTGCATTGGATCGTACAAACAGTTTATGGAAAATAATATTTGCTGGTACATCAGTTACATCTTTATTGCACCATGTAAACAAATGTAAATATTTAGATAAGAAAGATAACAAATTTTCCTTTAATTTTTTATGATAATTTGGCTCCAATTCTGATGATAATTTGGCTCGAAATCTAACATTATTCACATCAACTAAGTTGTGCACTTTAACCTATTATCTCAGGATAATAACCATATGAGTCTCTCTTTGATCATCTATTTTACCCGCATCCGAAGATGAGTATAGTAATTTATATTATTATTATTTAGTTATTACAGTTTCCAGATATTTTGGAGCAAACGCGATGACATAACATGCCCTTGTCACTTTTTGGCTGCTTCGAACCACCCCTACTTGACCTCCAACCACATATATCAAACACTGGTGAACTGTTAATGCAACCGCATACATCCTTAACAACCAATATCTACCAAAAGTCGCATTGTAGGGGGTCAGAAAATCCACGGCCACAAAAGAAACTGTCACTATTTTCTTATATGTTATTTTCCTAATAAGGCTTCTCATTCAAATTCTCCAATGACATCAACAGAGTTGCCCACAAATCCCCTTATAGTTATTTCGATCCGATATGACTGATGGATTCTTAATTTTTTTATAACTAGATAGAAACAAGATATTAGTCGAGCTACTTGTGCGATCCAAATTTTTTGGACATTTGTGCCCTCAATAAATGCTCATATCACCACTGCATCTTCATGTGTGCCTGCGGTGTTTCTCAAGTAATCGTCATCAAATACTATGAAAGGAGCAGGGTTTTGGTAGAGGTATGTAGATATTTTCCCTTCCAACTGTGAGGTCAAACTAGCTACATGCCTCTTCCTGGAGCAATTCGAAGGTGTTGTCACTATAACTCCCCCAGAAATAGTCAACAATTCGAAGAAATGACACAGTTTGGAAACCTTCCCAGTATTTTTTGTCACTGCGATGATTCGACTCTGATCTGGATCAAGATCCAGGTACTCTGAATCCATATCGAATTGTTTAATAATTACCATCGTAATTTATTTTTTTGGAAACTTTCGTATTTTTCCTTTGGACACTGGGTGATGAAGTTTGATCCCCACTTGTATTGGGTTGTGACTTATTGTTCACTTGCCTATTATCTCCTTGTGACTTAACAAAAGTAGTTAGCTTTTGATTCTCGATCAACGCTCGCATTTCTTTTTTTTTTAAATCAATACAATCCTTAGTGTCACATCCCACCTCATTATAATACCTGCGGAACCGTGTGTTTTGATTTTCTCTCGGAGTTTGGCTAGGTGTTGGCTTTGGAATTCCACAACGTTATTGGCTCTATCATAGATGATAACCATATTTTTAATTAGTTCTGCGTAATAATCAGGTTGGACCTATTTATTCCCTCTTGGCTTGGACTGTTGACCCTTATTAGACTGGCTCTGTATCGGCCGATGAGAACCTTGGCTTGAGTTTTGGATCATTGTTAACTGTGTCTTACGACTGGTTGCTAGCTCATGGGACAGAGGCTGTAGAGTTAGGCCTGTACTAATGAGGTAGCCTCAATATCTTGGTTACCTCCATATTGATCAACTTTCCGACATGGTTCAACAATCAACCCAAATCATTGCTTTCTTTTGAGTCATTGAACCAACCAACTCACCAGCTAATAATCCTTTGGATTTTGGTTCCTTTGATTTCCCTTCCTATCACGACATCATTTTGTTGTGGTCCATCAACATCACTCAAGTCATCAACGTCAAACATTATTACGTTAATCCAATACAACCTTCAATGATTAATCTTCATGATGTTTATGCCACTCCCCTTGGATATTTTCCAATTTTCTTCTCCAAAACATCTCTCAATTCACATGTAAGAATTTCGACAGAACATATGAAAAATCTTTGATTCAGTTTCCAAAACAACAATAAACCACAAGTTTTTCTTTCACACAATCTATTTGACTTATGCCTCAGATTTAGTTTTAACTAAGAGCTCAACTTTCAATCGTTCCTCGAATTTACCTTTAGCTTGTAAGCTAACTTTCAAATATATATTGATGAGTCCGGATAGCTTAACCACTGTCTATTGAGATTTCCGGACAAGGGTAATTCAGACATAAACTTACCACTGAACTATCCGCACATGACAATAGTAAAGAATGACTAAACACCTATTTGACTAAGCTATATGATAATCCGCTTAATAAGTAAGTGGGTCCTTAAACTTAACCCATTCCCATAATTTGACCTGAAATCCCATGGGTCCATAATTAAGGGTATAAATACCCCAAACACTTTCATTAATGAGAGTAATGAACATTTAATACAACCAGGCATCTCAAATCTATCACTACTTCACACTAAAACATTTAATACCCTCTAAACTTTCCAAAACACTTGACAAAATTACCCTAAGCTCAAAATAAACCTCACCACATTGGCGACCACAGTGGGAGGAGAAAGTGCCTGAATCTAGCATTCAAAACCAGTAAAAAGATCTGTTTTGATGGATCTGGGCGAACAAGCAATTCCACCACCTTTGGTGGAGGTGGTTGGGGAACATAATGAATACACCACCGGAGATCGAGATAAGTTAATAGCTGAAATAAAAGCGTTGAGGGCCATTAAAAAGGTAGAGATGGGTTTAAAGAAAAAGCCAAAGGAGTCAGCCATTCACCATACTGAAAACCCAAAGGAGAATGACCCATCAGCAAAGACTCATTTAAGCACAAAAAAGACCCATGTCAGTTCCAAGAAGTCTCATCGGTCCAAGCCGGTGGAAAGCTCAGGGAAAGTCGTAATACTTGTTTTTTCTAGTATCATCATGATAATGGCCACAACACTGAAGATTGCATCACTTTGAAACAAGAGGTACAGAATCTCATCGAAATAGGCAAGTTGGGTTCCTGCGTCAAAAGAAGAAGTGGGAACAGGCTTGATAATGCTCCTCGAACATGCCCTACGAACAATGCAGGAACATCAGCTCCGGAGGGGGCAATGATGATCCATGAAAAATTTGATGTGGACTTAGAGTACTTGGAACCTAAACCAACTCGTAATAAGGTGGGGGTCATAAGAGAACAAGTCAAAACGGTGTCCGGACTCATTGGTTTCTTTGAGTCATTTACTATTTTTGGAGGGGACACCGTGACATCACCCACTCCTTTATCAAGAAAAAGGCACGTTCATAATCTAGCTATTCGGTTGAGAGGGGGAATGTCTTCATACTAGTCCTAAATTCCTTTTCAGTTTATAATCTTTGATGAGGATGATCTAAGGGACATTTCTGGGCCTCATGAGGATGTTGTGGTGATGGGAGCATCTATAGGGGGTAACGACATCAGCTGAATTTTGATTGACACTGGCAGCTCAGCCAACATTCTCTTTTTAAGTTCTTACAAGCAGATGAAAAATCCGGCAGTAATTTAACATTCGAACAGATCCATTATGGGCTTCACAGGGAACTCTACGGATGTAATCGGAGAATTTGAAGAGGAGGTATTGTTGGGCAAACGCCATTTCAAGAAGATGGCCAAGGTGCTATTCGTTGTGGTAGACTACCCCACATGCTATAATGCAATCTTTGGGAGGTCCTGACTCACTAGGATGCATGATGTGGCCTCAATGGTCCATTAATGTTTGAAGTATGCGGTTCAAGGACAAGTGGAAGTTGTCATGAGTAGCCAAAAGATAGCAAGACAATGTTATGCAACTGCACTTGCTCCTAAAACTTTGGGGGCAGTCCGGGCTAATAAAGATTAGCAGTTATTGGGGCCTTCTGGGGGTGAGGGTGAAATTGATGACCCCAGAAAGACCCCTGGTGTTTTAATACCGATTGAAGAAGTTAAAACCCATTCTCTGACTGAAGGAATGAGTGTTACAGTTGGTTCCAATATTGCACCAGAGTTGAAGATAAAGTTGTTATCCTTTTTGGTAAGTCACCAACATGTTTTTGCTTTGTGTAATACTGATGTGACCGGAGTGCCTGCAAGTGTTATATCACACAAGCTGTCCATTCAAAGAGATGTTGCACTTGTTGAGCAAAAAAGGTGAGATTTTTCTAAAGAAAAAGCTGATGTAATAGTCCAAGAAGTCGACCGACTTACCAAGATGGGGCACATAAAGGAGTCTCAGTATCCTTTATGAACTGCCAACCCAGTGTTAGTTAAGAAAAAGAATGGGAAATAGCGTATGTGTATCGATTTTACTGACCTCAACAGAGCTTGCCTAATAGAACTCTATCCAGTCCCCCTGATAGATCAATTGCTGGACTTCACATCTAGAAACAAGCTATTGTCGTTCATGGATGCCTTCTTTGGGTATAACCAAATACAGGTGGATCCGAAGGACCAAGATCACACTACCTTTGTTACAGATATAGGTCTCCATTGTTATAAGGTAATGCCTTTTGGGTTGAAAAATGTTGGGGCTACTCATGAGAGGTTGGTGAACAAAGCACTTGTTGATCAGATTGGAAGAAATATAGTAGTATATATCAATAGCATGATGGTTAAAAGCTTAGAAGAAGAGTTGCACCTAACTGATCTTCAAGAAACTTTTTCCAACTTGACAAATGTTAATTTAAAGTTGAATCCAGAAAAATGTGTGTTTGGTGTGCAGTCACGAAAGTTTTTGAGTTATGTAATAAGTGAAAACTAGACACAGCCTGATCCAGACCAGCTCGATGCTCTGTTAAAAATAGATCCTCCTCGAAATATTAAAGAAGTACAAAGGTTGAGAAGAAGATTGGCTGCTTTAAATTGTTTTATTTCAAGGTCTTTGGACAAATGTGCCCCATTCTTTCAGACCTTGAAAGGTTCTAAAGACTTCAACTAGTCTCCACAGTGCAGTCAGATTTTTGATGAAATAAAAAAGCACTTGTCTTCTCCCAAAACCATTTTTAAGCCCGTTGAAGGAGAAACACTTTATGTATACGTGGTTGTGTCAGAATCTGCTATAAGTGCAGTGTTGGTAAGAGAGGTGGACAATTATCCTTGTCTGGTGTACTACATCAGTAAAAGTCTAATATATGCTGAAAAAAGGTACCTAAAGCTTGAAAAGCTGGCACTAGCCTTAGTGATTGCTGCCAGAAAAATGAGGCCGTATTTTTAGTCTCATTCCATCATCGTCCGAACATCTTTTCCCTTGAAGAATGTTCTTTAAAAAGCGGACATATCAAGCAGGATGACCAAATGGTCAGTGGAGTTGGGTGATTATGACATTGATTTTGCCCCACGAATTGCAATCAAAGCTTAATCTGTTGCTGATTTCTTGGTAGAGTTTCATTCGAACAAAAGTTCTAAACAAGCTTCAGAAGAGAAAACTAAAAAAGAGTGGGTTGTCCTGACAGATGGTGGATCAAACACAATGGTTTCTGAGGCTGGTATTTGTTTAACTTCTCCATATGGTGATAAATTATACTAGGCTATATGCTTTGCTTTCAGGGCCTCTAACCATGGGTCTAAATATGAAGCAACTATAGCTGGTCTTGATGAGTGATTCTCAGCTTCTTATCCACCATGCTCAAGTTCAGTCTGAAGCCAAGGAGCAGTTGATCAAATACTTATTTGTTCTTAAAGAAGTAGCAGCCAACTTAAAAAATGTTTACTATGAGCATATTCCTAGATCGAAAACACGCTGGCCGACTCCTTAGCAACCATAGCATACTCTGAGTCCTACCTATGGATTCATGTGCAAGAATGCACATCCATACAATCAAATCAGAACAAGCGACTTCTTTTAGCACCACAAATATGAGTTAGCCTTAAACCTGATATAGTTGTTTCGTATTCTGCTTCACTGTCTGATGCTCTAAAACCAAAACGTATAGCTTGGTACATTGAATCCTTAAAGAGCGAAAATAAGAAAATTCTAGCCTTACATCACATCTTATTGGATCCACCACCTGTTTGAATTACCAATTCATTTTTAGGCATATAAATTGAAGATTCCTCATAGGACCTCAGCGAATGGAACTCAACCAAGAAATCAGCTACAACTTGAGTTTGATTGTTGCTCGAGGAGCAAAGTCAATATCAAAATCCCTTAGCTTCATACACCACTTAGTCATTCGAGTTGATATATCCGATTTTTGTAGTACATTTTATGTAGAAAAGAAGTTCGAACTGTGATGAAATGTGCTTGAAAATAAAGCCTCATTTTTCTGGCTGTTATTACCAAGGCTAGAGCTAGCTTTTCCAACTTGAGTTATCTTTTCTCACCATCTAATAAACTCTTACTAATTTAGTAAACAGGGAAAGGATAGTTGTCAACTTCCCAAACTAACAATGTGCTTAAAACATAATCTTATACTCCTAATTACATCTACAGTCTCTCTCCAAAGAATAATTTCAATAGAGTTTTAGGCGAAGATAAATATCACATGATTTTAAGGAATTCCTTATCACAATTTGGAGTCTAATTTGAATAGATTTTTGTGCATATTTATTCGATGATCTTGAAAAAAAACCTATTCAAGATTGCCAACCTCCTAGTCAATACTTAAACTTATTTGGTGGCCGGAGGATGGTTCATAGTTAACCATGCATTTAATTGATCTGGGTTAGCATGGATCCCTTTCTCATTGATGATGTAGCCTAAACATTTTCCCGGTCGTACACCAAATGTACACTTTTCAGGATTCAATTTCAAATTAATGGCCTCCAAGTTATAGAAAGTTTATTGGAGGTCAAGTAAATAATCCTCCTCTCTTAGTACTTTTACCATCATGTCATCAATACAAACTCCCACATTTGTTCTGATTTGACTGGCAAATGCTTTATTGACCAACCAATGGTAATTGGCCTTAACATTCTTTAATATGGTAAAGTATTACCTTGTAACAGTGCGGCCCTGTATCAATGATGAAACTGGTGTAGTCTCGATCCTTCAGATCCATTTGTATCTGATTGTACCCAACAAAACTATCCATAAAAGATAACAATTTATTTCTCGAAGTGGAATCCTCTAACTAATATATTCAAGAAATGGGGAAATGATCCTTGGGATACCTCATGCTGAATCTGTGAAATCAATGCACATCCGTCATTTACCATTCTTCTTTTTAACACGCACCGGATTTGCAGTCCGAAGTGGATACTGGAATTCTCGAATGGCCCCCACCTTAGTCAATATATCTAATTTTTAAACTATGGTTTTTTATTTTTCTTTAGAAAAAGTCCTCATTCTTTGGACTACTGGACCTGCAATGGATCGTACAAACAGTTTATGGAAAATAATATTTGCTGGTACATCAGTTACATCTTTATTGCACCATGTAAACAAATGTAAATATTTAGATAAGAAAGATAACAAATTTTCCTTTAATGTTTTATGATAATTTGGCTCCAATTCTGATGATAATTTGGCTCGGAATCTAACATTATTCACATCTACTAAGTTGTGCACTTTAACCTATTATCTCGGGATAATAACCATATGAGTCTCTCTTTGATCATCTATTTTACACGCATCCGAAGATGACTATAGTAATTTATATTATTATTTAGTTATTACAGTTTCCAGAGATTTTGGAGCAAACGCGATGACATAACAGGCCCTTGTCACTTTTTGCCTGCTTCGAACCACCCCTACTTGACGTCCAACCGCATATATCAAACACTGGTGAACTGTTAATGCAACCGCATACATCCTTAACAACCAATATCTACCAAAAGTCGTATTGTAGGGGGTCAGACAATCCATGACCACAAAAGAAACTGTCACTATTTTCTTATATGTTATTTTCCTAATGAGGCTTCTCATTCGAATTCTCCAATGACATCAGCAGAGTTGCCCACAAATCCCATTATAGTTCTGTTTGATCAGATATGACTGGTGGATTCTTAATTTTTTTATAACTAGATAGAAACAAGATATTAGTCGAGCTACTTGTTTCGATCAAAAAAATTTGGACATTTGTGCCCTCAATAAATGCTCATATCACCACTGCATCTTCATGTGTTCCTGCGGTGTTTCTCAAGTAATCGTCATCAAATACTATGAAAGGAGCAGGGTTTTGGTAGAGGTGTGTAGATATTTTCCCTTCCATCTGTGAGGTCAAACTAGCTACATGCCTCTTCCTGGAGAAATTCGAAGGTGTTGTCACTATAACTCCCCCAGAAATAGTCAACAATTCGAAGAAATGACACAGTTTGGAAACCTTCCCAGTATTTTTTGTCACTGCGATGATTCGACTCTGATGTGGATCAAGATCCAGGTACTCTGAATCCATATCGAATTGTTTAATAATTACCATCGTAATTTATTTTTTTGGAAACTTTCGTATTTTTCCTTTGGACACTGGGTGATGAAGTTTGATCCCCACTTGTATTGGGTTGTGACTTATTGTTCACTTGCCTATTATCTCCTTGTGACTTAACAAAAGTAGTTAGCTTTTGATTCTCGATCAGCGCTTAAATCAATACAATCCTTAGTGTCACATCCCACCTCATTATAATACCTGCGGAACCGTGTGTTTTGATTTTCTCTCGGAGTTTGGCTAGGTGTTGGCTTTGGAATTGCACAACGTTATTGGCTCTATCATAGATGATAACCATGTTTTTAATTAGTTCTGCGTAATAATCAGGTTGGACCTATTTATTCCCTCTTGGCTTGGACTGTTGACCCTTATTAGACTGGCTCTGTATCGGCCGATGAGAACCTTGGCTTGAGTTTTGGATCATTGTTAACTGTGTCTTACGACTGGTTGCTAGCTCGTGGGACAGAGGCTGTAGAGTAAGGCCTATACTAATGAGGTAGCCTCAATATCTTGGTTACCTCCATATTGATCAACTTTCCGACATGGTTCAACAATCAACCCAAATCATTCCTTTCTTTTGAGTCATTGAACCAACCAACTCACCACTAATAATCCTGTGGATTTTGGTTCCTTTGATTTCCCTTCCTATCACGACATCATTTTGTTGTGGTCCATCAACATCACTCAAGTCATCACCGTCAAACATTATTACGTTAATCCAATACAACCTTCAATGATTAATCTTCATGATGTTTATGCCACTCCCCTTGGATATTTTCCAATTTTCTTCTCCAAAACATCTCTCAATTCACATGTAAGAATTTCGACAGAACATATGAAAAATCTTTGATTCAGTTTCCAAAACAACAATAAACCACAAGTTTTTCTTTCACACAATCTATTTGACTTATGCCTCAGATTGAGTTTTAACTAAGAGCTCAACTTTCAATCGTTCCTCGACTTTACCTTTAGCTTGTAAGCCAACTTTCAACTATACATTGATGAGTCCAGATAGCTTAACCACTGCCTATTGAGATTTCCGGACAAGGGTAATTCAGACATAAACTTGCCACTGAACTATCGCACATGACAAAAGTAAAGAATGACTAAACACCTATTTGACTAAGCTATATGATAATCCGCTTAATAAGTAAGTGGGTCCTTAAACTTAACCCATTCCCATAATCTGACCTGAAAGCCCATGGGTCCATAATTAAGGGTATAAATACCCCAAACACTTTCATTAATGAGAGTAATGAACATTTAATACAACCAGGCATCTCAAATCTATCACTACTTCACACTAAAACATTTAATACTCTCTAAACTTTCCAAAACACTTGACAAAATTACCCTAAGCTCAAAGTAAACCTCACCACATTGGCGACCACAGTGGGAGGAGAAAGTGCCTGAATCTAGCATTCAAAACCAGTAAAAAGATCTGTTTTGATGGATCTGGGCGAGCAAGCAATTCCACCACCTTTGGTGGAGGTGGTTGGGGAACATAATGAATACACCACCGGAGATCGAGATAAGTTAATAGCTGAAATAGAAGCGTTGAGGGCCATTAAAAAAGTAGAGATGGGTTTAAAGGAAAAGCCAAAGGAGTCAGCCATTCACCATATTGAAAACCCAAGGGAGAATGACACATCAGCAAAGACTCATTTAAGCACAAAAAGACCCATGTCAGTTCCAAGAAGTCTCATCGGTCCAAGCCGGTGGAAAGCTCAGGGAAAGTCATAATACTTGTTTTTTCTAGTATCATCATGATATTGGCCACAACACTGAATATTGCATCGCTTTGAAACAAGAGGTACAGAATCTCATCGAAAGAGGCAAGTTGGGTTCCTGCGTCAAAAGAAGAAGTGGGAACAGGCTTGATAATGCTTCTCGAACATGCCCTACGAACAATGCAGGAACATCAGCTTCGGAGGGGGCAATGATGATCCATGAAAGATTTGATGTGGACTTAGAGTACTTGGAACCTAAACCAACTCGTAATAAGGTGGGGGTCATAAGAGAACAAGTCAAAACGGTGTCCGGACTCATTGGTTTCTTTGAGTCACTTACTATTTTTGGAGGGGACACCGTGACATCACCCACTCCTTCATCAAGAAAAAAGCACGTTCATAATCTAGCTACTCGGTTGAGAGGGGGAATGTCTTCATACTAGTCCTAAATTCCTTTTCAGTTTATAATCTTTGATGAGGATGATCTAAGGGACATTTCTGGGCCTCATGAGGATGTTGTGGTGATGGGAGCACCTATAGGGGGTAACGACATCAGCTGAATTTTGATTAACACTGGCAGCTCAGCCAACATTCTCTTTTTAAGTTCTTACAAGCAGATGAAAAATCCGGCAGTAATTCAACATTCGAACAGATCCATTGTGGGCTTCACAGGGAACTCTACGGATGTAATCGGAGAATTTGAAGAGGAGGTATTGTTGGGCAAAGGCCATTTCAAGAAGATGGCCAAGGTGCTATTCGTTGTGGTAGACTACCCCACATGCTATAATACAATCTTTGGGAGGTCCTGGCTCACTAGGATGCATGATGTGGCCTCAATGGTCCATTAATGTTTGAAGTATGCGGTTCAAGGACAAATGGAAGTTGTCATGAGTAGCCAAAAGATAGCAAGACAATGTTATGCAACTGGACTTGCTCCAAAAACTTTGGGGGCAGTCCGGGCTAATAAAGATTAGCAGTTATTGGGGCCTTCTTGGGGTGAGGGTGAAATTGATGACCCCAGAAAGACCCCTGGTGTTTTAATACCGATTGAAAAAGTTGAAACCCACTCTCTGACTGAAGGAATGAGTGTTACAGTTGGTTTCAATATTGCACCAGAGTTGAAGATAAAGTTGTTATCGTTTTTGGTAAGTCACCAACATGTTTTTGCTTGGTGTAATGCTGATGTGACCGGAGTGCCTGCAAGTGTTATATGACACAAGCTGTCCATTCAGAGAGATGTTGCACTTGTTGAGCAAAAAAAGTGAGCTTTTTCTAAAGAAAAAGCTGATGTAATAGTCCAAGAAGTCGACCGACTTACCAAGATGGGGCACATATAGGAGTCTCGGTATCCTTTATGGACTTCCAACCCAGTGTTAGTTAAGAAAAAGAATGGGAAATGGCGTATGTGTATCGATTTTACTGACCTCAACAGAGCTTGCCTAATAGAACTCTATCCAGTCCCCCTGATAGATCAGTTGCTGGACTTCCCATCTAGAAACAAGCTATTGTCGTTCATGGATGCCTTCTCTGGGTATAACCAGATACAGGTGGATCCGAAGGACCAAGATCACACTACCTTTGTTACAGATATAGGTATCCATTGTTACAAGGTAATGCCTTTTGGGTTGAAAAATGTTGGGGCTACTTATGAGAGGTTGGTGAACAAAGCATTTGTTGATCAGATTGGAAGAAATATAGTAGTATATATCAATGACATGATGGTTAAAAGCTTAGAAGAAGAGTTGCACCTAACTGATCTTCAAGAAACTTTTTCCAACTTGACAAATGTTAATTTAAAGTTGAATCCAGAAAAATGTGTGTTTGGTGTGCAGTCACGAAAGTTTTTGGGTTATCTAATAAGTGAAAACTGGACACAGCCTGATCCAGACCAGCTCGATGCTCTGTTAAAAATAGATCCTCCTCGAAATATTAAAGAAGTACAAAGGTTGACAAGAAGATTGGCTGCTTTAAATTATTTTATTTCAAGGTCTTTGGACAAATGTGCCCCGTTCTTTCAGACCTTGAAAGGTGCTAAAGACTTCAACTAGTCTCCACAGTGCAGCCAAGTTTTTGATGAAATAAAAAACCACTTGTCTTCTCCCAAAACCGTTTTGAAGCCCGTTGAAGGAGAAACACTTTATGTATACTTAGTTGTGTTAGAATCTGCTATAAGTGCAGTGTTGGTAAGAAAGGTGGACAATTATCCTCGTCTGGTGTACTACATCAGTAAAAATCTGATATATGCTGAAAAAGGTACCTAAAGCTTGAAAAGTTGGCACTAGCCTTAGTGATTGCTGCCAGAAAAATGAGGCCGTATTTTCAGTCTCATTCCATCATCGTCCGAACATCTTTTCCCTTGAAGAATATTCTTTAAAAAGCAGACATATCAAGCAGGATGACCAAATGGTCAGTGGAGTTGGGTGATTATGACATTGATTTTGCCCCACGAACTGCAATCAAAGCTCAATCTGTTGCTGATTTCTTGGTAGAGTTTCATTCGAACAAAAGTTCTAAACAAGCTTCAGAAGAGAAAACTAAAAAAGTGTGGGTTGTCCGGACAGATGGTGGATCAAGCACAATGGTTTGTGGGGCTGGTATTATTTTAACTTCTCCATATGGTGATAAATTATACCAGGCTATATGCTTTGCTTTCAGGGCCTCTAACAATGGGTCTAAATATGAAGCATCTATAGCTGGTCTTGATGAGTGATTCTCAGCTTCTTATCCACCATGCTCAAGGTCAGTTTGAAGCCAAGGAGCAGTTGATCAAATACTTATTCGTTCTTAAAGAAGTAGCAGCCAACTTAAAAAATGTTTACTATGAGCATATTCGTAGATCGAAAAACACGCTGGCAGACTCCTTAGCAACCATAGCATACTCTGAGTCCTACCTATGGATTCATGTGCAAGAATGCACATCCATACAATCAAATCAGAACAAGGAAGAGGAGGAGAGCTTAAGTGTATAAGTAGTTCAATCCAAATATTAGAGATTTCCCATTTTTCAGTACATCTTTGATGGAATTTTTCCTCCGGAGAAAGATATGGCAAGGAAAATAAAACACAAGGCTCATGGTTTCTTGATCATAAGAGAGGTTCTATATAAAAATTCGTTCAGTAGACCTCTCTTCCGTTAATTGGGGGTTGAAGAGTTCCAAATGGTTTTATCCGAACTTCATGATGGAGAGGGATCAACACACTGTGGCTATAAAGCTCTAACCCTGAGGGTTTCATTGGCCGAATACTATTGGCCATGCATGATGGTAGATGATAAGGAATTGGTGAAGAAGTGTGACCCGTGCCAAAGGTATGGTAACGAAATTTATATCCCAGCAGTTCATACGGGTAGAAGCAGCCCCCTGGCAGGGACAACTTTGAAAACTGTTATAAAATTTATCTTGTCTAACATTTGTTGCAGATTTAGGGTTCCAAAAAAGACAACCACAGATAACGGGCCACAATTTGATAACAAGGATATGGAGAGTTTATGTGCCTCTAGGGGCATTCAGCCTTGCTTCTCTTCTCCTTTTCATCCACAAGCAAATGGTCAAGTTGAAGTGGCAAACAGGACCATTCTGTACGGTTTAAAAAAGAATTTAGAAAGGACTACATGGAAGTGGCCAAGCTATTTGCAAAAAGTATTGTAGGCGTACCAGACTACTCCTACGGCTGCTACTTAAGAATCCCTTTTTGCCTTGGTGTATGGGATGGATGCTATTACTCCTATAGAAGCAACCCTAACATCATACAGGGTCCACAACTATTCTGAACGAGCCAATGAGTTGGAAATTAGGAGTCAGTTGGACTTAATTGAAGAAAGAAGAGTTAAAGTTCATCTTAGAACAACCCACTATCAAGGATTGATGAGGAGAATATTTGTTTCCAAGATCAAGAGAAGGGATTTTCAACCAGGAGATAAAGTTTTAAGAAACAATTTGTTGCATACTAAGGAAAAGCAGTTCGGTAAGTTGGCTCCGAACTGGGAAGGCCCTTATGAGGTCTCCAAAAATCTTAAGCCAGAGACATATAGCCTTCAAGACAAATATAGAATAATTCTGAAAAACCCATGGAATATGGAACACCTCAGGTTATATCTAGAATTAAAGTTGTGTAAATATTTACTTGTTTAAAGTCAATGTAAATATTAGGGGGCATACACTTTCCTACCCTGGTAGCGCAGGGAGGTTTTAATGAGGTGTCTAGTTTTTTCAATAAAATATGATGCCTTCTTGAAACGTTCGGTGTGATTTGATTACAATTCTTTTCAAGTCTTCAATTTAATATTAAGGATATTTGACAGATCGGATTAATCTAGTTGAATGATGACCATTAAATACATGTCATCGGAGATAATAAACACTCTCACCTTAAATATTCTTGAAGTAAAGTAGGGCTCTTTAAACATTAGCCATTAAAATTGAAAGGAAGCATGGAACAAAGAAAAAATTGACAAATAAGCCTGTCCGGGTACGAACCGGATAACATTACTAAAACGCAAAAAATGCGATGGCCATCCAAGGACTTTATGTGTTGTGAAAGATTTATCCGGACACAGACCGGATACAATTACAAAAATGCCTTGGCCATCCAAGGACTTTAGTACTTCACAAGATTAAGAAAACGCAAAAGATAGTTAAAAACCTCAGGACTTATTCCCTTCGTATGTTCCTGCATCACCTCTCTTTTTGGGGTTTCTGAGTTCAGCACTTGAAATCTCACCGGTTCCTTCCTCTTCATCGGTGGTAGAGTCAATTCCACTAGAGTAGTTCTTTTTATCACTATCTGCCATGGTATGGAACATGATGTCTTCATATTCCACATATTTCCACAATGGACTAAGCGTCCTCTTCGGAAACGTTTCATGAAAAAACAGCACCATGTCAGACTTCACCTCAACATACCTTGCTTCTAAGGAATCTATCACCTCGTTAGTGTATTTATCAATGCTGGCCTGAATTTTTTATTCCTGCTCCTTCTCCAGGTCTTCTTTCTTCTTGGTTACCTTAGACACGACATTTTCTAAGGAAGTCTTCTCACCGGAAAAGGTCTGGATGGCACTATCTTTGGTTTTCATGTCCTCCTTTAAGGTTGAAAGATCTTTCTCTAAACCAGAGCACTTAGTTTGAAGCTCAATATTAGCAGACTCCGAAGTGGCCAGCTTGGTTGACAGATCTTCCTTGTCCTTCCTCAATTCTTCAAGCTTTTTCTTCAATTCTTCTATGCTCTGATTATCATTAAGGAGATTGGTTGACAGAGACTCATTTTCAGTATTGAGGGTATTGATAAGAGCGGACTGGTTTTTCACCTGCCTCTCCAGATTGAGCACCGGTTCGATATGACCTAGTAGAGAATGGGCCACTGTATCTTGATCTTCAGAGATAGAAAAAGACTTACCGTTGTAGGTCACCATGTTGGAAGAGCCCGAATGGCAGAAAGGACCAGTAAATTCATCCTTCTCTGAGTCGGAGAAGTAAACGCCGATGTCCTAAAGGGCTCTGATGTCCATATTATCAATCTCTCCTTCGGTGCCCTCTCCGAGTTGCAAATCTGTTGGAATTATTTCAGCCAAAGTGGGATCGGCAGGAGCTGGTGGAGGAAAAAGCTCCGAAGGGCGAAGAGTTATTTCTCCCTCTAAGGTGACCTTTTTCTTCTTAGCAGCCCTTTCATCACTGCTTGCCCCCCTTTTACGATCCTTCTTGAGAGGCTTCGGTGGATTTTTTGGTTCTCCTGCCTTCTTAACAGTCTCATCTTCAACCACTTTGAGCAAGGAAGCATCAATCCCTCCTTGGTTCTCCGGACCAGTCTCCTCTATGACAGCCCGAACTGCTTTTGTTTCCATTCTCTTCTTCTTCCCCTTCATCTTGCTGGGAGCCTTGGCTCTAGAGGGCAAAACTAGTTTACCATATTTTTCCTCTGTCTATTTAAGGATGACACGTGGAGGATGGGGTGTGGTCAATTATTCCCATGTAAGATCTCTCCGACCTGCGGTGTTCCACAGATAAGATCTCACCATATTGCCAGAGGTGAAGCAGCTGTGGAAAGCATTTACCCAACGTTTCGCGGCCCATGCATTCAATTTGGCACATCTAGTCTGCCCCTCCTCTAGATATCCGGTATACTCTTTCGGTAATACTGAAAAAGAAGTAATGAATAATTCAGAAGTGTAATATTGGTGAAGTGGAAAGGAGAACATGAAAAACAAAATTGAGGAGCTTACCTGTACTCTTCCACCTACTAGTAAGCATACTAGGGTTAGTTTTGGCTTTGATCTTCCTCCCATTTTCCCATGACCCACTGATGAATAAGAACTGAGTTCTCCC
Source organism: Limnanthes douglasii subsp. nivea (assembly GCA_036936605.1). Taxonomy (NCBI): domain Eukaryota; kingdom Viridiplantae; phylum Streptophyta; class Magnoliopsida; order Brassicales; family Limnanthaceae; genus Limnanthes; species Limnanthes douglasii. The sequence goes on from JAUPFV010000003.1 coordinate 50,700,664, forward strand.
ATTCTTCTCCGACTCCAACAAGTTGTCTACCACTTTGAAGTTGTTTCCTATGTTGTGGTGGTAGAATGGGATGTGGTGATTCGTGCACAGACTTGCCAAAGCGGAAAATTTCTCCATATGGAGAGGGATTTTGGACAGCCTTGATGCCATTATGCAAGCAAGGAGGAAGTACCAAGCATTTGGACCTAATTGGCTTGGGCAAAGCTTTATCAGGTGGAAGTACCTGAAAATCTCTGGGTCTAAGGGGAATCTGAGCCCCCAGTTGAACAGTTCGGTGTAGATGTCCCCTTCATTAAGTTTGCAGTCCATCGGAGTCTCCGGAGTGATAAGTATTCTTACCTTCACTGACTCTGGGATCCCCCACTTTGTTCGGATCTGGCCCAGCTCGGAAGTAATAGTACAAACATAATTTATGTTCTGCATGGCCAACATATACTTAACATTGACTTTCTGAAAGCCACGCCCTACCTTGCCTTCCAAGCATTCCGGGAGATCCGGATAAGCCACACCAACCTTCACTTTTCCTTTTCCTTTCATATCAGAGGCAGCATACCAGTTTTCTCTGAGGCTTCAGTTTCAAAGGGGGCATATTCGATGATTTACTCCATCACTTCTTCCATTACTGTGGAAGGTCTCTCAATAGTTGTGGATGGAAGGGGAGCAGTTTCTGACTCTGAAGGCTCTTCGGATAGATGAGCTCCAGTTGTTTCCAAAGGCTTAATATCCGGTTGAGGCTGAGTTCCAGAGGACTTTGCTTCAGAGACTACATTGGATGCCTCTGATCCGGAGGGTTTATCTTGTGGGACTCTTATGGATACCTCCGATCCGGAGGGTTTATCCTTGGATGCTGCTTTAGAGGCCTCCAGTTTGGAGGGTTTTGACATTGAGGCAGTTGCTTGGGCCTTCACCAAATGACTTGTCTTGCGTGGATTCGATTTTTCTGGAGATTTTTCAATATCTAATCCCATGGTTATGAAAGGGGAGGGTTTTCTAACACTCGTTACTTCCTTTTCTTTGGTAGTGGAGGGCTCAGACTCCTGGAAAGATGAGCCTCATGGGATTGGTGAAAGGTTTGGTTTGAACAACCGTTTGGGTTTTGGATTTCTAATGGAAGATGATCCTTGATCAGCTTCTTGGTATGGTTTATCAGACTTTTCACTTAGGGAGACCAGTAGACCAGCCGCAATACGCTTCTCTCTTTCGACTTTCCTTGATTTTTCTAACTCAGACAGATTCAACCAGCCGCCTTTTACAAGAGCGTTTCTAGCCGTGAACATAAAACTATCCAAGAACAGATTTGAAAGAAAGAGAGAAAAGCTCTGAAGAAGGTTTTTGAGTGATGAAGATAATGAAACAGTGGAAACGGTTTATATACTAATTAAAAAAGATAATTGATACCTAGGAGGATACGTAGAGGCTTTTGCAATGATTAAAGATGGCGCAAACGTCGAAACACTTAAATGTATAGGTTACTTTTTAGGTTTAGTGGGAGCGCCGATCTAGGTAAAAAACGGTTGGTAAGTCGAATCAGATTGTGACACGTGTCCCATGATCCAAAGAAAGACTCTTAGAATTATGAGAAAAGCCAGTTCAGACAGACTTTAAGCTAGAGGCATGAGTGGATCAAAAAATCGTTACTGAATAAGCATATTTTTTAGTCCTCCCAAAGATGTTTGCCAAGGCCTAAAAAAGGGGCTACTGATGAGTCCGGATAACTTAACCACTGCCAACTGAGATTTTCGGACAAGGGAAATTCAGACATAAACTTGCCACTGAACTATCCGGACAGGAAAAAAGTAAAGAATGACTAAACACCTTTTGACTAAGCTATATGCTAATCATCTTAATAAGTAAATAGGTCATTAAACTTGACCTAGTTCCATAATTTGACCCGAAAGCCCATGGGTCCATAATTAAGGGTATAAATAACCCCAACTACTTTTATTAATGAGGGTAATGAATATTTAATACAACCAGGCAGCTCAAATCTCTCACTACTTCACACTAAAACATTTAATAATCTCTAAACTTTCCAAAACACTTGACAAAATTACCCTCAACTCAAAATAAATCTCACCGTACATTAGCTTGAATTTTAGTTTGGAGATAAACTTTCAATTCTAGGATTCTGTGATATGGCTCTGCGTCAACTTTAAGTAAGAACCAAAGATGAATAATAGTTGAAATAAGACTCTCACAAGATTGATGCACAACCACAAATGCATTAAAAACTCTACCAGATTCATTTTATTTTTTGCCAACTCCATGAAGGAAAAATGAGTTGGTAGGACCCTCATATGCGCTGAAGTCACATAGTTTCTAAAAACTTCGGAAAATTACTCTAAAGAAAAAACCCTAATTACAGTAATAGGAGGAGTTTTAGAAAATGAATCACTAGCATAAGCTTGGTTTTTAACTTTCCACATTTTTCCGTCATCCAAAAAATGAAATACCGTAGTAAAATATTGTTTAATAAATTTCTATGGATATACATCAACTATTAAATAATTATATCAAAACCTAGGGGTGAAATTATCAATCTTTCATTTTATTTTCCGAACATGAAAAAAATTATCCTCCAAATTTTCAGAATCACCCTGAATTATAAAAATTCATTATAAAGTCAAAGTCTCCTCTAGAAAACCCATCGCTAACAAAAAAAACTTAGGCTCACGAGTTTAAGAAGAACTTGGTTTTCTAAACCAGAAGCAACAACATAAACTTTAACAAAAGAGATGTTCGAAGAAGATACCTTTGGTAGATACACTGTTGTAATGGTCTCGTAACTAATAAATTTGGCATTGGGATCAACCATCACTATCTCAACAATTGTAGTGGTAGGATGATAAAAAATATGTGCATAAGGTTGGCTGTTACTTTTTATTTTTTGCTATTTAGTTTGGTTTTTGGTGACCGATTGGATACAACTTTAGTCTAAGAAGGTTTAACGCCAAATTTTATTGCATGAGAACATGTAACATGAGCCTTATTTACTTTAGAATGACCAGTCTCAAGCTAGAAAAATTTAGGACAATTATTTTTAACAAAATGACGTGTTTCTCCTAAAACTTATCTTATTTTACACAAAATACGTAAGAAATCGAAATACATATAAGTTTTATGAACAAACAAGATGTTCAAAATAAAGTACAATAATAAAATAAAAGTGAAAATACTTTCAGATTTCGAGCTTCGAAATGCAAAAAAAATCTCTAATACTTACGAGTTTCTCAATTGCTCGAGACATAAAAAAAAACTTCTTCTTCCATATTTTATCACATGAAGAAAGATTATTAACGATTTTGGTACCATGGTTATAGAAGCATGGATTTATTTTCCTTCCAGAATTAGTAGACAATTCCAAGAAGTCTCCAATGTGAACTTACTAAGACATGGAAATAAAGAATAATAAATACCATCAAAGTCCTCCAGTCATTGGAAACAAATTTATTAAGACACGTGGAAGTCTTATTGAAGAATTTCAACAAGGTATTGCATAGAGAAAGCTGAAGTCTAATGTTAATTACATAAGTAAATACAACTACCTCATCAACTAGAGCATCTGCATGAGTTTTTCCCTCTTTGGAAAATCAAATATTAAAACTAGCAGAGATTCCCCAGTCGTCCCAAAGGGGTAGCCGAGTTGGTTGAGTATGGCATTCTTATGACGAAAAGGTCATGAGTTCGAGTCCCTCTACATACGCTTTCTCGGCTGAGCCTGCCACCTTGTGTGGTTTACCTTCTGGCGTTGGTTTGCAGGCTATCGCGCTAGACCGAGGGTTTTACCCTGTGCGCACTCATTGCACTCTGAGTAGCGGTTGCCGGTTCCCTCCGGAAAAAAAAGATTCCCCAGTCATATTTTCTCTATACAAATGATCTTCCCTAATATATGTGTCTTTCTCATCCACCGTATAAGACCGCTCTGAAGATTTCAGAAACATGCTCACAAGTTTATCTTCTCCCTTCACGATTTTCTCGGTACTCTAGGTCTTCCAAAGTTTAGGTTTTCCAATAAAATACCGGATCTGATATTTTTGTTAGGTTAAGATTGTTGTGGTGGCACCGATTACAAGGATCAACTTCAAAAAACATGATTCCCAATATGATAACGAGACTCTACAAACCCTTCAAAAGAATTATCATTATCATTTGATTCATTTGAGGAAATAAAACAAAAAGATAAAAACAACACGTTCTGTGAAATAAAAAAAATAGAAGTAACCTCAAACGATAATCTTAAAATAAAATAAAATAGAAGGATAAAAGCAACATGTTATGTGAAAATGAGTTTTGAAAAGAAAAACTTAACAACTTTGTTATATATATATATATATAAACGGTCAATTTTTTTTACACGTCAGTAGCCACAATTTAATTACATCTGCAAGTTAGGCTTTGCACAGTAATTCATCCCTAGACTATCACTTTTGGTGACAGATAGTCCCTAGACTTTCAAAAGTCCGCTGGTAGTTCGTGGACTATCCATTTTGGATAAAGTTAGTCTATCCTGCATGTGTTGACTATCCATTTTTGTGACAGATAGTCCCTCAACTATTCATTTTCAATAAAGTTAGTCCTTTGACTTTCTATTTTTGATAAAGTTAATCCCCTTAATATACATGCGCATGGGACTAACTTGATCCAAAATTGATTGTCTAGGGACTACTAACGAATTTTTGTAAGTCTATGAATTATATGTCCCCAAAATAGATAGTCTATGAACTATCAGTGGACTTTTAAAAGTCCGGAAACTATCTGTCACTAAAGTTGATAGTCTAGGGACGAGTTAATGTTCAAAGCCCTGCAAGTTATAATAAGATAGGTTCACTTTTGAAGACACCAAGTTGACAATAGGATACAAATAAACATCATCGAATGAATTTGTGGAACTGACGTCGACGTGGAACATCATAAAAACATAATAGTGATCCATACAAATGAGAGTTAGAAGGTAACACTGAATTTAGAAAGCCCAATAGTGATCCATCCAAGTGAGGGTTAAAAGGTAAAATAAAATTTAGAGGTGTTGACCTTATTCAATTTTAAACAGAACAATAATCGTTCTCTTTACCACATTGGTCTCAGTTTAAATATAATAACAAATTAAATTAAATTTTATGATAAACATGGTTATATTTATATCTCAAAACAACAATACTTTATTTTGCATTCATTTTAAATTGTTTTTCTGTCTTCCATTTTGCATTTATTTTGCTAGTCTCATTAGTCTCTTTTATTTTTCATATTTTGCATTCATTTTAAATTGTTTTTCTGTCTTCCATTTGCTTGATGTTTTAAAACTCTACATGTTTAGTCATCCGTACATGCCATTACTCAGAAGTTGCCACATGGCAGCTCAAATAAAGATTTTTTCGTTTCACATTTGGTTTTTCAATCTTTATCAATAATATTCATCTTTTAAATTGAAATACCATTGACAAAAAAAATTAGGGATACAGTATTGAAAATATATATGGAGACCAAATATGAGAAAGAAATATCTATTGTTTGAATTGTCACGTCTCAACTTCTAAACAATTAAACGCAGGAAGACTAAACATTTAAAACTTTAAACGTAAAAGGCTGAAGGACAAATATGAACAAAATTAATTTGATACAAACGCCAAAATATGGGTCCAGTGGTGATCACTAGAACTAAAAAAACCAAAAAAATCAATTGGAAACTATAAGCATTTATGAAAACATAATGATAACTCAAAATTTTCCCATAATCTTAACAAAAGACTAGAGGTTGTAATATCATTTTTAACTTAGATATAGAAAAATATTTTGATAGGATATCTTTCAAATTTATATACTATATTTTAAAATCTTTTGATTTAACAACCAGTTCATTCAATAAATAAAAGTTGGAACTGAAAACACAAACTTTTCAATCATCATAAACGGTGTTTCTTATGGTTATTTTCATTCCAACAAAGGTGTTGAAAGGGTAACCCTCTTTCCTCCAGTTTATTTATCATTGATGAGGAGTACCTTCTTAGAGGCATTAAGATTATGTTTAAAACCTATAGTTCTTTGCATTACAAATCAAGAGGATATATGAATATCATTTGTCTTACTTTTACTGATGATGTAATTATTTTTATGAATGGTTCTCTCAATAATGTCAAAAAAGTCTGGGACTTTCTTGAACCTTATCACGCTATCTCTAGCCAGCAAATTAACAATCATAAAACTGCATTCACCTCATCAACTCATATGAGCAAAGTTAGATAAAAACATAATTGGTTTCAAACAAAGTTCTTTGTCCTTCAAATACCTTGGCATCCAAATTCATTCAAACAACAATTCACGTCATTATAATTACCTTGTAACTAAAATTAGAAATAAAACCATGGACTGGGACAATATCAGTCTATCTTTTAGAGGTAGATTAATACTATTCTAATCTTTTTTTCTTTTCTTTTCTATCTATTACATGCAAAAAAATATTCTCCAAAAGAGTATCATCAATAAAATAAATAGGCTCACTAATAAATTTATTTGAGGTTGCAAGGAAATCCTAAATTCATTTATTTTGTCTACTCTATTTAAGTTTAGTAAACCTTTTGATGAAAATGGATTAAGCGTTAGAAAACTTAAAGATATACAACTTTTCTTTCATGTAAGATTTGGATGACCTTTAGAGGCCAAAAATCTCTATGGTCTAAGCTTATGAAATCAATCAACTATCCTCTTGTTCATCCTCTCAAAACTAAGATTAAACCCAACAGATAGTAAAGTCTGCAAAAGACTGATCTCTATAAGAGAGTCTACTGAAAATTTTATATTTTGGAAGATAGGCAAATGGAACATAGACTTTTGACTTGACAATTTGAACCATTCTCACCCATTTATATCCCTTTGTTTCAATAATGATTACTCATGGGACCATCCTAATCAAGTTAATGGATTCTGACATACGAGATTTTGGAATGTGAACAAACTTACAGAAAATGTTTTATTATCTGACATAATCAAAATTACAAAGCTTAAGATCAATGATAAATGACTCTATTATTTGAAACATATCTCATGATGGTTATTTTTCACTAAAAGATATTTGGCATATGATTAGACATAATCGTAATAGGTTTATCCTTTATAAAAAGCTCTGGAACAATCTTTCTCCAAAGAAGTGTTTATTCACTGTTTGAAAAATTCTTAATGATTATATATTTGTTGATTAAATTTTACTAAAAAAACTCCAACCTTGCATGAAAATGTCACTTTGTGACAATTCTAAAAAATATAAATCATCTCTTTGTGACTTGTACCATTGTTTGGAATGTTTGGCTCCATTTTGCTAACAATTTTGGTATTAAAATCCATAATTATATGACAATCAATCACATAACTAATATATGGTCATGTCAACTATAAAATAAACGTATAAGAACTAAAGTTCCCTTCATTATTTGCTTGTTTATTTGGAATGCCAGAAATACATCAAAACATAAAAATATAAGACCTACTTCTCAAAGTATAATCAACAAAGTAATTATGACCATTACAAATTTGGACGGTGCTAATCTTCTTAAATCTAAGAATTGGTCACGATATATGAAAATGACTTATATAATCGGTTGTTTTCATCATTTTTCTCTTTCTAATCCTTACTCATATGTCAAGTGGTACCCTTCTATTAAAATCGGAATCAACATTAATTGTGATGGCTCTTGTCTTATCAATGGAGAATCAAGTCAGGGTTTATCATCAGAGATACTAATGGTACTTTAATGTATATATTGGTAAACATTTTAGCAAAAATACCTTTTAATTGTTAAAACTAGAGCACTTCTTAAAAGTCTTATTTTTTGTAAATCAAAGAAGAACAATCGATCTTCATCCTAATATATTATTGTCCGTTTTAGGCGCAAAGACCCGTAAAAATTTGCTTTTGGTCAACTTCAAAAAGACCTCTTACTAGTTGAGATATGTTCTTACTTATATATCTTGATTCTTCCCATGTTTAACTGATGTGGGATGTGGGACTTTGGTCGTCACCCTAAAAACTCCTCCTTTCAAATAAAGTACCACATTAGCGTCCTCTTAATTGACACCCATTCGCTCACTCTAATCAGGTTGTGGGCTAACTTGACCCATAGAGATTTTATAGAGGATCTATCTGCTCACTCGACCACCCTGCATGTTCTTTAGCTCTACTCATAGGAGTTCTGAACTAGGCCTTACCATTGATCACACCACATGCTTCTTAGCGCCACTCCATACAAGTTTTCCTCAGCTTGATCCAATGAGTCATCTGCACTCCCAACTAGGTTGTATAAAGCTGATCATTTACCTTAAGAATGGCTACTGGTTCAACATGTTCGACTTTCGAGAATTTCATCCACATCGCATTCTATGTGGGCCTGGAGCTCTGATACCATTTGTTGGCAAGTATCGTATCAATTGATCTCCATACTAGTATGATATTGTCCACTTTAGGGCCGAAGGCCCACACGGCTTTGCTTTTGGTCGTCATTCTAACAATTTTATTCGAAATGTTGTCTTATTTGTTTCTTTGGCTTTTAGTTTCTATTTACAGGAAATTAATATCATCTCATATGACGATTAGACATGTTTATAAAGACCAAAACATTTCTGCGGATTGGGTAGCCAAATAGCCTCTCAACACCCAAGCAAATTGTGATTTTAATACTTATAATCCCCTTGCTCCTCTATCGGCCATTATTTAAGGGAAGCATTAACTTGGTTTTACATCATATTACCAATCTGAATCATATTTTGTTTACTATATTGCATTAGCATCCCTAGTGGGATTCTTCTGACAAACATTTCTCTATTGCAGGAATCCGTAAACAGAGGTACAAATCAGATTGCAAAAGGAAGACAAGCCCAATAAACTATTATTTGGGACTATGGAAAAATGGACGTAAAGATTCAAGTAGGGATCCTCTAGTTCTCTGCCAATCAAAAGAGACCAACCCTACTCAAAGATTTTCAAATTAGTATCTTGGTTCAACTACCCTAAATGGTAGCTAAATTAGTACTCCCTCCGTCTCATAATATTAGTCGTTTAAGGTTACTTCACCAATATTAAGAAAAGTAATAATGACTTTGAAAGAATAAAAGAAAATAAATTTGATTGGTGGAGTGGATAACTTATGCAGAAAGTTAACTATTTTATTGGTTGAAAGTGAAATACATGTAATAATGCTGTATTGGAAAACGAGAACGGCATATATTATGAGACAAAAAATCTCTTCTAGAAAGACACATATTATGAGAAAGAGGGAGTATCTTGGTTCAACTACCCTAAATGGCAGCTCCAAGGCTTGGGTATTGCTTCCTCCTAATTCACGAGGAAGTCATACTCAAATCCATTCTCTTATCATTTTATAAACTTTTAACTAAATTTTAACTACTTGCTAAAAAATTTCCTTTTAATATATCTGTACTCAGACCCTATTGTACATCAACACCTTTAGCTCCCTTTCAATAAAAAAGAAACTGAGTTTTTATTGTAACCCATCCATCTTAGTAATTACAAAAGTTTACACCGGTTTAGCTTTATTGCTGCTGCTATTTCAAATCTTAAGCCTCAAAATATTCATCCTCACAAACTTCATAAAAAGTCATTATCATAGAACTTATACCATTACAACCTAATATAATGGGAATGAACGTAACTTTTAAACAAGTAACGAACGTAACTTTTAAGCAAGTAACAAAGCAAAACTACTATCTAAAATTCATATAAATCATTCGGGAAACATGCTATATATAAAAAAAAAAATATATAAAAAAAAAGGTAAACATCCCAATACATCCCAATACAAAGTTCAGCAATCAAAGTCTGTCCAACTTAAGTAGCTCAATTTATCAAAAGATCAATCATCACAACTACAACCTTATGAGTCTTCTAATTCTCTCATAAGGCAAACTGCACAATGGAGTCAAATAACATTTCAATTCAAAACTGGCATAACAATAATAAATAACAAGTTTAAGTTAGAAACAATAAACCGGAAAAAAAAACTCATCAAACTCGTCTATCATATTTAAAACTAGAGTCATCACCAAACCATATTTAAACGAGACATAGTTACCTATAATAATAATGAACCAAACTATGGCGAGCTCTGCTATAAGCGAAATCCAATCTCAGGACCTTTTTACAACCTCACCTAACCTCTCTTATGTCGTTTAAATTAGTCATCGTTCACTCTCTCCCGAAGGTCTCATTTGCCAACTATAATTGGAACTAACAATCTCTACATAATATTAAATAAAAAACCAGCTCAGTTTGAAAAATGTGGTCGAGAATTATTCAAACCCAAGTGTTTGAACTTGAGTATGCCCCACGAGACCCGAAGCAGCTTTTCCCGAAAACTCGAGCCGGTGTTGTCAACTCCTCTTCAAGTAGCATTTTGTTTGCAAACTAGTACTTCAAGATTTTCTCCACAGCGACAATAAGCCAGCAACAAAAGTTCAAATATTAACAAGAATAGATTCTAAATTTTAAAAAGTTCACATGTTTACTCTAATTGTGCTGGCTACGATCTTCGTTAATCTCGTAGAGTATAACAACCAAAGCCACAATGAAAGCATAATCAACATTAGGATACACAGTCACTCCAAATGTATCTTTATCAAATAAAATGCTCGCCACGCTGTGCTCCTTGTGCATCTGCATAAATTTTCTTCGTACCATCAAATGCTTCGAACTTACAATTTCTTATCATCATCACCACAAAACATACAATGCTTTTCTATTTTTCAGGAAGAATATACTTTCTGGGTCGCTGGTTAATATATCACTAAATTAAAAACATCAATCTTATATATAAAGTTCCTTTATTTGCAAAGTCTTGACTAAGCGAACTTTTAACCCTACTATTGGATACAACACCGTAACAACTCGATTTAGTATTCATAGGGGAGATATGCCCGTCCTAGGTAAGGCAATATATGTAGTTTATATGCGGGCAATCTATACAGTTCATTAAAATACATTAGCATCATTGACACAAATTCAAGAGTGGTTTAGAGTTTTCTTACTTGAGCAATGATAGCGTCCGAGTTACCAAGAGTTATAGTGCATGATCTCTCAAAGAAACTACCGCTGACTTTGAAATCGCAGACAGATTCTTGAGTATTAGTGGACTTGAAAACCTCTAATTCAGTCCTAAACACTTGAACGATAGATGGTTTCTTCGCGCTGAATAGTAAATTTTTCAAGTCATTGGTGTCTCCTCTGTAAACTTTCCATCTCCTATGGGCTGTCATCGTCTGTAAAATTTACATTGCAAAAAGCCTAATTTACAAACCCTATTCTTATTCCTAATCCACAATATGATTCTAATATTGTCTGAATTTTTCAAACTCAGAAATATTTATTGATATAGAAACCATACATATTATTAATTTAAAAGGAAATTAAGAAAGAAAACAGTGCAAACCTTTTGTTGGAGAGAAACGAGGGGCTTGCCATGGACGTCAAGCAAGACGCGGCGGTCACGGAGGCTGAGGAACTTATTTTTGATGGAGAAGATGGTGGTGCCGTTAACGTCTTTAACGGTGAAGTTGCCTTTGCCGATTGAGATTAGCTTCTTTGAGATCAGTAGCTCCATTGGATACGGCGCCAAAAACTGAGAGCCTATCACTATCACCTGTCCCGGAAGCATTCCGTTCCATTCACCCGCCGTATTATATTTACGATTTCAGAAATCAATTTATGATTTCGTTGTAGTTTTGGGGATCGGAGTATATTTCTTGGTAAATGAAACGAGAATACTGTTTTTTCTTTGGTGTATTGTCACATGTGGAATTGTGGATGCATGGTAGATGGTGGGATAATCATCCTTGTATAGCTGACAAGTCACAATTGAAATAAACCGGTTCATGCATATAGGAATACAAAGAAAATTTATACATATTTTTGTTATTTGTTGCGAGAAAATATGGATACCTATGATTTTAAAACTAGATTACTTATGACCATTTTGTATATTTTTAATACTCATCGTACATCGAGTTAATAACATTTTGTCTCTTTGTTTCTTCTTTTTTTTCATTCGATCGGGTTGTTTTTTAATTTTTGATTTTTTTTCGTTCAAGATTTTGTTATAATTGTTGATTTTTTTTATTCCATTTTCTTCTATCGATCGTTTATTGATTCACATGTATTTTTTTCTGTTTTTATTTCATTTCAAGTTATTTTGTTGTTGTTTTATGATTATATATATATGAGTTATGATGACCCTTTGATTTCATACATTCACGTAAATATTTTGCAAACTATCTAAAGAGATCGATTTTAGGAAAACATATTCTGTTGTTTTTTGTTTTGCGGGTTTGATTACGTAATTATGAAAATTATGGTTGCGTAATTAGACACTACATTGAGTGGCAAAATTATTTACATTTTGGTTGTGTTATTAGTAGTGCATTTGGTTGTGAAATTACGTGTGCTTGGGTTGCGTAATAACTATTTCTTGTTCTATGTTTTAGGGTGTAGATTATTTAAAAGTTGGGTTAGAAAATAAATGAACATGTATCTTTTCACCATCATGTCATTAATATATGCTTCCATATTTCTTCTCATCTGACTCACAAAAGCTTTATTAACCAATCGTTGGTAAGTTGCTCCAGTATTTTTTAAACCAAAAGACAACAACTTATAACAATGAAGCCCCCTATTTGTGATGAATGTGGTATAATCTTGGTCGTTCAGATCCATCTGTATATGGTAATAGCCAGCAAAAGCATCCATAAAAGATAACAACTTATTACTCGAAGTCGAATCCACCAGCTGATCTATCCGGGGAACTAGAAAAATATCATTTGGACATGCTCTTTTGAGAGACACTACTGGATAAACTGGCTTTTACAACGGTATGAGAACGACGGAAATTGTTTTGATACCGTTGCTAAAAGTACTTTGCAACCGGTTGAAGACTAGAAGCGCCCATTGTGTTAAATGGGGTCATTAACCAAACTCAATTGCCACTAGAACTATTTTGCCACATACTTGCAACGAGCGTCGTTGCAAAATTTGACCCAAGTGGAACTGGGTCACGCCATTGCAAGATGTCATGACACCAATTTTTCAAAAAGGTTAATTCTATTAGTGTGTCCGTCGTTGTAAACCTCGTTACCATCCGGTTGTAAAAAATAAAATGAATATTCATTGTGATAGTAATTGTATATCCGTTGTTAAATTTAATGAAATTTTTTTAAAAAAACTGTGTTGTTGTATAGCTATATTTTATAATTTAAAAACAAAAAATATAGGCTTTTATTCATTGATTTAATTAATGTAGCAAGCAAAAGGTAATACAGACATTTGCTTTGATATTTACATTCATGGCTTATCGGCCAATGAAATCTCAAAATACGACCAAAAGCAAAGTAAGAAATCTATTCATCATGTTCAACCTATAAGAATTGCTTTCATCAACTTACGATCTGATTCTTTATCTTCGCTTACTCTTCTCTTCTTGTTACTTCTATAAATTTTTTGAAAATATTCATCCACCACTTCTGAGGAGTTACTTGCACTGATTCCTTTGACAGCTTCTTTAATTCTTTTGCTGCTAATTTTAGTAAATCTTTCATTGAAAGAGTAAAATGCTTCCAGCCGCAGTTGGGTCTTCATATAATTGTCAAACCATAATATCAATAATTTGATATAAATTTTATAATTAAATGTAGTAGTACCAACCATAATATTAATAATTTGATTTGAAGTTTATAATTAAATGCAGTAGTACCAATTAAAAGTAAACAACTGACCTCGCCTTTCTCGTACTCCTTCAAAACAGGTAGTAGTAGATCATATGTCTTTTGACTATTCAAACCAAACTTCTCTCAGCACAACCTTTAATGATTTCAGTGTAGATCAAGTATCAGATATCCTTTAATGTTATGTCGATGTTGTTTACTTATTATTTTATTTTAAGGAGAAAAAACTCAGTGACGGTTAGGGAGTTTGTGCAATAAAATATGGTTTCATAACAAAAGGCCTTTCAATTTCATCATATCAGTAGTTATTTCTAAATATTCAATTGGTTTTAAGGTGCCAGTCAAGTGCATTTCACTCAATCAGAACATAACGTCAACAAATTAATACCTTACACCTACCTACATGATTCCACAAACAGTCAGAAAAATACATTACAATATCCCTATATATTGGAATTGACAATGTAAATGTCCAATTTGTTTTCAAACAACCAGAATAATATAGGACAGTAGTCATATATATTCGAATATACAGCGTTAGTGTCCAATTTGTTTTCCAAAAAACCATGAATGAATTTTTACAAGATTTACAGCTAAGAAGTGATGTATAAATCACTTACGAAGTATCAAATGATCTGGTTTTCCCCATAGAAAAGGCTAAGCTGACGGATCCACTTGTGGAATTAAATATGCTGAAATGACAGCTTCGCAAGGAAAAGAAGATGGTAGGTGCCAGTTCTTGCTCACATTTATCTTCAAGTGAAAATGAAAAGTTCATAATTTTGAATAAGAAATTAAACTACCTTAGTAATGTATCTAATGGATCTAAAAGATAGTTGAAGAGACGAGTAAATAAAATATATTTAACTAGTATAGTTGATAAAATACACAAGTCATTCATCTACGATTGCCCTTCAGTTCCCTATCCAATTTACCTAATTACTTCAGTGTAATCGCTCCCAAAAAGTAATTCCATGCATATTAACTTTTCCCTGCTTAAGCCAAGCTCATTTTCAATGTCCTGATGCCAAAATTTAAAAAAATTATAGTTAAGAAAAGTTAGTGTCGTATGAACAAATTTTAACCTCCGAAAGAAATAATATAAGCTAAGAAGTGGCAGACCGAATAACAACATCAAGTGATCATATCAGGAACATATTCCTCATAAGAAAAAACAACATAAGGGTATATTTTCACTTTCAATAGAGAGACCACCAAAAGCACCCAAAATATCCACTTAACAACATAAAGGTAAACTAAGAAGTAACTGACGAAATACCTCATTCAACATAGTATCCACTTAACAGTCCATACTCTTATTTGCATGTTAAGGTACAAGAATGATATTATAGCATCGCTAGATATAAAGAAGAGCAGAAAGACCCACTTTCAACATAGTATACATAAAGATATATGAGTTTCCGCCAACAGAGTGACTTTCTTAATTCATTTTAGACTTCAGATCCTCGCATTTGTAGGATACATGTAATTCTAGTGCAAGTGAAAATCACCAAATTCAAGCCCTAAACTTTGGCAGTATTGAACGACCAGTTTAAGTGGTTTGGGCAGTCATTAAGTTTCCAGTGTTAGACATATAGAAGTAATTGTAATTAATTATAGTAACTAAATCAGCCAAGTGAGAACAATGACCAATGTTGAGTTTGAAAAAAAGTACCTGCATCATCAACACTTTAATATAATGTTCTTTTAATGAACATATGCAATCTACTTTTCATTTCAGTAGAAGCAGTTTAACATAAATTCGAGCCAAGTTTTTAGGAAAATAAAGATAAGAAGACTACAATGAGGAGAAATACAATGCAGTCATCAAACTGTTTTTCTATCCGGTCGACTTTCATTTCACATCTAGCCTTGATGGCAGAAACCGCTCCACTAAACTGTTGTATGGAGTAGAATTCAACGCTAATCCAAGGATGTTGTTTATTCAGCTTGCTATAAGAGCTCGTTGAACAAAAAAACAATATAGAAATGATTGTACTGCACAATGTGCACATACATGCATGTAAAAGAAAATTCAAACATAAAATTTTAGTGTTCAGCCTCCGAACATATCCATTTTTGCAGTGGTTCTACTTTCTTTTCTCATTACAAGTAAGAAATCAAGATAGTCATGCACTAAAACTAAGATATTTGTTCATTTTTGCTTGCAATTTAGCCAAAATAAGATTAAACCAACCACTATAATCGTAAAAACTAAAAGGAAGGAGCGATGATTTACAAGCTTATGAGAACCACAATGCATTTCTTCTGTATTGATAGAAAGTAAGTCTCGTGCACTTCTATGACTTCATCTAGAGATCCAGCTGCTAACATGCAATCACATAGTTTACGTCGCGCATAGTGAAATACCTGATAACACCAGCTTTAGTTAGAGGTTACAGACTTTTTCGTATAAGACATATACACCACTTAAGCTTCACTATACTTGAAATAATGGAAAATCATCAGTTAGATATTTTTTTCCATAAAAGAAGAACTTGAAGTGCAAATAACATATTGTAAAAATAAGAGAGACCTTATAGATATGAGATCAAACTGAGGTCACGAAGCCAAATGGTGGAGATAACGAGCAGAGTTGTTACTATCAAAAAATTTTGGTGAGGATTAAGAACTACTCCTCCGACACTAAGGTAGCTGTTCGGAAATAATCTTCACAAATTACCACTCATTATTGTCACAAATTCCACATAAGTTTCCTATAAAACTCGAATTTCTCCACTAATTACTAGTATGAATATTTTTGAACTGGACAGTTAACTACAAAATATTTTGGTTGAACATACATCTAATCATAAGAAGGCTTGCATGAACTCTAAAAAAGTGCAGAAGTTTCTTCTCAACCATTGCAGACACCAGCAACTCAATATTTTCCGTTCTTGGCTTTTACTACACCTAACAGTGTGACCAGTATACGAGCTCCGCTGCATCCTAATAGATGTCGCAACAATACTGCCCCACCATGGACGTTCAGTTTTTCCTTATTACACAAAGTAATGAATTAGTGTACTAGCTTAAAATATCTTAAATCTTATTTAAAAAAATAATTGTAGGTTGTTTGATGTTTAGTAAAAAAGTACCAACTTCAGAATTGAAGGCAGTATAAGATGAATAACAAATCTATAAAATAATAAAATGTGTTGTTTATGAACGTGTACAACGAATGATTCGATATAAAAAAAATAGAGAAAAAACTAATTGTTTTTATCTTAAATCTTAATGTTATAAAGCTAAAAGATCGTATTTTTGTTATGCTAAGCAGAATAGATCCAAACAGTCAATTTTTTTAAAACTAAGTTTACAAGATAAATTAACTGATTGAAATAAAAAGCCATTAGATTAGAACTACTCTAGAATGATGCACAAAACGATAAATTTAAGGAAGCAAGATTTAGAGAGAAAACTAACTGGATTAAGACTGAGTAGTTTTTTATTGACAAAAGACACAACCTACACAGAAGAGCTTAACTATATGAACAAATCTCTAGGAAAAGCATGAAGAAACATGTATTCATAATGTGAAAGCATAGTATTACAAAGAAAGCCTCATTCATTTCGTAAAAATTGAGAAGCATCCAACCCAACATTGAATTAGCTCTCGGTATTCCAAGAGCTTGGGGCAGCTGTAAACAATTCAGGTTTATACCATCAATATATCATATCGGATTTAAAATCTAGGAGAGGTGATCAGAATTAGAAATAGAGGGAAAAAGTTAGAGAGAGGGGAAGAAGAAAGAAAGAAGAGGGAAATGAAAGTTTCGGGTCGAAGTTGGGAATGATATTCGATTTATGTTTGTGTATTAAGTTTGCGTATTAATAAATTGGGCCCACTTTAATTGGATAGAAAAAATTGGTAAAAGATAAGGGGCAAAGTGGTCGCTTTTCATTTTGGTAAAACATCCGCACAAAAAGAAAAAATAGTAAATTCAATTGATCCAAATTATTTAATATAAAAAATAATTTTTAAAAAATAATACCCTTGCAAATCTATTTCTACCGAAAAGGTTGTTGAACCAAATAGTACGTTCATTGCAATTTCGTTGTAAAAATTGATCCGTTTTCATTAAATGGGTCAAAACAGGTTGTGTTGTAAATATGTTTCTATTCAGAATAGATTCACAATCGGAAAAGCGGGACCGTTGTAAATTAACAGTTTATTCAGTAGTGATATGTAAGTTCAACGCACATTCTTCACTTGTCATTTTTGTTTTTACCAGCACCGAGTTTGCAGTCCAGATTGGATATTAGGATTCGCGGATATGCCCCACCTTAGTTAATCTTTCCACTGTTGAACTATCGCCTCAAATTTTTCTTTACGAAAATATCTTATTCTTTTCACTACCGGTCCCGCATCGGATCAAACAGAAAGTTTATGACAAATGATATCAATTGGCACACGAGTCACATCCTTATTGTACCAAGTAAATAAATGTAAATAGTTGGATAAAAATTCTATAATGTTTTTTGTTCTGATGGTATTTTAGTCCTAATTCTAATATTTGTTTCCTTCTGCCAAACAATGTATCTCAACCTCTTCTATTAGAATTACAACACTATGAATCTCTCTTAGATTATCTATCTTGTTTGGATCCGAAGAGGACTCTAGTAATTGTTATACTATCTTAGTTATTACATTTTCCAGGAACTTAGGGGCCATAGCTGTAACATAACATTATTTGCCACTTTTTGGTTACTTTGAACCACTCCCACTTGAGTTCGAAATGCATACTTCAAGTATTTGGGAACCGTTGATGCAACATCATGCATCATTGACAACCATGACCTACTAAAAACTGTGTTGTAAGAAGTCGGACAATCCACAACTACAAACAAAACTCTTACCGTTATTTTAAATGGTTTCTTGCCTAAAAAAGCTTCACCTTTGAACTCCCAATGACCTTAGCAGAATTGCTGGTAACTGCTACTATAGTTCTATTTGATCGTTGGATAAACAAATGGTTCTTCATCTTCTTATAAGGGGATAAAAATAATTGTCGAACTACCCGTGTCAATCAAAATTATTCGAATCTTGGTATCTCCAATGGATGCCCCTATTGCCACATCATCTTCATGGGGTCCTGCAACTCCCATCAAGTCATCTTCATCGGGTACTATAAAATAAGCACGGTTTTGATAAAGATGTGTCGACATATTTTCTTTCAATTGTGTAGTCAAAGTGACTACATGTCTTTTTCGGGAAGAACTTGATAAGCACAGTATTTTCTTAAACCATATTAATTCGATTTCGATCTAGATCGGGATCCAAATACTCTGAATCCACATGAAACTATTCAACAATCACAATTATAATCTCTTGTTTAAATACTCCAGTATTTTTCTTTTGGGTATTGGGTGATGTAGTTTGAACTCCACTTGCACTAGGTTGTGTCATATTTCCTGGTTGTATATTCCCCCTTGTGACTTCACAAAAGTGGTTAATTTCCTATTTTCAACCAAAGATTGTATTTCTTATTTTAAAGAAATACAATCTTTAGTGTCATGCCTAAAATAATTGTGGTATCTACAATATCATGTATTTTAATTTTCTCTCGGAGTTTGGATAGAAGTTGGCCTCCGGAATTGTACAACATTCTTTGCTCTTTCGTAGATGGTAGCCAGATTTTCAATTAATTCTGCATAGTAATCAGGTTGGACCCATTGATTTCACCTTGGCCTTGATTGTTGACCCTTATTGGACTGATTCTATTTGGGTCGATGTGAACCTTGCCCCGAATTCCGAGGTTGGTTATTAGTTGTAGTATATGATTGAGTACTACTTTGTGGGTCAGAGGTTGTAGGTGCAGATTTGTACTGATAAGACTGGCTTGATTTCCTGGTTTTCTTTACCGTAATCTACTTTCTGACGTGATTCAACAACCCATCCCAAGTATAAGATTTCTTCCGAGTCACTGAATCAGTCAGTTCTCCAGCCAACATCCCTTTTCGAATTTAGGTTATGGCCACCTCTTCGAAACAATCAGCTAACCTATTTTTAGTATTTACAATATGGCTGATTAATATTTAAGTGATTCATTAGGATATTATGCATAATATACTATTGTGACACAATTCCCTTTGAATTATTTAATTCTTATAGAACTTTCTTCGAAAAACCATCCAAAACATATCAAAATTCTTGATCGACCCTTAGAGCAATCAGTTGTACAATTTATGTGCACTACTTTTAAATATTTGGGAAAAATATCTACATAGGAACTTATCATCATCATTGAAACTTATAATAAATTTTATAAATTGTTCAAGATGATTGTGAGGATCTTGACTTCCATTATACTTTTTTTTTATCTATCAAATCGTTTAGCCAAATGTCCATACATGATTTTTAAACATAGTGGTGACTACCTCCAATTATGATCCTGGTTAAACATGTGGTCACTTAGGAAAGTATTTATACTATGATCAGTTGATCCTTTAACTTTACCTTGATATGACATTTTCCATTTACCCGTTCGATCTCTTTTCTTTACTGATGAATCCCGTTCACTTAACTTTTGATGGTTTTTGGAATGATTCTGAACTAGATTTTCTTTTTTCTTTCTACGTCCATGATCACTACTGGAAGAGGAAGACGAAACTTCATAATCATATTCTTGCTTGTATAATCATTAGGATTACCTTTACCTAGGTAACTAGGGTACTTAAGTATTTTATTAATAAAGTGTTGTGACTTTTGAATGCTCCATTACTTCTCTCTATATAAATCCATTTTCATTTGTCTAACCTTATACCTTTTCAAAGAAGTTAAACTTCTTGCTCAAAGAAAAGAAAATCACCGGTAATTGCATGTTTACAGCAAGCACAGCTCTAATCAAAGGTGGTTAGTTAAATCTCTATGAATTAGATGAAAAGAAGACAAAAGCCTGAATAGCTTCTGGATTTCCTGCTTCTTCTCATCCAATAGTCACTACTCGAGTTATAGAGTACGGAGGGACTCACGCTCGTATTCAAAATCTTTTACTAGAATCTGCTACAACAACTCATGGTACTCAAAACTTCTCCCCGAAATATCCATAACTTCCCATTCATCAACTTCTCCCCATCACTCACCGAAAAAACTTCCTTGTCACAAAGCTTTGAGTCGTCCAATTCCTTCAACATTTAAAACAATTGGATCAGACTCAGAAGATATTATCCAAACTTGGGTAACGAGGTCATCAGCAGTAAGAGCTCCGTTAACCATCAAACCACTCGTACTTATTGATTATCCTTCATATCCTAGTCCAAACAAAAATTCATTTTCTTTAGATAGTGATGTTGGTACCCGACCTACTAGTCTACTAGAATCATACTCTAGGGCCATGGAGGAAGTAATGGAGGATTTGAGTGTAGATTCCCCACTGGAAAAGTTCGGTCAGACAGGGGAAAATTCTAGCCTTTATTTGACCGGATCGTAACAGGGTGAAGAGTTTGAAGTAAATAACAATACGGTTGATGAAGAATCAGAAGACTTACCAATTTCTCTGGCTGGTCGAGTTGGCCCTAATTTCAAAAGGGTGACCGTAAAATATATTTTAGCGTTAAATAAGATAACTTATGTTTATTTTGATGAGAAAGAAGTAGAGGCAGTTCGTATAAAATAGGTATTTCCTGATATGATTAAGGTTAGGTTGCCTAAGGTTAGAGAAACTCTGATGAATTGTCTTTCAAATGAGTTGGTTGTTTTATTGAATTGTTGAACTGGGGTCTGAGGTTTCCTTTAGATCCCGAAATTGTTAGATATTTAGAACCGGTTAGGTTATGTTCAAGTCAACTTAGCCTAAATGCGTGGTAAACTCTACTCGTTGGTATTATAGCATCAATATTGTCTCGAACCCCTATGTCAATGGAGAAAATGGCAGTCATTTCCGGATTATGCTGCAACTTTAAAATCCTCTTTTAGCACTTTGATATAGGGAATGAGTTCAAAATTGTGAATAATTGTTTGGATTCATATAGAATATGGAAGACACAGTTTTTGTTTATTAGTGGACCATGGGAAAATGGCCGAAAATATCTTCATCTCGGGGAAACCCAAGCAAGCTCACTAGGTTTTGGAAATGTCCAGGTAATCTTACCCAACTATTCTACTTGATATTTTAATTTGCATATTCTACTTCATATACTAACCTGACTACTTCTATTTGCAGTTCTCTCGAATTGTTTCACCCATCACTTGAAAGTAGCTCAAGGTACCTCCAGGAAGTTGCACATATGTGCTGAGATGAAATGAATAGTTTCTATGATTGCTTTACTGCTGAGAATTTAACCCTCAGTCACCTTTGGACGACCACCTCTGAAGGTTCATCTTCTAACAAGGAGAAAATCACCCAGCCATATGGATAAACTGAAGAAGAAAAGTGTTTCGCAAGGTATCGATGAAACAAAAACTGAAGGATATTCATCAAGGATTGATGCATTATTGTTGGATGTTGTGGCAGCCACGGTGGAGGAAGATGTATTGCCCACTAATGTAACCAAGCCAAAAAAGAAAATTCAAAAGTGCAATGTAGAAAGTAGTGGAAAAAGGTAGAAGAAGAAGAACAAGGACACAATTAGTTCAGATTTAACATTGCGACTGAACGTTTAGATACTGGTTATTCTTACACTAGATCCCCTTTTTTTATTTCCAAATTTTGAAGGTGATGATGCTATCGGGGTGAATAATCTTCTGGATGAATTAACCGGGCTCGACTACGGAGCTTTTAATAAATCATTTCCAAGATCTGATCCCAACATGGTATCTGATGGTACTTCCTTTGAAATTTCAAAGGAAAATGTGTTGTAGGATACTCAATCATGAGTTGTGTTTGGCATGTACTCGAACTGGAAAGAGAAGTCAAAAATTAGTGATGAATCATTCAAAACTTTGAAGAAGAGAAAAAGAGACTTCAATATGTGTTTGATGCAGAAAAAACTAGAGCTTATGGTGCAATCAAGGAAACTGGTACCCTTATATCAACAGTGGAGAATGGTATAAAAGAGGTAACCAAAGTTCAAAACGAACTTAAAGAATTTGAAAAATCTAGTTCTAAAAATATAACCGAGGTGGAGGATCAATTGAAGGCTAGTCGAGGATCTTTAGATCGTATAATGGACAATAATAAATCTTAGGAGAAAGACAAATAAGAATTGGAAGAAAAGATTAAATATTTAGAAACCAAATCGATCCAAGAAGCTAACGATGCGATTGAAGCATACGCAAATGCCACTCTGGACAAACTGAATGCTTGGGACGCGTCTATTAAATCAGATATAGTACTGTTGTTTCATAATAAATTTTTGAATTTAAGCTTGAGATCGTTGTGGGGCTTGGTGCCAGAGAAGTTCATACCTCTTGGAATTGCTGTAGCAAATGAGATGGTCGCTTCTGAAGAAGCGTCAGAGGGAAATTCTGATGGAGAAGATGAAGTAGGATCAAAGAAAAGGAGTTCAGACGGGCAATGAGAGAGATCGAAAGAAGAAGAAGTTAAAGAGTAACGACTCCTAGTTCTGAAACGATTTTCAAGTCCATGGTAGATGCAAGGAAATTTTGTTTTATATATTGTTGGAAAGTCCTTGGATGGCCAAGGCATTTTTTACTTTACTTTTGAACAAATTACTTGGATGGCCAAGGCATTCTGTAAGGTATTTTTGGACACAGTCCTTGGACGGCCAAGGCATTTGGTATTGAAAATTTCTATTTCAACTTAGGTTTCTTTAATCTTCTCCAAAAATATAAGTCTCAAAGGCCGCATGAACTTATACTTGGAAGCATACTTACTTCTCATTAACCCCTGATAATGAACTATTCTGAGATGAGCTTGACGTCTTTTTTCTTAAATGAGATTAAGTTGAATTCGTACTGTTGTTTTGTTATCTTGTTCGGAATAGTTTTGAATTCTAAAGGAAGAAACAGTGGATTCAATTAGGGAAATAACATTTATTTTGTATACCAAAGAAAAAGGTAACTCTTGAGTTGCTGAGTGTGGAGTAGTCCTGTAAGCCCATAATACCTCTTGTAAGTAGTTCGGCCATTTACTAGTTGTCCCCTCCAAATTCCTTTTAATACCTTTCAATATGGTCTGATTAACCACCTCTACTTGAACATTGGATTGAAGATGAAAGGGAGAAGAAAAACAATGTCGAATCCCTTTTGAAAAATAAAATCTTATATTTCTTGGTTATCAAATTGAGGACCATTATCAGTTGTAATGCATCGAGGTATTCCGAATCAACAACATATATAGGCCAAGATGAACTTTATAACTACCTTTGAGGTAGTTCTAGAAAGTGGTTCAACTTCTACCCATTTAGTAAAATAATCTACTCAAACTACGACGGTTAGTCACCTTTCAGACGCCAAAATCAAGTCCCCACCTATCAAAAAGAAATGCTTCAGATATATTTTGCATCGGACCAACTGGGACTTGAATCACATTTCCAAACTTTTGGCAAGGATCACATTTGCTCACCGATTCTTTAGCATTTTCCATGATGGTAAGCCAATAGTACCCTGGTAGCCAAACCCTTATGGTGAGATTCATCTGATCCAAGACATCGGAGCAATGGTTTACTGAAAGAATTTTTATATAAAACTTCTCCCAAACCTATAAATCCATGCGCCTTGAAGTTCAATTTTAGCTAGATCTTTACTCTCCAGTAGAATTCCCTTGGTTATAAAATGTTAAATTTCATGTCTCCAATCTGAATTGGATATGACCGATATTTGACACTTTTTTTCAATACTAAGATCTTCTTTTGAAAAAGTTTTTTTGATCGAAGGACATTCTTGTACGAAAATCTAAGGAAACGCTTCAGCATAGGCAATAGTGGCAAAAAATCGGCCATCAAACCTCAGCTCGAGGTATATGTTCGTACCTCACATTTTCAAAATATGTTGATACTTCTTTCAATACCTGGAGGTACTTCACTATTTTACCTTTCTTAGTTTTACATAACTCTTTACCTTGGTGAAGCAATAGTTGTGAATCACTCATTAATCTAACCATTGTGGCGTCAACAATTTGGGCAAGCCTTAGACTAGTAATAACTACTTTGTATTCGGACTCATTATCTGGTGCTTGGAAACCGAACCGAGTAGCTTGGTACATATAATCCCCGAACAGAGAAGTTAAACATATTCCGGCTCCGTATCCCATAGTACTAGATCCTCCATCAATTCGAACCCCCAATTCAGCTTTTTTGGAATTCATAGATTCGTTTGAAGTCTTTCGATCAAAGTGAAATTCTACCAAGAAATCTGTTGTAACCTGACCTTTGATAGTTGTTCGAAGAGCAAAATCAATGTAAAATATTCTAATTCAATAGACCACTTGGTTATTCGGCTCGAAACATCTGACTTTAATAGCATGTCTTTAAGAGGAAAAGAAGTTTGAAGTGTGATTGAATATCCCTGGAAGTATGGCTGCATTCTCCTTGCAGCAATGACTAATGCCAAACTTAGCTTTTCTAGCTTCAAATACTTCTTTTCGGAATCAAGTAGAGCTTTACTGATATAGTATATGGGGCGGGGGTAACTATCTACTTCCCAAACTAACATTCCGCTACAGCATAATCCGAAACTGCCAAATATATATAGAAAAACTATGTTTGAACAAAGTTTTTAGATTGGGAAAATGTCTCTTTATTTTGGTAAAATATTTTTCGCAATTCAAGCACCAATTAAAATCCTTTGTGTTTCTCAAAACCTGAAATAATTGGGATCATTTATCCGAATATCTGGACACAAATCTATTCAAAGTCATCAACCTTCCCATGAGTATTTATACGTCTTTTGTCGATCTAGGTGGATTTATGGCTAACAGAGAATTCAAGTGTGCCAGATCATCTTAAATCCATCGCCCATTGATTATCCAACCCAAAATGTTTCCAGATCGTACGCCAAAAGTACATTTTTCCGGGTTGAGTTTCAAATCAATAGCTTGAAGGTTAGATAAAAAAAAATTTAGATCAGACAAATGATCCTCCTCTTTGGCACTTTTCACCATCATATCATCTATGCATACCTCTATATTTCTAACTATTTAAATGGTGAATGTTTTGTTAACCAGATGGTATAAGTAGCACCAGCATTGTTCATTCTGAAGGGAATTACTTTATAACAATGTAGCCCCCGATCAATAATAAATATAGTATGATCTTGATTATTCGGATCCATTTGAATTTGATTGTATCCGGCAAAAGCATCCATAAAAGATAAAAATTTATTACTAGACGGGGAATCCACCAATTGATCTATATGAGGCATTAGGAAGGGGTCATTGGGACAAGTTTTATTAAAATCGGTAAAATCGATACACATGCGCAATTTCCTGTTTTTATTTTTTAAAATAACTGGATTGGCTGTTCACAAGGGGTATTGTGACTCCTATGTGACCCATCTTGGTTAACCGATCTACTTCTTTACATATTATTTCTAATTTTTCCTTCGAAAAATCCCTTCTTTTCTGGATCACAGGATCTGCATCTGATCGTACCGACAACTTATGGAAAATGACATCAGCTGGTACTCCCGTTACGTCTTCACTATGCCAAGAAAACACATGCTGATATTTGGATAGAAATTTTAGTAACTTATTTTTCAGATTCGTTGATAATTTTGAACCGCTTAGAAGATTTTTTTTTCTTTCACCAAAAAATGAACCTCTATCTCTTCAATTGGGATAATCGTACTGGGAGTCTTCCTTGGATCATCTATATGATCTTTGATTGCTATTATTTGTTTAGTGGTTGGTAAACTAAGAGTTTTGGAGCCAATGCTGCAGTATAGCATTCTCTAAATATCTTATGATTGCCTCGTACCACTCCCACCTGATTCCTTACAGAGTAATTTAAACATTGATAAACTGTAGAAGCAATTTCTTGCATCCTTGAGGGCCAATACCTTCCAAAAATGGCATTATAGCATGTTGGGAAATTTACCACGACAAACAGTACTCATACTTTTTCTTGAAAGGCCCCTTCCAAGAGTTGTTTCTCACTCAAACTCTCTGATGACGTCTGCTGAACTACCCATAAACCCTACGATGGTCTGGTTTGAAGGTTGGATCAATGAAGGATTTTTCATTTATTTGTAACCTGAAAAAAAATAACCCATTAGCTGAACTTTCGGTATCGATGAGAATTATTCGAATCTCTGTACCATCTATAGAAGCCCCAATAACAATAGCCTATTCATGTGGTCCAACAAAGTCTCTTAGATCATCCTTATCAAAGACCATGAATGGTGAAGGCCCTAAATATAAATGAGCTGACATCTTCCCTTTTAATTATACCTCTAAAGTGTTGACATGCCTTTTCAAGAGCAATTCGAAAGTGTCATTCTCGTATCCCTTTCGAATATTGTCAAAGACTCGAAAAACTTACACAAATGGGAAACCTTCCCATTAATATCACTCATCATGTTAACGAGGTTTTGATCAAGATCCGGATCTAAATATTCTGAATTAAATAAAAAAGATATTATAATTGTTCCGTAATCACCATGGTTGTTCTCCATTGGAGACATTCGAAACGGATCTTGGCACACCAGGTGCACTAGCTTGTTCTTTGTTAATGCTTAAGTTGGGCCTATTCGGAACCTGATTTCTGTTTGAGCTATGATTTTTTACAACGGTTGTCAGTTTCCCATTTTCAATCAACAACTGAATCTTTTTCTTTGGAGCTATACAATCTTTTGTATTATGACCTGTGTCTTCATGATACTTACAAAAACGGGTATTTTGGTTTTTCCTTGGAGTTTGGATAGGTAAAGGTTTTTGGAATCCTATGTGACCTTTGGTTTTATCATATATTATGCCCACGTTTTCAATTAACTCTGCAAAGTAACTAGGTTGAACCCAATGGTTCCCTCTTAGCTTGGATTGCTGATTTTGGCCTCGATCTAGATCGTCCAGATCCTTGAACTGAATCCCGAGGTCGAGGATTAGAATAAACATGTGACTAACTAGCAGCTTGTTGATGCGAAGTACCTAAAGGGGGTTTATTTTTCCGATGATGCCTTAGTAGTTTTGGTTTCTTCTACGATGATTTTTTTCCAACTTGATTCAATAGGCCACCCTACGTATATTGTGTCAACCAACTCTCTTGCTGATAACCCTTGTCTGCAAGAAGCTATGACCATCTGCTCAAAGCAATCAGCTAAACCATTCTTAGTATTCACGAACCGACTAACATATTATTTCAAGGTTTCCGAAGCCATCTGGTGACAATGGATTATGGTATCACCATTTTCTCTTCACCCCTTACTCCATATAAACTGTCATCGGAAGGCCATCCAGAACATATGAAAATTATTAATTGATCATTCCAGAAGTATGTTTTACCACTTCAAAGAACTTCCTTTGAACGTTTGAGAAAAAACCCGACACAAAACTTTGTCATCATCATTGAAGCTCATCAAAAAGTTCTTAAATTATTCCAGATGATTATCCGGATCTTTATTCCCATCATACTTTTCCATTTTGAACACATCTAGACGTCGTGGGAGGTGCCCGGATATAATCTTTTCCAAAACTGGTGATTGCCTCCAGTTACGTCCCTAGCTAAATTGATGTATGTCACTAGAATCGACGAATATACCTGGTTCGGATCGGACATCGAATGGGTCCCTCAACATTTGATCTATATTGTGATCGGATGAACCCTTAGTTTTCTTGTTATAATCCAACGTCTTCCCTTTCTTAGGATTGTCCCCCGAAATTTCTTAATCGTTCAAGTTTTATCTTTACTAACAATTTTCAGTCTCGGACGTTTATCATGGTGCTTATCTCTTTTATTTTGTTGATAAAGATTACTGCTAGTGGAGGAAGAAAATGAATCTGTTGATGAATATGAACTATTTCCGGATTCGGAAGAGCTACAATCTTTTTCATCATGAACATATTTCCTAGAAAGTGGATGGTTTTTAGGGGAATGATCTATTAAGACTTGTTTTGGACATCCGAACAGATTATCTCTTGGCTCCACCAGGTCTATTTTAGCTTAGCGATATATTTCCATTGCTTCGATCTCTTTTCTTAACTCGGAAAGCTCATTTATTAGTTGGGGTCAATCTTCTTTTTCATCATTTTCGGATGAAGCCCTTATCTGAGCCTCTCCAACCCGATCTTCTTCATTTACTGGAAGTTGATCAGTATGCATTTCCTCAGCCAAATTCAATTCTAGTTGTAAATCTTTGAAAACTTTGGATTACCGTAATCTAGGTGTCCCTGCTCCCACTGTGGTTGCCATATTGATGAGGTTAAAATATATTATGGGGGTAGTTTAAGTAATAACGGATTTGGTTTTTCGTCTATCTCGGAAGATCGCAAAAAGGTCTTTAATCAGAGTCTAGGAGTCGTGAGATCATTAAGTAGATTTTTATATATTTCTCTCTTAATGATGCTATTAGAGTACTTATAGTGTTAGATTAGGGTCATGGGCCGGGTTTTAAAGGTTTTAATACTTAAATTAACTAATTGGGTCATAAGTGAGGCCAAATTACTTAACAAGTTATTAGTGCATGTCCATTAGCTACTTGGTTAGTCATCTTTGGTGAGATGTCTATTTGATGAGGTCATAAATGTTGTTCGAAACATGGTTCATATATTATCAATATCATCCCGCATAAAAATACCTAAACTATCTTTCGGATTATTTAGCCATTGAACATTATTTCACTCTAAAAAAGTTCTGACCCATCAATATTAACTTCCATTTTTAGCGACAAATTTTTTGAAGTGTTCTGATTTGTAAAATTATTGAAGATGGGAAATGTTGGGAATATGTGGGTCTGATCCGCATATTCCGCCTCCGTATATAAGTAAGAACACAATCGATCTCAACACTAGTATGATATTGTCCGCTTTTGCACCCAAAGGCCCTCACGGCTTTGCATTTGGTCCACTACCAAAAGGCCTCATACTAGTTGAGATATGTTCTTACTTATATAGCACTGATCTTTCTCATGTTTAACCGATGTGGGATGTGGGACTTTGGTCGCCACCCTAACAAATCCTCCTCTCGAGGAAAGTACCACCTTAGCCTCCTCTCAATTGACTTTCATCCTCCCACTCTAATCAGGTTGGAAGATACCTGACCATAGAGGCACTCCCCACTCCAATCAAGTACCACCGCTTGATGAGCCACGGGCACTCCGAACTAGCCTCTTCTCTGAATCTTGGAAGCATACTTACTTCTCATTAACCCCTGATAATGAACTATTCTGAGATGAGCTTGACGTCTTTTTTCTTAAATGAGATTAAGTTGAATTCGTACTGTTGTTTTGTTATCTTGTTCGGAATAGTTTTGAATTCTAAAGGAAGAAACAGTGGATTCAATTAGGGAAATAACATTTATTTTGTATACCAAAGAAAAAGGTAACTCTTGAGTTGCTGAGTGTGGAGTAGTCCTGTAAGCCCATAATACCTCTTGTAAGTAGTTCGGCCATTTACTAGTTGTCCCCTCCAAATTCCTTTTAATACCTTTCAATATGGTCTGATTAACCACCTCTACTTGAACATTGGATTGAAGATGAAAGGGAGAAGAAAAACAATGTCGAATCCCTTTTGAAAAATAAAATCTTATATTTCTTGGTTATCAAATTGAGGACCATTATCAGTTGTAATGCATCGAGGTATTCCGAATCAACAACATATATAGGCCAAGATGAACTTTATAACTACCTTTGAGGTAGTTCTAGAAAGTGGTTCAACTTCTACCCATTTAGTAAAATAATCTACTCAAACTACGACGGTTAGTCACCTTTCGGACGCCAAAATCAAGTCCCCACCTATCAAAAAGAAATGCTTCAGATATATTTTGCATCGGACCAACTGGGACTTGAATCACATTTCCAAACTTTTGGCAAGGATCACATTTGCTCACCGATTCTTTAGCATTTTCCATGATGGTAAGCCAATAGTACCCTGGTAGCCAAACCCTTATGGTGAGATTCATCTGATCCAAGACATCGGAGCAATGGTTTACTGAAAGAATTTTTATATAAAACTTCTCCCAAACCTATAAATCCATGCGCCTTGAAGTTCAATTTTAGCTAGATCTTTACTCTCCAGTAGAATTCCCTTGGTTATAAAATGTTAAATTTCATGTCTCCAATCTGAATTGGATATGACCGATATTTGACACTTTTTTTCAATACTAAGATCTTCTTTTGAAAAAGTTTTTTTGATCGAAGGACATTCTTGTACGAAAATCTAAGGAAACGCTTCAGCATAGGCAATAGTGGCAAAAAATCGGCCATCAAACCTCAGCTCGAGGTATATGTTCGTACCTCACATTTTCAAAATATGTTGATACTTCTTTCAATACCTGGAGGTACTTCACTATTTTACCTTTCTTAGTTTTACATAACTCTTTACCTTGGTGAAGCAATAGTTGTGAATCACTCATTAATCTAACCATTGTGGCGTCAACAATTTGGGCAAGCCTTAGACTAGTAATAACTACTTTGTATTCGGACTCATTATCTGGTGCTTGGAAACCGAACCGAGTAGCTTGGTACATATAATCCCCGAACAGAGAAGTTAAACATATTCCGGCTCCGTATCCCATAGTACTAGATCCTCCATCAATTCGAACCCCCAATTCAGCTTTTTTGGAATTCATAGATTCGTTTGAAGTCTTTCGATCAAAGTGAAATTCTACCAAGAAATCTGTTGTAACCTGACCTTTGATAGTTGTTCGAAGAGCAAAATCAATGTAAAATATTCTAATTCAATAGACCACTTGGTTATTCGGCTCGAAACATCTGACTTTAATAGCATGTCTTTAAGAGGAAAAGAAGTTTGAAGTGTGATTGAATATCCCTGGAAGTATGGCTGCATTCTCCTTGCAGCAATGACTAATGCCAAACTTAGCTTTTCTAGCTTCAAATACTTCTTTTCGGAATCAAGTAGAGCTTTACTGATATAGTATATGGGGCGGGGGTAACTATCTACTTCCCAAACTAACATTCCGCTACAGCATAATCCGAAACTGCCAAATATATATAGAAAAACTATGTTTGAACAAAGTTTTTAGATTGGGAAAATGTCTCTTTATTTTGGTAAAATATTTTTCGCAATTCAAGCACCAATTAAAATCCTTTGTGTTTCTCAAAACCTGAAATAATTGGGATCATTTATCCGAATATCTGGACACAAATCTATTCAAAGTCATCAACCTTCCCATGAGTATTTATACGTCTTTTGTCGATCTAGGTGGATTTATGGCTAACAGAGAATTCAAGTGTGCCAGATCATCTTAAATCCATCGCCCATTGATTATCCAACCCAAAATGTTTCCAGATCGTACGCCAAAAGTACATTTTTCCGGGTTGAGTTTCAAATCAATAGCTTGAAGGTTAGATAAAAAAAAATTTAGATCAGACAAATGATCCTCCTCTTTGGCACTTTTCACCATCATATCATCTATGCATACCTCTATATTTCTAACTATTTAAATGGTGAATGTTTTGTTAACCAGATGGTATAAGTAGCACCAGCATTGTTCATTCTGAAGGGAATTACTTTATAACAATGTAGCCCCCGATCAATAATAAATATAGTATGATCTTGATTATTCGGATCCATTTGAATTTGATTGTATCCGGCAAAAGCATCCATAAAAGATAAAAATTTATTACTAGACGGGGAATCCACCAATTGATCTATATGAGGCATTAGGAAGGGGTCATTGGGACAAGTTTTATTAAAATCGGTAAAATCGATACACATGCGCAATTTCCTGTTTTTATTTTTTAAAATAACTGGATTGGCTGTTCACAAGGGGTATTGTGACTCCTATGTGACCCATCTTGGTTAACCGATCTACTTCTTTACATATTATTTCTAATTTTTCCTTCGAAAAATCCCTTCTTTTCTGGATCACAGGATCTGCATCTGATCGTACCGACAACTTATGGAAAATGACATCAGCTGGTACTCCCGTTACGTCTTCACTATGCCAAGAAAACACATGCTGATATTTGGATAGAAATTTTAGTAACTTATTTTTCAGATTCGTTGATAATTTTGAACCGCTTAGAAGATTTTTTTTTCTTTCACCAAAAAATGAACCTCTATCTCTTCAATTGGGATAATCGTACTGGGAGTCTTCCTTGGATCATCTATATGATCTTTGATTGCTATTATTTGTTTAGTGGTTGGTAAACTAAGAGTTTTGGAGCCAATGCTGCAGTATAGCATTCTCTAAATATCTTATGATTGCCTCGTACCACTCCCACCTGATTCCTTACAGAGTAATTTAAACATTGATAAACTGTAGAAGCAATTTCTTGCATCCTTGAGGGCCAATACCTTCCAAAAATGGCATTATAGCATGTTGGGAAATTTACCACGACAAACAGTACTCATACTTTTTCTTGAAAGGCCCCTTCCAAGAGTTGTTTCTCACTCAAACTCTCTGATGACGTCTGCTGAACTACCCATAAACCCTACGATGGTCTGGTTTGAAGGTTGGATCAATGAAGGATTTTTCATTTATTTGTAACCTGAAAAAAAATAACCCATTAGCTGAACTTTCGGTATCGATGAGAATTATTCGAATCTCTGTACCATCTATAGAAGCCCCAATAACAATAGCCTATTCATGTGGTCCAACAAAGTCTCTTAGATCATCCTTATCACAGACCATGAATGGTGAAGGCCCTAAATATAAATGAGCTGACATCTTCCCTTTTAATTATACCTCTAAAGTGTTGACATGCCTTTTCAAGAGCAATTCGAAAGTGTCATTCTCGTATCCCTTTCGAATATTGTCAAAGACTCGAAAAACTTACACAAATGGGAAACCTTCCCATTAATATCACTCATCATGTTAACGAGGTTTTGATCAAGATCCGGATCTAAATATTCTGAATTAAATAAAAAAGATATTATAATTGTTCCGTAATCACCATGGTTGTTCTCCATTGGAGACATTCGAAACGGATCTTGGCACACCAGGTGCACTAGCTTGTTCTTTGTTAATGCTTAAGTTGGGCCTATTCGGAACCTGATTTCTGTTTGAGCTATGATTTTTTACAACGGTTGTCAGTTTCCCATTTTCAATCAACAACTGAATCTTTTTCTTTGGAGCTATACAATCTTTTGTATTATGACCTGTGTCTTCATGATACTTACAAAAACGGGTATTTTGGTTTTTCCTTGGAGTTTGGATAGGTAAAGGTTTTTGGAATCCTATGTGACCTTTGGTTTTATCATATATTATGCCCACGTTTTCAATTAACTCTGCAAAGTAACTAGGTTGAACCCAATGGTTCCCTCTTAGCTTGGATTGCTGATTTTGGCCTCGATCTAGATCGTCCAGATCCTTGAACTGAATCCCGAGGTCGAGGATTAGAATAAACATGTGACTAACTAGCAGCTTGTTGATGCGAAGTACCTAAAGGGGGTTTATTTTTCCGATGATGCCTTAGTAGTTTTGGTTTCTTCTACGATGATTTTTTTCCAACTTGATTCAATAGGCCACCCTACGTATCTGCCTTTTTCCATGTGATTGTGTCAACCAACTCTCTTGCTGATAACCCTTGTCTGCAAGAAGCTATGACCATCTGCTCAAAGCAATCAGCTAAACCATTCTTAGTATTCACGAACCGACTAACATATTATTTCAAGGTTTCCGAAGCCATCTGGTGACAATGGATTATGGTATCACCATTTTCTCTTCACCCCTTACTCCATATAAACTGTCATCGGAAGGCCATCCAGAACATATGAAAATTATTAATTGATCATTCCAGAAGTATGTTTTACCACTTCAAAGAACTTCCTTTGAACGTTTGAGAAAAAACCCGACACAAAACTTTGTCATCATCATTGAAGCTCATCAAAAAGTTCTTAAATTATTCCAGATGATTATCCGGATCTTTATTCCCATCATACTTTTCCATTTTGAACACATCTAGACGTCGTGGGAGGTGCCCGGATATAATCTTTTCCAAAACTGGTGATTGCCTCCAGTTACGTCCCTAGCTAAATTGATGTATGTCACTAGAATCGACGAATATACCTGGTTCGGATCGGACATCGAATGGGTCCCTCAACATTTGATCTATATTGTGATCGGATGAACCCTTAGTTTTCTTGTTATAATCCAACGTCTTCCCTTTCTTAGGATTGTCCCCCGAAATTTCTTAATCGTTCAAGTTTTATCTTTACTAACAATTTTCAGTCTCGGACGTTTATCATGGTGCTTATCTCTTTTATTTTGTTGATAAAGATTACTGCTAGTGGAGGAAGAAAATGAATCTGTTGATGAATATGAACTATTTCCGGATTCGGAAGAGCTACAATCTTTTTCATCATGAACATATTTCCTAGAAAGTGGATGGTTTTTAGGGGAATGATCTATTAAGACTTGTTTTGGACATCCGAACAGATTATCTCTTGGCTCCACCAGGTCTATTTTAGCTTAGCGATATATTTCCATTGCTTCGATCTCTTTTCTTAACTCGGAAAGCTCATTTATTAGTTGGGGTCAATCTTCTTTTTCATCATTTTCGGATGAAGCCCTTATCTGAGCCTCTCCAACCCGATCTTCTTCATTTACTGGAAGTTGATCAGTATGCATTTCCTCAGCCAAATTCAATTCTAGTTGTAAATCTTTGAAAACTTTGGATTACCGTAATCTAGGTGTCCCTGCTCCCACTGTGGTTGCCATATTGATGAGGTTAAAATATATTATGGGGGTAGTTTAAGTAATAACGGATTTGGTTTTTCGTCTATCTCGGAAGATCGCAAAAAGGTCTTTAATCAGAGTCTAGGAGTCGTGAGATCATTAAGTAGATTTTTATATATTTCTCTCTTAATGATGCTATTAGAGTACTTATAGTGTTAGATTAGGGTCATGGGCCGGGTTTTAAAGGTTTTAATACTTAAATTAACTAATTGGGTCATAAGTGAGGCCAAATTACTTAACAAGTTATTAGTGCATGTCCATTAGCTACTTGGTTAGTCATCTTTGGTGAGATGTCTATTTTATGAGGTCATAAATGTTGTTC
The DNA here is from genome assembly GCA_036936605.1 of Limnanthes douglasii subsp. nivea. Classification (NCBI taxonomy): domain Eukaryota; kingdom Viridiplantae; phylum Streptophyta; class Magnoliopsida; order Brassicales; family Limnanthaceae; genus Limnanthes; species Limnanthes douglasii. The sequence goes on from JAUPFV010000003.1 coordinate 50,736,398, forward strand.
GAAACATGGTTCATATATTATCAATATCATCCCGCATAAAAATACCTAAACTATCTTTCGGATTATTTAGCCATTGAACATTATTTCACTCTAAAAAAGTTCTGACCCATCAATATTAACTTCCATTTTTAGCGACAAATTTTTTGAAGTGTTCTGATTTGTAAAATTATTGAAGATGGGAAATGTTGGGAATATGTGGGTCTGATCCGCATATTCCGCCTCCGTATATAAGTAAGAACACAATCGATCTCAACACTAGTATGATATTGTCCGCTTTTGCACCCAAAGGCCCTCACGGCTTTGCATTTGGTCCACTACCAAAAGGCCTCATACTAGTTGAGATATGTTCTTACTTATATAGCACTGATCTTTCTCATGTTTAACCGATGTGGGATGTGGGACTTTGGTCGCCACCCTAACAAATCCTCCTCTCGAGGAAAGTACCACCTTAGCCTCCTCTCAATTGACTTTCATCCGCCCACTCTAATCAGGTTGGAAGATACCTGACCATAGAGGCACTCCCCACTCCAATCAAGTACCACCGCTTGATGAGCCACGGGCACTCCGAACTAGGATCTCTAGAACATATCACATTAAGCATGGCGTCTAACTTCTTCATGTTCGACCTCCGAGAATTTCACAACCATCGCGTTCCGTCTAGGCCTGACGCTCTAATACCACGTGTTGGGAATATGGGGGGCCGGTCCGCATATTCTGCCTCCGTATATAAGTAAGAACACAACCGATCTCAACACTAGTATGATATTGTCCGCTTTGGCACCCGAAGGCCCTCACGGCTTTGCATTTGGTCCACTACCAAAAGGCCTAACACTAATGGAGATGTATTCTTAACTTATATACTGATCTTTTTTCCCATGTTTAACCGATGTGGGATGTGAGACTTTGGTCACACCTAACAATCCTTCTCTCGAACAAAGTACCACTCTAGCCTCATCTCAATTGACTTTCATCCGCCTACTCTAGTCAGGTGGAGAGAAACCTGAACTCTAGAGCTTTATGGCAGATCTATCTGCTCACACTGTGCCGCTCCTTGATCAAGCCACCATCTAGCGCTCCATCTATAGATGAATCTGCGCCGCTCCTTGATCAAGCCACCTGCTTGATGAGCCATCCTTCACCCACATCATCACAACCCACCACATAGCGTTCTGTCTGGGCCTGGTGCTCTGATACCATTTGTAGAGAATATTGGGTCTGCATATTCCGCCTGGGCCTGGTGCTCTGATACCATTTGTAGGGAATATTGGGTCTGCATATTCTGCCTTGTATATAAGTAAGAATACCGATCTCAACACTAGTATGATATTGTCCGCTTTGGCACCCAAAAGTCCTCACGGCTTTGCATTTGGTCCACTACCAAAAAGCCTCATACTAATGGAGATGTATTTTTAACTTATATACTGATCTTTCTTCCTATGTTTAACCGATGTGGGATGTGCAACTTTGGTCGCACCTAACGAGTAATGCTTTCAAAAACTTGTTAATATAATTCTTAAAAGAATATAATCAATGACCTCTTAAATATGTGCAATAAAAAACAAGACAAGTTGATAAAATTCTAAAACCGGCCAACAACGATATTCGAGTTTAGATTAATCTATCTATATTAGAAAAGATATAGTTCTTTTAGTTATACAAAAGTCCCTAAATTATTTCATCTTTCAATTAACTCTATTATTTTTAAATCACTTTTTTCCCTTTTATTGTTGCAACCGTCCGGTTGACTCAGTACTGTCAGAAACTATTACACGTTGAATAGTGTTGGTCGTGTTATTCAAATATTGAATTTGGTTTGCGTTTCTTTTCCGTTTCAAAACAAAAATTAGGAAAAAGTGAAACTAAGAAATCAGCATGCCATTCGAGAAAATACAGACAACGTGATTCGGAATTATACGGTAGTCACTTGATGCTTTGCTTAACGCGGCGTCCCACAAGCATAATCAATTTATTCGAGTCCACAAAGACGGTTCCTGGTAGCCCACACAGCACTAATAAAAACTATATTATTCTAAGTTATGTCCCTAGTTTGACAACCTTTTCTTCGCCGTCTCTCTATATTTGAAATTATATGAAGATCTCACTGAAATTTCAAAACTTGAAACAATATTTTTTGTAAACAATTAAAATAGATCAACCAAGATAGGTAAACGAAATAGGTTCTTTTATTTTTATACTAATTAAAAGAAAATACAGGGAAAAATATAAATTATTATATTTATTGATGGTAAAAAATTGATTTGATTTTAAATAAAACTGAATAATACTTATATTTATAATAATTAATACCACTTAGGTATTTTTTATATAAAATTTTATTCGGTAAAATCATGTGATTAATGTACTGGATATATTAAAAGAATAAATTTTATTTAACTTCTCCAAATTTTTTAACAATATTTTTTTAATCCGTATTAGTCAATCTCATTGCGTCGTTTGATATTTCTATCGATCTATTTCTCATTTTTTGTCACTTTACGTGTCAACAATCTCTTTTTCCTTTAAACCAATAGACTGTTATCATATTTAACGAAATCTTATTCTAATACTATTTCAAAATTTTAATTTTTGGGTGATGATTGTCTATTATCTCCCCTCCCAAAATAATCGTCTTGATCCTGCATGGTTATGTTTACCAGTGCACTCGTCTCAATCCACATTTTAAAATCTTTCACCATACAGTTTGTCTTGCAGAAACAAACCAAAAATGCGAAATCTTTGTCAGTTCAGCCCACCCTGAAAACACCATTGTAAACACAAAGAAACGTTCCAAACCTAAGAACAATGGCTCAAAGTCCTCTAACAGACCTAAACTCAAAAGAGAGATCATATTTATATTCAACCAGGGACAATCAAGCATCCGAAATAACAAACTTTTACCCATGATAACACCATTTCTCTCCAACACCTCTTCCTATCATCATTAGTCAATCCCTTGCATATCAACTCGCGCTCATACAAAAGCGTCTCTCCCCTCATGCGACGCATGTCGGTAAGATCCACATTGTCCATACCTTATAGTAGCATCTGGCGAGATCCTCTAATGTATCACCATCTTTTGAAATCACTCATCTTCAGGATACCTAGTTGTCTAGCAACGATAAGGAACTCCTCATGCTTGAACCTGACTCCCATATTGTTAGGCTTGACAGGCTGATGACTATCTTCATGTAAGTGAAAAAACTACCTTAGAAAACTCTATAAATTACGTGCCTCGCATGACCACCACCACCTTTTCTTTGGAGCGATCGACGACCACATGTTCACTCTTGATTTTGGACGTATAAATATTTCCTTCGCATATCGCTGATGTTCAACCAATTTAATTATTCCCTACCAAAGCAAAATCAACCAATACCCTGTCTGCCACTACAATTGCTTCTTAAAGCAACCTAAATACCTGCTTCGCGGCCACAAGGCCTTCAACACATGTTGAAACCTCCACTAATGCCACGTATTGTGCTACTTCTTTAGCGGGATTCATTGATAGGCCCATAACAAGTATAAGCCCAACTTATTTAAAAAGCACATCAAAATTACCTTCAATAGATTCTTAATCAACACTCTCTTCTTGGGCCAAGATCAAGAATTGTTGTGCCAATCCAAAACACTTAACCTAACCCCTCCCAAATAACCCGTCCACACTATACCTACCAGCTCTTGAACCTCCCATCGCTCCCCAGTTTAAAACATTAACTAGCACATGTCTTCACTACTGCTATCATTGAACCAATGGTATCTTTAGCCACCGTCCGTACTCCCTCCTTCCCAACTTCTTACCGCAGAAAGAATAATTGTGAACATAATATAAACCACTCTTATGGTCACCGAGGATACTCAAGCACACATTATTTCTCCTCACATCCACCATCCTACAACTACAGATTATTAACTCCATTTTTTCTCTCATGTACCAACTCATTGACAGCGCTACAACTGAACACGCACCCTACATAATTTACATTAACTACCCATCCATCACTATCCCACCAACCCCCAAAACTCGATGCTCAACAATATCTCCGTTCTTGGCATTCTAACGGTCAATCCGTTGTCTTCTAATCAGAGTTGGGCTGGTATCGTGACCACCCACAAGACAATCGATCAATTACGAATATGTGCATAGTTAATGAGATCCTATCTTCCTTAGGGAAGCTTAATAATAGAAAAGAATCATAATGGGAAATATACATTTCAGGCTATTTTCTCACTAAAATTCCAACACCTTACCATGTGCAGGCGATTGCAACCAAAATGTGAGGCATGTACGGACTGCACCAATGCAAGATCACACCATCGAGACACTTTTCTTTAAGTTTTCCTCATCGGAAAATGTTATTCAATCAAATTTTATGCATGAATAAAAACTGAATACCAATGGATGCTTCCAATTTGCCGCAAGTGCTTCACTTTTGACCACTTAGCCCAAAGCTGCCAGAAAAACATTATAAGTATTAAGAAGTAATCTAAACCTAACATACTAGAACAAAACTATCACGTGGATGTGAATCACCATAAGGTCAACCTGAAAACCATGTGCCACCAGTGAGACGTAGTAATCTAACACGCGCACATCATGTTATTTATAAACACCCCCATACACTACACTCATTAGGTCTATCGTTACTTTTACATGTAGAAATATCACTTTAACTACCACAATATGGTTAAAAATAACTAGAACCTACCATGATATGGTACTCCAATGAATATAATATATGCCAAACTAAAACGTTTAATAAGAAAGAATTCAGTAACATTAGTAAAAGAGTAAAAAATTCCCACCTTACTCGATGTTCACTTCAAGAGGCCCTACGACCAAACCATATTAATCCCCCTCTTATTTTAGCTAACATAAATGCTTCAAACAGTTACATCTTTTTTAGTCGGGCAGAAAAAAAGTTTCCAAACAAAAATCACACAAAACCTGGTTAAAGCCATAGGACTACAATTCCAAGTTCTATCACAATAGTATAAAGACGTGTATCTATAAGAAAAAAATCATATCAATCAATAATCTCAATGAAAATATTTTAAATCATTATAAAACTATCGCCGAGTTTTTCATTGGCCATTTTACCAACATTCTATGTGTAAAAAACCTTATACTACACTGGTCTTGGCAGAATCAAAAGCCTAATCACATTTAGGCTATCTGATTATGATGGATATAATGACAAAAGACTTATTCCTCATGTAACATTATATACAAAATAATTTTTAAGATCTTAACAAATAGGATTAAAGACTCCCTCCCATCGTTTATCCACCCTACATAGTATGCATTCTAATTGGCCATGTGCCTTTCTGATAACATCATTCTCTCACATGAGATATCTTGTATACAAATCCGATACTATACAGTCTACCTTCATACCAGGTAGGTGTATTCCTGATAACATCATTCTATGATGGAAGCTACCTAGTATAGAAATTAGATGTATGACTCGGTACCACGACAAATGTGTTTCATGAAGCTTAGCCTTGAAAAATTCGATATGTTTAATAATTTTAATCTCTGGATAATTAAGGTCAAGGCTTACCTGGTAAAAAAAGGATTGACGACTATTATCGATGATAAAGCTATATAAGTTGATGATATGGTACTGTATAAAACTCATAGTACCCTCATACTAAGCTTGGAAGATGAAGTGCTATGAAATTTATTTGAAGAGCCTAAGGAATTTAAGGTATTGAATCTTCTAGAGGAAATATACATAAAGAACTCCTTGTTAAACATATTACATATGAAGAGACAACTTTACACACATTCATTAAATAGTAGCATAAATACACAAAGGAACCTAGTGGATTAAACCCCAAACATACATGACTTAATTATAGTCGATCTGAAGATGAATGAAATACTCATTTACGATGGCCGAAATCAAGAACGCATTCAACTCCAAAGGTTTATATTTTTTTTTAGAATGGTAGCTCTGAGAGTCAGAGACTGAGTGTGAGAGATCATTTGAGAAAGAAAAATTAAAGTAAGAAAAGAGAAAACTCTGAGTCAAAGTCCAAAAAGGTTGGAACGGGTTAAAAGCTAATATATTAGATATGTTATAGAAATGACATATCATTTGAAACTTCCCGAAGATGGAAAATAGAAAAAAATATCAAAGACCAAAGTCATATATATTGTAATAGTGTCTGATGAGTGTGAGTACGTTGATGGGTTGATGCTTTTTTATTCTTTCAGGTACATCGATAAGTGAGAGTTGGAATCGGGTGAGTTATTTCACATGAATTTTAATAAGTAATGGTTTGAAGACCTGTGAATATTTAATGGTGGAAGATTCATTCTCGAGATTAAAGAATATTGTGATGTCAAATAGATTGGGATGATACGACTCAAGTTGTCTACAAGACTTGAGAGAGTAATTAAAATTGTAAGGTATGTATCTTAGGTTAAATATAAACTTATTTCTATTCGGATGTTCACATGATGAAGGTTTTACCTATAGATATGAAGACGATAGACTTAGGATTTTGCAAAGCTTCATAGTTATTATAAAATCATATATATATATATATTAATGTTATACTAGTTCTTGAGGGTATGATAGTAGTGATGGGTGTCTCTAGTGTGGTGAAATAATCTACCAGGTTGTGGCATCATTTGTTGGGGTATTAAAATCCAAAATAACTCAATAAACTAAGTAAACAAGAATTATTAGATGATACAACAATCAAGAAGTTGAGCTTTTGTGAAATCTACATTTTTGGTAAGAGCAAGAGGGTAAAGTTTATGCCCAGTAACCAGACGTCTAATAGTATACTTGATTATGTTCATCCAGACATTTGGGATCTAACATGGGAACATATCGTAGGTGGTGAAAGTTACTTTATGTCATTGGTTGATGATTATTCCATGAAAGTAAAATTATACTTTTGAAGACCAAAGATGAAACTTTTGCTTCTTTTGTGAACTGAAATACTTTGGTAGAGAATGAAACTGAGAAAGTATTGAAGAATTTTTATAATGATAATGACTTGGAATATGTGAACAAGGATTTTCAGTAGATATTTTGAAAAAAAAATTCGATTGAGAGACATCAAACTGTATGTTGGACTTCCTAACGAAACATACTTGTTGAAAGAATAAATTGAACCCTTCTGGAACAGGTTAGATGTATGCTTCATACAACAAGTATGGGTCGAAGGCTTTGATGAGAAGTCGTGAAAATGATTTCATATATAATCAGTATGATTTCATTTACAACACTTAAGTTTATTTGTCCTCAAGAAGCCTGTACTGGAGATATACCTAAGTTAGGACATTTTAAAGCGTTCAGATATGTTGTGTACGCACATATGACGCACGATAAGCTTAGACCAAGAGCACTTAAATGGTTGTTCCTTGACTTTCCTAAAGAAGTAAAAGGGTATAGGTTGTAGTTCCTTCAAATTGAATGTCATAAGGCTTCGATAATGGGTCTAATCCATGAAGTGTAGCTGGTGATGCTTCTACCGAAGAATATTTTAGTCTAGTTCTGCAACGGGCCGTACAGAGGAATTCAACCATTTCATGTGTTTAAAGAAAAATACGGGTCTATTATTCTCGTTCCTTCATATGATTAGATGGTAAAGCAATATGGAGTTGGAATTTATCAACTAACAAGAGATTTAGCACGAAGACCAAGCAAACAACTACATAGGTATGGTTGTGCATATATAATTGGTTATGCTTTATCAATTGAAATTTAAGCATGTTTTCTTTAACTTGAAACGTATCACTATTCAATGAAGAGTAGTGATAAGGATAAGTAACTTACAACCATGAAAATACAACTGCGATCTCCCAAGAAGATTAACACCTGGATTCTTGTGAAATAATCAAATGGTCAGAAGCTTTTTGAGACTAAATGGACAATCAAGAGGAATCCATGTATTCCTGGTGTTGAGTTACCCATATAAAATGTTAGGTTCGTGACTAAGGGCTTTATAGAAAACGAGGGTATCAATTTAATTGAAATATTCTCACCAGTTGTGAAACAAAACTCCGTCCAGGTTTTGTTGTCAATTGTTGCTAAAATTGATATTGACCTACATCAAATGGATGTTACTCTTACCTTCATGCATAGTAAATTCGAAGAGATAATTTACATGTGTCAACTAAAGGGGTTTGAATAAGAGATGAAAGTTATGTGTGTTTGTTGAAGAGATTTCTATATGTGTTGAAAACGTTACCAAGGCAATGGAATATAAGATTTAATTATTTTGTGAGATCCAATAAATACACATGTAGTTGCTACGAAAATTGTGTCTATTGGAATGGGAAAACACACATAGAAAGACAAGTCTTATTTTTGTTGTGTGTGGATGACATACTAATAGATAGTAAAAATATGAAGAAGATTAAAACGATAAAGACTCAGATTAAAGCAGAATTATGAGAATAAAGATATGAGAGAGACTAAAATGATAGTTGGTATTGAGATTAAGAGGAAAATGTCAAATGAGTATTTATTTTTATCTCAACACGGATGTATATATAGAAGATCTTGAGGAAGTTCTCGATATTCGAAGCAAATTAGGTTGGAACTCTAATTGGTTCCCAATTCAAACTCAGTGCCACTCAAGCACCAATGAAAGCATGAGATATGAAGTATATGCAAAGGATACCTTATGCCAATATTATTGGTAGTATTATTAAATGATTTACACAAGACCTTATCTTGCTTACATCCTAAGTGGTTTGAGCATAATTTATGTCAAATCCGGGGAAGCCGCAATTTCATGCACATACATGAGATACTTAAAGGGATCAACTGTTGTAAGGTTATATTATAATCGAAATTATACAGATAATATAGTACTAAAAGATAATCTAATTATACAAGATGTCTCGATACAATGAAGTTTACCTCGGTTATCCATACATTATACTTGGACGAGTGGTTAGCTGGAAGTCTGGTATACAAAATGTTGTTGTGTTGTATTATACCAAATTTTAGTATATGAGTGTTACGAAATCCATGAAGGAAGTTATTTGTCTTAGGAAAATACTGCGTGAACTCACTGATGTGGAGTCACATGTGGTTATGTTCTATGAAAACATTAACGCTATGCATTTGATGAAAACTCATAAGTTCCATGTGCAAACTAAACATATAGAAATAATTATTTTACTTCATCAGAGATGTAGTTGAGAATGAGCAAGTGAGTGTGGCTAAGATTGCTAGCACTAGAAAACCCTTTGAATGCATAGACTAAGATATTTTCAATTTTGAAGCTTACGAACTGTATGAGACTGGTGCAAGCCTAGGATGCAGGTAAGCTGGTCTCTAAAGGATAAAAACATTAGGTGTAGGCGATATTATAGTTACCATAAGACTAGGTAGAGAATTGATAGGTGTAGGCTAGAAGTAACTCGTCTACAAAGGTATTACTAAAGGACTGGATCTACCATTACATGTATAGGTAAGAATTATCAGATTTTTTGGGTATTTGATTTGTGACTTAGTTGTAGAGAGGTCTAATAATCCTAAAATTTAATACAAATTGTAGAAGACTGGTGACTATTGGGTCGAAAAAAATATGCGTTGAGTTGAAGCATAACTGACCAAGCAAGCTGGACGAAGCAGGCTGGTCAAAGCAGACTAGCCAAAGAAAGGTGGTCAAAGCAAACTGGACGTTACTAGGCTGGAGATGAGTATTCTATTTAATAGGTATCCTTTCTTATTTGTGATTTTCTATATTAATGAAGTATGAGTTATTTAAGTCGTTGATTAACGGCTTTTAATCTCGAGCGTCTAATGAAGAATTATGGTTTCCCCTAAACCTATAAATAGAATAAAATATTGGTATCCAATGTGTGATGTGACTGTGATGTGATAAGACTATGGTGTCACGTAGCAACTTTACGTTAATTAACAGATACGGAGGACTAAATTTATCCAAACTGGATAGTCCATGGACTACCAACAGACTTTTGAAATTTCGTAAACTATTTTCACTAAAATTAATAGTCCAGGGAAGAATGACTATTCAAAGATAAAATATACACATAAGAACCATATTGCCTCATATAATCTGTTGGGCTATATGGTCAGCTAGAAACAACAAAATATTTAATGATAAAATCACCTCTTCTAATATTATAATAGATAAAATTCTGCAAATCATTGCAAAACTTGACTACTCTAACTTAATTAAAAAGAAATTTTGGTCCACGAATCTAAAAATAGCCATTATCTCTCTAATCCTAGATAGTCTCAACACAATTACTCCATCAAACAATAGACTGAATCCTAATTGTGATGAAGCTTGTTTGAATACTGGTGAATCAAGTGGAGGTATTATTTATTCCAAATAATTAATGAGAATTGCCGAACTCGATTGGGAGATTGTATGAAAAACAATCCCCTCTAATAGTTGAAACTATGACCCTCCTAGATGGTCTTATCATACATAAAAACAAAGGCTTCAATCTCTTAGATATTAAAACAGATTCATTGATTCGTTTGAAATCTTTAGCAATGGCAATACCCCATAATATCTTGAACCAATCGTAATTTGTTGTATAAACTTAATAACATCATGAATGAATATTAGACATGTATATAAAGAACATAATTACACTGTTGTTGGGTTGCGAAAGGAGCTCTCAAATGTAAAACAAATTTAGACTTCACCCTGAATCAATCCATACTTCTCTAAAAGCTATATAGGTTTTCGATCTCACAGTTACCTAAATTTCTATTATTATTATTTTGCTACTAATCCAACTCAAAGGAGAATAACACCTAACTTTTAGTTCGAAACGCCTTTTATGTTTTGCGGGCTCAAGGATATTTAATTCACTAGTGATTGCGGACAGGATGCTACATCTTCATCAAAAACTCAGGGGATTTGATAAATCAGTGAAGCACCAAACTAAAATCATAAAGGCAGCACAACTCTAAGGAATTCAAGACAATGAACCAAAGAAGCAATTGCAATGCATAAACAGATTAAATGAAAAACTATAAGCAGAGAACCCTATTTCAAACCGATCGGTATTCAAGTTGAGGAATATTTAAGTTGAGGGGCTTGAAACCGAAAGAGTATTCGAACCAAAGGGTCTGAAACTACGGTTTCGGCTCTTCTTTAAATACTCTGACTTCTGTAACTTAGGGTTCTCACTTCTCAAACAAAAAAGGATTCTGATTTCAGCACCAAAAAGTGATCTTGCTTTAACTTTTTTTTACGTAATTCAATATCATTGGATCCCATTAGTATCTTTAATACATTTCTAATTTTGGCAAAAACAATTACCTATTTTTTTTACGAACTCTCAAATCCAACAAGCAGTTTGTCAATGGCAATTTATTTTACTTAAAAAAAGTAAACTTTAAATATATGAGGTCGCATCAAATCTGGTGCCGCAGTTGAATTTTAATCCAAATGCTAGAGGAATCCACAGGTTCAAATTAGATGACAGAATCTTATTCGTTTTTTGATGGGCCTGTCAGAATATTAAATTTAAATCTAATTCGAATTCTACATATGAGACAAAATTGATAGATCTGTAGAAATTTAAGGACACAAGTTATTTGTTTGTTTGATATTCCCTCTTTCCCAAAATACATGTAGGTTATGCACGGGTTTCAAAGAAACTCATAATTACACCTTTTTTTTCATAAAAAATAGAAAAAAGAAAGAGTTTAATTGGTAGATGATTATAAATAATATTAAAATAAAAACGACATGTATTGTGGACAAAAAATATTTCCCAAAACTATAAGTATTTTGGGGCGGGAGGGAGTATATAGATGGAATCGTGTACTATTCAAACATAACTCGTTATATAAAGACCGGAGACTCAGATGAAAATCAAACATCATCACCTATACAAATCTCAAAACTCCCTTTTATCTCACTCAAAACTTGTCTGAAGATGGCACAAGGTCCGATCGTCGGCCCTCAATATTGCAGCCCTCACCCTATAGATCTATCGATTGTTAGAAAATTCGTGGCGCTAACAGAAGGCAACTTCGTTGTGACCGATGTGAATGAAAACATTTTGTTCAAAGTGAAAGAGCCTCTGTTCGGTCTCCATGACAAGAACGTCTTGCTTGATGCTGCTGGAAAGCCTGTTGTTACTCTAAGAGAGAAGGTATGTGTCTTTCTTACTTCTTCTTTGATTTGTCTTTAAGCTTCTGTTAAGATCAGATCTCTTAAAAAGTTAGTTTCTTGTTGCAGATGATAAGTATGCATGATAGATGGCAAGCTTTTAAAGGAGACAGCAAAGATGCTAAAGATCTTCTGTTTACAGTGAAACGAGCTTCGATTGTCCAATTTAAAACAAAACTGGATGTGTTTTTGGCGAGCAACACAAAAGAGGAAGTCTGTGATTTCAAAATCAAAGGGAATTGGTTCGAGAGATCTTGTGTTGTTTATGCTGGAGAGTCTGACATGATCGTTGCTCAAGTAAGTCTCCTTTTAACTCAAAATAGCAATGAATTATACATAGGACAAGGTTTTTGTTGGTCGGATAAAAGGGTCCAGGGGTGTTTATCGGTCCGGTTCGGTCTGGTTTAACGAGACCGGACCGTTAAGCTTGTCGCTTTGGACCGGACCGCTAAACTTTCGATTTTATATTTTGAAACCGGACTGGATGGTTAAGTTTTCGGTCCGATTCAGTTCCGGTTCGGTCCGGTCCCATTTCGATGTGATCCAATTTATTTTATAAAATTAAATTAAATTATAATTTATTTTTTAATTTTTTAAAAAAATCAATAACATAAAAGTTTTAATTCAAAAGTTAGTCTTTGATTCATTATTGAAATGAGTAATAAATTATTAATTTTCACATTATAATATATAAGAAATTATTAATAATAATAAAATAATTGGGTCTAACGGTTTTAGATATTATCTTATACGATTCTATTGGTTTATTAATTTTATTGATTCGTATCGGTTTATCGGTTTTATTGATCTGTTCCATATTCCAAACTAATTTTATTGTTTCGATTCTCTATTGGGTTCGGTCTTTAAAATAGAACCGCGAACCGGACCGTTAAAGTTCGGTCTAATTCGTATCCGTCTGAAAAACGGTTGACAGTCCTAGTAGGATATTTTGAATTGGACCCGACCAATATTGCCAACGTAAAGTCGAAAATTAAATATATAAAATATATATAGATTTCAAAAATTAGCTACTCAGATATTTCAAGAAACAAACTAGTAAGTTAAATTGGGAAGACTACGGCATTCTCTAAATTTCGTAAACTGGTTGCAGATGCGCAAAAAGCACAACGCTCAAAGCCTGTTGCTGGGCAAGACGAATTTCATAGTGACTGTGAATCCAAGCTTCGATTATGCTTTCATTGTTGCTCTCATCGTTATTCTTGATGACATTAACAAGGAGGATAGAGTAAATTAATGTTCTATTTATTGGGTCACAATAAATGTAATACTCTTTGGATTGCTTTATTTACCACGCTACTTTGTAATATGCTTTCTTCTATGAAAAGTAACTTGATTGGTGTATTTATTGTTATGAATGTTTTTGTTTACTCTTTAGGCATCACCCATATTAGAATGTTACTAGGATAAGCACAAAATCACAACCAATAATCAAATACGGAAATGATAGTAAAAGAAGTACGAATTGAAATTGTATTGCATTCTAATAGTGATTAGATCCGAGATTAGCCGTTTGATAAATTATTATTTTAATAAAACTATTGTTAGAAAATATTAAGTTACCGCGTATGGAATAATATCTTGATGGGCTATCACGTTAAATATTTAACGGGCTATATTTTCTCAAAATTACAATATGGTAGTAATAAACATGGTAGTTTGTTACATATAAAATAAAATCGAAATGTCGCTGAATCTTTGTGAATATATAATCAATCTACAAATTTGATGGATAATACGAAAACGATTCTAAACTAGATATTTTAATATGTTTTGTTCTTTCATAAAAAGGATAGTTCTTTGCACTCTACATGACACACTGTAAGAAAATGTGATAACTAATGTTAATTCGTATATTTACAAGAAGCCACCGTAACCAAACAATCTCACATGTAGTCAATGCCACAATATTCTCAGTTTCGGTAAAAAATCTATAAACAACATCAGGCTTTTTCTTTCCATGAGATGAATGAATATCTTAGAAAAACACATAAACCAGTAGCGACTTTACGATCATGAAGATCATTATCCAAATTCGCAACATTATAGGTACGCAACTCGGGTGAACCTGTCGAAGAAAACAAGAGGCTCCAAGAACTGAGTGCAACAAAGATATCTCAAGATATACAGAACAAATACACAATGAATATATGTAGGAGCAATAAAAAAAACTCACTAACCACATGAACAATATGAGTTATATCCGATCGAGTAAGTCTAAAATGAATCAAACTCCCCACAAGAGTACGATATATAGTTAGATTTGACAAAGAGACACTATCGGTAGGCTAATATCGAGCATTAGTTTCAAGAAGGGTGTATGTCGTCTGTTATGAGATAATCACGCTTACTCAAATATATCAAATATATGTTTTCTATGAGAAAGAATATATCTTTTTTTTTCAGATTAAGCCACCACAATACCCAAAACATAGCGTAGTAAGCCCAAGTTTTTCATCTCAAACTTATTGATGAGGTGAAACCTCAATCAAACACCAAATAATTTTTCTAAAGAAATAACAAAACTAAAAATATATTAAATAATTGAGAGAAGAGTATATGTCATAAATCCTATTTTTTACACCTTAAGCATCTCTTATATATATTAGTCATATAGACTATTTATCTATCCCTATTAATTTCATTTATGTTACATATTTCAAATAATAAATGGATAGTACTATTTCTAACGCTCATTAGTAACTTATTACTCATCTTAAATATCCTTTATGAAGATGAGATATTGAAAAGGAGGTGCAAAAGAAGAAGTCTTAAGGATAAGATGTTGAAGACGAGATGCTGAAAGGGATACTGCTGCAAACCAAACCCCCTGAAGATGAGGTGTTGAAAGGGTGCTGCTATTGTGGGAGCCCCTTGAAGATGATGTGTTAAAGAGGGTGATGTTGCTAAGTGAGCCACCTTAAATTGAGCTGCTGACCGAGCGCCTTGAGGATGAGATGCTGCAGGGGGTGCTGCTGTTGACCGAGCCCCTTGAAGATGAGGTGCTAAATGGGGTGTTACTGCTGATCGAGCCCTTTGAAAATGAGGTGTTGCAGGAGGTATTGTTGTTGACCGAGCCCGCTAAAGCTGAGGTGCTGAAGGTGCTGATGTTATTGAGCGAGTCTCCTAAAGCCGAGGTGTTGAAGGTGGTGATGTTGCTGACCGAGCCCCTTGAAGACGAGGTTTGGAAAGGGATGATGTTGTTGTCTGAGCGCCCTGAAGATAATGTACTGAAGGGGGTGCTCCTGCTGATTGAGCCCCTTGAAGATAAGATGTTGAAAAACGTTCTTCTATTGATCGAGTCCCTTGAAGATGAGGTACACAAAGAGGTGTTGTTGTTGATCGAGCCCCTTGAAGATGAGGTATGAAAATGAGTGTTGTTACTGTTTGAGCCTCCTGAAGATGGGGTGCTGAAAGGGGTGTTGCTACTAATCGAGCCTCTTAAAGATGAGGTGCTGAAAATGGTGTTGCTATTGAGAGAGCCTCTTGAAGATAAGATGTTGAAAATGGTGCTTCTATTAATCAAGCCCCTTGAAGATGAGGTTCAAAAATAGGTGTTGTTGCTGACCGAGCCCCTTGAAAATGAGGTACGAAAATGGGTATTGTTGCTATCCGAGTCGTATGAAGATGAGGTGCTGAAGAGGGTGTTGTTGCTGAGCGAGCTCCCTGAAGATGAGGCGCAGGAGGGGGTGATGTTGCTGATCGAGCGCCCTGTAGACGAGGTGCATAAAGTGGTGTTGTTGTTGTCTAAGCCCCCTGAAGATAAGTTGGTGAATAGGGTTTTGCTGCTGACCAAGACACCTGAAGATGAGGTACCGAAGAGGGTGTTGTTGCTGATCAAACCCCTGAAGATGAGGTTCTATCGCTAAACGAGCCCATGAGAAGATAAAGTGAGAAAATGGGTGATGGTGTTGTCTGAGCCTCTTAAAGATAAGGTTCTAAAAGGAGTGATGTTGTTGATGACCGAGACCCCTGAAGAAGAGGTGCTGACGATGGTGTTTCGGTTGACCGTGTTTCTGAAAATGAGGTGTTAAAGGGTGTGTTCTTGTTGACCGAGCCCCTAAAGATGAGATGCTAAAGGAGATACTCCTGATGCTGATGGAGACCCATGAAGATGTGGTATTGATGAGAGTTGTTCTGTTAACCGTGCCCTTAAAGATGAGGTGTTAAAAATGGTGTTGCTACTGACAAAACCCCTTGAGAATGAGTTGTTGTAGGGGGTGATGCTGTTGACCGAGCCTCCTGAAGATGAGGTACTAAAGGGGGTGTTACTGTTGACCCAACCCTTTGAAAATAAAGTGTTGAAGGGGGCATTGATGGTGACCAAGCTCCCTAAAAATGAGGTGCTGAAGGTGGTAATGTTGTTGATCGAGCCCTTTGAAGATGAGGTTCTGAAAGAGGTAATGTTGGTGTTCGAGCGCCGTGAAGATAAGCTACTCAAATGGATGTTGCTGCTGATCAAGCCTCTTGAAGATAAGATGTTAAAAATGATGCTTCTATCGATCGAACCCCTTAAAGATGAGGTGCAAAAGTAGGTGTTGTTGCTGACCAAGCCCTTTGAAAATGAGGTACGGAAATAAGTGTTGTTACTACCTGAGCCCCATGAAGATGAGGTGCTGAAGAGGGTGCTGCTGCTGATCGAGCCCGCTAAAGATAAGGTGCCGAAGAGGGTGTTTCTGCTGAGCAAACCCCCTAAAGATGAGGTGCAAGAGGGGTGGTTGTTGTTGAACCAGTCCCCTGAAGATGAGGTGCAGAAAGTGGTGTTGTTTCTTTTCGAGCCTTATGAAGATGAGGTGTTGAAGGGGGTACCGCTGCTGACTGAGAACCTTGAAGATGAAGTAATGGAAGGGTGTTGTTGCTAATTGAGCCTTTTGAAGGGGAGGTTCTGCTGCTAATCGAGCCCCTCCAAAGATAAAGTGTGAAAATGGGTGATGGTGCTGTCCAAGACACCTAAAGATAAGGTTCTAAAGGGGGTGTTGTTGCTGACAAAAACCCCTGAAGATGAGATGCTGAAGAGGGTGTTGCTATTGACGGTAACCCGTAAAGATGAGATGTTAAAAAAGGTGTTGCTGTTGAGCGAGCCCCTTAAAGAAGATATGCAAAAAAGGTTTTGTTGTTGACAAAGCCCTGAGAAGATGAGGTGCTAAAGACGGTGTTGCTACTAATCAAGACCCTTGAAGATGAGTTCTTGATGGTGGTGCAGCTCTTGATCGAGCCCCCAGGAGATGATCTGTTAACCAAGCCCATGCAGATGAGGTAGACGAACTTCCTGAAAATGAGATGCTGAAGCGGGTGTTTTTGCTGACCAAACCCTTTGAAGATGAGGTGCTGAATGGGGTACTGCTTCTGAGGGAGCCCCCTAAAGATGAGGCGCTGAATGTGGTGATGTTGCTTATTAACCCTCCTGAATATGAGGTTTGGAAAGGGGAAATTTTGTTGTTCGAGCTCCCTGAAGATAAGGTGTTGACGGGGGTGTTGTTTCTGATCGAGCCCTTTGAAGATAAGGTGTTGACAGGGTGTTGTTGCTGATCGAGCCCCTTGAAGATAAGGTGCTGAAATTGGTACTTCTGCTGAGTGAGCACCTAGACAATATGGTGCAAAAGGAGGTATTATTGATGACCGAGCCCCCTAAATATGAGGCGCGGAAATGGGTGCTATTGCTGATCGAGCCACTTAAAGATGAGGTGCTGGAGAGGGGTTGTTGTTGAGCAAGCCTCTTGAAGATGAGGTTCAGGAGGGGATGTTGCTGCTGACCTAGCCCCTTGAAGATGAGGTGCAGAGAGTGGTGTTGTTGTTAGAGACCCCTGAAGATAAGATGCTGAAGAGGGTGTTGCTGCTGACCGAGCCCCTTGAAGATGATGTACTGAAGGGGGTGCTGTTGTTGATCGAGTCCCCTGAAGATGAGGTGCTGCTGCAAACCGAGACCCCTGAAGATAAACTGAAAAAATATGTGATGCTGCTGTCTGAGCTCCATAAAAAATAAGGTGTTAAAAGGGGTATTGTTGCTGCTGACCAAGACCCCTAAAGATGAGGTGACGAAAAGGGTGTTGTTGTAAACCATGCCCCCTAAAGATGAGGTGATATAGGAGGTGTTGCTGCTGACCGAGCCCCCTATAGATGAGGTGTTAAAAGAGCTATTTTTGCTGACCAAGCCCCCTGAAGATGAGGTGTTAAAGGGGGTGATGCTACTGATCAAGCCCCATGAAGATGAGTTGCTGAAGAGGGTGCAGCTGCTGATCAAACCCTCTAAAGATAAGGTGCTGAAGGGGGTGTTGCTGCTGACTGAGCCCCTGAAATGTGGTATTTAAGTGAGTGTTACTGCTAAGAGATCCCCCTGAAGATGAGGTGCTGAAGCGGGTGTTATTTATGATCAATCCCCTTAAAAATGAGATGGTGAAGAGGGTGTTGCTGCTGATTTAGCCCTTTGAAAATGTGGTGCTGAAGGGGGTGATCTATTTCTATTGAGGTATTATGCCTCTGGTAAGCTTTGCCTACACTACTCGTGGTGTTTTCCTTCACGTGCACAAATAAATGATAGTTTAAACAGTTTCACCAGTGGACACATCAGTCTTCTTACCCCGATTAGTTAGAGATAGATAAATGACGAGCAAGCGAGTTTGGACACATCAATTACGGCTAAAAAATCCGCTAGACACACGAGAATATTTATCACTTGGGAACTTAGAATTACGCTAAGTAGTACCCTTCAACCGTTGGCCGTAAGTTGCGTAGGGTATATATTTGTAAAACCAAAAAATCTCTCATTAAGAAGGGTAAGGGCAGGCGAAAACCTCAATAATCAATGGTTGTGTACAAACATGTTTCATTATCCCGGGCCAGATATGACTGCTCCATGAGCTTCGTCACTCTTACTATGACATCGTTGGGGATACCATATCTAACCCTAAGACCATTTCTGTCAAAAAACCATATTTAGGTGTCACCCGCACAAAGTACTCTTTCACAAATGATGAAGAGATTTTAAATTCCAAATCTACACTATCACTTGTGATGTTACCGACTTTTTCTTGCTTCTTACAATCCTTTTTTGGCACCATCTGGATCGAGTGAGTGACTGCAATTATCCAACAACGATAATCATTGTATAGTAACAACTAAGTTAATCTGCATTCAACAAAGCTTCCAGTGGGTGGGTGTTCAAGGCAATCCACCAAGTATAAGCAAAACTATCGTAGTAGTCTCTGGATAAACCTAACACCCCTTAGCATTCTACCCAGATAAAAGTATAAACAGTTTGAGTATCGAGTATACTTTGTTTGACGAGATCTACGGTGCAGATCGACGACAATGATCTGTGTTTTACCCGAAAATGAACTGTTTTTTCTCTCTAGAATGAAAATACCTAAATTAATTTTGAATAACTCGTAATTGATTTAGTTTCAAGTTTTGATCTCCAATTTACGTTTGATGGGACTTTAGTCATTATTACCCATTAATTAAATTTACATTCTTTACAAGAATCAAAGCACTATAATCTTTCATTCTCCATATGCTATCATTATTACCCATTAATTAAATTTACATTCTTTACAAGAATCAAAGCACTATAATCTTTCATTTTCCATATGCTATCACAGTGTCAGGACGCACACGCCAAATAATAACGACACGTGTTATCGGACAACTGACGTTTTATCGCATCGCTACGCTACTAAACCATGCGTCTGATTCCTCCTATATGTCTTGCCCAAATTTATTTATTCAATTTAGTATATTTGTCAAATTTACTCAATGGACTAGAGGGAGCCCTAATAAGGTCTTTATTATCGGAATATATGCTATTGGGCATGATGAGACAGTATAATAGCAAATCGAGCAGCGCAGGCACACAGAGACATTAGTGTAATGACTGAACCGAGAAACAACCAAGGTGTCCATGCAGCATACCGAGCCGACCTACGATCAACAAGTATATATGATACCATAACCCGACTATAGGATACCGAGGTCAGCTCACCAAGTACAACCGAGCGGAGGTCTTTAGGAGAGGTTGACATAATCTGATCGAGATCCACTAGAGCGATGCTCTGACGGAGCAGAGGTCACACAGTCAGCTCAGAGTAACCCGACCGATCTCTAAGTGGAGCGATAAACTTACTAAGAAGAGGCCACTTACAAAGATCAACATGGTTAAAGCGATGTCCACTAGAGAATTATAGTCGGCTACTGATACCTAAGAGGCATAATCACGATCAACGCACATTTAAAAGTTTTAAAAGAAGTCAAGAGTCATTAAAAACAACGTATGACTGATGAATTAACATAACTGACCATAACTGAAGCAATTGTCGTAAATATAGATCAAAGAGAGATATGTACTTAGTGAAAATAAAATATAAATAGGAGTGGATGTGTAAATTCTAGATATAGATCGATACCATTACTATTTCACAAATATATTTGAAATTTTGAGTGGAACAAATATTTCTAAAACAATTATATAAATCATCAACGGTGGGCCAACTATTTATACTGACCCGACTAAGACGAAGATCCTGCAAGTTAAAAGCATTTTCTTAGGCTCTAACGGAAAAACATCCTGAAACCCATACGAACATATCCGTAAAAGTTCGAACTCACCAATCCGGCTAAAATAAGGGTCTCCCCCTTTTATATGTCTAATTTTTTTTATTAATTTAATATTTTTTTATCAAAAATATAATTTTATATTAATCATGGAGTTATAACATAATTATACAAACTATTTTAAACATTAAATTTTGGTATCACATGACCTTTATCTTATTTGCAGTAAATGCTGAATGATATCTCGGTTCATAGAATAGAAATACCCTTCTAATAATGAATTGATACGGTAGAATAAATTTAATTTATATTATTTTTTAAGGAATAAAATTCTATTTTCAAAAATCAACAGTAGGTTAAATTAAGGATACCAAATCTCAAGGCACAAGGACGAAATCATTGTAAGAATATATATAAAAAAAACTTAATAGAAATACTTTGAACAAATTGAAAAGTTTATATATTCGTTTGTAACAAATCAACAAAAATATAGCAAACACACGTAAATTTAATTCATATGAATAATTTTAGTAGTTTTTGTTGTTACAAACATGAGATTATCATGTCCGTCTTTCTTGTCTACGTCGTTAAAGATAACATAATCAGAGCCACAATAAAAGCGGAGTCGATGTGCGGATAGTCGATGTGCGGATAAACATTGACCATAAAATCTTTTTGATGTAACAAACTTTGATCACCATCTTTCTTATGCATCTGCGATCACATATTATGTATGGTCAAACTTTTTTTACAATGGATATCACTTGGAGTTATCTTAATAAGTTTGATTTAGTTCTCATATTACAAAATTTAGTATGGAAGATCAATAACGAGTTACCTGTGCGACAATAGTGGTAGTCTCTCTAGCATAAACAATACAAGATCTTTTAAGCCAGCTTCCTTTGATCTTGAAATCACATACCTCTTTGTTTGTGCTGGTGGCTAAAAATACATCACGATTGGGCTTAAACGGTAAAATAGATGATCGCTTAACTGTAAATAGAAGATCACTTGGTTCGTTACTTTTTTCTCTGAAACTTTCCCACTTCGTAAACTGCAAAGGCAAAACATTTATAAAAAATCAAATCAATTAATAAAAATATATGATAGTTATATAAAAGTTTAGGCGGGGTAAAAATCATCCTAACATAAAGAATAATGATGGTACAATTAAATGGAGATATGTAACTAAAAATCTCAAAAACTGGTAATATGAAAAATAGAACACTTTAGTTCTATTGATAATCGGGTATACACAACAATGCTTTTTGTTTTTGCTGTTGTTTTTGCTGTTGTTTTCTTTCTAAATTTTATAAGTTCACCCACATTATATACACGTAATATATAGTACTCTTGATTAAGTGAAGTTCTAGGTTGATACATCTTCATTCGCGCAACGTTTTGCGACATTCCAAACGCTTTTTGAGACAAAGGTACGTCTTTTGAGAAAACCTTTTCATATGATGTCAAATCGTGCTCCCGACACGTCTTTCGGACGTCTCGAATAAAATCAGAAAGGAGAATAATGATAAGAGCTAAGTGTTCATGATTTAATAATAGCGGAGGCTTTAAGTAGAAGTTTGATGTGAACTCTCCATGAAATATTTACATCGTAGTTTGTGACTCGGGGTCGATGGCTTCGCGTAAGATCATCGGGTAAGCTTCTATCTCCGAAATATATTAGAAACTTCTAGTTTACTCAAGTACGGCTGACCAAAGCCAAGCTACCTCCGGTAGTAGGAGACTTGTCGGTCGTTTATTGCTTAAGATAGTTGGCTACGCATGGCCAGCTTTGGCTATAAGCGATCAGATGGTCGTTTAGCTCGAATAAGCCAATGTTTTCGTTTGCGTTTCTTTCCTAAGTTAGAATTTGTGAACTCGGACTTGGTTAACTTACCTCAGACTTTTTTATGTCGTATAAGTAACTTTTCCCACTTCGTTACTTAATGTCGACCAAATGGAGTGTTCCACCGAGGTTTTTTGCTTTCCTTCATTCGTATTTATCTTAGTATATACATGTATGTATACGTATGTATGTGAATACTTATGTTGTCTTTAAGTCTCGCCGCCACATATCAAATTCTATGATTCTTCAAGTATTTCATGGTCTCGTTGTTGTTCTTCTCTTTACTACCTAGAGCACCACTCTCTAAATTCTCACTATCTCTATCTAAATAATTATGTCAAAAGAAGGTGTAGGAGAAAACCTTTATTTCCGTGCGGATAACCATACACGTAGTTTTTATTCTCTCAAAGGCTCTTCAATTGAATAGCCGGAAATTCCCAATGACTACTACCACTATGTCTCTATCATCGGGGGATTCCTTTGTGCAATAATGATTGGTGTCAAATTTAGGGAGTTTGTGGTCTTCCAACTTTCACATTTAACGTCGTCAGGGAATCAAAGATTTGTTGCGAGAATGACATCCCATATGATATAGTCATTCGTGTCTTGAATCTTGATAAAACGCTGCTCGACGTTCGTCATTACGAGACGAGATTTTTTAACTCGACCTTCCGTTATGGTCTCCGATTGTCATTAGATCCATTTACTTCAGAATATTTATCATGGGCTAACTTTTTCCCGTCTCAAATTAACCCTAACGACTGGCCTCTCATGATAGTTGTTCGGGTGCTATGTGGTGTTCAAATTATTACTCCTAATATCTCGTTATTCACCTATTTCCTTAACAGACGAATAAAAACCCTTTCTACCAATTCGAGAAATACCCATTGTGGCCCAATCCGAAGCAATATGGAATATGGGTTTCCATTTCATGAGTAAGCAATATGGAATATGGTATCGTCCGCCTTTGTTTTGCAGGTATGTGTGGATATATGGGTTCTTACCGTCGGTTTGTATATATTTTACTAATTTCGATCACTTAATTTTTCAGCTAGATTAGCCAAATTTCCCCTCAAGAAGGACTTTCACGCAAGATTGTTTTTTCACTTGCTTACTCTTCCCAAGAATTATGGCTACGATATCGCGATCCTTTAATGACATTTTATAGATATTTGAAGCTTCCTACCACTCAAATTAAGTCCTCATTGTGGTGTTCAGAGTATTACTCCCACTATCTCTTTATTCACCTCTTTCTGTTTCCTTAGAAAACGAAGAAACCCCATTTCTACATCTTCGAGCAAAACCCCATTGTGGTTAGGAGTTTAGAACAATCCAACACCATATGGAATATGAGTTTCATATTCATGAGCGACAATTGGTTATATTTCTTCGATGGTCCGGTTTCCTCCGCTTTTGTTATGCAGACACTCGATATGTGGGTTTTTTGTTGCATTTAATCTCAAACTTTAATTCTGTCTTTTGAATTTGTCCGTTTCTTTTTCACATTGTCGTTTCACTTTGTGTTGTCTTTTGTCTACTCAACTTTGGACTATTTAATAGTCTCTCTATTACCTAATAAATCAATCTGAGACTTGAGCATTATCCCTGTTATTTCAAAACGGTGTATATTAATCTGTTTTAAGACTAGATCTGGTATCAGAGCCTGAAGGTCTTGGCAGACGTATTTGTTTCACTAACGATGGAGGTGAACAAAGGAAAAGGAGGTTCGTACGGCCTGAGCTACCCAATGATGGATAGAATTAATTATACGGCTTGGGCTATCAAAATGAAAGTTTATATGCAAGCGCAAGGGGTCTGGAATGCAGTAGAGCCAAAAGATCCCAATGTTGCTGTCGAAGAGAAGACAGATAAGATAGCGCTAGCAATGCTGTATCAGGCAATTCCCGAAGATGTATTGCTCTCAATTGCGAACAAGGGAACAGCGAAGGACGCATGGGATATGATAAGAACCTTATGCCAAGGTGCAGACAAAGCAAAGAAGGCACGAATTCAGACCCTAAAATCTGAATTCGAAATGCTGAATATGGGTGACAATAAAAAATTTGAAGATTTTCACATGAGAATGAATAGCCTCGTTACAAATATTCGAGCTTTGGAGGAAACGATGGAAGAATCATACGTCGTAAAGAAACTTCTGCGTGCTGTCCCTGCCAGATTCCTACAGATAACTTCAACACTGGAGCAATTTGGAGACATCGAGAGTATGACTGTCGAAGAAGCTGTGGGTTCACTCAAGGCACATGAAGAACGAGTAAAAGAAAGGACAGAAACGAAGGAGATTCAACTCATGTTGACAGAAGAGGAATGGGCTAAACGAGAAGGAGCCAACAAAAAGCTTCTATTGACGCGTGAAGAATGGCTGAGGCGAAACAATGGTGACAGATCCATAAGGCAGAGAGGCCATGGAAAGTTTGACAAGAGTGTTATCAAATGCTTCAACTGTAATATCTATGGTCACTTCGCCTCAGAATGCAGGAAACCAAGGAAACACAAGGAAACACAAGAAGCGGAGGCGAATTTGGCTGCGATGGAAGATGATGAAATGGCCTTACTCTTGGCCAAACATGATAAAGACTCGTCAAAGCTTCTCCTGAATGAGGACAAACTGCTATCTACTCAATTTCCAAGGCGTGGAGAATGTGCAGGCAAATCGAATGTCTGGTACCTGGACAATGGTGCAAGCAGTCATATGACAGGTTTTAAAGAAAATTTTGTAAAACTGGATGAGAGTATATCTGGTGTAGTGCGTTTTGGAGATGGTTCAAAAGTCGAGATAAAAGGAAAGGGCACTGTGATATTACTGTGCAAAAATGGAGAAGAAAAGATGCTGCAAGAGGTGTATTATATACCTAGTCTACATAATAACATCATATCATTGGGACAGATTTCTGAAGAAGGAAATAATGTGGAATTCAAAGGAGAATTTCTGAGGATCTACGACAACAAAGACAGATTATTGATGAAGGTAAAACGATCTGCCAATCGACTTTACAAAATTATTATTGAGACTAACAAACAAGAATGTCTGATGACTAAAGCGGATGACATCACGAGATTGTGGCATGCCCGTCTTGGGCACGTCAATTATCAAGCCATGGCTCTCATGTCTAAGCACCAGATGGTAGAAGGAATGCCCAGGATAATAAAACCAAATGTCGTGTGTGATGGGTGCTTAATGGGAAAGCAAACGAGGAAGGTATTTCCAGCCAAATCCAAGTTTAGTGCAAAAAAGGTACTAGAACTTATACATGGTGATCTGTGCGGTCTGATGTCTCCAACTACTACCTCTGGATACAAATATTTCTTTTTGTTAGTTGATGACTTTAGCAGGTTTATGTGGGTGTACTTTCTAAGAACTAAGGATGAGGCATTCGAAGCATTCAAAAAGTTTCGTGTATTGGTTGAGAACAGGTCTGAGAAAAGAATCAAGGTGCTGAGAACTGACAGAGGAGGTAAATTCAATTCTAATGGCTTTAAAGAATACTGTGAGAATGCAGGAATTGAGCGACACCTCACGAAACCCTACACTCCGCAACAAAACGGAGTGGTAGAGCGTCAAAACCGAACTATTGTGGAGATGACTAGAAGCAGTCTCAAGGAAATGCAATTGCCATCAAAGATGTGGGCTAAAGCAGTCAGAAACTCGGTATATATCCTCAATAGACTACCCACGCGAGCATTGACAGGTAAGACGCCGTATGAAGCATGGACAACAAGGAAACCACTGATAAGTCATGTACGGGTCTTTGGGTGCTTATCGCACATGAAAACTCCAAGTGTGCACAACACAAAGCTGGATGATCGCAGTAAAAAGTTAGTTAATCTGGGGAGAGAGCCTGGAACTAAAGGATATCGTTTATATGATCCCAAGGAAGATCGTATACATATAAGCCGTGATGTCATTTTCGAAGAAACGAAGCAATGGCCGTGGAGTATGATTGCAGATAGGGAGGAGACACATGAGAGTTTTATTGTGGCAAGTATGCCTGAGGTTGATGAAACAGGTCAAGATGAGACCAAAATCGTGGAGTATGGTGACCACAACTATAGTGGCAATAACACCCAGACGTCAACACCACAGCCGCGGGCTTCTGAGTCTTCTCAGTCCTCTGTTGGATATGAAAACTACAGTAACACTCAGGTATCCACTCCACATTCTCAGTCGTCTGCTTCTAGAATCAATCGAGATAATTACGATGATAGCACAGAGCCAAAAAGATTCAGACCTTTGAGTGAAATTTACAATGTCACAGAGGAAATAGAGCTTGATGAAGAAGAATTGTGACTCATGGGGGTAGATGAACCTATCAACTATACACAGGCAGCAAAAGATGTCAACTGGAGGCAAGCAATGAGGCAGGAGATGGATTCTATTGAGGCAAATGATACATGGAAATTGACGAGTCTACCACCTGGACAGAAGATCATAGGTCTGAAATGGATCTATAAATTAAAAAGGGATTCCAACGGGAAGGTGGTAAAATACAAGGCACGCCTCGTAGCAAAGGGTTATGTACAAGAACATGACATTGATTTTGATGAAGTATACGCACCAGTTACTCGGTTGGAGACAGTGAGGTTGCTATTAGCTTTGGCAGCTAAAAATCAATGGGAAGTGCACCATCTCGACGTAAAGACGGCCTTTTTGAATGGAGATATAGTGGAAGATGTATACGTTGCCCAACCAGAGGGATTTGAAAGAAAAGGACAAGAGCACCTAGTGTACAAATTGTCTAAAGCTTTGTATGGACTTCGCCATGCGCCTCGTGCTTGGTACGCCAAACTGAATTCATGTCTTATAAAGCTTGGATTTACTCGTTGTCCGTACGAGCATGCTGTATACACAAGGAAGGAGGGAGAACACAGTTTGGTTATTGCAGTATACGCAGATGACATTCTAGTAACAGGCACGAGTGTCTTAGCAATCAAGGATTTCAAGAACCAGATGAAGCTTCAGTTCGAGATGAGCAACATAGGAAAGCTCAGCTACTACTTGGGAATAGAAGTTGAACAAGGAGAAGGATATATCGAATTAAAACAAGCAGGTTATGCACGAAAAATTCTGGAAAATGCAGGCATGGCAGATTGTAATCCGACGAAGTATCCAATGGATCCAAAGGAACAGCTTGATCGAGACGAGACAGAAAAGTTGATCAATGCTACGGACTACAAGAGTATGGTAGGGGGTCTACGATACTTGGTTCATACGCGACCAGATATCGCATACTCAGTGGGTATAGTCAGCCGATATATGGAAAAACCCACAAAAAGGCACCAGGATGCAGTGAAAAGAATACTCAGGTACGTTAAGGGAACTATACAACACGGGTTGGTGTATACAAAGAATAGTGGCAATAATGTGTTAACTGGGTTTTCAGACAGTGACTTGGGTGGAAAAATTGAAGATAGAAAGAGCACAAGAGGCATAGTTTATTACTTGAATGAGAGTATTATCACTTGGGTCTCACAAAAACAGAAGTGTATTGCTCTATCATCGTGTGAAGCTGAATTCATGGCTGCTACCGCAGCAGCTTGCCAAGCTATTTGGCTTAGAAATACTCTTAGTCAGATAACACATGAAGCTGTTGGCCCAGTGATTTTATGCATAGATAATCGATCTGCAATCGACCTGGCTAAGAATCCTATGTTCTATGGTAGAAGCAAGCATATCGACATAAGTTTCTACTTTATCAGGGAATGCGTAGAGCGAGGAGAAGTTGTCTTGAAACATGTTTGCAGCAACGATCAAAGAGCAGATATTTTGACAAAAGGGCTAGCTACTGTCAAGTTTGAAAACATGAGGAAACTATTGGGAGTCAAAAACTTGAGTAAACGAGGTTGAGATTAGGAGGGAGAGTGTTGCATTTAATCTCAAACTTTAATTCCGTCTTTTGAATTTGTCCGTTTCTTTTTCACATTGTCGTTTCACTTTGTGCTGTCTTTTTGTCTACTCAACTTTGGACTATTTAATAGTCTCTCTATTACCTAATAAATCAATCTGAGACTTGAGCATTATCCCCGTTGTCTCAAAACGGTGTATATTAATCTGTTTTAAGACTAGATTTTTACCATCGGTTTGTATATATTGTTTTTACTAATGTCGTTCACTTGCTTTTTCAGCTAGACAAGCCAAACCTCCCCGCGAGAGGGACTTTCACGCACGATTGCTACTTCACTTGCTTACCCTTCTCGAGAATTATAGCTACGATCCCGCGATCCCTCAATGACATTTTAAAGATATTTATCACCTACAGAATTTCCTCAAATCCGACATTTGAAGCTTCATACCTCTCCACTCAATTCCTCATCTCAACATTTAATGGAGGGCTTTGACTACTTCTAGTGGCCCCGACTCTGTCTGTGTGACTATTATTGTCAATCGTAACTTTGTGACTTTTTTTACCTCCAAATTTTACGAGCCCAAATGCAATCATTGTTGACATGGATGTAACATCCGAACGTTATCCTATGTTTTCCCAAGCTATTGTGGCTAGTCCTCCCGTCAACACTTCTCAATAAATCAGAAAGATAGGAAAATTGTCTCGTGAAAAGGGCATCGAGAGAGTTAAGGCTATGTTGGGATATCAAAACCCTTCAAATACGTTCAGGTAGGTTAAGGAGAGAGTCTTGATGGTTTTGGCCATTGTGGAAGAATACTTCGTCGGTCGCAAGGATACTACTTAATATGGGGAGGGATCAGTTCCCGAAAATATCCCTTGCTTCGTTGGTCATCAGTTTCTACACCTCAAGGAGAGTGTGGTTACTTCAAAGAAATCCAATTTTTTTATCAAACGAAAGTTAAAAGGCTTAAAGATGAGTTGGTCAACGAGATAATTGCTCATATAACTAACATCGAGAGACAAAATCAACTTAACGGGCTAATAAGGCTTTATGCCGATAAAGCCGAGAGAAAGCACTTACATGAATTCGGCTCATTAAAAAACAACAAGAAAATGTGATGCTTCTTTTCATGTAAAGTTATCTCAAATAAGGTGAACTTACAACCGTTTTAGCAATGCGTAAGCTTAATCTCGATGTGGATTTTGGTCCTTGTTTTGGGGAGCTTTTGCACTACTACATATCATCTCTTCTCGATATACTGTTCACCTCTCCTTCCAGGACCTCTGAATTATCCCACAACAATGATGGAACTAATGCCGACACCTCAACATCCCACCGTGCCACCTTTGTTACCTCTTCAAAAAGTCATTCAGATGAGGGATTGGTTGATATTTTGGATGGATTTGACGTGTCCGAACACCTTGATTATTTTATGAGAGATTGGACAGCTCTCTCCGAACATCAGCGAATTCAATTGAAGCTCAAGTTATTGAAGCATGCGACACTCAAGTTGACACTAGTTCTTTATACTCTGCCTTGCTTAAATCTCTTTCATGTGGCAAGCTTAAACGCCCTCGGTATCTGTCAGGGTAGGGTTCGGGGTATCTGATTATAGAATTATAGTGTGATATTGTATTAGAAGGGCCCGTGCAGCTCTATTTTGTTTCTTTTGTCGTAATGTTTTTTGCTCCGTTGTAACATAGTTGTTTTTCCTTCGTTGTACATTAGTGCTTTTCCTTCTTTCGAATCAGACCGTGTTTATCAAGATCGTTTGTAAGTAAAGAATATTTGTGATATATCGTCCTTTGTTTATCTTTTGTATATCCTCTTATCTTGTCGCATGCTACAACTGTACTTCTTCTACTTTCGAACAAAAGCTGGGATTTTCTCGGTATGTTCCTACGTGCCAGGGTTGATTTTCGAGTATATTTTTGGTTCGGGCTTTGTCTGACGGTGCTTCCTTCGTTTTGTTAAGCTTTCCCCTACTTTACCGATTTTCTATTTGTGTATCATGTAAGTTATCGGTCCAACTTATACCCGATATTGGTCAGATGTTTCTGCGAAGGATAGTGCTAAACTTTTATGCACATAGTCATAAAGATAAATTACTTGAAAAAGATTAATAGATAAGGAAATAAGTTTTATTAATCAATTAAAAAGGTTAGTACAACGGGCTATATGATTAGTTGGAGAAAATAAAAATATCTCAACGTAGGATAGTAAGATAATTTTTCAATCTCATAAAACCTTAGGGGGGCTCGACCACCAACTTGTAATTAAATTGACGGCTTATTGAATTTTTCAATGCCTTGGTTAGTCTTTCGTGCCCTATTTTCTGGTTTTCCCGTATAAATTTTACTTTGTCATTGACCACGTATTCAAGCAATAATGGTAAATGGAAGAGGCGACGTTAAAGTCGTGGTGAGCACGACGAATTTGGTAACCACGGTCTTTGTCGATCAGCCTGAACCGACCGTCATCTATAGCAGCTTCGTTCCTAAATGCATGGTAGCATACCCATTGAATCCAACCACGGGGTAGAAGGTTGCTCGTAAAAAATTTCTGAATAGTAGATGATTCATTGTAAAACTAAACAACATATTTATTGCTGCCCTCTTAATCACCAGGATTCACAAAGCTTCACCTCTCGCGATATCAATGGTAATTGAAAGAGCGTCTTCGTGTGAATGCATGACGTCCACGAGGTCCTTGTCGGTGCAGTAAATCGCGGGCGTAGATACCCCGAGTTCGCGTTCTCTAACCAAAATCATCTTTCGCATATCGAGCGTCGATGTTAGTTCCCAAATGTAAAATTTATGAGAGTTATGCATGTAGCCCGTTCGACTAGTGCATTCGTAGAGGGTGATGTTAAATGTTTTGGATTTATTGCCTCTCTTCTTTATTCTGTTAAGATGGTCGTTTGGCTGTTCTAGCTCCTCTCCCGTTTGTTTCTTTTGATCTTGAGGATAACGAGACGTAGGTTGAGGACTTTAGAGTCGTTATTGATGCTTCCTGATCGACGATGTAAAACATTTCTTCATGTGTCCCTACTCGATGAGTTTTTGAATCTCTACCTTAAGCATCCAATGTTCTTTTTTGGTATGGCCATGATCCCGTTGGTAATCGTAACATTTATTGTGATTTTAGTGGTCGGGTGTGGGAACATCTTTCCCAGATCCGCTAGGAGATTAATGTTCTTGATTTGGTTGTAGAGACATGTGCTCAATACGGTCAGAGAAAAATCTCTGCCACGACGGTGTAGGCATGAGTGCCTCTTCATAGAAAGTTATATCTTTAAACTTTCACGGCGTATATGCGATCAAGTCAATCATGGTCAACGGTTCCACTTTCCTGACCAAGTTAATAAATGGAGACTTCTGGACCAGGGCTCTACAAGACGCAAATGCCTCGAAATGATCATGGAAATCTCCCGTATTGACACTTAGATTAACGTATCGCAAGATGAATTCCCACAGCGTTTCTTCCTATTTCTTCTTGAGTGTCCCAAAATAATCGTTTTTTTATTTTCTTGTTGAAGGAAAAACGAGCCATGAATAGCTTCCCTCGTTGGGGGAATATGTGGAAAAACCCTTAGGAAATCTAGTAGAACCACACCAGGGCATCTTCTTGGAGGCTAAGAGGATAAAAACAACACATCGTCGCATCCTCACACTGTAGATACTCCATGAGGTGTATAACTTTATGATATCCAACCTCACGAGCGTTTGCTCTATGACAATCCTCGGGGAGATGGCGAGTTGTGCACCCCTTTTATGTTCACAAACTCCAAGATGAAAATTATGAATGTGGCTAGTTGACGTTTTATTTTCTTATGGGGGCGTCAGTCTTCGAGATAACTCCCTTGGTCTGTCTAATGGACACGAGCTCTATCGGGGCTGTAATCAGTTTTGTAAAATTGTCCCGCAACCCTAGTGCTATGACATTTACCTATATGATGAGTTTTATACAATCTTATTGGAGGTCTCTTCTTCCCAAATTCCTCATTCGTTGATATGCTTCAAATTGGTAAAAAGAATCAGGTCCTAGTGTCGGGTAATATACAGTCAATTGATGACTGCATTGCTTATCCGGAGACAGCATGTGATCTTGATTATTTTCCTTCGATCGGGCGGATAAAGGGAACGATCGCCCGATGGCCTCTTGCGTTCCAGTGATGCTCATGACCGCTTGTACTAGCCCGCTCACTTGCTGAGGTAAACCATCATTCTTTTTGTTGGTGAAAATAACGGGATCATCAACTTCCTCTTCGTTCTCAGATGGAATAAAAGTGACATTATCTGCGGGAGCAGTAGATGGGGCAATAAGATATCCCTCTAGTGGAGGATTTTCTACTTTGAAATGATTAATGGACTTGTAGTAGATGTTTCACCTCTTGAGGTAAAGTAAGATGTAGCCCTGACACTTTTGGCCCGACGGTGGAAAAGTTTCCAGATCGTAGATCCATGCTTCATAGCGGTGGAAATTAGCGGTTGTTGGTAGGTTAGTGTAGATAGTTGATTTCATTCCCGTAACGAAAGCAAAATGGCGGGGTAAAAATTACTCAAACTTAAATAATAATGATGGTATGACTAAATGACGATGTGTAACTAAACATTGTAAGAACTTGACAATATGAAATGTAAAACACTTGACTTTTATTGATAATAGGGGTTACACAACAAAATATTTTATTGTTGAATCTGTTTTCTCTCTAACTTTCATTATTTCACCAAGATTAAATCCGCTCAATATAACAGTCTTGATTTGGTGAAGTCACATATTGTTGGCTCCTTATTGGTGCAACCTTGTCTGATATTTCGTATGTTTTTCCAAACGGAGGTACGTCGTTTATGGAAGCCTTTTCATACGATGTCAGACCGTGCGACCGTACATTTTTCAGACACGGTTTTCGTACGTGTCGATGACAATCGAAGAGGAAAATAATGACAGGAGCTAAGTGTTTGTGGTTTAATGACCGTGAAGGTGTTAAGTTGGATTTCAATGGGAACTCTCCATGAAACATTTGCGCGATAGGTTCTGACACGGGGCTAATGGCTTCGCATATGATTATTGGATTAACTTTTATTTTCCGAAACCCTTAAGCAACTTATACTTTACTCAAAGTAGGCTCACCAAAACCAAGTTGTATTTGTCAAGATTTAGCACTAAGTGACCAAATGATCGTTTAAGTTTAGTAGGTTGATATGTTTGGTCACGTTTCTATCATAAGTTAGACTTTGTGAACTCGGGTTTGGTTATCTTCCCTCGAACTCATTTATCTTGTACGAGTCTATAACTAAAAAAGAAGAAGATAATAACAACCTCTACTGTTTATTTAGTCCATCAAAAGATAACATTTCAAACGAAGCATAATAATATGTATTTTTGCGTAACATGTTAAGTTTTTTCCCCATCATGTAACCAAAATAATATTATATATAAATTTAAAAATATTGAAAATAAAATTAATATAGTTATAACTGATGAGTCCGAATTCAGCATACTCCCCGGAAGGGCAAATCAGTCTAAGTCTCTCCGAATACCGGACAGGCTACAAGGACATAAACCGGACAGATCACTTTGAACACTGTAACCTTAAGGCTGTTCGAATTATGACTAAAGTATTAAAATACCTAAACACTTCCTGACTAAGCTACCCGCCCTCCTGCTTAGAACTCATGGGTCTTTAAACATGACCCGGGTCCATTAAACATGACCCGAAAGCCCATAAGGGCCCAAACATCATACTATAAATACCCAACCACCAGCATTAACTATGGGTAATGAAAGTTAACTGCTACCAAGCTGCTTAATTATCTCTCCACCGTTAAACACCCATACACCACCGTTAAACACCCATACACCACCTTGAAACTCCACTTGAAATTACTAGCCTACCCTCAGGCAACTATTATCCACACCAAATTGGCGACCACAGTGGAAGGAGAGAGGTGCCTGAATCAAGCATTCAAAACCTGCCAGGAAATTCTGTCCGTATGAATCCGGACAATCCAGAGCTCCCACCAGCTTTGCTCGAAGTGGTGGAAGAAAACGATGAGTACACTGTCCAAGAGTGCGACAGGTTAAAGCTTGAAATAGAAGCTTTGAGGGCTGAGAAGGCCAAGATGGGCGTGAGAGAAAAATCCAAGGCATCGGTTGTTCATCACACCGATAACCCCAGAGAGCATGAGGCTTCCAAAACTCATGTGAGCACCAAAAAGACTCATGCTAGTTCTAAAAAGTCTCACCGGTCCAAGCCTGTGGAGAGTTCTGACTCAAGTTCAGAGTCTTCGAGCAGCTCTTCGGACAGTGAGGGAAATGAAAAATCTTTGTCCTCTAGCAGTGATGAGGGTCGAACCAAGAAAAAGCAAAAGCAGGTTAAGAAGTATTCGAGAAAAAGAGATCACCATGGAAGAATGAAAAGGCATATTGGAAAGGGGTCATCTCACCACCGGAGGTATACGGATAAGATGCTGATGGATCCCTTTGCCTTCCATGATGAGCCAGGTATCTTTGCAACTCCCAATGAGGATACTGTGTTCAGTCGTGGAAGGAATTGGAGGCAGTCTCCACTGTCTTCTAAAATCCTGTCCGGAAACCTCCCCAAGAGGTTTGACAGTACTAAGATGGAGAAGTACGATGGCAGTACTGATCCGGACAATCATCTGGAGCAATTCAAGAACTTCATGATGAACTTTGATGATGATGATAAACTACTGTGTAGGTCATTCTCCCAATCTTTTACGGAGAGTGCTCTGAAATGGTACAACAGCCTGCCTCAAGGTTGTATTAAAGATTTTGATACGTTTTGGGTGGCCTTTCGAAGGCAGTTTGTAGGAAGTAAGGAGCTGAAGGGCAATGGAGACACAATAATCCATTGTGCCCAGGAGCCAAATGAGTCCTTGAAGGAATACATAAGTCGTTTCGTGAACACAAAGAATGGGTTGGCTGATTGCTTTGAACAGGTGGCAATAGCATCCCTAAGGCAAGGTTTGAACCCAGGCAATCTGGCTGATTCAGTGACCAGAAAGAAGGCCATGACCTGGGGAGGATTGCTAAATCAAGTTGGCAAGCAAATAAATGTTGATGAAACAAAAAATACTAGGGTGCACAGGCAGGTGAGGTCCACCCCAGTAACACCAACTCCAAATCAAAACCAGTCCGGGAACAAAGCAAGAGAAACCGGACAGGGGCATTGTAGGGCAAAAGCTCAGTCTCAGCCAGCTGCTCCTGCTCAAAGTCAACAATCTAGAAACAAAAGAGGGCCATGGGTCCAACCGGAGTGGTTCGCGGAGCTCAAAGAAAGCGTGGCCACCATTTTCGATAAAACAAAAGATGAGGTGCACTACCGGAGACCAGCAACCTTGCAGTCTCCCAGAGAGCATCGTAATAACTCATTTTGCCAATACCACAATGATATTGGCCATACCACTGATGATTGCATAGCGTTGAAACAAGAGGTTCAGAACTTGATTGAAAGGGGAAAGTTAGGAGCCTACGTTAAAAGAAGAGGAGGCAACAGACCTGACAATGCTCACCGAGTTGGTCCAAGTAATGCTGCCCCGGAGGGGACCATGGTAATAGTGGAAAGGTTTGATGTGGAATCTGAGTACTTGGATCCTGATCCAACACGATGGGTGCGATAGAGGAGTGTTCCAGGACGATCTCCGGGCTCAGTAAATTCTTCGAGTCACTGACAATTTTCGGAGGGGACACTATGACAGCTCCAACTGCTTCTTCAAGAAAGAGGCATGTTTATAATTTAGCCTTCCAGCTAGAAGGGGGCATGACATCTTATCAATCACCAAACTCATTCCCATTCATTGTCTTTGATGAGGATGATTTAAGAGACATTGCTGGCCCTCATGAGGATGCTGTTGTCATAGGAGCATCTATAGGGGGCAATGAAATAAGGCGAATTTTGGTGGATACTGGAAGCTCTGCCAATATCCTGTTCCTAACCACTTATAAGAAAATGAAAAATCCAGCTGTGATTCAAAAGTCGGACAGGTCAATCGTGGGCTTCACGGGCAGCTCAGCCGATGTGATCGGGGAGTTTGAAGAAGAAGTGTTATTGGGCAGGGGCCCTTTCAAGAAAATGGTTAGAATACTCTTTATCGTGGTGGATTGTCCCACTTGCTATAATGTTATTCTGGGGAGATCTTGGCTCTCTAGAATGCATGCAGTGGCTTCAACAGTCCACCAGTGTTTAAAGTATGCTGTTCATGGACAGGTTGGGGTTGTCCGGAGCAGCCAAAAGGTTGCAAGAGAATGCTATGCCACTGCCTTGGCTCCTCGAACGCTGGGGGAAGTCCGTGTAAATGATCAATAGCAATTTGAGGGTCTTTCTGGGGGTGAGGGTGAAATTGATGACCCCAGAGAGACCCCTGAAGTGTTGATTCCCATTGAAGAGGTTGAAACGCACTGTTTGGAAGAAGGAAAAAGTGTCAAGATAGGGTCCAAGATGCCACCAATGTTGAAAGAAGAGATGTTAAAATTCTTGAAAGACCATCAGCACGTTTTTGCTTGGTGCAATGCTGATGTTACTGGAGTTCCATCAGAAGTGATATCCCATCACCTATCTTTCCGGAGAGATGTGGCACCATTGGTTCAAAAAAGAAGAGCTTTTTCAAAAGAAAAGGCTGATGTCATAGTACAAGAGGTTGACAAACTCACAAAGATGGGGCACATTAAAGAATCTCAATACCCTTTGTGGACTGCTAATCCTGTCCTGGTAAAAAAGAAGAATGGCAAATGGCGCATGTGCATTGACTTCACAGACCTCAATAGAGCTTGCCCGAAAGATTTGTACCTGGTCCCCCGGATAGATCAGTTGGTAGACTCTACTTCTGGGAACAAGCTGCTCTCCTTTATGGATGCCTTCTCCGGGTACAATCAGATTCAAGTAGATCCAAAAGATCAAGAGCATACTACGTTTGTCACTGATAGGGGTCTACATTGTTACAAGGTGATGCCATTTGGTTTAAAAAATGCTGGGGCTACTTATCAAAGGCTAGTCAACAAGGCATTTGCTGATCAAATTGGGAGAAATATGGAGGTATACATTGATGATATGATGGTGAAAAGCGTGGATGAGCAGTTGCACTTGTCCGATCTCCAAGAAACTTTTGCCAACTTGGCAAAAGTGAA
Source organism: Limnanthes douglasii subsp. nivea (assembly GCA_036936605.1). NCBI lineage: Eukaryota > Viridiplantae > Streptophyta > Magnoliopsida > Brassicales > Limnanthaceae > Limnanthes > Limnanthes douglasii. Next base: position 50,773,959 of record JAUPFV010000003.1, read on the forward strand.
TTTAAAATTAAACCCTGAAAAGTGTGTGTTCGGAGTGCAGTCCGGGAAGTTCTTAGGGTACATCATAAGTGAGCATGGAATACAGCCCGACCCGGACCAACTCAATGCCTTATTTCAGATGGAGCCTCCTCAAAACATTAAAGAAGTACATCGATTAACGGGGAGATTGGCTGCCTTGAACAGATTCATCTCCAGGTCTTCGGACAGGTGTGCTCCATTCTTTCAAACTTTGAAGGGTGAAAAGGGGTTCGAATGGACCCCGTAGTGTGATGAGGCATTCAGTGAAATCAAGAAACATCTCTCCTCTCCCAAAACTTTGTTCAAACCAGTTGATAGGGAGACTCTTATTGGGTATCTGGCTGTTTCAAGTTGTGCCATCAGTGCTGTGTTGGTAAGGGAGGTTGATGGTTGTCCATACCCAGTGTACTACATCAGCAAAAGCTTGATTGATGCTGAAAGGCGTTACTTGAAACTCGAAAAACTGGCATTAGCTTTTGTGATAGCTGCAAGAAAGATGAGGCCTTATTTTCAGGCTCATCCTATCATCGTTCGGACATCTTTCCCTTTAAAGAATGTCCTTCAAAAAGCAGACGTTTCAAGCAGAATAACGAAGTGATCAGTAGAGTTGGGGGACTTCGACATAGACTTTGCTCCCCGGACAGCAGTGAAAGCCCAAGCTGTGGCTGATTTTCTGGTTGAATTCCACTCCGATAGGGATTCAGAACAACCTACTGATTCAAAAGACAAGAAAGTGTGGATTGTCCGAACAGACGGAGGGTCTAGCACCATGGGATGTGGGGCAGGAATATGTCTCACTTCCCCATACGGGGACAGCATGTACCAAGCTATCTGTTTTGCTTTCAGGGTGTCTAATAACGAGTCCGAATACGAAGCAGCTATAGCTGGATTAAAGTTGGCCTACATCTGTGTAGCTAAAAGGGTCAAGCTATTAAGTGACTCCCAGTTGCTTGTCCACCATGCCTTAGGCCAATCTGAGGCCAGAAAGGAGCAGTTGCTAAAATATATACTCCTCCTCAAGAATGAAGCCCTAAAGTTTAAAACTGTTGTCTATGAGCATATTCCCCGGGCAGAAAATGAGCTAGCAGACTCATTGGCAACAATAGCATATACGGAGTCCTATTCATGGATCCATGTGCTTGAAAGTCCTTCTATTTAACTTAGTAAGGGTGAAAAAGAGGAAGTTTTTGAAATACAAGATAATCGGCCTCAAGACTGGAGATCTCCTCTCATACAATATCTGTCCGGTGGTATTATACCTTCAGATAAATCACAAGCCAGAACGTTGAAACACAAGGCTCGTGGTTTTATTATGTTGAGAGAAGTGTTGTACAAAAAATCCTATAGTAAACCTCTCCTACGTTGTTTAGGGGGTGATGAGTCACAAGTGGTCCTCTCCGAATTGCATGATGGTGAGGGATCAGCCCATTGTGGGTTTAGAGCTTTAACAAGAAGAGTGTTACTCTCCGGATATTATTGGCCATCAATTATGAAAGATGCTAAGGAATTGGTGAGAAGGTGTGATCCATGCCAGAGGTACAGCAATGAAATTCATGTACCAGCCATTCCTTTGGAGTCGATTTCGGAGCCCATCCCTTTTGCTCGATGGGGTTTGGACTTAGTAGGGCCTCTCCCTGTGGCGTCCGGAGGACGTAAAACTATAATTGTGGCCATTGACTACTTCTCGAAGTGGATAGAAGCAGCTCCTCTGGCAGGGACAACATCAAAAGCTGTCATAAAATTCATTATGTCCAACATATGTTGCAGATTTGGTGTCCCACAGAAGATAACAACAGACAATGGGCCACAGTTTGACAACAGAGAGATGGAAAGCTTCTGTGCCTCAAGGGGTATACAACATTGCTTTTCTTCACCTTTCCACCCACAAGCCAATGGGCAGGTTGAAGTGGCTAATAGAACTATACTGTCCGGTTTAAGGAAGAATCTAGAAGGGGCTGCTGGGAAGTGGCCTAGTTATCTACAAGAGGTCTTGTGGGCCTACCGGACAACACCTGGGGCTGCAACACAAGAATCACCCTTTGCCTTGGTCTATGGAATGGATGCAGTAGCCCCCATAGAGAAGACACTCCCTTCCTTTCGTGTTCACAACTTCTCCGGACATGCTAATGAGATGGCCTTCAGAAATCAACTTGATTTAATAGAAGAAAGACGGGTTAAAGCCTGCCTGAGAGTGGCACACTAAGCAGGTTTGCTTCTAAAGTTAAAAGAAGAGATTTCCAACCAGGGGACAGAGTATTAAGGAAGGTCTTCTTGCATACTAAGGAAAAGCTCTTCGGAAAGCTGGCCCCAACATGGGAGGGTCCGTATACTGTGGTTGAAAGAATCAAGCCTGGGACTTATTGGTTGGAAGACAAAGATGGCAGGGTTTTAACTCACCCTTGGAATATTGAGCACCTTCGAATGTATTTGGAATAACACTTGTGTAAATATTTACTTGTTTAAACATCCATGTAAATATTTGGGGGCATACCTTCCCCTCTTCGGTGGCACGGAGAGCTTTCAATGAAATTTGATGCCTTCTTCAAAATTTTCTAAGTATTTTCAAAATTCTATCTTTTGTCATACTACCCGGACTGAAAGATCTAAGGGCTATTTAAATTCTAGCCGAAGAGTCTTAATACTCTCACAATGCAATAAAGCTACTTAAACTCCAGCTATTTAAACTAAAACAGAAAGAAGATGATGGTTGAGCAAAATAGAAACATTCATTCAACAACTTAAAATTGCCTTGGCCTTCCAAGGACTTTTTGAACAAGTTAGGGCACAGTACAAAAAATCTGTCCGAATAATACCGGACACCACAACAAAAATAGTGCCTTGGCCTTCCAAGGACTTTAGTTTGAGTAAAGGATAAATAAAGTACACCATAAATTAAGGTTGAGCCTTTGAAGATGGCTCACCCTCGTCTACTTTCTTGCCTTTGATATCGCTCCCCCCTTCGACCACTTTTTTGCCCTTGGGATCATTCTCCTCTTCACCTGGGCTCTCTCTGGTTTTCTCTTCGTTATCAGAAGAGGACTCACTGGAAAATCCCTCATCAACCATAGTATAATATGGAAGGTCATCATCATCCACATAGAGCCATAAGTCTCCCAGTCTCCTCTTCGGGAATTTTTCGTGAAAAAGAAGAACCATATCAGACTTCACCCTTTGAATCATTAGCTCTTCGCTTTGTATCATCTCCCTGGCATAGGCGTTGATCTTGGCCTTGATTGTGGCCTCTTGGTCCCTTACCAAAGCAGCCTTCTCTTCAGGAGCCTGAGTCACTGCATTTTCCAAAGCAATCTTGTCAGTGGTCAGGTTGGTGATGAGTTTCTCCTTTGCAGTGGTCTCTCCCCTTGAGGCAGAGAGATCTTTCTCCATACTAGACAGTTTCTCTTGGAGATCTTTTATGGTTTGTTCTAGGGTGGCAACTTTGGTGTTGCTCTCATTCTGATTCCTCTTCAGCTCTTCGTTTGCTTCCTTAAGCAAATCGGCATTGGTGGTAGCAGTGCGGAGGTCTCCGGACAGTTTTTCCTTCTCAAACTTGAGGTCTTTGATGGTATCAGCTTGGCTCCGGACTTGTCTCTCCAATGTAAGAACTGGCTGCACATTACTAAGCAAGGAATGGGCTATAGTGTCCTTCTCACTAGAAACCATGAAAGTCTTACCGTTGAAATTGACCGTATTGGAGCTGCTCGGAGGAATGTAAGGCCCTGCGAACTCGTCCCTAGGGAGGCCAAGGAAATATTCACCAAGTCCACCCAGACCGGTGATGTCCACTTCATCCAAGTTGAGCTCTCCCCCTCAACTTCATCAGTGTGAAACTCTCTTGGGATCTCTTCGGCCAACGTTGGGTCAGTGGGGTCAGTGGGAAAAGAGGGCTCCGGATCCCGGAGAGCGAGCTCATCTCCTTGGGAAGTCTTTTTTTTCTTGACTTTCCGGTCAGCGCTTTCACCTACTTGCTTGCGAGCCCTCTTGGGAGCCCTTGGAGGTTTTGGAACCTCTTCTTCTTGCCTCTCGGTCTCCTGCTCCACCACTTGTAAAAGGGCTGCATCAATTTGAACCTGGGCCGGCCCCTCCGGGTCTGTTGGGGCATCCTTCTCAGCATTACTCACCACTTGTTTACCCTTCCTCTTCTTGCCTTTCATCTTGCTCGGGGCTTTAGCCCGGGCAGGCAGGTAGAGGGTCCCATCCAGTTCGTGGGACCTTCTAAGTACAATGTCTTCATCAGGCTGGGTGGTGAGCTCCTCCCAAGTTAGGTCTCTCCGACCTGTTGTGTTCCACAGGTGGGACCTTGCTAGGTTTCCAGTGGTGAAGGCCTTGTGGAATCGGTTCTCCCAGTTCTCTGCAGCCCATGCATTGATTTTGCCACAGGTATGCTGTCCGGCCTTCAGGTAGTCCCCGAACTCCTTTGGCAGCTCTGTGAAAACAAAAGAGAAATTGGTTAGTACAAACTTAACTTAAAGAAAAAAGAGAAAAGAGAGAAACGGACAGAAACTTAAAGTAAAAAACTTACGGTCACTCCTCCATCTACTCCTGAGAAGGCTTGGATTCTCCCCGGTCTTGATTTTCTTGCCGTTTTCCCATGAGCCACTGACAAACAAGAATTGGCTCCTCCATTTTCTCTCCGACTCCAGGAGATCATCAACAGCTTTGAGATCGTTCCCCATGTTAAAATGGTAGAAGGGGAACTGATGATGCTTGCACAGGTTTTCCACTGCTGCGAACTCTTCCATAGGAAGAGGAATCCCTGATAACCTATACGCCATAATACATGACATCAAAGTGAACCAGCCATTGGGACTTAGCTGTGTTGGGCAAAGCTTGACCAGGTGGAAGTAGCGCACGATCTCCGGGTCTAATGGGAACCTGAGTCCCCAGTTAAATAGCTCCGTAAAGAAGACTATTTCGTTCCGTTTGCAGTCGATTGGGGTCTCCGGATCAATGGGGATCCTTATCTTCACGTTTTCAGGGATCCCCCATTTTGTGCGCATTCTACCCAGATCAGAGGTATGGATGAATGCATACTTGGTCTTTTGCAAGGCCAAGAGGTACTTAAGCTCGACTTTGTGGAAGCACGGCCCCACTCTCCCCTCAAGGCACTCCGACAGGTCCGGATGCCTCAGATAAAAATTTTCTTTTCCCTTTTTGGCAACAACAGCAGTGGTATCAGCTTGTCCGGAGGACTCGGACTCAAAGAGGACCTCTTCAGTAGAGTCCTTCATTCTCTCCTCCATAATTGTTGGAGGGACTTCTGTGGAAGTGGTTCGGGGAGGATTGAAGCTTGGCATAGCCTGCCCTCCGGACTGTTGACTGCCCGTATTTATCTGACTTCTCACCTCAAGTTGGGTTTCTGAGGCAGAAGATTCTCTAGGGGGGGCTGGGCTGCTGGCCTCCGGACCGGACGACCTCTCCCGGGGAGCTCTAATGGGCACTCCAGACCCAGAGTCACTATTTTTTGCCCCCGATTTCGAGGGAGTATTCTTCGAGGTTAGTCCCTTCACTAACCGGCTTGACCTCTTAATCGTTAGCTTCTCCGGAGAGTGGTCATAATCAGACCCCATGGCTATAAACGGAGAGGGTTTCCTGACACTTGTAGCAGTAACTCCTGGTTCAACAGCAGGTATTGACTCCTGAACTGAGGAGCCAGATACTATGGGTGAGAGGGTGGATTGAAAGAGTTTTTTGGGCTTGGTACCTTTGGAGGAGGATGAGCCCCTATCAGATTCTGCAACAGAGGTGGCTGGTTTCTCAACAGGTGACAATGGTAGCCCTGCTGCTATTCGCCTTTCCTTCTCGACCTTTTGCGCTTTCTCTAACTCCGAAAGGTTGAGCCAACCACCTTTGATCAATGTTGTTCTTGCTGTAAACATAAACAGCCAAGGGAATTTTCGTTCTAGAGAGAGAAAGCTCTGGGTAAAATTTGCAGAGTGAAAGTTGAGAGAGATAGTAAAACAGTAGAAAATGAATGTGAATTTATAGTAGATTTGAAAAAAAGGAGTGGATTCCTAAGAGAATCCGAAAGGTTGGGTAATGATTAAAAGACGGCGCTGATGTCATTATTGGTACTTAAAGAGGTTACTTGTTAAAGAATGTGGTGCGAAATTCAAGGTGAAAAGACGGCTGAAGTGGCCAATCAGAGAGCGACACGTGTCCCACTAACTCTAGCAAAAACCGTTTGGAATTCGTAAAGCTTAACCTGTCCGGGTATACCCACTGTTCTGTCCGAATTAAGAACCACTTCATTCATCGGACTGTTTTTCAGTTCTTTGACAAGGACACTTGCTCAAACACCTAAAAAAGGGGCTCCTGATGAGTCCGAATTCAGCATACTCCCCGGAAGGGCAAATCAGTCTAAGTCTCTCCGAATACCGGACAGGCTACAAGGACATAAACCGGACAGATCACTTTGAACACTGTAACCTTAAGGCTGTTCGAACTATGACTAAAGTATTAAAATACCTAAACACTTCCTGACTAAGCTACCCGCCCTCCTGCTTAGAACTCATGGGTCTTTAAACATGACCCGGGTCCATTAAACATGACCTGAAAGCCCATAAGGGCCCAAACATCATACTATAAATACCCAACCACCAGGATTAACTATGGGTAATGAAAATTAACTGCTACCAAGCTGCTTAATTATCTCTCCACCGTTAAACACCCATACACCACCGTTAAACACCCATACACCACCTTGAAACTCCACTTGAAATTACTAGCCTACCCTCAGGCAACTATTATCCACACCAATAACTTTGTGTTTAGGTTTTAAAAACAGATAACAAGATTTTGAATTCTACATCTATTATGTCACATTTGAAATAAAAATAATATTTTTCTCTCTAACTATTCATAAGTATAATTCTACATCTATTATTAATAATAAATATTTAAAATTTGTCAATCTTTTTATTAATTTTATATAATAAAAAGATATAAATAATTTTTTTTAAACCAAAACTAAACTATTCCATTAATAAGAAGTAAATTCCAGTTTTAGATTTATTTACGTAGAAAAATATTTTAATTTTTTCTCCCATGGATTACTCGATTAGAAATAAAATTTATTTGTTCAAATAAGTCGGAGCTAAATTTTCTATAGAGCTAATATATTTGTATTAATTTTCTTGTAGATTCGGCCAGTATTGATTTTCTTGTAGATTCGGCGAGTTATGATCGCCTTCAACCTATATGTAGCCCCAAACTACCTTTAACTATGATAATTTTATCCAATTCAGCTAAATTATCTTCACAATATTCTTTACAAGCAGCAGCAGCGTTTATCTCATTCTTTAATATGTAATACATTTTGCACAGATTTCATTTCCTAATATCTTTTAGTTTACTTGAATAACTATGGATTATGGTTATCAAGAGATAAATGTTTTGCTTCTTCTGTAGATCTATTCCGTCAAGTAACTTAATTCAAACTAGCATATACTCTCAAAAAGTAAGCAAATTTTATTATTCATTCGGCCTTATGTAACCCAATTTTAGGCTTTCAAGTAAAGTGATGGCCTTTAGTTGATTAGTTGACAAGGCTCTGTCAAAATCTAGTATGTTCTTTTTTTAGGGTCTCTTTCGCCAACCAGTCAGCTACTTGGTTATGCTCTTTCTAAAAATATTTAATCTTCATGCTATTTTAAGCTTCTATCTATAACTGTATTACAAAAATCATTTCAAAGGAGTTTTCCCTTAGTAATAATTTTAAAAATCTTAATGGAGTCTACTTTTATGTTAAAGAAAACAAAGTTCCTTTCTTTACATAGTATTAGGTTATCCAATAGTACTTTACATTCAGCCAAAATGTTTTTTTTTACTTTCCATAAGTTCTCCCATAGGCTAATATGATATCTTTTTTCTTGTCCCTTATTAACCCTTCTCCACTAACTTCACCAATAAAACTACTCGCCCCATCTGAATTTAACTTCAATATATTCCCAACCAGATGATGTCCTTTAATTGCTAAACACACTCTAAGATTGATGTTATGGTGATAGCAACCCAAATCAGAAGCTAAAGTAACATCTCTTTTCCAATATGATCAGTTAAGTAGCTTAGCCATATCCAGTCTTGATAAAATATTGTAAATATAATCCATACTAGATATGGCCGATATTTGTTGTCCTTGACGCTTTGGGTTATTCCTAGCATTCAAAATATCCCAACAAATCATAAGAAAAACAATATTTCTTATCTGAGTGACTTGTTTAGTATACCAGAACCAGGTTCTTATAACATGCATTAGTGTCACACTTTGTGATAAATATATTCTGAACAAACCATCAGAATTCATCTATATTTCCCATGTCATTTTCCAATCTACGAAGAGGTGATTACTTGTTTCATTAGCGTTACAAAACTGACTCTTTGAAGCTAATTAGAAATGTATATTTTGTAAAATTAAATCCACATGTATGCGTCATTTCAATATTTTCCAGAGTAATACTGAGAATTGTTTAGGAGTGGGTTATGCTTCTAAACACGTTTGAATTATCTTTTTTCCTCGTTTACTTCATTCTAGTTTTTTTGTTAAAATCTTCATTTCGTGATATAATCCATTTGAATTCATCATATTCATCCTCATTAACACTAATCTCTTGAGTTTTTCAATGCTGAAGACATAACAATGGCTTTCAACCTTGGAAAATCCTATGTTTATCCTTCTAAAAAGTTTCAATGTTTACAACAACTTTTGAATTTGTGACTGAGAAATGCATATAAAGATTTTTATCACACCATTTCTCTAGCCAAATATATATTTTCCCTCTACTGAATTTTCAAAATGTAAAAAATTAATACAGTTTCTGTAATCCTTATGAGTCTTTTCCAAATTGTTGAACTTCTTTTTGTTATTTGAGCTTGTAAAGGATGTTGGTTTTAACAGTATATAGATCACATTAAATTTGACCATAAAGTAGTGTTTTACCTAAACATAAACGAAAGCTCACATGAGAATAGATATTGCATTTCCTTTATACTTCTAACATTTAGACTTTCTTTAATATATGGTTTGCATAACATATTCCAACTATTCCAATTTACGGTTTGTTTATCATTTGTTTACAACTTTGTAGGTGAGAAAAAAGGATGATCATTAGAAAAAAATTCAAAAGACAACAACTATTTTGTGTCATTCTTGACTACGTGATCTTACTTTTACCACAAGTTCATCATAGTTTGTTTGCATGAATATGTATACCTCAATATTTGAAAAGGAATATTCTATGTTTAAAACCTGTTATCTTTGCCCTACAAATATAATAGGATGGATCATTTTAAAGGTGTAAACAAAAATGTTTTGTCTTTATCCACCATTTGTCCCGAGAATTTTTTATAGTTGTGCAAGAAGTCTCTAATTTTATTATAGTGAGAAGATGAGCCATTTGCAAATATAATGAAATCAGATGCAAAGGCAAGTCAAAGTATAACCAAATTACTTCTTGTCTTAAAACTCATCCCTTGATTATCTTTAAACAACTTTTTAAAACTTCTTATTAGGTTCTCTTCAGCTGTGATAAATAGAGTAAGAGGCAAATAATCTCTTTATCTAACACCTCTAATGGATTTAAAGTATAAATTTAATTCCTCACTCACTATAATAGAGAACCAGTTTGAGTTAATACATCTCATAATCCATTCTAACCATTTTTTGTCAAAACCAAATGCTTCTATAATTTTAATAACAAATGTGAAGGATAATATGCCAAAATATTTTGATATATTTGAATTGATCATCACATTCCTCCCTATAACCTTTCAATTCAAATTATGAGTTAACTCTTAGGTTAATAAGATATTATCTTGAATGTTTATACCTTTAGCAAAACCACTTTATTTTCTAGAATTACTTTAGGCGGAAGAGTAAGTAGCCTTTTATTTAGAATTTTGGATAGAATTCTATTAAAAATTGTGCATAGATTAATCGACCTAAAATCACTCCATCTTTAAGGTGATTCTATTTTTGGAAGTAAAAAAAATTGCAGTTGCAAAGACACCTTGACGAGCTTGCTGGTCTGGAAATAAAGCTCTAATTGATACATAAAGATATTTAAAGATAATTGACCAACAACAAATGAATAATATTGCATTGGAATCATCAATCCTAACAATATTATTGGTTGTCAAGGTCTTGACATCATTATAAATCTCATATTCTGAAGGTAATTAATATTTCATTATCCTCGTCTGTAACCAGCTTTGGAATGATATTTTGAATTCCATCAAGTTCGTTTTGATTTTGTTAGTTGTTTAAAATATTTTGAAATGTTATTAAGAAGATTTACAAATTTTAGATTGGTTACTGATCCATACATCACCACACAAAAATACTATGAATCTTGTTCCTTTCTTTTATTTGTTTAGCATAATTGTGAAAGAATTTTGTATTTTTATCACCATCCATCGTCCAATTTATCCCACCATCGTGTTCCCAATAGGTTTCCTCCCTTGGCAAGAGTTGTAAATGGGTAGCTTTAGCCTTGGAGCACTTGAATTTATCATTTAATCTTTGACTAGATTCATAATAGTTTTCTAGATGTTTTACTTCCTTCATATACTGCACTATAGCATCAAAGATGTTACTAAAAATTTCCCAATTCCAAGCTTTTAAATACAGCTTTAATCATTTAATTTTGTTCCAAAATACTTGAAGTGGATTGCCATTCATGTTTTCCTTCCAACTGATTTTTTTTATCTTCAAAAAACCAAGATTCAAGATCCACATGTTTTGAAATGATGATTTAATAGGATTTATATCAAGTGATATATTTATACATAATTGGGAGTGATCTGATCCAATTCTAACTAAGTTCTTGACCTTTGTAGTTTTAAAATGTCCCAGCCAAGTCGACTTGTATAAATTTCTATATAGCCTGTTCCATATTCGATTATTGGACCAAGTGAATTTAGAACATGAATATCCAACATCTTCAAAACAACAATCTTGAATAACATTTTTAAACTCATTCATGCTCCTCAAGTACATAATAGAACAAACTAGACGTTCTTGAGAATTTGAAATAACATTGAAATCCCAATTACAATCCAGGCCAAAGTTTGATCAACAACCTTTCTTAGCCCATCCTATAAAGCAACCTTGTGTTCTTTAGTATGTTTAACACACAAAATTATAACTAAAAAGTCCTTTGCTATAGTTGAATGGCTAACTTTTAGATGAAGAAATTGGTCATGGTTGACAACAACTTCAACTTTGAACTCTTGATTCCAGAAAATCATGATTTTTATTACTAACGTTTGTTGTACTTAGCTAGAAACCAAGCTTCCTTGAAACTTTCTCTAGGTTTGCAACAGAAATCATAGGTTCTTTTATAACTATAAAAGCAACCTTTTCTCCTCTTTTTATTGATTTGAGTCTTCTAATAGTTTATTTGTCTTTTGCTATGTTACTTTTTTAGCTTGTACCTTTTTATTTCTTCTACTCATTACGTTTTTGAACTTGTTAGGGTGGCGAGCAAAGTCCCACATCCCATATCGGTTAAACATGGGAAGGATGAGTGGTATATAAGTAAGAACATACCTCCACTAGTATGAGGCCTTTTAGTAGTGGACCAAATGCAAAACCGTGAGGGCTTTCGGGTGCCAAAGCGGACAATATCATACTAGTGTTGAGATCAATTGTTCATACTTATATAAAGAGGTGGAATATGCGAACCAGACCCCCAATTCACAACACCCATATTCCAAAAACATGATATCAGAGCCAGACCCAAAAAAATGCGATGCTGGTAATAAATATTCTCGGAGGTCGAACATGATGAACTAGTAGACATGCTCAAGGTGATCTGCTCTAGAGATTCTAGTTTGGACTTCCTGTGGCTCATCAAAGCAGTGTGGGTTGATTGGAGTGGCGCTAAGGAATAAGAACAAGTGGTCTAATAGGAGGTGAGCAGTAACATCCATAGTGCCTCTATGGTCACGCAGTCTTCCAACCTGATTAGAGTGGGCGGATGAAAGTCAATTGAGAGGAGGCTAAGGTGGTATTTTGTTCGAGAGGAGGATTTGTTAGGGTGGCGACCAAAGTCCCACATCCCACATCGGTTAAACATGGAAATGATGAGTGGTATATAATTAAGAACATACCTAAACTAGTATGAGGCCTTTTGGTAGTGGACCAAATGCAAAACCGTGAGGGCCTTTGGGTGCCAAAGCGGACAATATCATACTAGTGTTAAGATCAGTTGTTCTTACTTATATATACAGAGGTGGAATATGTGGACCGGACCCCCAATTCACAACACCCATATTTCCAACAGAACTCTTTTCCATGCTTAATATTCCCCAAAACTGGAGAGGATGGAAGTTTTGAAGAAGTAAAATCATCAGATGCATAGATTAACACACTTACATCAAGAAAGTCTTAGACACCAATAATTCTATTTTCTTTATCATGTTCCCTTATTATAACTATTTTTTGTTCATCTTTCTTTGTTCTATATTTGAACTTGTTATTTTTTCAACTTCAATAGATGAAATAGTAGGAGCTGCATCCTTTATAATTACAGATTTAACTTTTGGAATCCAGTATTTTACTAGTTGTTGTGTTGGAACATTTCTATTATCATCGTTTTGTATCGTCATAACTTGATCAACATTAAATTTGTCTTTTGCTTTAGGTATACATTTTATGCACGCCAATAAGTTATGTCTTAGATATGTATACCCCGCACAATAATTAAGAATTTCTGTATAAATTATTTATTGCCAGAATCCATCCTCTTCCATATTACCTTCAGATTGACCAAATCTCAGCCACACCTTAGATATTAGATCTTTGAAAACGTCCATCTTAATCCAAGCTTTACCTAAATGTTTCACTGTCATTGTTGAATCAACATCTTTATGTTACAAGTTAGGAATTTTGGTCGAAGTTTGATTTCGTGTATTTGCCTAAAGGTTTGATTGTCAATGGTTGGATGAACATATTTAGTTTGAACCATATGTTTAAAAGTAGTCATAGGATCGATAGACTGAACCTTATGAACATATAAAGTCGATGGTTTGGAGCTTTATTTTCTCAATTTTGAAAACTGTTTTTTTCTACACGTTTCAGGATTCTTAAGATTGGCTAATGATTTTTCTATCGATCTGATTTGATACAACACCAAAAACAGTTAAAAATGATGGAGCAACATCACATGCCGTCACAACAACAACAGTGACCGAGGCTAAAAGAAGATCTGTCCCATTCTTAACTCTTGACCAAAAAATATATTCTTGGTCACAGTAACTTTGAAAATTATTCGTAACTATTCAGATATGAATACGGTAAAGATCACAGTGGGGTCGGATAAAGCACGGTCACATAGAACCGATCACCGAACAATAGAAAGATCTTCCGGACGAAAAGTATATGTTCTTTATTTTGAAGTGTTTTTTGTTTTAAAACAAACCGTATAAAATAAAAAATATACTTGATAATTAAAATTATAGATCGTTAATTATCATTATAAATATAACCTATTAAGCTACTGATCGGTAATTATAAGATTAGTAAAATATGTTCGCGATAACTATAGATAGCTAAATATATGGCTAAATACTATATATTTTTCTTTTATATTTATCGATAACATCTCTTTGAAAAAAATGTAATCTTTTAAATCCTCCATTCAATAATTTTTTTCAGTTTTTTTATAGAAACCAAACAAAAGTAATAAATTTTTCTTCCCAATCAAACTCAAACTAGATAACGTTTACTTCCGATGTTTTTTCCCACATTCTTTTTTTCAAATTTAATGCTTTTCTATGTAGAGTCTTAGGGATAGTGGAACAAGTTCTATAGCAAAATATTGAGATCTGTTTGGTTCTAGATCTATTTGGTTCTAGATCTCAAAGTCAAACTATAAACATTCAAACACAAAAAAAGAAAATAGTAAATAGTAAAGAGCCTTGTCTCTTAAAGTCACAATAGGAGCTCCAGTAGCATCCAGCACGGTTCTGTTGTCATGAAAACCAAACAATAGCTCTTTCAGTTTGAACATAACATTACCATCAACATCAGCTACCATGAAGCTGTCTTCGGTTAAAGACACGACGTTTCTCACGACCGATAAATCGACTGGGTAAGGAGAGCAAAACTGCGGGCCGATGATCGGAACTGGGTTATCGCCATGAGCCAATGCTGCTGAACTCTGTGCCAATTTTTACCGAGAGAGAGATGATATTTAGGAGTCTTGTTTCTGTTTATTTGATAATGTATTCATCTAAAGCTCACCTTATTCTTTAAACATGGACCAAGAAAAAGAGAGAATAAAGGATTAATAGAATATATCAACAGTCAATTAATAATAAAAAACTCCGAACCCTAGGAAAGATTTCTATGAACACGATCACAGACAGTTTTGTTGGCACGTTGTAGGTGAATTTTTGTTTAAGATCACCATTAGTCTTATATTAAGTTTTTATGATCACTTAAGTCCTTTTGGGAAGGTGATACGTGGCCATCCAAAACTAAATATTTAGTTTAGTATTCCTTCCAAAAACAGCCAAAGAATTAAAAATTTACAGGCGAAAACTACGTACTTTTCGAATTAAGATTTTAGAATATTAAATATATAAAACATTAAATTTTGGATGGTCATATTCTCATTTCTCACGGGCCAACTAATAATACAAATTTTAAAAATATAGATATTAGTAAGAAATAAAAATAAATATATAAAACTAGTTTGATACAAAATCAAAAGATAGGAACTAATTATTATTTTTAGTTTATTGTTTCTATATTCGTTATATATAATTTTTTTTATAGTTATATTGGTATTTTTTTATAATAAAGTTATTTTACGAAAGAGTGCAAATTATTTGCCTATATTGCATTGACAGTTCTTAGGAAATTATTTCATTTGGCCGGTTTATAGTAGATTTTATTTTTCAAAAGTTATCTAAACTTCGATTTTAAATTTGAGATTGCCCATTAATTTTTTATATCCGTTAACATTATATTCCGTTATTTATTTTATATATTATAAATTGTTTCGGATTATTGTAGCTTTATCTTTGTTTCGCAGATCGAGTTATCATGTTTGATTCTGTTCAATTTGATATTTTTTTATAAGTTTAGTTTAGTGTTCTGTTTGGATTACGTTCAATTTTGGTATGGTTCAATTTTTTATATATATCGTTTGATTGGTATTTTTTTTATCATGTTCGATTTTGTTTATTTTGATTTTTGATTGGTTTTGGATTTAGACGTGGAATAGATTTTATTTTGATTTTAAATTTGAGTTTTCAATTTTGATTCAGATTTTGATTTTGGTTTGGACTTTGATTTGAACTCGATTTGGATTTGATATCCCTCGATTATTTAACTATGTTAGAGTAGGTTTCACCCTCTTAGTCAAGCCATGTATAAAAAATTGTTTAATTACGTTATCAATATCAATCAAAGAACATTGAATGATAGGTTGATTAGATGACGAACCAATATTGGTTTTTAATAGTTTCAAGAGAATGACATCTTCATATTTTTTGTGAATTTCTAACTTGTCTAACAAGGTAGGAATACTAAATTTCGTTGCATTTAAAATATTATCATCATTAAACAAACTTATATTACAAGAATGTACACTTCCAAACAAATCTATTATGTTGATCAGAGCCCTCTTTATCGAAATCCTCCTCGGATGAATCGTAAAAAATACCAAGTTGATCAGTTACAGGTATGTCATGAGGCAGCAAATCCACTCGCACATGTCCCCGAAATTCCCCAAGGGCTAACTTAAGGAATGTTTTATTAAATAGCAACACCATGTCCGATTTAGTCTGAGTCGTCCCTCACTTTCAAAAAATCTATCATCGTTTCGGCATATGCACCCGCAACATCGGCTATATTTCGAATAGATTTAGTGTTGATGAAGTTAATATTACCCTCTTTCTTCTTGATAATAGACTTGTGGTTTTTCTTTTCATCCAACAAACGCTCAATGGTAGCTCTGTCATCGGTTCACTGATTCTTCAATGAAGTAATCTCCTCTGAAGTGGATGAGTGAAAACTATTATAATTGGCTTGCAAATTGTCACTATCAGATTTCACATGGACTAGCTAATCTGTATCAGACATCACCTCTTCATTTTGACTTTCAACCTTGTTGTTTTCTTCCTCAGCTGAATTCTTCAACTTATGATTTGCATCCCAAAGAGAAGTGATGTCTTCAATTGGGACCTTACTTGTCTCTCCAATTCTACTATTGGCCTCACATATCACAGAACCAAATACCCTAACAAATCGTTCTGCTTTGACAACTTATAAGAACCCTCATCGAATACCACAGCAGTTGCAGTGCTTGTAGACTCAAGGAAGTCAGTCTCAAAGGCTTTAAATTCAAAAGCCCCCATATCTCCGATTGGATCACCATCCCTACAAAAAATTTCCTTTTAGTTGGGGGAAGTAATGAAGAAGAGGCATTGGATACCATGGTCGTAGGAGGAACAACAACTAGGATTTTTAGAGGGAGGATTTCAGAACGAAGTATTACTCTAAACTTTTCAAAGTCTTCTTCTTCTTTTTCCTCTCTCTTATCACTCCCAAGTTTGACCCTCTTGTGTCCTTTATTCTTCTTGAGAACATGAGATTCAGAAGGCATGTTACCCTCTTCAATAGTGACAACAACAACATCCAGCAAGGTAATGTAAATTTCGTATGATTTCCCCTCATTTCTTTTTTCAGTAACGAACTGTGACAAGTCCTCATTACCCTTCATGTTTTTATTCCAATGATTAGGAGCTCTATTCCTGGCTGGTAGAAACAATTTTCCATCGGATTCCTCAGTCCTCTTAAGAATTTTAGTAGCTCGAGGATGAGTGATAAACTACTCCTACGTGAATTGTCAAACAGGATTGTTCCTCTTGAGATGGGACCTCACATAATTTCCTGGGGTGAAACAATTATGGAACTCACTCGACCACCTTTCACTGGCCCATTGATTTACTTTCCTGAAGGTTAATTTGTCATCATCCAAATACTATAGATAGGGCTTCAAAATAGCTGATACAAATGAAGTTAGAGATAAATGTTAAATATCACAAAAGTGGTAGAAATTTGGTTTTCGAGATCTTGTTTTCGTCCAAGAGGTCATCTACCACTTTATAGTTATTCCCTATATTGAAATAATAAAAGGGAACGTAGGCATTACGATATTGACCCGCCACAACAGCCAGTTGCTCCATTGGAATCAAAATCTTAGAAAGCCTTGAGGCTATGATGCATGCCATCAGTGAAAACCAAGAATTTGGGCTAGCTTGGCTTAAGAAAAACCTGACTTGATTGAAGTACCTCCCTATCTTAGGGTCCAAGGGAGACCGAAGTCTCCAGTTGAGCACATCGGTGTATACCACTAACTTCCTAACCCCAAAGTCCATCAGAGTCTCTCCGATTTGGGGGTAGCCTAACTCAAACTGAATCAAGGAATATCGATTTGGCTCGAACTCCCTCCAATTCCGGTTCGTGAAAGTAAACATAAGAAATATTATCCAAGGCTAAAAGGAACTTAACACTAACCGTGGCAAAGTTAGGCCAGACACGCCTTACAAGAGATGAAGGAAGAGGTTTGGTTTCTACTTCCGGGTCTTTTCCTTTTCCTTTTCCATGGTTTCCTCAATCTGATCATATGTCTCAAGAGGGAAATTTTCCCCACTGTCCTATATGTTTTCCTCCATAACCTGTGGTCTAGACTCTGAAGGTCCAGTGGGTTGAGCATCAAGATTTTCTGAAACTAGTGGTGAGGGGTTACTAATAAGTCTGGGTTGATCAGTCGGCACAGTTTTTGTGAAAGGTTTGTTTTTGGCCTTTGAAAGCTTAGTAAATCTGCGCAGAATACTCTCATCATTATTTGATCCCATAGCTTTGAAGGTAGAAGGATTTCGAAGGAATGTTGCGCTTGTTGTAAGGGTAAATCCTTCTGTACTCAATAGATTTAGTAACAACAACTATACCCGAGGAAGTATGTAACACAACATCGGTTATTGATTCTTTTTCACTTCCTCTAGCTCGGATAAATTTAGCCAACCACTTTTTGTTATAGATTTTATACGTGTAAATATACAAACCCTAAAAAGATACCTGAAAAATTGATTTACGGTGGCTAATTTGGTGGCGAAAGAGAATTATCACCAGAAAGAAATTTGAAATTAATCGATAATATTTTCTCTGTCAAGAATCTATAAGCTATTTCTCTCTCGAGAAATACCTATAGGGAAAAAATGAAAAGAAGTTTATATAGAGACTAAAAACGTTTGAGTTCCCTACAAAGAGATTGAAATCGACAATAGTAGCTAAGGGGCTCTAGGGTAAAATGAGTTTGCGGGTCTAATAAAGAACTTGTATATATCTCAAAAAATTACTGATTAAAAGTTGTAACCTTTGGACTGTAACCATTGTTGAATAAAACCATCAGAATCTGTTCGGATATGTGTCGGTTAGCTCTCCCAAAATACGTTTGACAGACCTTAGGGAGCTAAATGATAGTGACAAAAACCCTTGAGGGCAACGAGCATGAAATGGGTCAAATTTATATTAGAGGGCATATAAATAATATACTTACTATATTGTGTTCTTACTAACTAAGTTGTGTGCCATCTATATGTTTAATTATAAAATATGTATAATAAGTAACGGTTTGTGGGCTCAACCCCCCCCCCCCCCTTGAAGTTTGACCCATATTTATGACCCGACCCGGTTGGTCCATGGATCCGAAATTATTCTATAAACACTGAAAAGAACAACATTTAAGAGGGTTTGAACATTTTCCCTCTATATATTAAATACAAGCACCTCAATTATATCTCTAAGGCAAGGCTATATTCGGATCCCTTTTAGCTATAATGAGATCTCAAAATATAAAAAAAAATGTTAATGTGAATTGACTATTTTACCCTTCATATATAAAACCAAAGTTCTAACCGAAAACCAACATTTTCTTCTTCTTCCTAAAGCTTTCTGTCCCTAACTAAACTAAAGTTTTAAAAAACACCAAAACCCATGAATTTGAGCGATTTAAACAAAGAGTTGAGCTACAATATCAATGATTTCTTGTCGTAGGAGGATGAGCTTTTGACGGACCATCTCCAAACCCAATAAAAAATACATTTCGTATTTTTTGAAATTACCAACACTACGAACTGTGAAGAACTTTCTGTTTTGGTTTATCAAAATCGAGCGCCGGGAACGCTCGATTTTGACAAAGTCGCGAACAGACGATTATATCACTACCAACACTACGAACTGCAGAACTGCGAAGACCTTTGTCTTTTGGTTTGTCAAAATCGAAGGTCGGGAACGCTCGATTTTGACAAAGTCGCGAACAGACAATTCGCAAAATTGCCAAAGCGTTAGTTGCTCGCAAATTGGACAACATTGCGAACACGATTGCGAATGGTGTCCAATTCACGAGCACTTTTGACAAAATCACGGATTGGGTGTTTGCGATTTTATCAAAATCCTTATTTCTTCTTCTACTCTCTCCCTCAAAGAAAACAACAATCACGAGCAGAAGACGACCATGATTGATGATGATCTTAATCTGAAGGAAACAGAACTAAAACCTGGTCTACCTAGTTCTTTTTCTCCTGAGAGAACCAACAAATGGGTCTTGTTTGAAAACCGTTGTTCCTGGTTCTAAGAGAGGTTTTTCAAATGCTTATGCTTTACCCCAACAACACAAGAACCAACTCTCCACTGCTATTGAGACCAAAATAGCTTCTAAGTAAGTTTAAGTTTTCAATATTTATCTATTAGTATTCTATTTTTGTGGTTTTATTCTTGCTCTGTGTGGTTCTTGGGAAACATGTAGGAGACTGAAACTGTGTTTTTATGTCTGGTAGCAAGAAGAAAAAAACCAATAAAATATTTGAAGCACTATTGGTTAGGCATTTGGGTGATTTTTAGGGGTAATTTCATAATATTACAGTAGTACTACTATCAAACAAGGGTAGGCTTAATTTTCTATATCCAAACATACCCAGATTGTTGTTAAGAATGTATGGAGAGGGAAAGAGATTTAACATATGGTTCTTGTTTAGTTGTCATAGATTTTATTTTTTTAATGAATTAGGTAAATAAAATAAATATAATACTCTAATTTTAGAGCTATTGTTGAAAATATATTAAGTTGTAGTTTGTGCAACAGGACACCGGTGGTAGGTTGGCCACCAATTCGTTATCTCCGTAAAAACTCTATGGCTTCATAGAATTCTGCAAAGAACCAATGTGATGCTGCCCAAACAAAATTAGGTTTGGGGTGTCTCTATGTGAAGGTTAGTATGGAAGGTGCTCCTTACTTGAGAAAGTTAGACCTTAAAAACTACCTCAATTATGCACAATTGTCCGCAGCTCTTGAGAAGATGTTCAGCTTTTTCACCATAGGTTAGTAAATAGATCAAGTGTGTGTGCGTTATGATTGATGATTGTTGCACTATTGTAAAACTTGGGAAGTGTGATGCTTCAGGGCAATGCGGTTCTAATGGACGAGACATGTTGAACGAGAGTCCTGTGGTGGATCTTCTTTATAGTTCATATTATGTTCTTACCTATGGGGATAAGGACGGTGACCGGATGCTTGTAGATGATGTCCAATGGGAGTAAGTACTTTCTCCCTAGCATAAAAACTTTAATTGGCTTGTCTTGATTTTAAACTGCTCAATTTTGGTTTCTACAGGATGTTCACCAATTCATGCAGGAACTGAAGAACATGATAGGTTCTGAGGCAATTGGATTAGGTATGCCCTTCATCACATAACGAATTTATAGAAGTTAGAATCCTGTCTTTGCGACTTCAGATTTAGTTGTTGCACTGATTTCATTTATGTGAATTCTTTTGTGATTGATCAAGTTAGTCTGCTTGCTTGTAGCTCCAAGGGCCATGGAAAAGGGGAAGAGCATAAATTAGCGTCTTCAAGTTTGAGAATGTGGCATATCTTAGAACTCAAGAAACCTTTTTGGAGAATGTTTTAAAGATTCTACATAAGAAATATATTATATTATCTAAGTATTAGTTGATGTATTAATTGATGCATATAGTTTTGTGAAAGAAACTCCTTTACTAGCCCAAACAAAGCATTGAAGACCTATATTCTTTTGTGATTTTTTTTGTATTCGTTAGTGTTTGTGCGTTTTTCTCCCTACATATAATCCACATCCTGCACATGAAGTTTTATTTCATTTGGACTTGGTAATTAGCGCGATGCCAATACTTGAACAAAGACATTTGTATAGCATGAAGGGAAAAAGAATCTGGAAATACAGAAAGAAGAAACAACTATATTAACTCATCTTTAAGGTTCAACCTAGTTGCAAATTACCTAAAAGAAGTTAATATAACTATTGTCTATGCCAGAATCCTACGATTCCGGTTTGGAAATCTGAACATAAACCATTTGGGTATACCCATTGAATACATAATTCTCGATTTTATCTAAATCGAGACGCTGGAACAAACCATAGCGTCCATCTTCAACAATAGGTAGTGATGCACGAGGAGGATCATATCGTGATTGGTGTGTGAGGGAAGGTCCAGCTACTGGAGGGAACTTACAGTAAAAGTCTAGAATTGATTCGACAAATTTGTTGTTTTGGACATGTTTCGCATACAAGATTGGCGTGTTACTATGGTTGAATTTATCACGCATCTCTCCTCGCACACCCCCACCAGGCTTCGTCGGGTCCGGACAGTTCGTTCATGTCAAGTGCCTTCTTCCAAAATTTTGCTACCAGATTCGCGAATGCCCAACGTCCGATTTTGGGAAAATTGCGAGTTGGGAATCGCGCCAAAACAGCTTCTTCCCCAAAATTAAAAAATCAAGAACCCTAATCCTAAAAACTCACCAAAAATCAACAAACAACATACCAAAATATCGACAATCACTAGTCTAAGGGTTATCTACAACTTACTTTCCAAAAAAACATTTAGATGAAAATTTGACTTTTATAGCAAGGGTAAATTGGTCATTTTTTGGGTCTCAAAATATGTTTAGGCACCGGAATACCCTCACGACTTTGCATTTGGTCCACTACCAAAAGGCCTCACACTAGTTGAGATATGTTCTTACTTATATAACATTGATCCTTCTCATGTTTAACCGATGTGGGATGTAAGACTTTGGTCGCCACCCTAACATATATATGTTTTGGAGAATTGGGAACCAACATATAATTATTATATATATTCAAAAGCCAAAGTAAGTTCTAAGAATTAGAAATAACCAACAATTTTCGCAGTTATCTTAACGAGCTTGTTGTCCTTGCACAAACTCTTTAAAAAGATAATTTCCATAACCTTTTTATTCAGTATAACTTATTATGTTCTCTCTTTTGATAAGTAAACGGTTACTATCTCTCTAACACATAAGTAATCATGGATGTTACTACCGACATTCCTCGTAATGACAAAGAATGACATTATCATCAATTGTCATAGTAAGTTTTTCAATAGGTCAAAGACCAAGTAGCATGAATTTTTCAAAGATAAAAAAGAGTGATATTCTAGATTGGAAACTGAGTATCCAATCACACATTAACTTAGGAAATGATTTATGCTACTATATTCATAAAGCTTTCTGAAGAGTTCCTGATAATGACAAAATCTGTAAAGAAAAATATAAGGCCTAGCAAAAATAATAAATACATCATATCTCACGTGGGTCAAACCACATTATTTTGACTTGACCATATTCTTATACAGTTTGGTATTCCACATTCCCGGTTGAAAAAACAAAGAAAATTCTCAAATGATGGTCATAAGAAGGTAAATTGGTAATTTTATTCTCATTTCTAATAGATTCGTAATATAAAATGGTTTTTTTAAGCTTCAAAACTTCAATATTTATGACAAAGTCTAGAAGATGTACATGTTCTTTCAATCTCGAGCTGAGCAACACGTTGAGTATTGTGATCCATTAGCAGTTAGGTGTGTAGGAGATATATGAATATATCTGATTTCTTTTGGATAAATTTAAGAATGGGAAATCAAAGACTTTAGTGGAAGATGATAGTAAAAATATATGTTTCATTTGTTCTATTTCTATAGGGTAATTCACGAGGATCAAGAAGACGAATCACAACATCATCCGAAATATCGTATGATATCTAAAAAGTTGATGTTCATTTTCAGACGTATGTTTATAGGTATATTGACAAAAAAAAATCATCAATAAGTTCTATTTTCTTTGGAGCATCTACAGTTGATTTTAGGTTAGTTTGGAATGTTTTTTTATCTTTGAAATCCATTTATGTGTAAAAAGAATCCTATCAATATTTTTTTTAATTAAATAAGATTTGGTGTTTTGTTTTTCCACTAAATCTCAGAAATACAAAATCTAGGTTGTCCAAGGGATTTCTACGTAATTGTTTTTCTTATTAATAATGAAAGTGTGCATAAACAAAAGGTAAATTAAAAAATTAGTATAAAAGACTACATGGTTGATGGAGTTGAGAAATCAAAGGCGAGGGTCCCAAAATTTTTATTAGAGAAACACAGAAAATAGATGAGTTTAGTGAGAGAAAAGCTAGAGGAACGAAAAAATAAATGAGATATTTTTTTCGGAATAAATAGAGGATATTCATCAAGAATCTTACCCATTAAATTAATTATGGATCAATAGTTAAAAAGTATTTTACATATTTATTTAACAAGTTTAAAAAGTTTAAAGAATAAAAAATAATAAATAAAAAAATAATAAATAAAAATAAATAAATATATAAATGAAATGATTTAAGTAGTTTATAAATGTAACACTTTTATATGTGTCAAAAGTTGTAGTGCTTAAATGTTAGAATTATTTACATGTACCAGTATAAATATGAGATGTGAGAAGTCTACCGACACTGAAATGATTTCTAAAAAAATTAATAATCATTATTTTTCAGAATAATACCTCGTCTGAATAAGTCTTAGTAGACCTCGAAAAAATTGTGTTAAAAAATTACTTCAAGAACTAGGGGGAATCTTCATAAGTTTATATCCAATAAATAGTATATATTCTTTACAATGAAGATGTAAGTATATATCAAAGGCCAACAAAAAAAGATAAAATGCATGTAATAAGAAGCAAATAAAGAGGTATGAGATACAGATCAGACAAAAGATATTAGATGGAGATCATAAATAACTATAAGACGAGGGTCATAATGATAATGTTAAACGAGCGTCATAAAGAAGAGATTAGACGAGGACCATTAAAAAGATATTAGACCAGGATCATTAAGAAAAGATTAGATGAGAACCATAAATAAATTGTTAGACGAGGGTCATAAATAAGATGTTAGAAAAGGGTAAAAAATAAGGTGTTAGAGTGAAGTTATAAAGAATATGCTAGACGATAATCATAAGGAGTTATAAGAGGAGACAAGACTATCAAATAGAAAGATCATTCAGTCAATTATGACTAACATGTGTCATCAATTATTAGGTTACTGAGATTGTTTGTTAGGTTTATAATGACATGTGTAGCGTAATGATTGGTATACAAGATATTGTAAATAGTATAATTAAGGATTTCAAGATCTATTTGGAGACTAATCACGTTCAAATACAAGAAAATTATTATCATCAACGTTATTTTATTTCTTTATTATTCTTCTTCATGTTTTGGATTTATATTAATGAACAATTTTCCTTATCAAAGCACACATTTACTCCTAGTAAGTTTCAACTCAATTTCTCCGTTATCCTATGGTTCATAGGTACTTCTTAAATTCTGCACGTAGACGTACCAAATTTAGAATAATAGCTAGTAAGTGGTCTGTTCACTAATACCATGCCATTTTAAGTCCTAAACCTATTTAAGTATCTCATGGGTTGGATCTTCACCTGCTCAATCAAGCCCTTAAAGGTCTCCAGCCGTATCTGAGCATACTCTCTCCCAACACTAGACCCTTCTTCCACAACATACCCATCCATAATTAAAAAACCATCAATTCTGATAGCCTTCATAAGAAGATGTGAGTCATGCAAGACCCTAATTAAGCTACCTCGACGCTCACACTTAAACCCATTTTTATTTAGCATTATTATATATAGAAGGCAACATTTAAGTGTAGGGGCAAGCCTCACGTTTGTTAAATATTTCTATAATCTAGCAGATAAATTTAATCTAATACATCTCATTCCCTTAACATTATAAGACTCATTTTTCCCAAACATGACCTTACCGCCTTCAAACAATTCAAGGGTTTCAAACAAACACTATTTGAAATTCATATGAAATGTCGATCCGGAATCGAGAACCCACTTGTTATTGTGCCTATAAGAAGAAACCACCAACCCATCAACATATTTATAACCATTCAAAAATATCCAGGTTTGAACTTGAGACTATTATATGTTTTTCTCCTTCATGGGTAGTTCATATTGATATGGTCTTCCTTTCGGAACCACGAATATTTCACCATAAAAGCGTCATATTTCTTGATTAAATTTCTTTATCCAGACAATTTTCTTTACACTCGGTCCAAGACCGTCAGAGTCACTATTTAGAATTGTCTTCCTTTATTTCCAAACTTGAACAATCACAAGATGGACATATTTAGTGGCAATAATGAGCCCGATCATCATGTGGAATAATTTAAAAATGAGATTTTAATATACCTAAGAGCATATGTCATTATGGCGTGCATAGAATTTATCCTAACAATAAGAGGAAATACCTTGATATGGTTCAAATGGCTTCCAACAAGTTGTATCACAAACTTCAAAATTTTGATCAAAATTTATGGTTCACTTTATGGAATCTATTGAAAGAAAAGAGATGGAAATTACATCATCCATTGTAAGCAAAAGAAAAATGGGATTTTAAAATAATATAATCAGAGGTTTTCTAAAACTATGAGTGAATTACATGATTGTCGTGATCTAGTATTCGTTGTTGCGTGTAGACAATGAATATTTCAAGGATCATTGGCCAATGATATCTTGGAAATTAAGATCATCATTTTTTATGATCTACTAGGACAATTAGAGCGTTATAGCATGGTAAAATAAATTGAAAAACAAGTATTGATTGAGATACCATCACTCTATCCGCATACTTACAGAAACATTCAAGAAATAATAAATCACACATAGTCACACAAGTTTATTCTAAGCCACGCGATGAAGCCCATTATCTTAGTAAATATCCTACAACTAAGGCAGAGTCCCAAGGAAAGTATTGAAGAAATTATAGTAATAATAACAACACTCAAAGACCAGAGACCCCAACTAAAGGCCCATACAGTCAACTGGTGAAAAATATGTTAGTACTTAATTAAAAAAACAAGGATACCATTGAGCTCATAATATTGTTCAAAACTAGGAAATTTCTAAGACTAAATTGACTAAACTTATTGATGAATCATAATTCCTAATATAAAAAAACTCCAAGCATTAAAAACTAATTTACTTGGAGACATATGAGCTTATTTTAAAGAACTTTAACATCCATGGGTATAATGGAAAGCTAATAACCTCATAAAAAAATACATGAAATACTACCTTATCATTATTTACGTGCAATGAATTCTAACATGTATGAAGAAATTGGATAATAAATTCTTTAATAACATGCATTACCTTAGCCATTAAAATGAATTATTAACAAGTGTTACCTTTGGTTCAATATAAAATTCATATAAAATAATCAGTAATGAAGAATTTATCTGATGCATCATTAGTAGTACCGACATGAAAACCAAATGGATCAAAATTTAAGGGTTTGGCTTCATCTCGGCTCGCCATACTCCACTTGGCTCATCATAATCAACATCGGCTAAGCATGCTCACCTTGGTGAGCCATGCTCAATTCGACTAGTCATAACCTGTCTCGCCTCTTTATGCTCAGCTCGTCCGTCATGCCGAGCTTGGTTAGTCATGCTCAGCTCGGCTAGTCATAATAAGCCTCACCTCATCATGTCATGCTCAGCTCGTCTTGGTTCGTCATTAGCAGCTTCAAGACGTTATGCTCAGCTCAGTTCGTCATGCTCAGTTCTGCTAGTCATTCTTAGATCGGCTAATTATAGTCAGCCTCATTTTCAGCAACTCATATTCAGCACATCAGCTTCATAAAGAATATTTATGATGAAAAATAACTTACTAAAAAGTGTTATTACATATTTATTATTTCAATATGTCATGAAAAGAGTAAATATGGACATAAAAAGTATTTGTAACTTGTATAAATAAGAGTAAAAGACTGAAAAATGGAGATAAAAAATAATTATTCACAATTATATTATCCTTTTGATTGTTTTTTATGCTTTTAGTCTTATTCTCTCTATAGAAAAGATTCTTTGGTGTTTTATTAGTTGTGTGGCCTCACCAATTTCCAATAATTTATAAAAATAAAACTTTATTTATAAAATTCAATATTAGTTTGATACAAAATCTCAAAATAAAAATAATATAACACTTCACACAATGAAGCAACCATCCTAGGAATAAAAACATAAACTTAATAAAAGTATCTTGAACAAGCTCAAAAGTTTATGTATTTCCTTTAATTGCAACAAAACCAACACAAATTTAGCAAACATGCATAAATTTAATGCACATGAACAATTTAAGTGGCTATTGTTACTAACATCAGATCATTCAGCTCGGTCTTACTTGTTAACATCGTCAAGAATAACAATAAGAGCCACGATAAAAGCATAGTCGACGTGAGGATAAACTGTGACACTGAAGTTATCTTTTCCAAGTAATATGCTTTGAGCACTATGCTTCTTGTGCATCTGCCAACATATCATATATGGTCAAATTTTGTTTATAATAAAAATCAGTCGGAATTATATTACAAAGTTTGATTTAGTTCTCGTATTACAAAATTTTGTATGGAGGATCAATAAAAACTTACTTGGGCCACTATTGTGGTAGTCTCTCCGGCATAAACAGTACAAGATCTTTCAAACCAGCTTCCTTTGATTTTGAAATCACAGACCTCCTCATTTGTGTTGTTGGCTAAAAACACATCAAGTTTGGTCTTAAACTGTACAAGAGAGGATCGTTTAACTGTAAACAGAAGATCACTTAGTTCGTTGCTTTCTCCTCTGAAAATTTCCCATCTGTCATGCATACTCATAATCTGCAAAAACAAAACACTTACAAAATATCAAATCAACCAAAAAAAAAGTCGTTGAGAACGTGTATTTATCTCAAATCTCAAAGTTAAATTTTCTCATCCATTTATATAACCAAAATAATATATACATACTTAAAAATCTAAAAAACATAAATAAGATAGTTGTAATTAATTTTCAAACTTTTAACTATTTTCTTTTATTGGAATAAAAAATAGTAAATTGATTATCTAACAATGAAAATAAAATAAAAAATTAGAAAATCTTATTCCATTATTTAACTAGACAATATTTTATTATTATTATTATTATTTACCAATATGAAAGAAATTTAATTTTTAATTCTATTATTAATTCATATGATAAAAACGGTATAAAAATAAAATTACGCTAAATTATTATCATAATCCCTAAAATTTGTTAAAAAATTAATTGATAGTTATATCTCAATAAAATCCGTTTTTAATCCTAATTAGTAATTTTAGTAAATGACTCGATTTTTCATGTGAAGATGGATTCTTTTTGTATTTATTTGTAACAATTGTTACACGAAATAATTTTCTGATCAAAGTAAAAAAGAATTTAAAATTTAAACCATAATTTTTCAATTCACCATTCACTTTTTTTTCTTTCTAGTTTGAATTTTTTATAGATACTATACACAAGAATTAAAACTTTATTTCCCAATCATACTGAAACTAGATAAAGTTTTATTATGATGTTTTTCCCGCACTTTGTCCTGAAATTTAATAATTTATCACGTAGTCTCAGGAAACTAGAATAAGTTCTATACCAAATTATACCAAAGTTAGGGCGGTTAACGGGGATTTTGTTCGGGTTTTGACGATACCCGATGAAACCGTTATTTACTCGATTGGACCGAAACAATGAGTTTTGAGTTTGGGACCTCAGAACGGAACTAAAATGGAAAAAGATTCATTCAGATTATCAGATTTTTAGTTTGGTTCCCGTTATTTTTCGATTTGATCTCTTTCAATTTAATCGGTTTGGTTGGAGTCCGCCTGGGTGGGTTCAGATAGATTTCATTTATAAAAAAAATTAATTTGTTTTTACTTTTTTTATAATTAATAACATAAAATATAACAAAACTAAATTTAAAGTTTAAGTTTTAAAAGAATAGCAATCCAATCTTTTTAGATTCGTTCGAAGCAGCTGCTGTTATTTGGTTCATCTAATAAATGAAATCAAAATTGAAGTTAAACATAGAAGTGTTCGTTCGTTTCGCTACAAATATCTGTTAAGAATATAAGTTATATATATATAAAGAGAGTTTTATTTCGGTGCAAATATATTTTTATATAATTGTGATTGCGGTGGTTGCGAGTGAACTGAAATTATAATTACTTTTAACTTTTTTTTATAAATTATATTAAAAACAAATCGTATAAAAAACAATTGTGATTGCGGTGGTTGCGAGTGAACTGAAATTATAATTACTTTTAACTTTTTTTTATAAATTATATTAAAAACAAATCGTATAAAAAACAATCAGTGCTAATAAGTTTATCCCATCAATTCTATATCTCTATATTGATTTTACTGGTTAGATATCGTATCAATTCTATCGATTTAACTATTTTTCAAATCAGCTTTATCAATTCACTTTTATAAACCGGTAAAATTTGATCCAGTTTTCGATCTATTTTTAGCAATTATATTCGGATCCGAAATTTAAAAAACCGTTCTAAACAAAATATTGAGATCGGTTTAGTTGTAGATGTCAAAGTCAAACTATAAACATTGAAACACTATAAATAGGAAATAGTGAATAACCTTCTCTCTTAAAGTGACGATAGGAGCTCCAGTAGCATCAATCAAGACTCTCTTGTCATGAAGGCCAAACACAGGCTCTTTCACTTTGAACATAACATTACCACTAGCATCGGCTACCACGAAGTTGCCATCGGTTAAAGACAAGACCTTTCTCACGATCGATAAATCCACTGGGTAAGGAGAGCAAAACTCCGGGCCGATGATCGGAACTGGGTTGTTGCCATGAGCCAATGCTGCTGAACTTTGTGCCATTCTTTTATTAAGAGAAATATGATATTTAGGAGCCTTGTTTCTGTTTATTTAAAAGAAAAACTACGAACACTAGGAACGATTTCTATGAATACTATCCCAAATAGTTGTTGACACGTTGGTGAGCATATCTTCAGAATTGACTTTTATATATATATATATATTTCAATTTTATCCTTTGTCTTTTTCAACATTAATGTAAGAAATGTTGATACGGGAATATATTAAAGTATATTATGAAAGATCGGTAAATTGTTTCTCTGTTGCATCGACGGTTTTTAGGCAACTTTTTATTTTATGTGGACTGGTATATAGTAGAGTTTATTCTATACCCTTTATAGGTCGCTAGAAGTCCTTTTATTAACATCAAGTGTATCTACTACAGTCGCTCCTGTTAATATTACGTATTAGTGGGTGTAACGTAGAAAAAAAAACCCCCTCATTTTACATGGTTTTAGTTAACAAATCCAGTTTTACTCCAATCATTTTTGTTAACTTATCCTAAATGGTTATTTGATTTTTTTATATTAGTGTAATGTATTTTAAAAACACTTATGAAAATATTTTTAAATAATCAACTTGATTTTATAATCGTATATAATTTTAAATATTTTGTTTTATTACTTTTTTATTGCAAAGGAAGATTAAAAACCTTTTTTTTAGAAAATGAGAATACAAAAATATGATGAAGTAAAAAAAGAATAGATAAAAATGTACATAAAAAATTATAAAAGTATTATTTAAAAAATAAAATTCAGACGGTGATACTGTAAAAAATAAAGAAATATATTAAAATATAATTATTTCGTTTGATTTAAAACATGAATTTGAGAAATAAATAAGGAAATACTAATTTAATTTAATTTTCATATATATTTTATCTAGATCTTATTTTAATATATTTTTCAACAATATTTTATATATAACCAATTTTATTTTGTTTTTATATATTTTTAAAAATATCTTAAAAATATTAAATTTTAATTTTCTTATGTCATATTTTTAAACATATTTTTTTGAAAAATAATATATTAAAATTTATTGTTACTTTTATAAAATATAATTATTTTTATATTTTATTAACCAACACTAAAAACGAGAAGAAAAAATTGAGAAAAGAGAAAAAAAATTGAAAACACAAACAAAGAATTGAAAAACATAAAAGTTAAAACAAACTAAAAAAAGACACTTTGGTTTAGATATCTTTGTTAACTCATTCGCCGTACATGCTTTAAGACTTACTATATGCAAAAATTTATATTTCTAGCAACTGTCCGAGGATAATTTTATATTAGTACGACGATTTAAAAATTTACCAAATATTAATAGAGTTTTGATATAAGATCAAGTAAAGTAAATATCATGAAAATTAAAAAAAAATTGGACATCTAGGATATAGATCTACACTTCTTAAAATATCTTTAAGATCAACTCAATAACACCTATATATTTGACAAAAATCTTTTTTTTACATCCTCATAATTTCTCATCTGTCAGGTAGCAATTAGGCAATGAGCTAACTCGGGCATACCGACAAAGCAATGAAGACAAGGATCTGAAAGATGTCTTTGTTAGTGCATGAATGTTGAATATCTTTTGCAAAACTGCTTTTGTAGACATATAATGGAGAAGTGCTTAAATCGCTGTAGAGAACACCCTAACTATGATAACCCAATGTCAACACTACCATCCATGATTCTTTCTTGGCCTGAATCCTGGTTGTCATGCGTTTAAGATTCATCACGGGCTGTCACTAGAATTACGACCTTTGTCTCAGTTTGTATGCGTGATATAGTGGTATATAGAAGTTCTTTCCGGAAGATAGCATGTTGTCAATCGAAGAATCACCAAGTGGTCGTGGCTCAGATTAAGACCGATTTGGTTGATGTTGCTGTAAGGAAACAAAGAGAGAAAATAATAAAAAAGCCTCCAAGAAGCGGCTAGGGTTTATTATTTAGAAAGCGTATGTATTATATAGAACATAGGTTTATATCTATAGATAAACTAAAGGGTTAATGGGCTTGGGCCTTTATATCTCTAACACCATCTCTCAAACTCACAATGCAACAGTAATAATCATTGAGAGTTTGTCACAAAGAAAACAAAACCGCGCTGTTGACTGAGCCTTTGTGAAAATATTAGCAACCTGCAAAGCTAATGGAACATTTGGAAGGAAAATAGTGCCAATCTGAAGATGATGCCGAGTGAAGTGACAATATATTTCAATGTGCTTCGTCCTCTCATGAAAAACAAAATTATTTGCTATCTGCATGGCGCTTTTGTTATCATAATGTATGGAAGTAGGTTTAGTAACATTAACCCTCATATCTGCAAAAAGCCATTGTAACAAAACAATCTCACATGTGGTCACAACCATAGCACGGTACTCAGCTTCAGTAGACGATCTATGAAACAACATCTTATTTCTTACTTTTCCATAAGATTAATGAATCTCCAAGAAAAATACAGAAACCAGTTGTAGATTTTTGGTCATGAGGAACAATATCCCAATCATAATCGCTATAGGCACGCAGTTCAAGTGAAGAGGTCGAATGAAAAAAAATGCTCTGGAACTGAGTGCCACAAAGATATCTCAATATTTGAAGAACAACTCCCCAATGGACGGATGTAGAAGTAGTAACAAACTGACTAACCACGTGAACCGTATAAGATATATCTGGTCGAGTAACTGTAAGATAAACCAAGCTCCCTACAAGAGTTCAATATAGAGTTGGGTCTGACAAAGGAACATTATATGTCGGAAAATACCGAGCATTAGTTTCTAGAGGTGTATCTACCATCCTGTTATTAGAAAATCGCTCTTGCTCAAATAAATCAGATATGTATTTTCTCTCAGAGAGAATATAACCTTTTGGAGAGTGAACCACCTCAATACCTAAAAAAAACGCAATAGTCCCAAGTCCTTCATCGCAAAGCGCTGAGCCAAGCCCCCAAGGGGTAGCCGAGTTGGTTGAGTATGGCATTCTTATGACCAAAAGGTCATGAGTTCGAGTCCCTCTGCATAAGCTTTCTCGGCTGAGCCTGTCATCTTGTGTGGTTTACCTTCTGGTGTTGGTTTGCAGGCTATCGCGTCAGACTGAGGGTTTACCGTGTGCGCACTCATTGCACTCTGAGTAGCGGCTGCGGGTTCCCTCCGAAAAAAAAAACGTTGAGCCAATCACGATTTAGTGCCTCGATAGTATTAATATCATCACCTGTAATGATTATATAATCTACATATAGGGATAAAATATTTCGTCCTGCACTTGTACATCTGATAAACAAGGATGAATCACGATTGCTAGCAAGAAAACCAAGTGAAGTTATAACCGTAGATAATTTTTCAAACCAAGCACAAAGAGCTTGTTTGAGACCATATAAAGCTTTTCTAAGTCGACAAACTTCACCTGTTTTGTGAACAAAACCTGGAGGAAGAGTCACGTAAAACTCTTCATGAAGATCACCATTCAAAAATGAATTTTTGACATCTCGTTGGAAGATCTTCCACTGGCGAATGGATGCAACCGCAAAAAGAGTACGAATTGTCGTCATTTTTTCCAATGGGGAAAATATCTCATCATAATCCATACCATACTTCTGTGCATACCCTTTTCCTACGAAACGAACCTTATATCTTTCAACAGACCCATCAGACTTTGTTTTAATTTTAAAAACCCATCGAGAGCCGATTATATGCTTACCAGATAGAGGTTTAACTATATCTCATGTATGAGTCTGATAAAAAACGGTAAGCTCTTTGACTATTTCATTTTTCCAATGAGTATTGGAAACAACTTCTTTAAATGACTGAGGTTCATGTAAATCATGTATGTTTGCTATGAAAGAGGCGAAAGAAGCTGAGTAAGAAGAATACGCAAAATCTGGTAGTTTGGTAGACTTACTTATACGAGTAGATCTTCTGAGGTTTGGAACTGGTGGTTCACTAAAAGAAGGATCTGAATCATGTCTTGATGGAGCAGAAGTAGTATCAATTGTAGTCAATGTCTCATGAGCTAATACATCAATATGAATGGGTATGTTGCTATTATTTTCAAAAGGAACAATAGTATGAAGTTTGGTACTTATTATATCATGTGATTTAGCTGGAATTGAATAAAACAGGATATGTTCAAGAAATGTAACACGCCGATAGACATAAAGTTTCTGACTAGTGGGATCAAAACAACGATAACCTTTCTGTCTAATAAACTAAGCCAAGAAAACACACATTGCAGATTTAGGGCCCAATTTGTTGCGTTACGCATGAGGGCGAAGGACAAAACATGTACATCGAAACACTCGCAAGGAAGAATAATCTGGAAGTTGTCCGTATAACTTCTGAAAGGGAGACATCCCTTTATTATGAGTAGTGGGAATTCGATTAATCACATATACAGCAGTATGAATTGCTTCCCCCCAAAAATTAGTAGGAACCTCATTAGATAAAAGCAAAGACTGAGAAGTCTCAACAAGGTGACGATGTTTTCTTTCTTCAACACCATTTTGTTGAGAGGTGTCAGTGCACGAAGACTGATGTATGGTACCATCAGATGCAAGTAACTGAGTAAAATCATTGGATGTATATTCACCCCCTAAGTCACACCTGAAGCATTTTATCACATCAGAATGTTGAGTCTTAACAAGTGCCTAAAATTCTCTATAAATTACAAGAATATCTAGTATCTGTTTCATAAGGTAAACCCAAGTATATCGAGTATAATCATCGATGAAATAAACATAGTAGGACGAACAATCCTATATGGAGACATGAGATGGACCCCAAATATCAGAATGAATAATATCAAATGGAGCAATATAATACGTAACACTTTCATTAAACGGTGACGCCGAAAATTTTGCAAGTTTACAACCACTACAGTCCTAGATATTACAAGTGTTTAAGTTACCTAAAGCACCAATGGAGACTAAAAAATTTCAACGTGATGCAGATACGTGTCCTAGACAAGAATGGCAAAGATAAAATTCAGACGATGAAGGATTCAAATGAAACGAAGACAAATCAATACCAGAGGCAACAATATCAGTCAACTATGTTTCAACTCCATATACATCCACATCTGTTACTTCGAGTTTCTCTAAAACATAGAGTTCCCCTTTTTACGACCTGTCCTAATCACTCTTTGGGTCTGTTGATTTTGTATAGCACAAACAGAATCAGAAAACAAGACTTAGTAACCAGAATTACACAATTGGCTAACCGAAACAAGATTCAAAGCAAGGGTGAGAACGTATTAAACATCGGATAACGATATATGAGGGGTACAAATAGAGCCAATAGCCTCTAGTGACATTGGTGTAGCACTAGCAGACAAAATAGATATGGGTGAAACATGGGACAACAAAACAAAGTTCAACATGTGAGGTGACATATGATGAGACGCACCCGAATCCAAAATCCACAATGATAAATCAATACCTGAAGTGAAATACAAAGACATACCTGAATGGTATGCAGATGTAAACATAACAAAGTTCTTCTTATTCAGTTTGTTACTATTAGACTGTAGAAAATCATATTTTCTATCATATTCACAATACGATCCACGATCTCTAATAAAATCAAAATCTTAATCAAACCGAGTCCAAATGTAAAATCTCAATGGTCCAACGAAATCAAATTGAATACTCAATCAAATCCAAATCCAAAACCAGGTCCAAATACCAAGTCCAAATATCGAACAACAAACCTACTGCACTGTTCCAGTAGATATTTCTCTCGAACCGTAGCACGAATCATAATCCAACCGATCAGATTGAAGAATTGGATGTTCCAAACACGCTCTCGAAACTTCAGCAAAAATAGACACCGTTTGCTTTTCGATCGAACCGTTTGACTGACACTACACACAACAGATCCGAACATCAAAAATTATATCTATTCTGACGAAAAACAGATCAAAATTTCCAACATGAATCAAATCAAAACACAAGAGAATATATTGGAAACCACGCAAAATCCGATCCAAAACTAAACGAAAAGCCAAATGAAATCGCAATCGAAAATTCAAATAAAAAACCGGTGCATATTTAATTAATGGATGCAATTTCACCCTTTAATTCAATTATTGTAAATTTACCAAAATTCAATAATATAATTTGACTGAACCATTATATTCTTCTACAATTTCTAAAATATTCTTATGCAATTTTACAAATTCTTCCATAGTATAAATTCACCAAACTCAATTCACACAAATACTCTGCAACAATTTTACCATAATACAATAACGCAATTTAACCAATAATTTAATGAATAATTTCATCGACCTCGTACTCTTCTGCAATTTCACCTAATAATAATCTTCTGCACTTTTTCGATTATGTAGATTTATCGAACAATACACTTCTCCGATTCGATTTTCCTGACAGAACTCTCCTGGAATTTTATCTAATTTAGTACTGCAATTTTATCAAATAGTATTCGTATGCAATTCTGACCCTCCACGACATTAATTTTGCGGTAATTTTACCAATTAATTCAACTTGTAATTTTATCTCTTATTCTTATTCATATCTTCGAACGAAAATTTCACTAATTAATACGAAATCTAATAGTTAATACGAAATCAAATACATAGTAGATCTACAAACTAAGGATGGTTACGTTTCCATGATCAAGATTACTTGAGACTTTGATACCATGTAAAGAAATAAAAAGTAAAAAAAAATAGCTTCCAAAAAGCGGCTACGGTTTATTATTTAGAAAGCATATGTATTACATAGAACATAGACTTACATTTATTAAAAAATAAAGAGCTAATGGGCTGATGGTTCAGGATAATCAAGTCAAGATGGCGAGGCTGACCATGTTGGTCGTTGGACACCAGTGCTAAAACTTATATACTGATCTGCATATCAAATATCTTCATAGTAAATTGTTTATTGATACTTCAATCGGCAAGGAAGTTGAGTTTTCCTTGGTGATAGTTGCATTGTTGTTTAGAAGTTTTCGGCTCAGCGGCAGGTGTGGCACCATTGGACACCATTCGACGATAAAAATCGAAAGCACAAACATACAATTCGCCTATTATCGTGCTTCTCATGTATAAGTACACTCTTGCGTTGCTTTTGTAATAGTAACAACTGGTGTGGATGATTTATGGTCAAAGGGTATTTTTGGGTAGTTTAGCTATTAAGTCTTTAATTTTTAAGTAGTGAGTAGAGAGATAAAAGAGGTGTATGTTTATATTTAATATCTCTGGGAAAAGTCCAACCGATTAAATGAAGTTGGTTAGGATATTTATACTGGTTTTGTGATCCATGGACCTTCCCGGTCGGACCCTGGAGTCGGGTTAATCTTTTAATCCCAAACTCTAAACGATTTGCCTAGTCGGACTGTTCAATATACTTGGTGTAAACTTGGTCCGAAATGCACGGTTTAGACAGTAATGCCCTACCAAAAATATCTGACCCCATCAACAACTAATATATACATGTGATTTGTTGCATTGTGGCGTTTAAAATACAATCTATTGGTGGAACTATTACTACTACTTGGAATTATGTGGCATGCATCACTTGGAATTATGCACACATTTTGTGTTTTGCATATAAAAAATAATAGTAAGTGAACATAGTATTAATGATAGCATCAAGATGAATCACATTGTGTATGTTCCTATCTGTCCTGTTTGAGTTACAATACTTATGAGTAACTATCACACACAAACGTTTGACAGACATGTCAATCACGGTTGTACACATAACATGGAGAATTATTGACGATATAGGATCCAAGCTCCTTAGCTTATATGTTCTATCTATAAATAAGAATTTATACATGTTCTATCTATAAATAAGAATTTATACACTATGTAATAGATATGTTTTCTAAATAAACAAAATCCTTCGTCGGTTATTGGTTGCTACTTCTCTTTTTTATCTTTTTGTTAATTTACATGATATCAGAGCATGTTCGATTTTGGAAGTAATAAAATTGATTTACTCGTCAGATATTGTGCTTCAATTTAATTTGTTTGATGTTATTTTATATTAATTTTTTCTTATTAATTTGGACTTCTCTTTTGGGTCAAGAGATGTTTGGATCTGTTTTGTTTCAGATCTATTACTAATGTGCTTCAATTCAATTTTTTTGTTGTTATTTCGGATAACTCTTACTTAGAAATTTGGATTTTATTTTGAGGTTAAGAGCTGTTTGAAGTTGTTTTGTTTCAGAATCTACTACAATTGTGTTTCGATGTGATTTGTTTGATGTAACCAATGTGCTTCAGTTTGATAATTGTTTGTACAATAATCGGGTCACGAAATTATTAAAAGAGATACAGCTCTCAGTCTTCGGATCTGTTCTGTGCAGCCTCAATCAAACGGTCCGATCAAAATGAAAACAGTTTAAACTTTAGAGAGAGTGTTTGAGACATCCAGTCCTTCAATCTCACCAGTTGGATTATGATTCAGTGCTATGGTTCGTGAGAAATCACTACTGGAACAATGTAGCCGTTTTGTTGGTAAAACTGTGAATTTAATTTGGTTTTGATTTTAATTTTGATTTAAATGGGAAATTCGAAATTTGAAATTTGAAATTTGATTTTGCTATTTGTATTTAGTATTCGATTAGTTTTGGGTTTAGTTTTGGATTTGGATTTGGTATTTGAATTTGGATTTGGATGTGATTTAGCATTCGATTTGATTGAATATTCAATCTTGTCCTTGGCATACATTTGTTCAGACCTCAATAT
This sequence comes from Limnanthes douglasii subsp. nivea, assembly GCA_036936605.1. Taxonomy (NCBI): domain Eukaryota; kingdom Viridiplantae; phylum Streptophyta; class Magnoliopsida; order Brassicales; family Limnanthaceae; genus Limnanthes; species Limnanthes douglasii. Next base: position 50,812,809 of record JAUPFV010000003.1, read on the forward strand.
ATTCACGGACGTAAACCTAGAGCCCGCTTCTTGAATGAATATGGAGGTAGGAGGTACAATAGTCTTTAAAAACTGCTCCATCTCGCGGGCTATTTTTTCGAGAATGTACTTTTCGGTACGTATCCATTACTAGCACCGTCGACTTGGCTCGCCTGACCTTCTATCCGCGCAACATCCATATCTATCATATGGGGAGCCTCGAGAGCCTTCCCTCGATCTTTCTCAGGCGTAGAAGTTGATGGATGAACATTATAATCCTATGGATTGAGGTCCCCATCGTTTTTTTCTTCATATACTAACTAGGGCATTATTTCCTCTCTTCTGGTTCACCTCACCAGCTTTTTTTATACTTAACATTGCCTCATATTTCTTAGTATGGCACTATAAAGACAAAGAGCTCTCAGTATCTTTCATCATACGAATTTGAGGGATTGACAACCATACCCTAGTGTTATTCCGCTCTCTATATCCTTGTTCCATCAACGTCGTCAAACAATTAGCGGTTGCCCATTTTCCGGTACCAATTATGGTCATTTTTCCGTCGTCCCCAATGCTCAGCTCGGGACTGGCCACAACCCAATCTTTAAATAATTTATCTGAGTAAATAACCGAGCAGGTTCTTGAACTCAGGTAGAGCTTGCTAGAATTCTAACTTTAATCAAGGAATTCACAACATCCTCTACCAAACCTTCCTTACACCACTCTTGGTGCTTCCTTTCACACGCACATTTAAATATTTTAATCAATATTAGCATAAATTTAATAATAATGCAGAGCTCCATAAATATATTCCTTACAGTTTGACTTCCACTTTCGTTCTAATTGAAGATTTGGCAAGGCATTTTCATGCTCCTAGTTATCAGACACAAACACAAATGAATTTTTCCAATTCTTATCTAAGTCATAAAATTCTACTATCTTTCTAATACCACTTAGTTGGGCATAGAAGAAATGAGACTTAGCTAATTTAGCAACATCTACAAATGGTAATAAATCTACAAAGCATATAGGAATACTTAGTAGTCGAGAACTTAGAAAATGATAAGTTAATTTCTCCACCTGTTTGCGACTAACTCGGTTGGGCATATGCCCAAAAATTTCATAACTTCACGAATCACACCCGACAATGGTACGCGTAGATCCCGATCAAATATAGTATTAAAGAAGAAAGTCTCGTTCTCCCTTTCCTAGTAGGGGTTCTCGCTAATGTCAAGAACCGTAATAGTCACGTCGCTAGGTATACCATACTTAGCCCTAAAGCTAAGACGGCCAACAACATCCAGATATCTGTATTTAGGGGGCTATTCGAGTAAAATTTCTCTAAAAAACGCAAGGTCTTCGTATTCTAACTCTAAAACCTTCATTGTCTTCTCCTTCTTATTTCCAACCTTTTTGGACTCATCCCGTTTCTAGATCGACTACGATGAGCTAATAAGAATAATAAAAGTATGCAATTTGTGGGATAAATCACCCTTGCATACTGCTACCACTAATGGGTGTTATTCATGCACCTATAACCGCGCGAAGATGGTTCTAGTATCATGCTTCTCGTTTTAAGAAGAAAGACATGGAAAAGTTGACAACATACCTGTGTGGAAAATATAGATCCACTGTGTAGCGATTTTACACTGGTGTATAAACTCTCTTTCTGACTTGCGGTGTTAACTAGGGTGTTCACTAGATAAATTATGGTTTTAGTAAATTCAAGAAGTAAAATGGTTTTAGATACAAGCTATTAACTACACGCATGATGTGGTAACGGTTAAGTACAAACCTACACATCCCTAACAAAAACCAAAGCGTTTTTTTTCACAATTATAGAATTAATGTTAGACCACTCGCACCCACGCATCTGCTACTATCGCCACTTGTCAGATTACCATTATATATTCAAATGAATCATCATTAACAAATGGCGTCATAAAGTTTACACTAATTAATAAACTTCTTAAGGATATTCCCTTCATTAAATAACGTTGATTTATTTCATGGATTCTATATTTTTCATTATACAATCTATGAACGAGGGGGTGCCTTGATAAGGGGATAATCACCACACGAAATAAGAATAAACATATGAGTAATTAACATGTTGTAGGACAAGAAAGACGACGAGATTAGTAGTTACAAAACATGAAGGCATTATGAGCAGATTCGAGATCAGAACAAATAGGAACCGAGGCTGAGCGAAGGGTCATATGTTGAACGGTAAAGTAAAGAATGACCGAACGAATAGTAAGATTGACCAGAAACTGATGGGCTAAGATAATCTGAGAAAATAACTTCATCGACCAAGGAATAAGAGAGATGAAGGAACATGCAGATAACTAGATGAAGGGACTTAATCTATTGTGCATATGAGGCCGACCGAGCGATTTACTAAGTAGAGGGGAATAGATTGGAAATGCGCTCAGTCTATTATGCGGATGAAGCTGACCGAGCACTTTTTATGTCAAGGGATAGTCAAAATGGCGGTTCAAAGCCATATTAACTGAATTAGTCAAACCACTAATGTAATGACCATTAACTTAGGTCTCACGATGTAAATACAGTTCTATATGTAGTTAGTGTAGTCAAATATCGTAGTAATGGCTTGTAAACGGTAAGAGAGGATATAAATAAACGGATAAACCCTAAACAATGTAATTTATTTTCCTTGATAATAAAACTTTTCTACCGAGAAATGTTCTTTGTTATTTTCCCGTAGTGATATTTTTTTATGGTGAATACTTTCCTCATACGCAAGGGGTTTTTACTACTAATAATGAAGTGATCGGCTTCAAAGTCAAAGACGCTACATAGGTATATGGTCCCTTGTTGGATTGTATCTAGAGTGTCAAACTTGTTTTTTGTGAGAATGGACACGTGTTCCCCTTCAAGATTGAGGAGAGGATTCATAACTTCTTTTTTACGACTTATTACCACCTTAAGACACTTTGTGGTGGGTGTTGTGGGCGGTCCAATCTTACCATTTTTTCTGTATGATGCATCACGGTATGTTGTAGAATTGAATCCTATCATGGAAGGTTGGTGTTATGGACTATATTTCATCTCAGTTTTAGTTGTTTTGTTGCGTACTAAGGGATCCCAGTTTTAGCCTTTCATTTTTATAAAAGGTGTGTTTTGAGGTTTTACAATCTTGGCCCTTTATAAAATGTGTTGCTTGGCCGAAAGTGTTTGTTGGAAGAATGCAGACTTATCTTAAGAAAAAATAGATGTAGTATCATTAATATTATTAATGGAGCACCGATGTTAGAGTGCTTGGACTTAGTGTTGAATGTCATATCATGAAGAAAAGGATGGTGGGATGTATATATAGGATGTTGAGACATCTTAGTCTTATACTTGGAGAAAATAATGTCAAGATATTCAAATATATTGAAACAGATTGAGCAATTATGTGCGTAGACATCTTAGCCTATTTATAATGGAATTTTACGAGGATGCTCATTTGAGCTTGACTGTTATACTCTTCTAGTGTTGTATTAAGTATGCTACTCTTCTCGTGGGGAAGGCCATTTTGTAAAAATCGTTGATATATTTTAGTATTTTTATTGTACATGTCATTAGGAAGGACATTCGATCGACAATATCTTACGTTTGAAGTTCAGGTGTAACTAATCATGGAGTCATTAACCCTCAAAAGGTTAACCACCTCACCTCAAAATATATTGTAGTTGTATGTTATAAGGACTTGCATGTAAATGATAAATAATAAGTTACACTCTTTTTCTCATATGCCAGACTCGACGAAGTTAATGTAGTAAAATATGATATGGCCGAGCATTGAAGGTTTGTTTCCCTACATTCGGATAAAGATGTTTAGAGATATCCCCAGTATTGTAACATTACTAACGACCTTCTCATATTCTTGTGTTTGCTAGGATTTTTTAGGTGTCAGAAGTATGGCTGAATAAGGCAGCCGAGGGATTGATGATCTTGAAGAAAAATAATTGAAATCGAGTAGCCAAAAATTAAAACAAAGAAATCATTGTAGGAGTTTGGGAAACTAGTAACAGAGTATGTGTTGGTTTGATCTATTTTTCACGAATTCTCTATTATTGACCTTGTAAGCCAAATAACTATAAGATGGACATATAAAGGTGTACATATTGGTTGGTATTATGAGAAACATGTTTGTCTTATTGCGCCCATAAGTCTATTGATGTAGGTGTTGTGTTCATCATCAATATAGACCTACGAGTTTGTGTTTTATCTTTATGTTGATACCGTGTTGGATAGGCTTTGGTAAATGTGTCTTGTGCAGTTGAACCCAATTACATGACTCTATAGAAAAAAATAAAATATTTTGATCATAAATCTTATATATATTTGGCCATCATATTATCTTGTAACGCGTTGGATGGATGCGTGACAAACAAAAAGGATACTACGAGCAAGTCGTATGTAGTTTATTGAAATCAACATAGGCCTCTCAATTGTTTTGGGTTGTCTTTATTATAATGATATTAATAGTTGATTTTTTTTTAATCATTGATTTTCATATTAGCGATCTATTTATTCTATTTTTGTTCCACGCTCATCGCACCACTTGTTAAAAAATATTCATTCGTCTGAGACAATGAACGAGTTACCATTATTGATCATTCAGAAGAAAAAATGACCAAGTTCGAGACTATCAAATAACAAAAGAAGGCATAAAATAACAAAAGAAGGTATGAATAAATTCTACGTCCACGGAGAACATAAACTCTTTTATAAAATAAGTATATTATAGAAAAAATCTCAAACACAAAGGATTCAATCACTTTTTGTTACAAAGGTGACATGATTCACAAAGCTCTCTATTCAGTGTTTATGTCTCACTTGACTTATCTCTCAAAAGAACTAAACATATTTCTCTCTTTTAGGAAATATGTTAGTAAAAATATTATCTCACCAACATGCTTGCATTGCGTATCCTCTTCTAAATATAGGTTTAGGTAAAACCCAATTCATTAGATGGTCCATATTAATTATCATTAATCAATGGTTGCAATAAACTAATAATTTATTAACATATGAAAAATAACAAATAGAAAATAAAATTTAATTTAAAAATAAATAATATACAGACCAAATTAATATAGGAAGACCAATATAGAAGACCCAATTTATGAGAGAATCTGGCAAGTAGAATAGTTGTCTTCCAACTCTCACGCTTTGGTCCAGCTCTCTTCAGACCATCCTACTTTGGATAAGCCCATATTATTTATTTTATAGACTTAATTAATTATGTAAGACCGTAAATGCTTAATATATTCATGTACTCGTGTTTAATTTTGTGAAATTGTAACTGTAGAAGCATTGATGAAGTAATATATGACTTGTACTTTCAATTGAAATAAGGATTCAACAGAGCGGCTACCGACCAAGTGTTGTCATTTTCCATGACTATTGGTCATGGGAATTAGCTATAAGGATTGTTCTTAATGTAGGGCTTTAACTAGGCGTGTGAAATCCAACATCATCAAAAGAAGAATAAAAACTCATGATTAGATTGAAAAATGACGAAACAAAATTTATTTCTTGTTTATTTTGTTCCAGATATGAAGGCGATTATCTTAAGCATGCACCAGTTACTAGAGAAAGAACATAACATGTACTTGGATGACATAAATATATTTAAGAAGTGCTCACTTGAGCTTGATTGCGAAGGTTCTATTGACAAATAATTAGATGTTTATAATGAATATCAACCATGAGGTAGGAAAGTGATTGAATCTGATATCGAGAAACCAACTTAGTAATGGTATTTGAGACTCAGACATCCAAACTTTGATAGGTTAAGACGAATATCATCAAAGTATATGGTGAGAGGATTAATATATATTGATCAGTCGGATCAACTTTGCAAAGATAGTATTATCAGGAAAAAATCATCGATAAAGTTTTTCTAATAAAATTTTATAAAGGCAAAACAATCATTAAATCTAATTCATGTGAACGAATGTGGACCGATCGAATCTGCTTCATATGGGAAAATAGGTATTTTCTTCTTTTCATTGGTGACTATACTTGTAACACATGAGTTTATTTTTTAATTTGTTTATAGGTATATAGTTCTGTCAAGATATTAGAAACACTTTTAGAGATCTAGATTCACCACCAAATAAAGGTGATGAAATCTGATCGAGGAGGGAATTTGAAGAGTTTTTCAAAAATAAAAGTATTTTCGACCCCTCGCGGTTCTTTAACCACCACAATAAAATGGAATCGTATACAAGTAGAATTTATATATTATAAAAATGCTTTATTCCAAATCGATGTCTAGAAAAACATAATGAAGACAAAACACCCAAGTAGGTTTAGTGTCAATACAAGTAGAGCATACATCAATAAGTTTGGAAGGATTGCACACATGCGTGTACCAGATGAGCATCGAAACATGATCGAAGTTAGAAGTTTATCTTTATTGGATATGATCGTGCTTCAATTAGCTATAAATAATTTAATATTATTAAAAAAAACTAGTCGAGATGTTGTGTTTGATAAAATAATTATTAAAATGAAGTTAATAAGACATTAAGTATACTTAGAATATAATTAATACATTACTGTGAAAACTCATAATCCGCCAATTAAGAAACCAGATTAATATACGAGACTTCATTTTTGGTTACTTGTAGCTTGCCTATGATATATATATATAGATATATATATAAAATAGAGTGAAAAAATGATTTAAGAGTTTTTGTAGGAGTTAAGTACAAAAACATTTGTTAAAACATACAGATAAGAGCTCTGCAGAAATTTATGTGAATAAATCTATATAGAACGTATTTGCAAAGACTATATTCTATAAACTTATGAATAAATATTTTAGAAGTTTTAAGATACTTCATTTATTTATATGAAACTAAGTTCCGCTATTGTGTGATAAAGTTATTAAAACGTGACAATTTCAGCAGTTGATCATAACGCCTTTGATATGATTCTGCATGAAAGTTGTCAGAAGTAATACATGTAATACAAATGTTAGAGGGCTGGTATCCATATCTGTCTAAAATAGTACAAACTGTAGAAACGTCACAAAATCGGTGCCAACTATATTACATATGTTTTTTTTTTCAGCAACCTGTCATTTTCTTAGTTGTGAATATAGATTGTTTTATATATATATATAAAGTTTGGATGAATGTGAAAACAAGTATATTGGAAAAAAAATTAAAAAAAAATTATGAAAAAACACTGAAAAAATTGAACCAAAAATTATTATATAAACTTGTATTATGTTTTGAAAAGTTTTAAAATAAAAAATATGGAAAATGATAATTGGGTTTATTTTATATTTTGTTCTTATAATATATTTCATATTTTTTTTTTCTATTTAGGTATTCCGATATAACGAATCCATACTATATGTCTTCACATCGCCGCAGAATTAAAATTTTCTTTAATAACTAAAACCGAAAATATTATAATATCCAACATATATACATGGCTGTCAGCCCGTCACCAACAAAATATTCGAAAACTATTAAAAATACATCTGCCAACTTCGTACATCAATAAATACCATTTGTACTCACAACATAATATAGTATGCAAATAGATTAGAACATTGTTCGAAATTTAAAGCAGTACGATTGTTTTCACCGTTTTTCCTAACTTTACCAGACTATTGCAATCTTCCGCAATCAAAATAAGAGATATAATAAAAGCATAGTCGATGTCGGGAGATACAGATACTGCGTATTTGGATTTTCCAAGCAACATGCTTCGATAGCCTCCCTTTTTATTAATCTATACACAAAATAATACAAAATCAAGAAAACTTACTTTCCACAACAAAAGCAACACTAGTTTTAAACATATTATAAATCAACAAAATATGTATGACACAGAAAACTTACTTTGGCAATAGTTTGGTCAGATTCTCCAACAAAAACAGTATATGATCCTTTGGCATCGTCTTCTTCGAGTTTGAAATCGCAGAACCGTTCTTTTGTGTTACATGGCAAATATACTTCCAAAACGGTGCTGATTTGTATCATTCGCTTAGCCCGAAACAGAAGATCACACTCTTCTGTGCTGTTTCCCCGAAATACTTGCCACCTACTATGCAGACTCCTAATCTGCACAATTCCAAAATATTAAATCTATTTAATCAAATTGTTTAGCATATTGTGTTCACCCATCGAATTCATTGCTGGTTGATATGCAAAGAGTTTTATGTGATTTGTTTTTAGTCTATGACGATTTCTTTTAGATCAAAACATTTTGTAAAAGTTTTTTATTTGTTAATTCCAATTAGGGTTGTCAACGGTTTTTCGGAATCGAGAACCAAACCGGACCGAGAACTGGACCAAACCTTAACGGTTCGAGATTCTATTCTAAAAACCGAAAACCGATAAAGAACCGAAACAAAAAATCGGTTAGGAACCGAACCGATATGGAACCAAATTGATAGAACCGATACGGAATCGAACCGATAGAACCGATAAACCGGTAGAACCGATAATCGGACCAATAAAACGGTTATAATCAATTATTATTTATTTATTTATAAATTATATTACTAAAATTAATAATATAATTACCCATTTTTAACAAAATCAAATATTAATTTATAAAATTTAGTTTTTATATTATTTATTTAAATAAAAATAAATAAAAATCAAATTTTAGTTGGATTTAATTTTTTTTAAGTGGACCAAACCGGACTGAAACCGAACCGAACCAAAACGGACCGAAATGGGACCGGACCGAATCGAACTCGGACCGGAACTTAACTGAATCGGACCAAACCAAACCAAACCGGACCGATCCGAACCGATAAGCATAGTTGATGGACCTCAATTGAACATTTTGAAATGAGATGAGATAAGGGTGCTAAAAAAAATCATCATTATCAAGACATCTTCCCTAGAAGTTTTGAAGTGTAAAAAATATATAAAAAAAAGTCGTCATTGTCAAATGACCACACATGGATTTAAACTTAGCTATATAATAGATACCGTTGTAAAATTATGCACAAAATATAGAAAATAACATAATTGTTTCTGTTATAATAATAAAAAAAAATCTAATCAATAAAAATAAAAAAATAAATTTAAAGCGGCAAGTAATTTTTTAAAATTTTAAATGGTGCCAAAGCAGCTTTAGTTTTGGGAACCGGTCTTATCTCACATGAGGTCCGGTCAACTATTGCGTGAAAAAATAATCTAACTAGATTTTGGGAAATAAAACTTTCTAAATTTTAAACAAGAGAAACTTGATAAAGGAATGAGCTAAATTGTATGATTTAATTTTGTATAAGAAAAGCTTAAAATTTGTTGAATTAAAGGAGGTTAATAAGAGTTGGGAAGTGCCTTCTTCTGTAGAGTAACAACAGGAACACCAGCACTGTCAAGTAAAACTCTGGTGTCATGGACATGAAAAATAGGATCATTCACTTTAAACACCATCTTTCCTTCTCTGTTTTCAACTTCGAAGTTGCCTGAATTCACTTTGAGGATCTTTTTGACCATGATGAACTCCAGAGCTGTCGAAGAACAGTAGTTAGGGCTGATAATCATAACACCACACGATGATCCCTTATTACTGCTTGATGCCATTTCATGTACGGACAAGGTGAGAGAGATGAGTGAAAAAAATATAGATTTTTATGTATAGGTGGTACTGGTATTGCTTTGCAGTGTATGGTTTATTGTGTAGATATAGAGAATACTAAGTAGTACGTGAGCTGGATGTGACATGTTTTTTTAAATATACATATATGTATATATGTATATGTTGGTTGCTATTTTATTTATGCTTCAGCTCTGTCCGACTTCGATCTGTAATATTCTTTCTGAAAAGTCCTTCGTAAATGGAAAGGATCTTATGGTTGTATTTGGACATAGTCATACATGATACATCCATCTATAAAATGAACTCGTGGCGTGCCTTGATTGTTCCATCAATCCATGTTATAAACTATTTCATATCTACTATTTTACATGTTATTTTACTATTTTAGTGTAAATTTTATTTTATTTTTTATTTTTTTATCGATTATGTTTATTTTTTATCTTTTATTATTTTAAAAAAATATTATAATATTTTTAAATATATATGTATTAGTTTAAAACGACATGTATCATGAAAAAAAAGTAAACCAATCATTGAAAAAATATATCATATCAACAACCCTAAACCTATCGTTTTCAAATTATCATATGTTTATATATAAACTTATATAATTGATTTGATAATGTCTTACATGTTTATATATAAACTTATATAATTGATTTGATAATGTCTTTCCTATCTCCTCCAACTCACATTTGTTTTTCAAATAAAATAAATAATGTTTATTTTTGTTATTGCATTTTCTATCGGGGTGATTAGAGTAAATGTTGTGTCATGAAGAGTTTGTTATAAGAAGTTTTTTAGAGGGACTTATTTAGAGGATATCCAATTATGTCATAATACACTTTAAACCAAAAGTGGAATTTAGTACCATGATAACTACTTCTTAATCTCAATGATATTTTTTTTTCATCTTTGATTACTCTCTAGCCTCAAATTCAATCCATATTGAATCTCAATGTTACCCTCTTTTTATACCTTCAATTACATTTTAGTTTCAAATTCAAATTATATTTATAAAATTTATAAGTTTACTATTCAACCATTAATAAAAGCTTCATGAACCCAATTTTACTCTCTTTTTACCTTCAATTCTATTTTGGCCTCCAACTCAAATCATGTTTATAAAAATTATAGGTTTAATAAGTTTACTACTCAACCATTAATAAATCCTTCAATTACAGTTTAGCCTCAAAGTCAAACAATATTGAACCCAAACGCTACTCTCTTTTTTCACCTTAAATTATATATTGGTTCAAATTCAAACAATATTGAACTCTAGTTCTACTCTTTTTTTTTTTCACCTTAAATTACATTTTGGTCTCAAATTCAAACAATATTTATAAAATTTATAAGTTTAATAATTTTACTATTCAACCATTAATAAAAATCTCGTGAACTCCAATTTTACTCTCTTTTTTCACCTTCAATTCTATTTTGGCCTCCAATTCAAACCATATTTATAAAATTTATAGGTTTAATAAGTTTACTATTCAACCATTAATAAAAGTCTCATGAACTATTTTTTTCACCTTCAATTCCATTTTGGCCTCCAATTCAAACCATATTTGTAAAATTCATAAGTTTAATAAGTTTACTTTTACTAATTAAATAATTATATTTAAATAAAAATGTTATAAATAAACGATTTATTTAGGTAATTTATAAATTTTATTTAAAGTAATAATTTCTTTATACCAAGTTCACTATAAATAATTATATTTAAATACAAATTTACAAATGAATGATTTATATAAGTTTATTAATCATATTTATGTAATTTATTAATTGTATTTAAGTAATAATTTTTTAATACCAAATTTTTTAATTAAATAATTATATTTAAATAAAATAATTGTACATGAATGATTTATATAAGTTTATTAATCATATGTAGGTAATTTACTAATCGATAGGGGTTTTTCTCATATTAGTAGTGAATTTTGTTTTGTATGCCGATATTTTATTAAATGATTTAGTTTCATTTGTTTAGAGAATGTTGCACAAGTCTTTTACGCCTACCCCCAAATTTTTGAAGTCTAATAATTCTATTATCATAAATGAATCAACTGAAGCACCATCTGCAGAACCTACTTCTACTCTTTCGACAAGTGATCCATCATCTTCAAATAACATATTCAAATATGTGGATATTTGGAGTTGGATCCTTGAAAAGAATTGAAATTCTTAAGTATCATCCATATTATCAAGATATTATCAAGCACTTTCAATAAGTAATAAGAGAATGTATTTATGTTCGGACTAGAAAAAAATATTCATTTTGAGTTGTAATTTAAACATTAGTATTTTATACTATGTAATACTCAAATATTTATTTATCGTTATTGTTTTGGCGTACTTTTAACTTTAGTTATGGACCTGCCACTGTTATGTAGATTCATTCTTTACTCTTATTAAAAAAAATTCGTTGGAATCCAAATATTGGTAGTTTTTTATTTTTTAGAATATAAGACAATACAGTAAATATGGTTTTAAAGTGAATCATTTTTTCCTAAAATTGTTATGGTTTATTTTGATAAACTCTATTTAGATTTAAAGGCCTTGAAGAGTTAGTTAGTAATAAGATATTAAAATTTTATTTGAACATATTCTTCAAACATAAAAACCTTTAAGATTTTTATTGATTGAAAATAATGTGTTTATAAAGAGTTTAAACCACTATTTATAGGGTAATAAAACACAGGCTAATAGGTGTAATCTTAATAATTTTAATGACTTTAATATATCTAGCATCATTCCTCAAACTCACAATGCATTAGTGATAAACATTGAGAGTTTGTCACACAAAAAACGAAAACGAGATGTCGATTGAACCTTCGTGAAGATATCAACAACTTCCAATGATAATTTCATATGACCGCTTGAGTTTCATACCTTTTTTAAGGTCAAGATTCATATAATAAGGAATAACTTTGAGATTACCGTTGACAACTATTGGAAAGAATGAAAACGGTGTCGGGAAAGTAAATTGACTCATTGATAAAGGTTGGCATAAGTAAAAGAACTAGTAAATGATGTCGGGAAAATATAAAGCATTACAAGCAAATAAAAAACGTCATCAAACGCTTACAAGAACAAACTAAGTGATGCTAAGAGGTATTTAATTAAAGATTTAATAGACTTAGAGATATTAAGATATTAGTAAAGGATGTATATTTACTAAATTGTCCATAGCAGCTAAGGGATACTACGAGTTTCAATGATGCCAATTCAATAAGAAATATTATTCAAGAAAGGAAGTGATAAGCCCACATGCAACCATAATACCACAACAAATTTTAGCGACGAGAGTTGGGAATGTTGAAACGTTATCGACATGCTTTGAGGATGATAAATCAGACCTTGTGCTTCGAGCTTTAGAGTTGAAGCTAAATAAGTTAAGTTCAGAAACATATATGTCAAATTTGTTTCCAAACAAACAAGATGAAGAAATTCAAAACCAATTTAAATTAATCACTAAAAGTTTATAATTTCTTACAGAGACTATTACTTTGGGAAATAATACAAATCCAGTAGAAAAAGAAAATAAGAATGAGTTAGTTTATGAAAAATGAAGTTATCTTTAAAGAATGAGAAGGAGGAAGCAAATTTCCTGAGTCAAGTAATAGAGTAGTATCAAATAAGAATAAAGATAAAGAAAATAGAAAAGTGATGGAGGATAAATCGAGAAAGGGTGTAAGACCAAAAATGGCCATGTATACTTTAGCCGAGTCTTCATTAATACAAAATATATTGGAAAGAAAAATACCAAAAAAGGTTGATCTTTATTGAATTGAAATGTATAACATGATAACATATTCAGAGCATCACCTTGAGGAATTTAGAAATATTATGTGGGATGTAATCCATATGATACTTTACTTTCTTGATCTTTTTTACCGGCTTTTAAAGGAGTGGCGTTGGCATGGTTTAACAATTTTTTGGTGGGATGAATTGACAAATTTGGATATTTGTGGACTTCATTTTGAGATTACTTTATTGCTCATAAAGCGTTAAAGTGTGAAGGTGATCATATTATGATATTATTTTAGAAGAGGAAAAGTTCTTTAAGGGATTATGTTCAAAAGTTTATTAAGGAGATGACTTTATTGGAAGGATGTGAGGTAGCACTAGCAGCTTTTGAAAGATGAGTTACCATGTGATAGTATTTTATTGGAAGATTTGGTAAAATTGCTAACAGGTTGTATCAGAGATTATTTTGACTAGAACAGAAATATATATATATAATTAAATGACAAAAATAGGGGATTCATAAGACACAAATAGAATTGATATTATGAGAACTTTGAAAGTTGCTATGGATTCCATGTGTAGGTCATCATTTTATTAGATACCTCAAAGATGATGATATACGCAATTGAATGCACCGATAGTAATTATTTAAGAAAAAACTAAGGATTAATTGAATTATCAAACTCTTAAAGTTATGTTCATGCCAAATAATGAAAGAAGCTGCAAATATTATTGTGTGTAACCATTAATTATCATGGATATTATGCTGGAGATTGTATTCATTTGAAGGATGAATTTCAAAGGTTTATGGTAATAGAGAATTAGTTAAATTTGTTTAAAGGAGGGAATAAGAAAAAAACAAAAAGAAGGAAGCCCAAAAGAGACTAACAAAGGATAAACAACAAGAGTTATGCATCATTTTTTAAGGAGATACATTGTCGATAATTATTCATTTGTCAAGGAAAATACAAACGGGTGATTTAGAGAAACATTTAATGATGACTCATCTTTACATCTAAATCGAAATCCAAGGTTAACCTTGTCTTTTACTGACGATGATCTTAGAGGTTTAGTGATACCGCATGAAGATGCATTGTTAGTAACTCTTGCGTTAAGTGGAGTAATAGTTAAAAATGTTGCATATATTATCATTTGCGCGTGCCAATTAACCTGGCGATAACACGTATCACCCAAATGTATAACGAGTTGTTACAAATACGTTCATTCAACAATTTCCACCTAAAATAACTCGTTTATCTTTTTTACCTTTTATCTTTCATCTTTACTTCTTTACTTTTACTTTTTATTTTTACTTGTTTACCTTATACTTTTACTTTTCATCTTTATTTTTTTAATTTTACCATTTACTTTAATTTATTTACCTTAAATTATCTTTCACCTGTAGCTTTTTACTTTTACTCTTTACTTTTACTTATTTACTAATTTTTCTCTTTTATAAACCGTAATTCTTCTCTTCTATAATCCTAAGCCAATGGTTGATATTATCTTCCCTTCTCTTCCCTAAACCAATTTGATTCATTCTCTTCCCTATTTCAGTACTCAATCAATTCTCTTCTACAAACCTAAACTTGTATTATATATTTATTTTCTATATCTCCAATAACATCAAAACCAAGACAGACCAACAAATCTATCGTCTCATGGACCTCTTCCACTGCTCGTCTTTGTCTCAAAGGAGACTTACCCAAAGCAACTGCATAGTTTACCCAATCCAACCACATCACCTTTGTCATCTTCCTCTTCAGATGCGCTAGTTTTCCATCAAAATTGGTAGGCGAGTTAGAATTAGCTTATTATTTGCATCGGTCCAATCATTACAAATGTATTAATAGATAAATTATTTTTAAAAAAGCATTGCTAATCTGTTGTAGTTGTAATATAATACACCAAAATATTGTGTTAGTAACATATCTATTGGAGAAAAAGATATGAATTTCGCTTTGATGAGTCGAAGCATACCAATTACAAATTCATTACAAGTTACATGAAAGTTGTTATTAATAATCGATTTTGGTGTGGATTATTTTTGACTGAGGGTAATTTTGTCAGATGTTTTGTGGTATTTCAAGGGTATTAAATGTTTGAGTGTTTTGTAGTGACAGATTTAAGTTGTTTGGTTGTATTAAATGTTCATTACCCTCATTAATGAAAGTGGTCGGGTATTTATACCCTTAATTATGGGCCATATGGGCTTTCGGGTCAAACTTATGAAATCGGGTCGAGTTCAAAAACCCATTAGCTTATTAAGAAGATTAGC
The DNA here is from genome assembly GCA_036936605.1 of Limnanthes douglasii subsp. nivea. Lineage (NCBI taxonomy): Eukaryota > Viridiplantae > Streptophyta > Magnoliopsida > Brassicales > Limnanthaceae > Limnanthes > Limnanthes douglasii. The sequence continues at coordinate 50,828,416 of JAUPFV010000003.1, forward strand.
AATTAGCTTAGTCAAAAGGTGTTTAGTGTTCTTAATACTTTTATCCTGTCCGGATACTTGAGTGGGTGATTATTGTCCAGATTACCCCTGTCCGGTTTCTACAGTGAGTGGTGAATATTTTCGGACTCATCAGTAGCCCCTTTTTAGGTTTTGTCGAAGGCATTTGACAAGACCAAAAAATCCTCTTAGGTACTAGCAACATTCTCCGGACTGTTTATGTATTCAGCTCTGGGTTTACCCAGACTGAATACTTCTTAGAAGTTCAAGAGTTCTGCTATGGTTTGTGGGACACGTGCCACATTTTGATTTGTCTCACCAGCCGTTTTCTTCCTAGAAAGGCGCTCCCACTAATCCCAAAAAGCAAACTCTGCATTTAATACTTTTGACGTCAGTGCCGTCTTCAATCATTACTTTTGCCTTTTCGTTTTCTCATAGGTATTTGGTAACTTTTTTGCCTCACTAGTATAAATTACTTCCTTTTACTATTTTTCCATCTTCATCACTTTGTCATTTCTCCATTTCAGAGCTTTTACTTCTCTTCTCAAAATCTTTCTTTTGTAGGTTTATGTTCACGACAAGAAACGCATTGGTGAAAGGTGGTTGGCTAAATCTTTCAGAGTTAGAAAAAATACAAAAGGTTGAGCGAGAGAGACGTATCGCTGTGGGTCTTCCAGTTTCTCGAATCAGTAAGCTCGAAACACCATCTTCAGAAGCTGGTCGAGGATCATCCTCTGCTAAAAGTTCCAAACCCAGGCGTTTGTTTCAACCAAGTCTTTCGCCCATTCCATCAGGCTCCTCGGTTCAAGATTCAGAGCCCTCTGTAGTGCAGGAGAAAGCAGTATCAAGTAAAAGAAGACCCTTCCCATTCATAGCTATGGGGTCGGATACTGAGAAGTCTCCAGAAAAGGTTAGCCTTCGACGGTCAGGTCGTCTAGTAAAGGTCCAGGCAACTTGCTCTCAAACCAAGTCCTCAAAGTCAGGGCCCTCCAAGTCTGGGACCAAGGATAAAGCCACTGAATCAGGGGCACCTATCACAGCCCCAAAAGACAAATCCTCTGGTCCGGAGGCTACTAGAACCAGCTCTCACACTAAGCCCTCCGGAATTGAGCCCCTGCTGGATACCAGACCCCTAAGAGGGGCTGATGCTCAACCGTCCGGACAACCTGCTGAGCCAGCCACCAGCAATCTCCCATCAACAACGGCTGATAAACCTTCCATGGTGATGGAAGAGGTGATGGATGACAATATAGAAGATGCTCCATTTGAGACTGATACTTCTGGGCAGACCGGAGAAGATGCCTCTGATAAAAAAGGAAAAGACAAAGAGAAAGTCTGTGTGAAATATCTGGATCTGCCGAAGTGTTTGGAAGGCAAAGTGGGACCCTGCTTGCACAAAGTGAACGTGAAGTATCTGCTGGAAATGCATAATATCAACTACGTCTACACTCATACTACTGAGCTAGGCCGGATCGAGACGAAGTGGGGGATCCCTGAGTCTGTTTAGGTGAGGATACCAGTCACTCCGGAGACCCCGATGGACTGTAAAGTCAATGAAATTGTCATCTACACCGAGCTGTTTAACTAGGGGGGTCAGATTTCCCCTGGACCCAGGAATTGTCAGGTATTTCCACCTGATAAAACTCTGTCCAAGACAGCTGAGTCCCAACGCTTGGTTCACTCTTATGGCCTGTATTATGGCTTCTATGCTCTCTGGAATACCACTTCCAATCGAGCAGTTTGCTGTTGTGGCCAACCTCTGCAAGAACCATCATATCCCATTCTACCACTACAATATGGGAGACAACTTTAAGGTGGTAGATGACTTGCTCGACTCAGAGAAGAATTGGAAGACTCAATTTCTGTTTATCAGCGAGACTTGGGAAAATGGGAGGAAAATTAAAGCTGGTGTCAATCCTAGCATGTTCACCAGCAGATGGAAAAGCTCAGGTAAATATTTTATCATGTTTGTCTTTCTTTGTTTGTAAAAAATATGTTTCTGAACTGCTCTTCTTTTTCTTTGGTAAGTGCTGCCAAAGGAGTTCTCCGACTATGTGGAAGAGGGGTAGGCTACATGTACCAAGCTGAATGTTTGGGTTGCTGATCAATGGGGAAACCATTTCCACAACTACTTCACCTCCGGCAACTTAGTGAGGTCCCATCTCTGGAACACAACAAGCCAGAGAGACCTTACTTGGGAGGAACTGACCACTCTACCTCCTCAGGTTGTCATACTCAAGAGAACAGAGGAGAAGGATGGCAAGATGGCCTTTCCTGCAAGAGCTGAATCCCCAATCAAGATGAAGGGCAAGAAGGGCAAGAAGAAACAACCTTAAGTAGAGGTTGTTCAAGGTGCTGCTGAGGAAATCGCATCGGCAAGTCAGGGAGTACAGGCCCAAGGGGGAATTGATACTACTCTACTTCAAGTGGTTGAAGATGAGAGTATTAGGGAGGCAGGTGGACATCCAGATCTTCTAAAGGCTCCTAAGAAGGACCGAAAATGGGGACCAAATAGTGAAGAGAAGGAAGCCAAGAAGAAGAAAATATCCTCGGGGTGAAGTTGCCCTCCAGACTTAGGAGCCTCTTCCTCCGGCCGACCCAACAGACCCCACATTGGCAGAGCAAATCCCAAGTTGTCTACATGCCAGAGAGGGTACCAGAGAGGATATCAATATTGATGGAGTGGACATTAGTGGCTTCCAAAACATTGGCCTTTACTTTGATGACCTTGAAAAAGATAACTTTGCTTGCCCCTACCTTCCCCCAAGTTCCTCAAACATGGTTACTTTCTATGGTAAGTCCTTTACTGTTTGAGGGGAGAACGAAACGGTGACTCACTCGTTGCTGGGCCATATTCAGCCAGTGCTCAACTTGGAGAGGCAAGTACGAAGTCAATTTGTCCTTATCAACACACTCAATGCAGACAAAGAGAGCTTATCTAATGATCCCCTTAACGCCAATCAAAGCGTTGAAGCATTGAGGAGAGAGCTCGAGGAGTTAAAGAAGCGGAAATAGGACTTGGCCACCAGGCTGGCCACTTCGGAGATGGTTAACACAGAACTTCAAACCAAGTGTTTTGACTTGGATAAGGATCACTCCGCTTCAAAGGAGGAGGTGGAGACCAAGGATAATGTAATTCAAGGCCTGTCCAGTGACAAAAATTCCTTGGAAGGTGTTGTGTCAAAAGTTACCAAGGAAAATGAAGATTTGACAAAAGAGAAGGAGAAGACAATCCAGTCCAAGAAAAATGCATACACCAATAAGGTGATAGATTCTCTTGAAGAAAGGTATGCCAAAGTTAAATCTGACATGGTATTGCTTTTTTATCGAACATTCCCGAAGAAGACACTTGGTACTCTGTGGCAACATGTGGAATACGAAGACCTCATATTCCATACTATGGTAGATGACGATAATCACAACTACTCCAGTGGTTTTGATGATACCACTGATGAGGGAGAAGGGACCGGAGAGAGCTCCAATGATGAACCCAAAGATCCAAAGAAGAAACAAGACGAAACAAGAACATCTAAGGGAAACCAGCCCTAATGTTTTAACTATCTTCTGTTTTTATTTTATCCTTATGTCAGACTAAAGTCCTTGGATGGCCAAGGCATTTTTGTAATTGTGTCCGATTGGGTCCGGACAAGCTTTTTATTTTTTAAACTAAAAGTCCTTGGATGGCCAAGGCATTCTATATGTTTTAATATCATCCTCTGGTGTGTAGCCGGGTAATGTTTCTTTACTAAATTCTTGCTTTGTTTTATATTCACCCAATCTTGATGGCTGATGTTTAAATAGCCCCTATTTATTTTACAAGTATTTTAAGATGAGAGTGTTTAAATTCTCCGATGACAAATGTTTAAATGGTCATCATTGCACCAGATCAATCCGATCTGTCAAAGATACTTAGAAGGCTTTTAAAGAAAGTGTAAATCAAACCACTCCGAATATTTTAAGAATGCATCAAATTTCATTAAAAAACCGGGACACCTCATTAAAACCTCCCTGCGCCACCAGGGTAGGAAAGAGTATGCCCCATAATATTTACATGGACTTTAAACCAGTAAATATTTACATAACTTTCACTCTAGATACAACCAGAGGTGCTCAATATTCCAAGGGTGGTTTAAGATTATTCCATCTTTATCTTGAAGCCTGTATGTCCCAGGCTTAAGCTTTTCAATAACCACATAGGGTCCTTCCCAATCAGGAGCTAGCTTGCCGAACTGCTTCTCTTTAGTATGTAGGAAGACTTTTCTCAATACTTTATCCCCCGATCAAAAATCCCTTCTTCTGATTCTGGAAGCAAACCCGCTTCTAACTAAACCTTGATAATGGGTGGCTCTTAGATGAGCATTAACCCTTTTCTCTTCTATTAAGTCCATTTGACTTCTGATTGCCACTTTATTAGCCGGTTCGGAAAAATTGTGGACTCTGTATGATGGAAGAGTTGCCTCTATAAGAGCAATCACATACATACCATATACCAAGGCAAACGGGGATTCCTGTGTAGCAGCTCCAAGAGTAGTCCGGTAGGCCCATAGTACTTATTGTAGATAGCTTGGCCACTTTCCAGCAGTCCCTTCTAAATTCTTTTTGAGACCGGACATAATGGTCATGTTCGCCACTTCAACTTGACCATTCGCCTGTGGGTGGAAAGGAGAAGAGAAGCAATGCTGAATGCCCCTAGAGGCACAGACACTCTCCATATCCTTGTTATCAAATTGTGGCCCATTATCTGTGGTTATCTATTATGGAACCCCAAATCTGCAACAAATATTAGATAAGATAAATTTTATAACACCTTTTGAAGTAGTTACTACCAAGGGGGCTGCCTCTATCAATTTTGAAAAATAATCAATGGCTACAATAATAGTTCTGCACCCTCCGGACGTCATTGGTAGAGGTCCCACTAGATTCAGTCCCCAACGAGCAAAAGGTATTGGCTCAGAAATCTAATCCAAAGGGACAACTGGGATATGGATTTTATTACCATATCTTTGGCATGGATCACACTTCTTTACCAATTCCTTGGCATCTTCCATTATGGATGGCCAGTAGTATCCGACCAATAAAACTCTTCGGGGTAGAGCTCTATAACCACAATGTGTTGACCCTTCACCATCATGTAGTTTGGACAGCAATATTTGGGACTCTTCAATCCCCAAACAACGCAAGAGAGGTTTACTAAAAGACTTCTTGTAAAGGATGTCTCTTATGATTAAAAAACCACGAGCCTTATACTTCATTTTTCTTGCTACTGTTTTTTCCGGAGGCAAAATGCCATCTGAAATGTATTGAAGAAGGGGATACCTCTAGTATTTAGGTTGAACCACTTGTATACTTAAACTTTCCTCCTCTTCCTTGCTCTGATTGGGTTGAATGTATGAGCATTCTTGCACATGAATCCATGGGTAGGACTCAGAGTATGCTATGGTTGTCAATGAGTCTGCTAGTGTGTTCTCCGTTCTGGGTATGTGCTCATAGCTGATCTCTTTGAAGTTAACTGCCAACTCTTTAAGAATGAATAAATATTTAATCAAATGCTCCTTTTTTGGCCTCAGATTAACCTTGGGCATGATGGATAAGAAGCTGAGAATAACTCATTAACCTAACTTTTTTAGCTTCACAAAGCAAGGCTAACTTCAAACCAGCTATAGCAGCTTCGTATTCAGACTCATTGTTAGAAGTCCTGAAAGAAAAACATATAGCCTGGTATATCTTGTCGCTGTACGGAGAGGTTAAATATATCCCAGCACCACAACCCATGGTACTTGATCCACGATCAGTCCAGAAAACCCATACCTTCTTAGTCTTTTCACCTGTAGCTTGTTTAGTACTCCTGTCCGAATGGAATTCAACTAGGAAATCAACAACATATTGAGCCTTGATTGCAGTTTGAGGGAAAAAATCAATGTCATAGTCTCCCAATTCTACTGACCACTTGGTCATTCTGCTTGATATGTCTGCCTTTTGAAGAATATTTTTCAAGGGAAAACACGTCCGAACGACAATAGAATGAGACGGAAAGTAGGGCCTCATTTTCCTGGCAGCAATTACCAAAGCTAGCGCTAGTTTCTCGAGTTTTAAATACCTTTTTTCAGCATCCATCAGGCTTTTGCTGATGTAGTACACCGGACGAGGATAATTGTTCACCTCTCTTACTAGCACCGCACTTATGGCACATTCGGAGTCTGCTAAATATATATACAACGTTTCTCCATCAATAGGTTTAAACAGGGTTTTGGGGGAAGATAAATACTTCTTTATTTCATCAAAAGCATGGTCCCACTATGGAGACCAGTTGAAGTCTTTAGCACCCTTTAAAGTTTGGAAAAACGGGGCACACCTATCCGAAGACCTTGAGATAAAACGGTTTAGAGCAGCTAACCTCCCTGTTAACCTTTGTACTTCTTTAATATTCCGAGGAGGATCCATCTGCAGTAAAGCATTAAGTTGGTCCGGATCAGACTGTATCCCTTTCTCACTTATCACATACCCCAAATATTTCTCGGACTGTACTCCAAAAACGCATTTTTCTGGATTAAATTTTAAATTAACTTTTACCAAATTGGCAAAAGTCTCTTCCAGATCCGTCAAGTGTAATTCTTCTTCCATACTTTGTACCGTCATGTCATCAATATAAACTTCCATATTTTTTCCAATCTGATCGGCGAATGCTTTGTTCACCAACCTCTGATAAGTAGCCCCAACATTCTTTAATTCAAAAGGCATCACCTTGTAACAATGGAGGCCCCTATCAGTAACAAAAGTAGTGTGTTCCTGGTGCTTCGGATCCACTTGAATCTAATTATAACCGGATAAGGCATCCATGAAGGACAACAACTTGTTCCTAGATGTGGATTCTACCAACTGATCGATCCGGGAGACTGGATATAGATCTTTTGGGCAAGCTCGGTTGAGGTCAGTAAAGTCAATACACATACGCCACTTCCCATTCTTCTTTTTCACTAATACTGGATTGGTTGTCTATATGAGATTCCTTTATGTTCCCCCATCTTAGTAAGCCGGTCAACCTCTTTAACTATAACATCAACTTTCTCCTTAAAAAAAGCTATTCTCTTCTGCACAACGGGTGCTACATCTCTTCTTATGAATAGGTGGTGTGATATAGCATTCGCAGGCACCCCGGTCACATCAGCATTACACCAAGCAAAAACATGTTGATAGTTTGTTAAAAAAGATAACACTTTGCTTTTTAGTTCTAATGTCATCTTAGATCCAATCTTGACACTTCTTCCTTCATCCAAAGAGTGAGTTTCAACGTCTTCAATCGATATTAAAACACCAGGGGTCTCTCTAGGGTCATCAATTTCACCCTCTCCCCTAGAGGGAGCCACCAATTGCTAATCTTCATTGATCCGAACTGCCCCCAAAGTTCGAGGGGCAAGTGCAGTTGCATAACATTCCCTTGTTATTTTTTTACTACTCCGGACAACTCCCACTTGTCCTTGAACAACATATTTTAAACATTGGTGAACTGTTGAAGCCACAACATGAATCCTGGAGAGCGAAGACCTTCCCAAAATGGCATTGTAGCATGTGGGACAATATACCACAACAAAAAGTACTTTGACCATTTTCTTGAAAGGGCCCTTGCCCAACAAAACCTCTTTCTTAAACTCTCCGACAACGTCCACAGAGATTCCAGTGAAACCCATGATAGACCTGTTCGAACTTTGAATTACTGCTGGATTCTTCATTTGTTTATAGGAAGTCAAAAAGAGGATATTGGCTTAGCTGTCAGTGTCCACCAAAATTCGTCTAATGTCATTGTCCCCAATCGATGCTCCTATCACCACAGGATCTTCATGGGGGCCAGCTATGTCCCTCAAATCGTCTTCATGAAAAACAATGAAAGGAAAAGGAATTTATGATTGATATGAGGACATGCCTCCCTCCAACTGAGTAGCAAGGGTTTGAAAATGCCTCTTTCTTGAAGAAGTAGTTCGTGCAGTCATTGTATCTCTCCCAACTATGGTGAGTGACTTAAAAAAGCTTATTAGCCCGGACACCTTCTTGGTATGTTCTGTTATAACACCCACCTTATTCCGGGCTAGATCAGGATCCAAATACTCTGATTCCACATCGAATCTTTCAATAATTATCATGGCCCCATCCGGAGACGACGCCCCTGCATTGTTTGTTGGGCCGGTCTAATGAGCATTATCAAGCCTATTCCCACTTCTTCTTTTAACATAAGCACCCAATTTTCCTCTTTCAATCAGATTTTGCACCTCTTGTTTCAAAGAGATGCAATCTTATGTGTTATGGACAATATCATGATGATATTGACAGAAACAAGCATTACGACTTTTCTTGGGAGATTGAAGCGCTGCCGGCTTCCTAAAATGCACTTCGTCTTTTGTTTTGTCATAGATGGTTGCCACATTCTCTTTCAATTTAGCAAACCACTCCGGTTGGACCCAAGGTCCTCGCTTATTTCTGGACTGCTGGCTCTGAGCTGGTGCTGGGTGAGATTAAGCCTTGGCCCTGTTGGGACCCTATCTGGATTCCTTAGCCTTATATCCGGACTGATTCTGGTTCTGGTTTGGTGCAGCTGGAGTAGATCTCACTCGTCTGTGCACCCTAATCTTTTTTGTTTCATCCACATTGATTTGCTTTCCTACCTGGTTCAACAAACCGCCCCATGTCATGGCTTTCTTCCTGGTTACCGAATCGGCCAGATTGCCAGGGTTCAAACCCTGTCTTAGAGAAGCTATTGCTACTTGTTCAAAGTAATCAGCTAATCCATTCTTTGTGTTCACAAACCGACTTATATATTCTTTCAGCGATTCGTTTGGCTCCTGGGCACAATGGATGATAGTATCTTCATTGCCCTTCACCTCCTTACTTCCAACAAACTGCCTCTGGAAGGCCACCCAAAAAGTATCAACATTTATGATGCACCCCTGCGGTAGGCTGTTATACCACTTTAGAGCGCTCCCCGTAAAAGATTGAGAGAAGGCTCTACAAAGAAACTTTTCATCATCGTCAAAATTCATCATAAAATTTTTAAAGTTCTCCAGATGATTATCTGGATCTTTGCTCCCATCGTATTTTTCCATCTTAGTACTGTCAAACCTCTTAGGAAGGTTTCCGGACAGTATCTTGGAGGACAATGGAGATTGTCTCCAATTCCGGCCACGATTGAAAACAATATCTTCATTAGGAGTTGCAAAGATACTTGGTTCATCATGGAAAGTGAAAAGATCCATCAATAGCTGTTCTATATACCTCCGGCCATGGTTGTTGCTAAAAGATGACCCTTTACCCAGATGCCTTTTCAACCTTCCATGCCTATCCCTCTTTCTTGAATATTTTTTAACCAACTTTTGCTTCTTCTTAGACCTGCCTTCATCACTGATGGATGACAGGGACTCCTCAACTCCATCTTCATTCGAGAAGCTACTAGAGGATTCTGACTCCGAGCTCTCCACCGGTTTAGACCGGTGAGACTTCTTTGAGCTGACATGAGTCTTTTTAGTACTCAAATGGGTCTTTGCTGATGGGTCATGCTCCCTTGGATTGTCTGTGTGGTTAATGACTGACACCTTTGATTTTTCTTCCAAGCCTAACTCCAACGTTTTAGCAGCCCTCAAGGCTTCTATCTCTGCTTTCAACCTGTCTCGCTCTTCGATCGTGTATTCATCGTTTTCTCCCATCACTTTTGCCAAAGTTGGTGGCACTTCTTGCTCGTCCGGATTTATCCGAACTGATTTTTCTCGTTGGTTTCGAATGCTAGATTCAGACACCTTCTCCTCCCACTGTGGTCGCCCATTTGGTGTGGATTATTTTTGACTGAGGGTAATTTTGTCATATGTTTTGTGGTATTTTAAGGGTATTAAATGTTTGAGTGTTTTGTAGTGAGAGATTTCAGGTGCCTCGTTGTATTAAATGTTCATTACCATCATTAATGAAAGTGGTTGGGTATTTATACCCTTAATTATACGCCATATGGGCTTTCGGGTCAAACTTATGAAATCGGGTCGAGTTCAAAAACTCATTAGTTTATTAAGCAGATTAGCAATTAGTTTAGTCAAAGGGTGTTTAATATTCTTAATACTTTTGTCCTCTTCGGATATCAGTGGGTGATTATTGTCCGGATTACCCCTTTCCGGTTTCTGCAGTGAGTGGTGAATATTTCCTAACTCATCAGATTTTAGAACTAATTAAATAAACGATTATAAAAAATATTTATTCTCTAGCGTTTTAATTAAAAAAAAACATGTAATGTTCACGTTTTTTTAATTTTTTATAAAAATAAATATTCAAAACCTTAAAAAACAAATTAAAATGATAGAATCGTTGGGATGTGTTATGTGTATTCTAGAACACACATCAAAACTTTAGAATGTCATTTAATTTGAAACAAATGGAGTATATATTATCATTTCGTTCTCTAAACTTGTATTTGTATAAACAAAATTCATCTATGAATGGAAAAGATAAAATGTTCACCATATTATTTTTATATAAATCTATTTCATAAATTATTTTATTGGATAATTATTATATTTTCATGAAAAAAATAAATTAAAAGAAATATACTACCGGTTACCAATTTGATTATTTCTAAAGGACGTAATGAGCTACTCCTTATTTTATATACAGTTCGGAATGAGAAGTACAAATAAAACAATAAAAAATAATAAGCTAATATCGTGCATTGTCGATAGTCATGACCAATTAAAAAAATATATGATATTATTACTTGATTATCCAATAAATAAAAATATATGATATTATTACTTGATTATCCAATAAATAGTTGACATTTATAAACGAATGGTATAGTATTACTACTTGATCTACAATAAATAGTTGACATTTATCGTCCCCTAAAACTAGCCAGCCATATAAATATGTAAGTTATTGTCCCAAACAAAAAAATATAATCGGATCATATTTAATATAATTGTCAATCCCAAAGTATTTAAGAAAAATAATATAAAGAAAATCACGGGAATTAAACTATTGATTTATTATTATTGAAAACCTAAAAAGTATTGATAATTAATTGATTTTATAATTAAATTATTTATGATCATTTCGATATTTTTTTAATCAAATATGATATTGTTAATAACAGAATAATGCCTAACAAAGACTCGGAGGAATATGTATTCCTCGAATCCAAATAAAACTTTGGATAAAGGTCAAGGTTTAAGCTAGAAACCGGATCAAACAACACTACACGATTTATACTGAAAAAACTCTAGAAACCCAAGTTTAATAGCCTCTCCAAAACTAAACTCTACCATCTCAGAAAAATTTATATTCTCCGACCAGTAATTTCAGTTAGGAAACCTCTAATCCGTTCAAAGACCACAAAATGTTTCGAATTTCAAAGATGAATCCAACAATGGTGAAATTGACGAACTGAACTTGGAGAAAACCCACAACATATGAGGAACAAATGCAAGATGGCTATCAAAGAAGGGCATGAAGTACGGAAAGGACCTTCTCCATGATTAAAGACGAAGATCAAGCCCAGAAATGACTTTGCAGCATCAGCAATTGAAACCTTTAAAATCCAGCTTCCTGAGTGCGATGAATGGCACCACTCTTCTAGAAATACACAAACCTTAAAAGAAAGTTGAAGCCTTTGTCAAGCATGATTGCTGCTTCTCGTAAGTTTGAAGATTAGTCAAGCAGAAATAGAAACAACGAGGAAGAAATTGGCAAGACAAGGCAACGTATCTTAATCCATGTACTAAGACAGTATAAGAAATAGATTTTAAGCAAGGTTAATCGTTAGAATAGATATAACCAATGAGATAACTTTCCAATAGAGTAATTGCACTCAATTAGGGAGGGGATTTAAATGTATTTCATTCTATTTTCATCTTACATTTCAAGGTCCACTTAGCAAGCCAGTCGGCTGTTAAGTTTTGGTTTCTTTAAAATGTGAAAAATTACCATATTAGGAGCGATAAGCTTCCTCCATCACTCGCAGATAGACTTTAAAGCCCAAGGGAAGTTACCATGAGTTAAGAGTTTTACTAAAATTAGGCAGTCGGTTTCAATATCTATATTTAACCATCCTTTTTTGTTGCAGATAAGAAGATTATCCTGTAAAGCTCGATATTCTGCCCTGACTTGGTGGAGCTTGCCATACAGGCTACTGGATCCAAGAACAATATCTCCTTAGCTGTTTCTCACACCAACAACACCAATATAGTCTCCATTTCAAAAACAGGAAGCATCCGTATTGAGTTTCAACCTACCATGGACAAGAGGAATCCACTTAATGTAAGTTAGTTTACTCTTAGATTTAATATAGTTATAGAAACCAATATCATTCACAGCATGTTCATTATTTTTCAAATGTTTTGCTTTAATGATGTTAGAAATATAAAAACTAATAATAATGAATTTAATGTAGTTAATGTAGTTAATAGTCCAACTAGAAGTTGAAAAACTCCCTTTAAATTTAGCATTATTCCTGGCCTTCCATATGACCCAAAAGATGAAGGTAGGAATAATAGTCCTAACATAAACCGCCCTAGGATTAGACCAGAACCAAACCTTAGACATATAAGCCACATTCATGAAGCTACTAATTTCAATTTTGAAAAGATCTACAAAATAACTCCAAACAGACTAAGCAACTTTACAAGATATGAAAAGATGATTAGGATATTCTATAGAATTACAAAATTAAAATTGGAAAACTAAGATTAGGTGCATTTTTGTAATATAGCATTGATAATGAACTTAAAAAGAAGGTTCCATAATAGAAAATAATATTTTTTAGAAGTTATGGTATTTCATATTTTAGAGAAAAAGATTAGACTTTGAAGAGTGCCGCGTTATCTGGTCCAAAGTCACCTTAGTGCAAACATTTTGGTTTTTAAAAAGTTTCCAAATTATCTTATCATCCATATCGTGGTTAAGATGATTAGATTTTTATCATATCAATACTATAATGAGTAAGAAGACCACTTCTCATGTCTAGGTTCCAAGTGTTACTAGACCAAAGGTTGTTGTAATTATTACTTAATTTGGTAAGGAGGGGGGGGGGGGTTAAAATAGTTGTCAAGCCAGATATCCACCTCCCCCTTGCCAAGCTTCTAACAGATGTTGTCCTCCGCAAAATGTTTTATTTTGAGCAGTATTTTCCAAATTTGAGAGCCTCTACTATAAGAAACCTGCAAATGGTGTAAGTTTTTGAAATAAATAATGTGAATGAGCTTTGCCCATCGACTTTTGTTTTGTCGGAAATTATACCATATTTCACAGGAAACAGTATCATGGATATCAGTTAGATTTCTGATATTGAGACCATCCTCATTGAAAAGGTTACAAATATTCTTCAAATTAGTCTAGTCGATATTTTTTTAACAGAGGAGGAGCCCCACAAAAATTTATTAAATGATCTTTCAATTCTAAGAAGGATATATTTAAGAATAGAACAGGTTTGAATCCAATAAGTAGGAATAACCATAAGAACATAGTTAATTAGAGTTAACCTTCCTCGGTAAGATAGATTTTTGTTATCTTACTCATAAATTTTAGTGTTGATCTCGTTAAAGAGGTTATTATAGTTACTGGCCCTGTTGTTGTTGTTGTTATTGATGATGCATAGATTTAGTAGGCAAACAACTAGATACAAAACCAGCTAGACTAGTAATAGAAGATAAATCATTGTTATTAAATCTGTTAGGAATAATGATTTTAGTTTTCTCTTTATCAATAACCTGACCATAAACATCTTGGTAAGTTTGAAGAAACTTTCCAATATTGTTGATAGCTTTCTCATTACTATTAATGAAAATTAAAATGTCATTCGCAACAACCAGAACATGAATAAGAAGATCAAACAACTTGTAGATGCCTCTAGTGAAAGTTTCTTCCGCAATAATAAAGAGACTTGGGGACAACGGGTTCTCTTGTCCCAAACCCATTTTATTATTAAATTAGTCCACAACATTGACATTAATAATGATAGAAACATAGACATACCATATTAGCTTGTTTATAAGACTGAAAAAATTCAAAGAGAAGCCAAAAGAGTTAAGAACTTTAGATAAGAAGTTGTGAGATAACTTGTCAAAATCTTTTGACATGTCTACTTGAATCATAATGCTTTCATGCTTCCCTTTTCTGTTAAGATAAAAAATTAGCTCCTCAGCAATTAATATATTCTCTTTAATAACGCTATTAGGTATGCAATCTCCTTGGACAGAAGAGATGATTTTGGGTAATAAAGTAATGAGCCTATTGTTTATTATTTTAGACATTATTACGTTGATTTGGACACATAGACTAATCAGACGATAATCTTTCCAACTTGTAGGATTAAGAGATTTGGGGATGAGACACAAACCCATAGCCATGATGCCTTACGAAATTTTGTGCCCTTGCATGAATGAGGACATAGCCATACAGAGGTCAACTTTGATAAGTATCTAACAAAGGTTTGAAAAAGTGGATGTTTAAGCCATCCATGCTTGCAGTGCTATGAGTATTCAGGTTAGAAATGATCCGATATATTTCATTTTCAGTAGGAATCGAAACATCATTAATTAGGTATGGAATATTGTCAAATATATTATTTTGCATGATAGAATCCTCATATTCTTTGTTAGTGTAGGATTTTCAGTTAAGGAAATAATTAGATTATCCTAGTTGTTCATCCTGAGAGATCACCACATTGAAGTCCACCATAGTTAGCCATTTCTTCTCAGTGATAGAGATATCTCTCAAAATATTCCAAAGATGTTGTCTTTTTAATCTTTGACACTTAGCAGAAATAGTTGTTAGTAGAAAATTTTATTCAAATTAACATAAGTAATATCAGTTGCAAACATTTCTCATGATAAATTAGGTTTTTAAGATTAAATTATTACTCCAAAAAAGTCATATCTTATAAGAGCAATTAAATGTATAGTTTCTCAAACCGATTTTAGTAGCAATGATACGTAGATAGACATCTTTTGTGAGAGGTTTCTGGATTGCCACGAAGTTAATATGATCTTTGCTGATAATACACTTGAGGTCTCCTAACATAAGAATTATTCTTGATACCACGAATGTTCCAATTCAAAACTTTAATCATCTAGGTTTGTAATAAGATGGTATGGTTGATCCCAAAAACTTAAGGGATTTGATGGCTAGGTTAGAATGCCTCTGCTTTCCTCTTACTTCTTTCAGATTATTGTTAAGGATCTTTTGGAACTCAGTATTCACTTCAGACTTGTCATATAATGGACTAGAAGGCATACTCCCAATATTATTTTGATTTGGATAAATGTCCATGAGTAGTATTGTTATTATCTAAGGAAATAAATAATTCATATCCAGCTTCGAAGGATTTAATTGCATCTATTATTTCTTTATGTTCAGGGATTTTGATATTGTCAACTTCTTGATTCCTTCTCTGAGTTACAGATTTGTTTTTCAAATCTTTCTTACTTGTAGCTTGTCAATGTTGCCTGCAACTTCAGGATTTTGAACTATTATCGACTTGATTCTTTGAGTAGACTTCCTTTGTTGATTGTTCTCTGCAATATTACAGTCAGCGTCTTCTTTTGTGGTTGGTATTTCTTTATTGACAGATTTCTTTTATAATTTTTTGCAGCTAATTTGATCATGTCCAAGATGGTGACAACCCTTGCAGTATCCATGAACATCTTTATAGCTTATGCTTAACCAGCAACCACTGTTTTCCCCAAAGCGTACCCAAATTTAGTGTTGCAAATCTTTTGAACGATCAACTTCAATCCACACAAAACAAGCATTATAAAATGCTCTACGTTTTCCAAGTATCTTGATTTTTAAAGGTTCTCCTATAGTTTCAGCCAGAAACATATTCTCGTTATCTAAGAATTCTGAAACATTTTCAAACCTTACCCATACCGGAACTGTTGGGTTTTCAAACTCAGGGTTGAGATCAGGCTTCCATTTTAAAAGCCTCATTATAGATTCCCTCAGAAACCAAACGGGTCACCCAGATTTTACATAAGTCATCTTTAAAATCAAATTCGAATAATGTATGCGTAGAATCACAAGGCACGTAGTTGTATTCTCTTTCAAACTTGAAAGTTTGAAGAAATTCATCCAGCTTATCTCTTTTTGGAATTCTTTGATTAAATTTTCCAATTATTGTGTGCGTAAATTTTACCCTCAATTTATTCATCGCCTCTTGAGAAAACTGAACAGAAATATAATCATTTTTCTACACCACACTCGTTGGTTTAAAAGTAGAACTGAAATTTATGTTGTTCCTTTGATTTGTGAGAATATCAACATACGATTTTTTTTGGACTTGTTGACTGTTTGACATATTTATGATGTTTTTGTTATTTTGTAGGTAGTTTTTATCAACTTGGAACTGTAAGACTACATGAAGATCATGATAATCTTGAGGAGAGTTTTCCTTAGTAATGAAGATGATCAGCGACATAAATTAGAGGAGAAATATTTCACCATAGATCAGAGCGCAATATGAATAAAATGGAAGAATATATGAGGAATGGATTTCTTGGAGAACAAGAAAGCCTTTCTTTGAGATTTTTATTTTTCATTTATGACTATTTTGATGTTATTAATGTTTATTATAGATTTATTATTACGTTTGTGATGTTTCTTTTTTCATTCGATTAATATATTCTTCGATTTGAGATTAGTTTTTTTCTTTTTTTGATCAATTTTTTTAATAATTGTTGAGTTTTTTTTATATATTTATGGGTTTATCGGTCCACATATGACTTTGTTTTTGTTGTTGTTTTGTTTTTGTTTATTTTTTTTGTTAAATGATCTTAATATTTTCCTTATTCTTTGCCGGTTTGGTTGCGTAATTATGAACATTATGTATGCAAAATTAGACACTATACTGAATTGCGAAATTACATTTTAGATGCGTAATTAGAGTGCATTTGGTTGTGAAATTACATGTATTTGTGTTTCATAATGATTATTTCTTATTTTGTTTTTTAGGGTGCGAAATAATGTTAAAGTTGGATGAAAAAATAGTCTAAACTTTTAATTTTTCATTTTTTTTTACTTTATAGGTTTGCAATATCTTTATTTGTTGTTTTTGAACAAACTAATCAGGTTTAGGTTTATGTACTTAGTACTTTTGAACCTTGTGACTGTTTGGTTGATTTCATCATAATCAAGTTAGATTGGCTGGTCATGGGTCGTTTTAACTTGGCTTACTCATTTGGTGAATATAAGAACTATTTCTTGTGTTATAAATATGATTTTATATCATTGGTTTATTGGTTAGTCGTAGTAAAAGTTAATATATGGTTATCAAGATTGGTGAAATTTTTGAAACTAGAGATTTAGGTATTGATGTTACTAATTTGAATAATGTTGATAGAGTATCATTACATAGTATTGGTTTGATAGTTGAAGATGATATACCAATTGAAGAATCTAGTCCTGGTGTTTTTTAACATAAGAAAAAAAGTTTGCTAATAAAAGTTATGTTGATTGTGCTCAATGTGTAAGTATTTAATGTGTAGGGTACGTATGAGAATGTGGTGTTACATCCATGCGTCTAGTTTTATCTCGATTTGATATCGAACATGGATTTACTTATAAATTCATTCATAATCAGAGAAGAAAATTAAGTGTTTATTGTTTGATGAAAGAGAACAATACATCCCCATAGAGGCTTTATTCTTTAATTGATTAGTCGATTGGATATATGATTATTATAAAGTATGTTTGTGATCATAAGTGTTATCATGGTTTCTCGAAATATAATAAAAATTATTTGATGTCCGAATTGATATTAAACGAGATAAGTGACTATATTAGATCAAAAAGTGATATCACTACAAAAAATGTTCATGCCCTTGTTAAATCTAATTATGATTTAATTTATTTTTATCGAAAGTCATTGATGAATTTAGAGAATGTTATAAGGTAAAATTACAAAGATATTTCCACTTCTTTTGGCTTGTTAAAAGGTTATTTTAAGACCATAAATATTTTGAACGTCATAAGTGATTTTTCATTGGAGTATGATTATGTCAACCATTTTCCGAAATGGTGTTTTATAGCTTATTGAGCTTGTCTTGGAGGTTTTAACTATTGTCGTCCGATGCCTTTTATCGATGATACATTTTCTTATTGCTGCATTTTTTAGTGGTACTAAAGATTATATCAATGAAAAAAAATTAACCAAAAAGTATGTTTAACTACATAATTCTTTTATGGTGTGAAATTATGTGTTAATTTGTTGTGTAATTACGTATAAAATGGTTCTTTAATGGGTTTATGTTGCAAAATTAGTCTCGTGTTGCGAAATTAAATGTAAATGGGTAGCAAAATTACATTTTGGGGTCTCAAATTAGAGATTATATAATTGAATTTTAAATTACTTAAAACAAATTATACTTATTACCCTTATATCTTATATAGGTATTTTTCCAGTAGCATTTGTTGTTGATGGATATGAAGATGGGGATAGTTGACAATAATTTTTGAAGATATTGAAGCCTCATTTACTTGGTCAATTTTATTTTATATATGATCGTCACCTATGTATTGTTAATGATGTCTCAACTATTTTTCATGATTGGTATAATTCATATTGTCTTCATCATCTTATTGGAAATCTAAAGCAGGAGTTGAGACGTTCACCAAAAGATTTAAGAAAGAAGATGGTCACTTTTTTTTATAAAATGAATGGTCCAAAAGTACTTACCTTCATTGAAAACCTTCCTCCTGAAGAATCTGCATGCATATTTTTAGGTTAACGCTATGGTTCTATGACTTCTAGTCCAACTAAGTCTTTTAATCACCAAATGAAAGAATTTGGTAGCTTGCCTATTATAGAATTATTGGATAAAATTAGGGTTATGCTTATGACTCTGATGTTAAAGAGTTATTATGATCGT
The DNA here is from genome assembly GCA_036936605.1 of Limnanthes douglasii subsp. nivea. Classification (NCBI taxonomy): domain Eukaryota; kingdom Viridiplantae; phylum Streptophyta; class Magnoliopsida; order Brassicales; family Limnanthaceae; genus Limnanthes; species Limnanthes douglasii. The sequence continues at coordinate 50,847,297 of JAUPFV010000003.1, forward strand.
TTACACTAGAATAACGAGATTTAGCCTGATATTGAGAAGAATATTAAAAGCAACATGGAATAATGTGGTACATAGATTGTTCGTTCGTCCCGTAATATCATTTGACGTTCAACCAGAACCGGTTTTAGTTTTTGACATTTTGAACTACAAATGTACTAGTGTTAGTTGAGTAATTAAGTATTTCCTTTCTTTTCATGCTTGTGTTGATATATTTAGCCATTGCAACACACATTGCACAAAACATACACTACTATGTTAAAAAACAAAAAATCACACACTGCACTAAATAACATGATGTAGATCCATGAAAAAAGAACATAAGTGAATGAACAAAGCATGCATAGAACTTTACCAAAATGTAGAATCCAAAAAAATGGTCGAATTTACTCTATTAATCAGAAGAAATAAAGACAAAAAAGTTAAGATTTATGTGTGTTTATGGTGTCGAAGAAAGATGTTTGCGTGTTTAGAGTTTCAAATTAAAAAAAAACGAGAGCTTTTAGTTTTGAAGAAAGAGGTAAATGTATATAATGATTTTGATTTCCGTGTATTTGGTTTTTGTCAACTTAGGTGTAATCAAATGAGAGACTAAACTGGCAGTTTATTTAGAAATCCGCGAGTTTATTATATACATCAGTCCATTCGCTACAAATGTAAATATAAAAAAATCGGTGCTTATCCGTTGCAATATGACACGTAATGCAACAAAATATTACGTTAGTAACAAATCGGTTGGGTTAATTACATCGGATTTGTTATTATTAATCGCATTCACAACCAATTAAATTAAAGGTTATAAATAATATTTTTTGAGTAATGTTTTTAAATTAGGAAAAACAAAAATAATATTTACTTTTTTTTAATAAAAATAAATATTCAAAACCTTATAAAATAAAATGATAGAAACGTTTGGAATATGTAATGTGTAAAACTTTATAATACTATCAATAGTTCATCAAAAATTGCTCTGGTGACCATTTCCTAATGAAGGTCTCTTCTAATGCAGTTGTCTAGCTAAAATATTTGCTATATCATTATCATTTCGTTTTCTAAACGTGTATAGATAAAATTCCTTGTATAGATAAAATTCCTTTACGAATGTTAAGGATAAACGTCCATCATAGTATTTTTGTATAAATCTATTTCATAAATTAAGTTATTGGATAATTATTATGTTTTCATTTGAAAAAATCAAAAGAATTATACGACCAGTTACCAATTTCGTTATTATCTAATACTGTAATGAGCTACTACTAGTTTATACAATACGAAATGAGAAGTACAGATAAAACAATAAAGAATAACAAGCTAATACCACTTGATTCATTGTGCATAGTCGATAGTCATGACCAATTAAAAGAACAATAAAATATCACTACTTGATTTACAATCAATACTAAACATTTATAAAAGCATAATAAAATATCACTACTTGATTTACAATCAATAGTTGACATTTATCACCCACTGAAACTAGCCAGCCATATAAATATATTAGTTATTCTGTGAAATAAGAATTCAATATAATCTCATCACATTTAATATAAATGTCAACCCAAAGTATATAATAAGAGTAATGACGATGATCACGTGAATCAAAACAGTTTATTTATAACCATGTTTAAAAAAGTATTTATTTCGTTTCAAAATGAAATTATTTATGACCTTTTGGATGTTTTAATATTTATCATAAATGGGTTCGTCCGATAATTTTTTTAAAAAAATTTGAGATTAGTTTTTTTAGAACAGGAATTCTTTTGCAGTTGTTGAGTTTTTTTTATGCATTTACCGGTTGTTTATCGACTCACATACGATTTTATTTTTCGGTTTTTGCTATTTCTTATTGTTTTGTTTTTTTAAACGGTCTTGATATTTTGCTCATTCTTTGTCGGTTTGGTTGCGTAATTATGAACATTATGGTTGCGTAATTAGGAATTGTATTGAATTGCAAAACTATGTATATTTTGGTTGTGCAATCAGCAGTGCATTTGGTTGTGAAATTACGTGTACTTGTGTTGTGTAATGACTATTTCTTCTTTTGTGTTTTAGGGTGCGAAATTATGTTAAAGTTGGATGAAAAAATAGTCTAAACTTTTACCTTTTCATTTATTTTGTTTACTTTATAGGTTTGCATTATCTTTATTGGTGGTTTTCTGAATAGACTAATCAGATTTAGGTTTATGGACTTAGTTCGTTTGAAAGTTATAACTGTATGGTTGATTTCGTCATAAGCAAGTTGGATTGGCCGGTCATGATTCGTTTTTACTTCACTTATTCATTTGGTGAATATAAGAACTGTTTTTTGTGTTATGAATATGTTTTTATATCATTGGTTGCATTAACTAGTCGTAGTAAAAAATTAATATATTATTATCGAGATTAGTCAAAAAAATTAAACTAGAGATTTAGGTGTTGATGGTTCTGATTTAGATAATGTTGATATAGTATCATTACATAATACTGATTTAATAGTTTGAGATAATATACCAATTGAATAACCTAGTCGAGGTGTTTTGTTTAACATAAGAAAAAGGACATTGCTACTATAAGTTAGGTTGATTGTATTCAATGTGTAAGTACTTAACGTGTATTGGAATGTGGTGATACATTCATGTGTCTTGGTTTATCTCGATTTTTTTTATCAAACATGGATTTACTTATAAATTCGTTCATAATCAGAGTAAAATTAAGAGTTTGTTGTTTGATGAAAGAGAGCAATAAATGCCTATGAAGGATTTATGTTTCAATTGGACAGTCGAATGGATATATGATTATTAAAAAGTATTTTGGTGATCATAAGTGTTATTATGGTTTCTCAACATATAATAAAAAACGTTTGATGTCTGAGTTGATATCAAACAAGATAAGTGGTTGTATAAGATCAAGAGGTGCTATCACTACAAAAAATGTTCAAACCCTTCTTAGATCTTATTATGGTTTAATTTATTTATTATTGCAAGTCATGGATGAAATTAGAGAATGTTATAGGGTAAGTTTACAAAGATATTTCTACTTATTTCGGCTTGTTAAAAGTTTATTTTAAGACCTTAAAGATTTTGAACGTCATAAACGATTTTTCATTAGAGTATTATGATGTCAACTATTTTTTGAAATGGTGTTTTATAGCTTACTGAGCTTATCTTCAAGGTTTTCACAACTGTCTTCTTATTATTTTTATCGATGACACATTGTCGAGTGGTACATATCGAGGGGTTTTACTCCATAGAATAACTTGAAATTGTATCGAGAAAACAAATTAACAAAGGTGAGAAATTATGTGTTATTTTGTTGTGTAATTACGTACAAAATGGTTGTTTAATGGGTTTTGTTGCAAAATTAGCCTTGTGTTATGAAAATATAGGATTTTATTTTGGTTGCGGAATGATATGTTAGCCGGTTACGAAATTAAGTGTATATGGGTAACAAACTTACATTTTGGGTTGTGAAATTAGATATTATATAATTTGTTTTTAAATTACTTTACCTATTTATACTTATTACTCTTATATATTCTGTGGGTTTGTTTCTAGTATCATTTGTTGTTATTGGATATGAGGATGGCGATAATTGACAATGATTTTTGGAGACATTAGAGCCTGATTAACTTGGTTGTCAAATCAGTGTTATATATGATCATCACGTACATATTGTTAATGATGTCTCATCTATTTTCTCTGATTGCTACAATTCATACTACCATCGTCATCTTAATGGAAATCTAAAGCAGATGTTGAGACGTTCACCAAAAGCTTTAAGAAAACAAATGGTGAATTTTTTGAAACTTTGATTTACATTTACACAAATTTCTTATAAGAGATGGTCAGCTTTTTCTTACCTTCATGGAAAACGTTCCTTGTGAAGAGTATGCATGTAGTTTTTTAGGTAAACTTTATGGCTCATGGCTTCTAGTCCAACTAAGTTTTTTAATCATCAAATTACAGAATTCGGTAGCCTGCATATTACAAAATTATTGGATAAAATTAAGGTTGTGTTTATGATTCGGATTTCATAGCATTATTATGATTGCTTGCATTGGAATAACGAGCTTTGTCATGATATTAAGAAGAATATTAAAAGCAACAAGTAATAAGGTTGTACGTGGATTCTTCTGTCATCTACCGTAATATCGTTTGAAGTTCAATCAGAACCGGTTATGGTTGTTGATATTTCGAACTACAAATATACTGGTGGTAGTTGAGAAATTTAGTATTTAATTTCTTTGCATGCTCGTGTTGCTATATTTAGTATTTAAAGGAATCCGTAGCCATATGTGGAGTTAAGCTATACCACAAGTTCTAACAAGGAAACTTACTCTAAGGGCATACCAACTTTATCTACTTTTAGTGAAACTTCTGGTTCAAATCCATCTTGTACTATTCTGCCATCTACCTTTCAAAAGGATAACTTGAAGACTTAAGAAGAAACATATTTTATCCCAAGGTGAAGAGTTGTTTCATAAAGTAAAGTGTGTATGTTGTTAAAAATGTGGCCATAATAGAAGTTGTGTAAATATATATATAAACTAATGTAATTTTTTCAATTGGATATGTTTCGTTTTTTTATTTATATGATTTTTTTGTTAAATAGTTTGGAATTATATATTTTCAAGTTATGAAATTAAACATTTATTAGTTATGTGAGAAATTACGTCATAGTGGGTTGTGGAAATAGAAGTAGTTATGAAAAAAATACTAATGTATTTGGATGCGAAATTACACTATAAATAGTGTTGCGTAATTATATTATACCTAGTTGCAAAAATACAACTTTAAATTATATTCTAAAACTAATATTTCAAGTTTTATTACTAATATTAATATTAGTTAAAAGATGCTACTTCTTTAACATTTTGAGCATTAATAATTTTAATTTTAAATTGATAAATCTACATTTTATTTAAGAAGCTACCGATAATTATTATCTTGTAATTATAACAAACTTGGCTAGTGGTGGAACCACCAACGTCTATCTTTATAGTAAAACCATCTCAAAAGTATGTTTTAAACAATCGTGTTCTTTTACTAAAAACCATCTCAAAAGTATGTTTTAAATAGTTACCGACGGTTAAGGTAAGCTGTAATATAAGTCCCTCAAACACTGGTTGGACAAACATGCCAAAACCATGCATAATTTTATAAACGACACCAAAAAACTTGTGAATGTTGTGTACTAGCAAATGGAATAAAAAAAAGAGATATTGCATGAGTCCTTGTAGTAAAAAATGTATCATATGGTGCTACTACAATAACCTGATCCTATAAGGTTGAAAAAAATAGCTAATATTGATTCAAGGATAATTTCTGCAAAATAGAAAACATTTTATCAAATGTTACGCAACCGATATCTTGTTCTACTAACTTACCTAAATATTGAACTCTATCTATCATGCTGGTTAAAAACATATCTTGCAAATAACATTGATGGTTATTTAATGGTTAGCAAACGCGACGATAACTTTGGTGCAAATCAATGATATTTTCTAAATTAAAACAAATGAACACGATTGATTAAGCAATTAAGCGACCAGTTAGTCGCTTAAGGTCCAGTTGGTAAACTTGGACCGATGTTGATGAATTCATCGCCCGAATCTTATTCGACTTAGCCAAGCTTCATCTATTCTCTCGGTGCAGTCCGAAATGAGTGGTTCCTGAATCCTCGTAATAGGCTCGTAACGAAGCATGTGTTTGGTGTTCTCACGATTATTAGTCAACAAACATTTAGCCTCTATGGTTCCTCTCTTCTCACGAGCGTCGTCGAAGTTTTCCGAAGCCGTGTCTGACAACGTACATAAGCATGGTCTACCATTGTATTACAAAACAACCCTTACATAAGCATGGGCTACCATTGTATTACAAAACAACCCCCATGGACGTACTTCCGTCCGGAAAAACGTCTGGAAGAGTTAAAATTTAGAGAGTTTGATATTTCAAATTGAAAGAATTTTTTGTATATTGATTCATTTAACTTTTATGTTTTGCAGGGATGTACATATAAGTAGTTCAAGGTTGTTAAAGTGGTAGTGAAGTCACATGCTAAGCTACAAATCTTATCAACAAAGAGAGCTAGCCTAACAGAATTTGTTACTAATCAAAACACAAGTGTTTTGATAGAGAGTCAGCCCATGAGTTCTTATTATTAAATAGGGCCACGAATTAGTGTATAAGAATCAAGTCTTCAATATATTATGAGACAGGTTTAAGACCAATGTATAAGTCCTAGTGTTTTATCGAGACATCCATTTCCATCTTGATCCAGTCTTGAATTGTTAGATTTACGGTTTCTCACTTTCCCCCTCAGACAGAGGGTTGTCATACCAACCCGAAAAGAGGTTTCGTCAAGAGATCTATGATCTGATCATGCGATGGAACATCCTTGATGTCAAGCTTGGATTGTAGTACCTGATCTCAAACAAAGTGGATGTCCAGCTCGATGTGCTTCATTCGAGCATGAAAGTCCAGATTCAAAGCAAGCGAGTTGGCTCCAAGGTTGTCACAACTAAATATTGGTGGTTGAGGAAGAGGAAATTTTAGTTATTGAAGAACACGATGAAGCCAAATGAGTTCAGCTGATAGATTTTCAAGAGCACGATACTCAGACTCAGTGTTCGATCGAGTAGCTACTTGTTGTTTCTTTGAAGACCAAGAAACAAGAGTATCACCAAAGTACACGCAATAAACACCTCTAGATATTCTACCATTAGGAGAATAGGCCTAGTCAGGATTAATATACCCATTGTGTTGAAAACTGAGACTTTGTTTGATGTGAAGACCAAGGGTCAGACTTCTAGATAAGTATCTTAGTACTTTTTTCACTGCTTGTAGATGATTGTCGGTCGGTTTTTGTTGAAATTGATAGAGTTTATTGACGGCAAAAGCTATGCCAGTTGCCATGTTAAGTAAGTACTAGAGAGATCCTAACAGACTGCGATACTTCTTTGGTTGCAGGAGAGGAGTTCATACAGTAAGAGAGAGAGAGAGAGTAAGAGAGACATGCATTGGAGTAATTTAATAATTTGCTGAGGTAAGACCCTCACGTGCCAGTAAATTTTGAATGTATGCCTGTTATGTAGATCTCCCAGGTCTTTTAGGGAATACATTAGGTTCAACTTCTTGATAAAATCCTGTAGATAGTTAGGACATTTTTCAGTGATGATAATGGCATCCACGTAAACCAGAATAATCACAATAACCTAGTAGGTCACAATGAAAAACATAGAGTTGTCAGCCTTTGAATTTGTAAAGCCCCACATAGTTAGAGTGTCCCGTAGTTTAGAATATCACGCTTTTGGGGCATGTTTAAGACCATATAAGGATTTGTTGAGTTGGCAAACATGAGACAGGTTGAGTCGTGTATAGATCTTCAATAACTTCCCCGTTAAGAAAAGCATTGTTTATGTCTAATTTTTGAACTCCTTAGTCTTTTGAAGAGGTTGTGTCAAAACCAGTCTAATTGTAGAGGGCTTAATCACAAGACTAAATTTTTTAGTGAAGTCAACCTCTGGGGTTTGATGAAACCTCTTTTCCACCAACCTTGCTTTATATATCTGAACATAACCATCAGAGTAATATTTAACTCTATAGACCCATTTACACCCAACAACATTCATATTAGGCTTGTATGGAACAAGTGTCCAACTGTTATTTTTTATGAGAGCAGCAAATTTTGTTTCCATAGTCTGAAACCAGTTAGGATTAGTGATAGTAGCAGAAAAACTAGTAGGTTCTTATAGGAAGACTGAGTGAGATGTTGTCAACCTAGTGTAGGGTTGCTTAGGATTGTAAATGTCATGTTTTACTTTTGTGATCATACTGTGTGTGTTGGATGTTTGTGTGTTTTATTTATTACTGTAATTTTTGGTAGGGGTAGATCAATGATCAAGTCAGGTGTGATTTGTGTGACTGGTGAATATGTGTTAAGGGAATGTAGATTTGTGTTTGATTGTGTAGATTTACAATCATGAGATATGGGAACTGGTGGCTATTGAGTGCTAGAAGAAGGTAGTATGTGTGGTGGTTGAACTTTTGTGGTGTTCTCTGTTTGTTGAACCTGATCTATAGGTAGTAGTATCTCATTGGAAAAAGAGGTTGATCCTGCATTAGAAGTGTCACTAGTAGATGCAGATTACTCATGAAAAGTAGGTACCAGTCAACAACACTCTGTTTGTTTTAAAAAACAATTGTGTTTAAAGAGCCTGTAGACCAAGAAAGCTCTTTTTCATTAAAGACCGCATTTCTTGAAATGTATAACTGCATGTAGAACTCAAATAGGTATACCTTTTGTATGTATCACTGTAGCCTAGGAAAATGTATTTTGTTGAATGAAACTAAAAGTTGTGTTTTTGATATGGCCATAGGCATGGAAAACCAGAACACCCAAACACGTTTAGATAGAAGTAATCTGATTTTGTGTTAATTGTTTTTCCAAAAGGTGATATATTTTTTAAAACAGCAGTAGGGAGTCTATTTATAAGATATGTAGTAGTTAAAAAAGCTTTAAGGAAAAAATAGTAAGGTAAGGAGACTCTAGCTAAGCGTGTTAGACCTGTTTCAACAACATGTCTATGATTTCTCTCAGCTCTACCATTTTGGACAGAGGTGTGAGGGCAAGATGTGTGAAGTAGGATCCCACACTCTTTTTCTAAAATAAGCAAAAGATTGAAACTCCCGCCCAATTCGACTGAAAACTTTTAATCTTTCTTTCACACTGGTTTTCAACAAAAACCTCAAAGTCTTTAATGGTTTTTAAAGCATCAAATTTGTGTTTGATAGGGTATAACCAAGTAAATCTGGTGCAATTATCAACAAACAAAATATAGAGTTTGAGACAATTTTTAAATAGAACAGGGGTTGGTCAAGTCTGAGTGGACTAAGCCCAAAACATAAGTTTATTTTTCTAGATCAAGTATAAAGAATACTGTGTGATTTACGATACTAACATGAATCACAAAATTTTGTATTAATATTTTGAAAATATGGATTACATTACTTGAGAATTAGAGATAGTATTCCAATTGGAAGGGTGGTCTAGATGTCTATGTCAGTCTTCTTCAATAGATAAAACACTTTTGGAAACAACAATATTATCCTTATGAAGACTATAAAAATTTAAAGTATTATAAGAATAACGTGAGCCCAGTTTTCTGGAATGACCATCATCTACTGCACCTTCTAAACTGTAGAGACCGTGCCTAGTTGTTCGTGTAAGTAGAACTATCTTTGTGACCTTATCATTTACAAAACATCCATTAGCATGAAACTCAACAAAATTTGGATTAGATGAAGTAAGTTGATTAACATATAACAATTTTTGTTGATTTTTGGTGGAGGAAGAATAGTTCTTATAGATAAATTATTATTATCAAAAGTTTTAATTGTATGTTCCTAAGTGATCTATATTTAGTTCATGACCACTACACATTGTTATAGTGTTCTTACCATAATAATGTTCTTTATGCTCCATCATTTTTAGGGATCCTGTAATATGGTGTGTTTCCCCACTGTCTTGATATCATGCATCGTTTGTGTGTGAGGCTAAGTTTGAGCCTTGTATTGTAAGAAAGGCAGTTGGCTCACTGTCAGCTTTATTTTTATTGTTTTTTAGATTCCTTATCACTGTCAGGTCTTCTATATAGTAGCAATAGGCACATGTGTGTCCAAACCTACCACAAACTTTACATGTAGGTTTGTTAGAGGTGGTGTATCTACCACAATTACCTCCTCTGTAGGAGTTCCTTCCTCTGAAGTTGTTAGCTCTATCTTGAAAGCCTCTGAATCTAGAATTATTTAATCCCTCATAATTGTTATTGTAGGCACTGATAGATCTATTATCTCCATTAGACATCCTTCCTTGTTAGTAGTATGATTAACAGACACAAAGTTGAGACTAGAAACATTGTTGCTTATTTTATTCGATTGATCAAGTCTACTCTCATAATTAAGAAGAGTAGATTGTAAATCAATCCAATTTATGAAATCTCTCTCTACTAAACTTACCGTGATAGGATTATACTCAGCATCTAAACCATTTAGAACATGTGACACCAAGTGGTCCAAGGGTAGAGGAGATCCAGCTAGATTAAGATTATCAGAAAGATTATTCATAGTATTAAGATAATCTTCCTTAGAACTGTTTACTTTTTTTAGTTCTTTAAAATTGAGATCTAAGATAATTCAACTTAGACCTGTTTTTTGTTCCATACAATATGATCACTGAATCCCATAACTTTTTTGCTGTGTTAGCCTCCCTCATTTAGAGGTAATATCAGTAGTAATAGTATTGTATAACCAACCTAATAATAGTTGGTATTTGCCTACCCAAACTCCATACTCGGAATTTTTAATAGAATTTCTATTTGAGTTACTTACTAAATTACGAGGATAAGACTCTTCACATGTGATAAAGTCACCAAGCTGGTTATCGCAAATGACTCGAAATACCATGGTTTTCCCAACAAATGGTTATTTATATCTAGCTTCATTGAATTGAAAGCATTCATGAGATCTCTAATATTTCTTATGTTGAGAATATCATTGTTGAATGTGTCATTTGTCTCAGATGCCAATGGTGGATCTTGGTTAGCCATTGAAGGTAAAGGATCTGATACCAAATTAAAACTAAGAGAGTTTGATATTTGAAATTGAATTTTTTTATGTATATTGATTCACTTAACTTTTATGTTTTGCAGGGTTGTACATATAGGAAATTAAAGGTTGTTTTAGTGGTAGTGCAGTCACATGCTAAGCTACAAATCTTATCTACACGGAGAGCTAGCCTAACAGAATTTTTTAGTTATCAAATTACATGGGTTTTGATAAAGATGCAGTCCATGAGTTCTTATTATTGTATAGTGCAACAGATTAGTGTATAGGGTCCAAGTCTTCAATAAATTATGAGTCGGGATTAAGCCTAATGCATAAGTACCAAGTGTTTTATCGAAACAACCATTTCTATCTTGATTTAGTCTTCAAGCATTAAAATTAGGGTTTCTCACAAGAAGGCCGAGAAAAGGTTGTACCAATGAGGACCCAACAACATAAGATCTCTTCAAATTGAAGTACTATATGTTGAGTTAACGTTGCATTTGTGAAGTAGGTCAAAGCTAAGAAGAAAACAATAGCAACCGCAAAAAATATTGCTTTGTAATCCATTTAAAAAATAATTTACAATTATTTTTTACTTATTCGTTTCAAGTTTTGTTCTAGATCCTTACTTGTTCTAGTTATCAAGTGTCATTAGTTCGGGTAATTTTTGTCTCAGCAAACAACAATAGTAAAACATGAACAAATGAATTATCTTACTAGATTTTAATAAAAAAAATTACCTATAAAAAATAACGAACTAATAAATGTTATATCTTTCTATTTTCATACGATATTTTTATTTCTAAGATTTAATATTATTATTTGATTAGAATAACTAAAAAAGATTTTTTTTTTAAGTTTATAGATGAAGTTTAGAGCTATCTTTGAACATTTCATATTTAAAAAGGGAGGAAAAGGAGAAAAGTACCAGTAAATACCCACTCAAATATGTAATTACCCGGTAGTACCCAAATTTTGGATACTGTTACTTAGTACCTTCACTTAAATTTTAGACAAAATTACCCCCCGACTATATATACCCATTTTCACTTTAAACCTACTTTTTCCCCATTCTCAGCACCCTAAACTAACCCAAACACGTGTAATGTTTTAGAAACCACCAGAAAACAAACTGTTCGACTTCCAGCCTCTCTCTCCAACCAGAAACCCTTCCACTCTCTCCAAAATCAATCGTTCTTCCAACCTTCATTGGAATTGTACCGGTCACCATCTTGTACGCCGTCAAGCGATTAACCACCTTATGTTGGACAAGTTACCATCAAGTGGTCGTCGGCCGTTGAAACTATAGTATTTTACAATAATCAGGTAAGCATTCTCGTGGAAAATATATTTTTTTTGCGTTTTTTATGACTTCATGCCACTTGTTTCTGTTATTTGACGATCGACGTTTCTTTTTTTACCAGAATCAAGTATTTAGTGATGCTAGTTGTTCAGTTAGTTTCTGGGTTTATCGTCGAACCCAGGGGTTTGTTAGGTTGCATGTAATGTTAATACTTTCCTCAGAGTTGTGATGTATGTTAGATGTGCATTAGGTAGTTGTTTGTTGATTTAGGTGTTCTTTCGATATTTCCTAGATCCATGCAATATGCATGTAAAAAAATTAAACAGTTCGCAACCTGTACATGTGCGTTGTAGTACAATTTGCATCTTCATCAAGTAGGATGCAAACAATTCGCAGCTTCATCGTTGTTTATAGTTCAAATCAATTCGCATCTTGATTGAATGTGTATACCATATAGTTTGCAGCTTATATTTTTAAATAATCCGCAGGCCAACCTGCGAATTGTTTGCAAATACAGGCTGATAGATAGACAGTCTGCAGCTTGTCATACGAGTTGTGTGACACTCCAACTGATAGAGTCCCTTTATGGGAACAATTCGCATGCAAATGATAATTTGTGTTTGTGCAAGAAGTATGACAACAAAACCAAGCTATTATAGGTCAGGCTTGGTGAGTCTTCTCAAACTGTTGAAAGAGAACCGTATTACCCGTGCCCACATCGAAGCTGCAAGAAACACACCCTTCTACACACTTTTGAGAACGACGTTCGACATCCAAAATGTGGCAGAGCTGCCGAAGAAGAAATTCTATTCGATCATTCAGTATGTTGTGGAGGGGTTCTCCGTCGATGAAGATGCCTTCCTTATTGGGTCAAAGTTTGTGAAGCTCACGACGGATGATCTGCAGGTCATATTCGGGCTGAAGCATGGCACAAAGGAAATACTGTTAACGAAAGCCGGAGCATTTCACAGCAGATACGTAAACGGCGAGGAGAACGAATCAAGGATGATGAAGAAATACTTCATGGGTCAAACATCCACGATGATATGACCGACGAATACTAAAACCATTACGAACGTCATTTTAAAGGTACTTGTAAATAGACTTCATCTTATAAAGAAGGATGCTATACTTTACTAACATGCCATGTTGTCGTGGGTTTTACAGGCAGGTATAGAAAGATCCACAAGAGAAAGAGGGGAGCATGAGTTGGAAGATGTTGCATGACTGTTGATACTGTTTGTGTGCTCAACCCTATTCTACTCCGTATTTGGAGATATCCTCGGGTTGGAGTGTGCTTTATTTTGTTGAAGACCTCAGCAAAATAAATGATTACGACTGGTCCGGATCAATAGTATTCAAGCTTCTCCAGTCTATCACGAGTTGCTTAGTTATCGAAAAACCTGATAGAGTCTTCGGCTGCGTCGCCCTTCTAATTGTAAGATTGATTTAATTAGTATAAATATTAGTTATATACAGAGAATCTAAATAATAATACTTGTCCCAATGCAGCCCTTCATCATGAGCACTCAACAAACGGGCTAGAGGTAGTAAAGCCGACCTGGATCCCAAGGTTTTTAAATGGTTGGGATTAGAGTGCCAAGCATCTACAATGTCGCTACTTGTTAGAATACCCAATCTGAAAGATGATCAAGTATGATCTATATAGGTATTGAATGGGGGTATCAAATAATTTGGAACTTATCCTGAGTTTTGTTTGGTATTCTATTAAATTAAGGTATCAAACAATTTGCAGCTTATAATTTGAAAACTATGCTCAGGGAAACCTGAGAGATGTTAGAAACCTATTGGGTGATAGGGTTGCAAACAATTCGCATGGTATCCTGTGAGTTGTTTGCAACTCCAAGCTTATAGAGTTCCAAACAACTATCAGGATATCATGCGAACTGTTTGCACAAAACAATCAGTCTATATCCTGATATGTTCCAAACAAACCGCGTGCAGCTATTTACTTTCATGTTCCTCCCTTGGTAGGTTTCGAAATGTCCACTATGTATTACTGAGGTTGAAAGCAAAACATTCGGAGGAGCAGTAGGTAATGGAGATGCAGATGCTGAATCATTTCACCAGAAGAAAGAACAAAGAGAAAGAAGAAAAGCACAACCCCAAAACCAAGGAAACGAGCATCACAGAAACAGAAAGAATCCAATCAGGTGATATCAGTCAGACCCCAACCATAAACAGTCCCCCCGCCAGTGATTCCACCAACACCAATCGGCACATCCCAGCAGGAGCCCGAGGACGAGGGCACCACTAGAATGAGTGACACAATCGGTAATTTTGACCATAAACGCAGAACAGCTACTCAAAAGAAGTCTGGAACTGTAGGTACATTGAAGTGTTTGAGGACGTACACCGATGATAACAAGTAGCAGAGGAAGATAGAAAAACAGGCGAAATAAGTAAGTATGAAATTGAGCCTTACATAAACGTATATTTACTCGCTTTAATCCGCACGAAATATGTTATAATACGTCTGCTATTACTTTTTCAACTGGAAGAATTAAAATTAAAGATAACTGAGCTTGAAGCACAACAACTCCATAATACTCTCTCTTAGCCAATTTGCCAGATTGGAAGCCTTGCAATTAAGAAGGGACCTGGAATACCAGCATTTCAATCTGGAGCGGCGTCCACTGAATTTTGAGGCATATGTGTCAGCTGAAATTCAAGATAAGAATCCGAATCAGGACGTGCAAATGCAGGATGCTGAAAAGCATGATGGAGTACTATCGGAAGAGAAGGATGATGATGGGAATTATTCACCCGTACTGGTACTATCTGGTAAAATACCGGAAGAGTTGTTGGTATCCACAGAGACAAACACCACGGAGAGACAGATAGACAAGTCTCCTCCTTCACTAGAGGCAGCAGTAGTTCTGAGTCCTCCAAAGGAGAAAGAAAGACACGATTCTCTTACGAATGACCGACAACTCGTACTTCACATATCAGATGAGGTAGGCTGCCAAGAAAACAGAGCTAAGAAGGTAGAAGCTCGTGAGAAGGAAGTGGCAGCGGAAGAATCTAGACGTACAGACGCAGATAGCCGTGAAGATATAAGTGTATCGAAAGTACACTAAGATTCAAATATCTTAATATATTGTTGTGATGAAATTGTCTCTCTACTAATGTTTATTGTTGTATATATATTCAAAGAAAATTAATGTATGTATTTAAAAATAGTCAGGGGTTTTATCGTTGTATACATATTCAAACAACTCGCATTAGGATAACTTTCAAATAAATCTCAGGACTATTGTGTAGTCATGTCCAAACAATTCTCAGGATATCTTGAGACTTGTTATTTATTTTATTGATTTGGGTATCACACAGATCGCAAGTTAGCATGCGACTTGTTTGATATTCTAATCTCAAAACACTCTCAGGTTAGCATGTGATTTTTTTGATATTCTGATCTCAAACAACGCTCGGGTTAGCATGCGACTTGTTTGCAACTCAGACTACAATATGCTTAAACCCTCCACTTTTTTATTTTGAATTTTGTATGAAACAGCAGGCCGACAGACAACAACAACAACAACAACAGCAACAAGAACAACAAAAGCACCCACAAGAGGAACAAGAATAACAGATTCAAGAAGAAGAAGAACAACAACACATAGCCTTGGCAAAGAGAGAAAGGCTAACACAAGACGTAGCTCCAGAAGAGTCAGAATCTGTCAATCCCTGTGAGAAGCTGGAACTACTCAGCAAGGGAGAAGCATCGTTAGAAGACCAAAACTAAGACGGAGATGTACCTCAAAGACTAACAATGGCCTACGCAAAGTCAGAATTGCTAAGCCAACGTCAAATTGTAGTACCGGTACCGAATAAACCGCAAGCTCCATAGTCGAACAATAACACATTATGTTTACCTGATGCTTCTATTGATGGTATTTACACTCAAGTTTCACAGAAATTTTTAAATGAAATTGATAATGTTGAGTTCGATGGCGTAATACAACGAATTTTAGAAAATTTGTCGGAGGATGACATAAGTGATTTTTGCCGACACGATCCAGAGATTATGCCGAACAAGTCAACGACATTGGTTGTCGCTGATTGTGTGGTAATGACTATTTTAAATGATTTCGCAGCATATCATGAGACTTGTGTGGATGTAATTTACGAGTTATAAACAAATATCAGGATAGCCCGCGAATTGTTCAACATTTTATTTTATTGAAAACTCGAATAGTTCCCATGATATCCCGATAGTTGTCCAGTATTGTATTCAATTAGAACCCAAACAATTCGCATGTTATCATGCGACTTATTTGGGGAAGTTAATATTATTATGCCTGACACACTCTCACTTTTAATTTTTGTTATTTTATATGCTCAAGTCAAGTAAAGAGATAAATGAGCCTACTTTTAATCTACTGACACCAACACAGCATCCACGGGAAGAGGAAGAAGAAGAGATAATTATAACAGAACGTCCACCGTCAAAAGTAACATTCGCCGACTGGCCAAAGAAAACACAGACAACTGACCGTATCGATGTCGGTTAATACCACAAAATACAGATAATGAAAACAAGTGAAGACTCTATCGATCCAGTAGTATGGAATTTAACATCGTCCAAATTTACCTACAGAATTAGTGTGCAAATGACTGATGTGCTCAAACTGGAGCTGGACGTAAGGGTATCGAATTGTCAACCATCTCTCTTGAATGTTTCAAACAAGTCTCGTATATTTAACTTAAATAAACAACTTGTTTCATAGGTTGTTGACGCTTGGATTCGACAGATTCTCGAAGAAGTAAATTTCAAAGTTCTATGCAAAGCTGTTCCAGGAGTGAAATATGACTGCATACTGATTTCGGGCATGACTACGGTAAATTTCAAAGTTTCTCGCATGTTCTCGTTGTAATGTATTCTTGCTTGAATGCTGCATAATATGGAATTAGGTTAGGAATTAATAAATTTAGTCGACAAAGTTTTTAGCAAAACGCCTAAAAACTACAACCTCGTCTTCATTCCAATATGCAACAAGAAGCAGGACCAAGTAAACCATTGAACATTGCTCGTCATTGATATGAATGCCAAGACGACAACAAACTACAACCCATTGCTGCCTAAACTCAAAGCGACGAACTACACAACAAAGACGCCGACATAGCTGGTAAAACTCCTAACTGCTACAATTACTGTTAAACACATTTTAAAAACAATACTCAGGATATCATGCGAACTGTGCCCAAGTCAGTTGTATTTAAATGCAAACAATTCCCATGTTGTCCTGAGAATGTTTTTGCAACTAAATGTCCTGAGATTTGTTTGAAAATGTGATACATTGGAGTTTCATACACTTCGCAGCATATCATGAGAGTTGTTTTCAAAGATTTTGGACTGGTTTGCCAAACAATTCTCAATATAGGTTGCGAATTGTTTGACATCCACAGTATAAGTATTTGTCCTGAGAATTGTTTGCAATTAAAAGTCTAGAGATTTGTTTGAAAATGTAATACGTTGGAGTTTCATACAACTCGCAATATATCCTCAAAGTTGTTTGCAAATCTTTTGGACTGATTTTCCAAAAAATTCTCAATATAAGCTGTGAATTGTTTGACATCCATAGTATAAGTATTTGTGTTGAATTCTGACACGAATTATTATAACCAGATTAAATATTTACTGGATAAAGAATACCTACTTACTACAAAGACAGGATGGAATGTGAGAAATAATAGAAAAATTGCACAACAAAAACTTGGCACCCTTGACTGTGGTATTTTTGTCTGTCAATACACTAGAGATATTATCCAACAAAGATATGTGCAGGAGACTTACCATAGAGATATGGTTTCCAATTTTAGAGCGGGAATGTTTTATTTTTTCCTAAATGATGATGACACCAACTCGTATTGGAAGTAATATAGTTTTTCTGTATGACATCATGATTTTTTTGTACATATATTCCTTGTAATTTTTTGGTGTATATAGAGTTTTTTTTTGTTTCAGAAATGTGCAATGTATGAGATTTTCAAACTCACATTAAAGAACAGTTGGTATTTGAACAATTCGCACCATTCCCTCGTATATATATAGAACGACATGAATCTTACTAAACAATTCGCATGCTAACCTCATATATGCTGAAAAAATTACCACAACAACAAATTCAGGCTTGGAAACTACCACTAAACAGTTCGCATCTTATCCTGATATAAATTATATAATTCAAAATCATCGTTGAAGAATATGAGCATGCTATGACGTCTGCTTTGGTAAACGTTAAGTGCATTGGGCACGCAAAAAGCAATTTAATCACCACAACACATTAATTGTTGATTGGACAATGAGGCTATGTAATGATTAATATAGCCACACCACCTCATAATCTCAGAGGCTAATTTAAAAACAAACTCTATATTTTTTAAACACCTCTAGTTCTCTTCAAATTCCAAACATCATGTCATTTACCACCACCATCACCTCTGGTTCTCTTGGTGACTCATGGTCATCCATAACCACCAACTGGAGCTCAGACTTAATTACTCTGGCGGCACAACCAAACAGCCTAGCCTCTGTCATGGATTTTGACATTAAGGACTACTTTCCTACTGACTCTGAACCAGTTGAAGTGGTTCCCCTGGTTTCTGCACCTCAGCCAACAGAGGTTCCAACTCAGAGTGCAGAGGTTCCAAACAGGAAACAAAAAAGGGAGGACGATGCTGGTCTATCAAGGATCAATTTTTTTAGCATAATGGACGTAGATAACGAGGAGGAAGAGCACAATGGAAAGGATGATGATTAACATGAAGAGGAGAAAGATGGTGAAAAATCCTCTAGTGATGACTGATAGTGTGTTTTTTTTTGGAATGCAACTAACAAACACTAAAAGGTTGTAGTGATTGTTTGAAACTTGCTAGTGCATGAAGCCTGTAATCCTTTTTTTGTATTAACTTTTAATCATATGTGAATACGTTATAATATGTGTGAACGTGAAACAATGCCCATAATTCACACCTTATTAATGAAGATGTACACAGTTCGCATCCTACTGGAAGTTACAAACAACTCGCATTCTAACCTGAGATATTGTTTAGCAATATTATTCCTACAATCACTGGATATACACACGATTCGCATGCGATCCTGAGAATTGTTTGCAACTAAAAGTCCTGAGATTTGTTTGAAAATGTAATACTTTGGAGTTCCATACAATTTTCAGCATATCATCAGATTTGTAAGGAACTAAGAGTTCTAATATTTGGTTGACTAGAAAATTTGCAACAATCATGAGATTTGTAAGCAACTAAAGTCCTGATATTTGTTTGACCACACAATTCGCAGCATATCATGATATTTGTAAGCAACTAAAAGTCCTGATATTTGTTTGACTGCCAATTCGCAGCATATCATGCGATTCATAAGCAACTAAAAGTCCTCATATTTGTTTGAAAATGCAATACGTTGGAGTTCCATACAATTCACAACATATACTGAGAGTTGTTTGAAACACTTTTGGATTGGTTTGCCAAATAATTCTCAGTATAAGTTGAGATGCAAACAACCCGCAATTTGTTGGAGTTTCAAACAACTCACATGAAAACCTGAGAGATGTTTGCAATATGATATCGAGATATTGCACACAATTCTTAATAGTGAATGTGAATTGCACGCAGCTCAAACACCTAGCATTTTGTTACTGTAATATAAACAAAACAATATGTGTAAATGAACAAACAACTGTAAAAATGTTTATATTATTGTCCACAACAATAATAGTATTTCAAATCAATATGGCCAACGAGAATTGTCCACAACAAGAATTGTCTTTAAACTGGAACATCACAAGTCCTTTTGTTATGGCCTGATTTCGAACGACGACCACACCTCAACTGCTTGGTTGAGGTTTCTCATCTAGATGTGATTCGTTTTTTCTTAGAGTGTGTTTTAAAGTTCAGAGGCATAGTTTTAACAAACAAAGGATCGTTAGTGTTGGACCCTTCCCCAAAATCGGTTATAGCTGGTATGCTGAAATAGTAAATTTCTTTGTAATTCTTAACCGTAAGGAAGGGCTCTATTATAGTAAAGGGATCTTGGTCGGTATACTGTATTGCCGCTAATGCGTGAGGACATGGAAAATACTCTTGTTTCCATGATCCACAAGAACATTTAAAATCCAACAGATTAACAACAGTCACTGGATTTGAAAAGACTTCAAACATGGCGGTAGACGACTTCCGTACTACCCAAGTTTGACACATGTCAACATTCTGCTTTAGCTTCTTCTCATACTCGGGGACCAAATTAGTACTCCAGCTTAACCCCTCTTCGTATATTCGTGAAACGTGAGTCATAAGCAAGACTCTAATCTAGTCAATAAACTTAATAATGGGTAGGCCGCAGTATTTTTTGATCTGATTTTTAAATATTCCGCCGCAGTAGAAGCCATAGAGCCGTATCGTTTCCTTTTAACGTAAGCATGCGCATAATTTCATTCCCACATACCGCGCCAAATTTGATAAGGATAAATTCCTTAACAAATTACAAAATCATTTCAATAGAAAAAAGACAAAAATATAGAGATAAAAGAAGAAAAATAATATGTATATATTTTGAGATCTGTTACACATGGAACTCGACTCTATTTATAGGATTTCTACGTGACATTTAGTCTCTTTTATTTATTTTTATTTATTTAAATATATTCGTTGCTAAATATACAATAATAAATATACAATAATAAAATCTAATTAAATTAGAAATAAATTGTATTTTTATCCTAATATAGAATATTGCCTCTCATTACATAACACTGGATGATGTCGTTTCTTTTGTTGGTGGGTGTATACATGATATTACTTTGTCGATCGTGTAGTGTCTATATATTGGAAATGCTTACTCGTTAAGTACAGAATAAGTTTACATTTGTTTATTATGTCATCTAATTGTGATTTCTTCTGTTAAAATAAATAAATAAGTTGTTATTTGTTTATTAAATTTTTTCAAGGACAGGTTATATTTTATTTTATGTTCCGATTTTAATTTGAATGTTATCGAATTCTTATGGATTATCTAAAAAATCAATATCATCATTTATTTCTAAAATGGTAACAATTATTGTTCAAAATATTAAAAATAAACTCATCAAACAATATAAATATTCTATTGTTTTTAAACGGGCAAACCCAACGTAAAATCGATAGGAAAAATTAATTTTTCAAGATGAATCATATCATATTTAATAAACTTCTCATGCGTTTATGTTTTTGGACGATAAAAAAATATACTTTTTTTAATAAAAACTTGTGTTTTTGTTTTAAACAAACTATCATACCGGTTTGGCGTATTGTTCATCACGAAACTCGTTCAATGGAGGCGATGATGATTTTTTCTCTCTCTAGTTTATCAAATATAAAAGCGTTGGGTAATTAAAAAAACAGTATATTTTGACTATAGAAACCAACTCTTATTCACCTCACAACATCGTTGTATTTCTCTTTCTAATTCTAGAAACACACCTTCATCGAATCCAAAAATTGAGATTTAATATCTCACATATAAGAAATTTTTTTGGAACAAACACAAAATACATAAATCTGAAAAAAAAAATAACCGAGAAGAAAATTAAGACTTGTAAACAAAATAATATATAGCGTGGATAATTAGAGTGGCAGAATAAAAAAATCTAGTGGATTTTCATGTATTTCATGTGATAATAAATAATTAAGTTATGTATAGTTAATTTCAGTTTGACAATAATATATTATTTGATGCTGAATATTAAAATTATGGATATTAGAAAATAATAGGTATATAGCGGGCGGATCTAGGGGTGGCCATGTATGCCATGGACCACCCTAAATTTTAAAAATAAGTTTAGTGCAGTGGTAAGAGTGTTCAGATTTTAACCTTAAGGTCAAGAGTTCAAACCTTGGACCACCCTAAATTGTTCAGTTTTTTCCTATCTCCCTCAAAACGCAATCGCTTCTCTCTTTCTCTTAATTTTTTTTCCTTTTTTATTTATTTATTTCTTTTCCTTCCTTATTTCTATCTCCCTCAAAACGCAATCGCTTCTCTCTTTCTCTTAATTTTTTTTCCTTTTTTATTTATTTATTTCTTTTCCTTCCTTATTTCTATCTCCCTCAAAACGCAATCGCTTCTCTCTTTCTCTCTCTCCTCAAACGCAACAGCCTCCTCTACCCTCTCCTCTTCAATCAAAATCACATCTTTTACAAACATAAAAAAAACGCAGCACTAAAGCAGTGGAAATCCGCTTCTCTCTTTCTCTCTCCTCAAACGCAACAGTGTCCTCTACCCTCTCCTCCTCAATCAAAATCACCTATTTTCTCTTACAAACATAAAAACGCCGCATTGAAGCAGTGAAATCCTTTGATTTTAGGTATGTCAATGTGCTTTTAGTATTTTCTACCATGTGAATAAATCAATTTGAGAATCGGTATGTTAATGTGGGTTTAGTATTTCCTACAAAGTACGTTAAGAAATCAATTTGAGAATTAGTGGAATCTCTTGATTTAGAATTGTTAGAATTGTTTAATTTAACAAGAATCATGAAAAAAAATTGATTTATAAAGAGAATTTCAAAGCTTTTGAAAATCAATTTCAAACAAATTAGTGAATGTTAAAGAAAAAAAATTAAAGCTAGTTTGAAATTTCAGAAATTAAGTGTATTAAATGTAATTATTTTGTTAAATTGATTTAGAATTGTTATAATTGTTGAATTGGTTTATTTACGTGACTTAATAGGATGTTGTTCAAGTTTTTTACGCTCGCCCCTCGATTTTCGGAGTCTAGTAGTTCTTCTATTTGAAATGATTTAACAATTGAAGCATCTCCGATCCCTTCTCCAACCGAGGTACCATCCGAAGAACCTTATTTAATTCCTTCATCAATTAATCCATCTTCTTCCTATACGACATTAAAAAAAGGGGCATATTTGGAGTTGGATCCTGGAAATAGAACTCCAATTATTAATTATCATCCAAATGATCAAGATGATGTGAGAAGAGCTTACCTTGTGAATGGACCAACTAGACCCAACATGACTGAATATCCTCCTAGAATGATTGGGACACGAAGTCGTTCTTTTAATAATAGTTGGTATATGAATAATGATTGGCTAGAATATTCTATAAAAAAGAATGTTGTGTAAGAGAAGAATGCAATTACGTTTAGACTAGAAATAGAATTTCATTTTTAGTTGTAATAGTATATTAATTTATTTTGACTATATAATACGCAGACTTTTTTTAGTTCAATGATATTTTTGGCACACCCTGAATTCTAATCCTGGATCCGCCCCTGAGTGGAAGATGATAAGAGCATGTAAGTTGTTGTTCAACTATTTTGAAAATTTCATAAAGAGAGAAAGGCGATGGATTGGAAATTTTAGAATTGTACGGTGAGAAAGTTAACCAAACAATTTATATTGATCTCTTTTTAAATAAGGGTAGAGATGTCTAAAAACGGTTAGAGATCCAACACAAACAACATGAGATCTAACGTTAAGAGATCTAACAAAACGAAGATTATATATAACATAGCCCTTTATTTAATCACTTTTGCCATCAAGTAAGTTTTTTGTTAGGTGCTACCGAAATCTCACATTGGTTAGAGATGGGAAGGGTAAAGAATATATAAGTAAGAACATAACTTAATTAGTACGAGACCTTTTGGAAATAGACAAAAAAAAAATCATGCGGGACTTCGGGACCAAAGCGAACAACATAATACTAGTGCAGAGACAGAGTTGTTTATACATATATGAAGCGAAATATGCGCCCCCATATTTCTAAAAAATTGTATCAGAGCTTCGGGACCAAACAAAGTACCGTGTGGGTGAAATCTTCGAGTCGCGAACATGAAAAAAATGTTAGGCTCAAGGATAAAGATATGTTGTAAAGCTATATGACTGAGATAGTGTGGTCTGATTAGATTGAGAAACTAGACCCGTTCTAACGCTATATGGCTCACATGGTGAACTCAGGTATAAACTTATTAGAATGGGTGGATGAAAGGCAATTGAGAGGAGGTTAAGTGGTAATTTGTTCGAGAGGGTGATTTTTTAGGTACGATAAAAGTTCAACGTCGGTTAGACATGGGAAGAATCAATGTTATATAAATAACGATATATCTCAAATAGTACGAGGCTCTTTTGGGAATGGATCAAAAGCAAACTCATGCAGGCCTTCACACTCAAATTGGACAATATAGTATTAATCCAAATATCAAGGTGTTCATACCTATATATTGAAGAAGAATCTAGGCTTCCCGTATTTCTAAAAATTGGTATTAGAACTACACGCCTAGATGGTTAGACATGGGAAGAATCAATGTTATATAAATAAGGATATATCTCAAATAGTACGAGGCTCTTTTGGGAATGGATCAAAAGCAAACTCATGCAGGCCTTCGCACTCAAATTGGACAATATCATATTAATGCAAATATCAAGGTGTACCTATATATTGAAGAAGAATCTAGGCTTCCCGTATTTCTAAAAATCGGTATTAGAACTACACGCCTAGACGGTTAGATATGCGAAGAATCAATGTTATATAAATAAGGATATATCTCAAATAGTACGAGGCTCTTTTGGGAATGGATCAAAAGCAAACTCATGCAGGCCTTCACACTCAAATTGGACAGTATCGTATTAATGCAAATATCAAGGTGTTCATACCTATATATTGAAGAAGAATCTAGGCTTCCCGTATTTCTAAAAATCAGTATGAGAACTACACGCCTAGACGGAATGCGATGTGCATGAAATCCGCGAATACCAAACATGATAGACTAACCACGCTCAAAGTGAACAATCCGTTTTAAAGCTTTATGACTCACACATTATGATTTAATTACAATGAACAAATTTGTGATAAAACTTTATAGTTGATGTGGTGGCTCAAAACATAAACGGATTATAATGGACATATAAAAATCAATTGAGAGAAAATATATTGAACTTTGTTTGAAAAATAAATTTTTAAATATAACCAAAAATCCAACCTGAATAAAACATAAAATAATCAATTTTATGTAAATAAAATATATCTCAATTAATACCAGACTTTTATAGAATAAACAAAAACAAAATCTATGTAACCCTTTGAACCCAAAAAAAAAAAACAAAGCCTATGTAATCCTTTCAACCCAAAACGGGATATCATACTAGTGCTCCTCATATTCTAATTAACATTCTGCAATGAGCGAATTAGTCTCAACAGACAAGGCCCCCTGTATTCTAATAATTTTCAATTATTGAATTTGTCTCGAAAGCTACTGTTCTTCCGAATGTATTCCAAACATCTGAATATTTTAAGATTTATAACCCAGTTTTATAGGTTAGAAAAAAAGCAAAAGGCACTAAACGATATTATTACAAGTTTGATTAATTCCGATGTAATTTTCTTATTAAACTCTGTAACAATATATTAATTATAACTTTTATAAATAATTTTATTTTTCATTACAACTTTTAGAGTCTAATTGCCAAAATAAAAAAGGTTTGAAGAATTCGTGAGCAACGAAACAATGTAATTACGGTTTAATTGGTCTTAAGGAATAAAAAATATAAAATTGTCCAAAACTAGCATAGCATGCAGTAAGGTTTGCCGCGGTAAGTTGTTTACATATATAGATTAAGATGGTCCAAAATTTATGCTCTTCTTGTTTAAGAACTTTTGCCACATTTATAAACATGATTTTTGATAATGTGCCATACCGTAATTATATCTAATATTTTTTGCTACAAATATATTTCATTCGTGCTATATGTTTTTACAGCACATGTGGCATCAAGCAAATTTGTGGTAACATACTTTTTTTTAGAATCATAATACGTTTTTTTGTTGTAAAAATGCATTAAATAAAAAGAAAAATAGTTTTATATAAGTACATGGACCATATCCCGAAGAGAGCATTAAGAGTCGTAAAAGAATACGATAAGAAGGTAAGTAGCCATTAATCCTCCTCAAACCGAAATAAGGTGCATAAATACCAACAGAGCCAACATGACAAAATTACAGAGTCGAAAAACTTATGAGCAAAGCAGAGGAGGATGACTGCAAATTGTTGAAACAGACGCAGACAAAGCAAAACGAATGGGCTAAGACCACTATGGTCAAATAGGCTAGGTAGCGACAATCTAAGCGAGCAAGGAATCAAACCAGAAAGGAAGAAGGATGCGACGATCAAAATACAAAATAAAATTAAGTTAGAAATTAATATCACTAGATTGGCCAGATAACCTTGGTACTAAGGAATCTAAACCTGAAGTCAGAAAGCATGCGATAAGATACCGTAGAGATGGAGGGCGGAGAGGATTTAAAAATTCTAGCATTCCTGTCACTCCAGATGTGGTAGATAACAACGTCAAAGCAGGCACGCCAAAGGTATCGTAAACTAGATGAAGGCCAGTTGGACGCCTTATGGATCCAAGAGTCCCAATTGTTACCGAGGCTTACAGAAAAACCAAGCTTGGAGCTTACAAAACCCCAAATTCTGTGAGTGTAACTACAATCATGAAGGATATGATTAAAGGTTTTTTAGAAGGAATTGCATAAGACACAGTTCATGGGGTCTTTAGACCCCAACTTAGAAGTTTATCACGAGTGGAAAGTATTCATATGATAGCAATCCAAAAGATGAAAGAATGGCGGGGAATATTAAACGTATGCCATATTAACCCCGACCAAATGACATTAGGGATGACCATACGAATGTCATTATAGGTATCCTTAATAGTAAACTAAGGGATACCTCTCCTAGCAATCCAGTAGTGCACGTCATTGTGAAGGATGCTAGGAGGAGGGAGGGACATGATGAGATCGTTAATCTCCCGAATGTTACAAATGTTTGTAGCACTAGTAGACCCTAGGAATAATAGAGAGAACTTGCATGACCAAGACAAATAAGAAATGGGATATAGGGTCACCTTCTCTGAGACCCTTTCTAGCAGGGAAAATCCTATGAGGGTCACCATTAATATTAACAGAATACGATTAGGTGGTGTTACATTGAATAATCCAGCTGATCATCTGGTCCGGAAAATTCATAGCCACCAAGATGTCAAGGATAAGGTGTCAATGTACGTTGTCAAAAGCTTTCATCATGTCGATTCTTAGTGTGACCCTGACGCCCTTGCAGTTAGTCTGGTAACCCTTAAGGATTCTTGAGAAAAAAAAGATATTGTCCGTAATATTACGATCAGCCACAAAATCCAATTGAAATTTGTCAATCAGATAAGGGAATAGACATTTGATCATGTCGGCAAGGATCTTCGAAATAATTTTTTAGACCACATTACAACAAAAAAATGGCCTGAAATCCTGAGGGATAAAGAAAGAATACTTATTAGGAATAAAGAAAATAGAGATATTGTCCCAAAAAAAATTCAAGACGATCCGAATTAAAAAAACATTAATATTTCATCGCATATATTTTTACCGATCAAGGAGTTCTTGAAGAACCCTACAATAAACATTATACGTGCATAATTTTTTTAATAATTATATATTTAGTGAAAAAAAATTGTGATGCTATTCTAATCTCTAGATAAATTATCTAAACATAAAATCCAAATTTTACAAAATGCAACAACATCGTTAAACTAAAGTAAATATGAAGCTTTTGTATTGTTTTTGTTACTCTTAACAACACATGATTCTATGAGAATAAATTATACTAAACTTTCAAAAAATTCAATCTGCCATCCACTATTAATCAATATTAACTTTCTCTATCAAATATAATGTCACGAAATGCGTTATAACCTTTTCGTCTTCATGTGTTTTCTTATCACTAAAAAATCGATATCTAGACGTTTGCAGCAGTTGATTAGATTGTTACTATCAAAGAAGTTATAATTTTTAATGTCTTAGACATTTACTATCGGATGTTACAAATTTTCGAGACGATATCATGATAATTGCTTTTTGTTAAATTTTTAGTAGAACGGACATATGAAATCATATGATTTTGTACTGACTACGTTATCTTATATATTTATTTTTTTTGGATTAAAGTTATATATTTATCATCCTAGATACCATAGTATGATTTATCCAAGGTTACTGGGCTATCATAATGTAGTTTTTTTTATAATTTTTATTTCAAAAGTCAATGGTAATTATAGATATATTTTTGTCAATTATTCTATTTTTTAGAAGCCGCTAACAACTTGATTATCTCGAACACCACTTGGATATTGTTGAAGCTCGTATTTTTTAAAAAATATTGTGCAAAATTTATCTTCACAATCAAAGATATTATTGTCTACATGTGCAAATAAATATGCAATCCATCGTTGGTTAGACTCTTAAGAGTCTTAAGGTTTGTTTCTTTGACTCTTCATTTACTCAGCCAAAGTGTTATAATAGACGTCTTTAAATTGGTATGTACTTAATTTATGCATGCTTCATTAAAAACATTTCGTCGAACTCATTAAAAACTCTTTGAGGAATAAAATTTTATTTTGTTGAATGGAAAAGATACAACTCATAGTTAGTGTGCTTCTAAAATATTACATATTAATTAATTAATCATTCATTCTTATTTGTTTTAGAATGCTTCAATTATTTGTTGAATATGGTTGAGTAGCCCCTAGTCCAATGGTAAATGATGAAATAAAGACTAATAACATGGACCAAACTGTTGATATTTCATCTAGAACTTCGGGTAACCAGAGTTGTTTTTAATTTACATTCGGGCGAACTTCTTCTAGAGATAGCGAAGTAACCCATCTCCTCAAGCCCTTGTCTAAGGATGAGAGAACGAATGTTTAAATGAAATTTTTACATCAAGAGTTTCGTGCAACTGAAGATATTATTTTTTTTTTGTTTCAACCAAACTCTTATCGGAAATGATCTAGTTGCCCCTTAATCTTTTATGAAGATTGAACTAAGGGCTAAACATTTATAATATTTATGGTTATTTGAGGCGACGAAAGTTTATATCTTTTTTTTTTGTCTCTCGAAAAGTTGTATATATGCAAATGTGGTTAAGGATAAACGATTTTCCTTGGGAAAGGTTTGTATTTTTATTTCATGGCATTTTATTTATGGAGGTATTAAAATTTGAGGGATTGCTATTATTAAATTAACAAGTAGGCAAGATGCGAGAAAAAAATTACCAACGGATGCAAGCTTTTTTAAGCGTATGTTTGCGTTCTTTTCATAGCCTTTAGTTTTAGCCCTCCAAAATCCTTGAAGTTTATCCACTCATCCAAGCCATTGAAACCTTAGGAAATGAAAGGCTAAAATAATTTTACCTCTTGGTATAAATATTTTTTTTATCGATTTCTTATTTTCTTCATTAACTTTTATATTTAACTTTATGTTTATCTTATGGAATCTTTTATCTTATAAATGTTGTTGCTAAAACAGAATTTAAATTTCCACTACTTCATATTAATGGTCAAGAAGGATGATGTAAGTGATTATTCAGACATTCAACATAAAAGAGGTAGTGCCTCATTTGGAGCTTCATTCTCTAGTTACTCTGGGAAGAAATATACCATTCAACTTACACACCTAATTTGCCAAAATTATCAAGTGAGTAAGCATGAATGAGAGGTAGCATCAGAACTGATTTTTATAATTTCAAAAGTAAAGCTGAATTTGTTGGATACTTTTTTAAATGCATTCCAAATAAGGAGTATTGAGGACCATCAATATCGTTATATTCATAACAGTGAACGTGTGAAAAAACTTGATAATTAGGTGATTTTAAAATACGTAGTCATTGAGTTCCCTACTATTGGGGAAAATTCATTTTTAACTTGTAAATGGGAAGCTGTGCTTTATAATTACTTCCTTGATATGGAAATTTTATTTCCCCTTGGTCTAGAGCTACTGAAGTTCGTTGAAGTGACTAGAATTTTTCTTAACAAACTTGTACCCAATCCTTACAGGGGTCTTTTTTCAGTCATAATTTTATCAGAAATGGTCCATCAACACTTCTCTATGACTAATTTTTATTAATGCGGTCAAAGTATCTGACTGAAAGACGAATCTTTTGTCTTATTTTTTAATAGATAAAAAATGCTAGAATGTTCTCTCGAAATTTAACAAGCTAATAGGTTCATATATGTCCCTGATGATTGGAAGACTGTTCATGAAGAAATATTTTGTTACTACACCCGAACTTGAGTTTTGAAGGGTAAGTTATTATCATTTTTTCTTGTATAATGTTTATTTCCTTTATTTTGTTGTGTCTAAATAAGACTCTAATTTTTACTTTATTTGTGTGGTTTCATCAGCTCCTTATGTTGAAATGTTAACTAATGATCTGAAGGTGGATTTTGCCAATATGAAATATGTTTGACTCATAGAATAAGCTTCCTCTTTTTCTCATTCGTATTTTTCCATTATAGTACTGAGGCAATTATATGTAACAGCCTTTTGGTTGATTACTTAAGCTTGTGGTAACTCTTCTCTTTGTGAATCCCTTAGGAAGAGAATGTGAAAGACAATTCTCTAGGGAATAAGAATGTGGGGATACATTTTAAAAGGAATAATATAGGAAGAAACATTATCCATGGAATAATTTATGTATTAGGTCAAAATACACAAGTTCACAAAAAGTATATGTTGTATATTTTTTGGCCAAAAAGCCAAATTTGAAAGTCCATGCTACTTGTAAAGTTGTTATTATGGATGATCTAGGCTTGAGTAAGAAAATAGACCATATTCCAAGTGTTGTTAAAGATGAAGCAAATATTGAGGAATATGACATGCTTTTGGTAAAGCAAAAACTGCAGCCGCCAAAGATATTGTTTCTCGGAGTATTAGTGCTACTTCTGAAGAATTGTTTTGTATTTGAGAATGAAAGTATTATACAGTCGAATTATGTAATTGTGCAGCACAATACTCTTACAATTTTATATTCTCTCACTCCGAGGCTTCATCTATATTAAAGCCTATTCTTAAGACAACTATTTCAAAACATTCAACTTCTAAAACAATTTTTTTAGGTAACCTGTGGTGTGGATTATTTCTGATAAAAGGGTTAGCTTTGGAAAGAGTTTTGGGAATTTAATGTTTAAGGTAAGATGTAGAGAGATAATTAAGGCGTGTGCTAGCTGTAAATTCTGATTACCCTCATTAATGAAAGTAGTTGGCGGTATTTATACTAATGTGGTGATCCATGGGCCTTCCGGGTCAGGTCATGGGCTTAGGTTAAGTTTAAAAACTCATTAGCCCAAAGGACGAAGAGACTAGAAACTAGCTGAGTCATAATCCACTAAGGCCCCTAGATATATACCATGGTCTGTGTCAATTAAATCTAAACTCATGGGTAGCCCGTCTAGTTCTTGCAAAGAATCTTTGGAAGAGCTAATTTGAAATCTAATACTCATAGAGTATTCAACGCGTTCGTTCAGTGAAGTCAACCCATGGGTTTTGATGAAACCCCTTTGCCACCAACCTTGATTTATATCTCTAAATAAAACTGTTAGAGTTATATTTAACTTTATAGACCCATTTACACCAAAAAAACATTCATATTAGGCTTGTCTGGAACAAATGTCCAAGTGTCACTCTTGATGAGAGCACCAAATTCTGTTTCCATAGCCTGAACCCACTTATGATTAGTGACAACATCAGAAAAACTAGTAAGTTCTGATAGGAAGAGTGAGTGAGCAGTTTTCAGGCTAGTGTAGGGCTGCTTAGGTTTGTGAAAGCCATATTTAGCTCTTGTAATCATATTGTCTGTGTTGGATGTTTGTATATTACATGTGTTTTTTCTGTGATTTGTGGTAGGTTTAGATCAATGATCAAGTCAAGTGTGGTTTGTGTGACTGGTGAAGATATGGTAGGGGAATGTAGATTTGAAGTCTTTAAAGGTTTTGAAAACATTTATTTTGTGTTTGATATGGAATAACTAGGTAAATCTGGTGCAATCATCAACAAACAAAATATATAATTTGAAACCATGTTTCGATAGAATAGGGGTTGGTCCCCATAATTATGAGTGGATTAAGTCCAAAACATAGGAAGATTGTTTTTCAGATCTAGTATAGGGAAGACTGTGTGATTTAGTATAATGGCATGGATCACAGAATTTTGATTTTATATCTTGAAAAGATGGATTACATCGCTTGAGCCCTAGACGCATATGCCACTCTTTTTGAATAGATACAACCCTTTTAGACACAATAATGTTATCATTAGGAAGACTAGAAATACTTAGATTATTAAAAGGACTTGAACCCAGTTTTCTAGAATGACCCGCATCCACTGCACCTTCATATATGTAAAGACCATACATAGTTGTCCTTGTGAGTAGAATTTTCCCTGTGACCGTGTTATTTATAAAACAGCCATTAGCATG
This sequence comes from Limnanthes douglasii subsp. nivea, assembly GCA_036936605.1. Lineage (NCBI taxonomy): Eukaryota > Viridiplantae > Streptophyta > Magnoliopsida > Brassicales > Limnanthaceae > Limnanthes > Limnanthes douglasii. The sequence goes on from JAUPFV010000003.1 coordinate 50,879,509, forward strand.
CAATTCAACAAAAATTGGATTATATAATGTAGGTCGATGAACAGACAACACATTTTTGTTGATTTTTGGTGCATGAAGAATATTTCTTAGAGTTAGACTGTTATTATCAAAAGTTTTAATGGTAGATGTTCCTAAGTGATCTATGTTTAGTTCATGACCACTGAGCATTGTTATAGCGTTTTTACCAGAATACTCTTCTTTTTGCTTCATCTGTTTTAAGGCTTCTGTAACATGGTGTGTTGCCCCACTATCTAGATACTATGTATCGTCTGTGTGTGAGTCTGAGTTTGAGCCTTGTGTTGTAAGATTCGTTGTTGGCTCACTGTCAGCTTTGTTTTGATTTTTGTTTAGATTCTCCATCATTGTCATGCCGTCCCTGTAGTAGCAATAGGTACTTGTGTGTCTAAACCTACAACAAACTTGACATGCAGGTTTGTTAAGGGTGGTATATCTACCACATCTACCTCATCTGCAGGAGCTCTTTCCTCTGACGTTGTTAGATTTACCTTGAAAGCCTCTAAATCTAGTATTATTTGATCCCCTATAATTTTTATTGTAGCCACTGATATATCTATTATCTTCATTAGATATCCTTCCTCTATTAGTAGCATGATTAGAAGACACAAAGTTGAGACTTGCAACATTGTTGCTTAGTTTATTCAATTGATCAAATCTACTCTCGTAATCGAGAAGAGTAGACAGTAAATCAATCTAGTATTTAGATACTCCTCCATAGAAATGTTTCTATTTCTCGTTCTTTGAAATTCAGATCTAAGAGAATTCAACCTAAACATATTTTATGTTCCAGAAAGTCTCGTCATAGAGTCCCAAAACTCTTTTGTTGTGTTAGCGTCCATCAATTGAGAAACAATTTCAGTAGTCATAGTATTGTATAACCAACCTAACAATAGTTGAGACCCATCCATCACGATTTTTAATAGCATTTCGAATTGAGTCAATTACTAACTTAGGAAGACAAGACTTCTCACCTGTGATAAAGTCACCAAGATGGTTACCTCGAATGACTGGCAACGCCATGGTTTTCCATAATAAATAGTTGTGTATATCTAGCTTCACATAATTGAAAACATTCATGTGATTTTCTTCAAATCTCCCATGTGTTGTTGTTGAGAATATCATTTTTGAATGTGTCATTTGTCTCAGATGTCAATGGGGAATCATGGTTAGCCATTGACGGTAAAAGCTCTCATACCAAGTTAAATTGAGAGAGTTTGACATTGGAAGGTTGAAGGTTGTTAAAGTGGTAGTGGAGTCACATGTTATGATAAAAAGTTTATCTACCAAGAGAGCTAGCCTAACAGAATTCGTTAGTACTAAAAATATAGGGGTTTTGACAGAGAGTTAGTCCATGAGTTCTTATTATTTTATAGGGCCACAGATTAGTGTATATGGCCCAAGTTTTCAATATGTTATGAGTCGGGTTTAAGCCTAATGTATAAGTACCAAATTTTTAATCGAAACAATCATTTCTATTTTGATTCAATCTTCAACCATTAGATCTAGGGTTTCTTACTAGAAGGCCACGAAAAGGTTGTACCAATGAGAAGCAAACAACATAAGACCTCTTCAAGTTGAAACTAGTATAAATTGAGTTAATGTTGCATTTGTGAGGTAGGTGAAACTTAGGGAGAAAAAAATAGAAACCGCAAAAAAATATTGTTTTGTAATCCATTTGAAAAATAATATACAAATGTTTTTACTTAATGGTTTCTAGTTTGGTTTATTTTGGGCTGAGGGTAGTTTTGTCAAATATTTTAGTAAGTTTGGGGTGTTTTGTGTTTAGTGTGAGGAGTAGTGAGATTAATAGTATTAAATTCTGATCACCCTCATTAATGAGAGTGGTTGGGGTATTTATACTTTAATTATTGACCCATGGGCCTACTGGGTCGGGTTGTGAAACCAGGTCGAATTCAAAGACCAATTAGTTTTTAAGTAGATTAGCAAGTATCTTACGTTTTTCCTGTTCGGATTTATAGTGGTGTGATATGGTCCAAATTACCCATGTTCAGATTAATGGGTTGGTTGTGACTGTAAGATCTGAACTCATTATCAGCCCTTTTTTAGGCCTTGTAAAGCATCTTTCGAAGGGTTAAAAAATCTTACCAAGTCAAAATCAATTCCATCTGATCTGCTTGCGTCGTCCGAATGGAAAAGCATCATTTCACAAACAACCCAGTTGGAACTTTATCAGGACTAATTTTTCCTAGATCATCGCACCCACTAGGTCTAGAAAGTTACCTAGGTTTTGATTTTTCACACGTTATGTAGACCTTAATCATTGCAAAAAACCATATTCATCTTCTCCTTGGTTACTGTTGCTTTTTACTGTTATATATATACATCTCTTTTTATTATTCCATTGTCTTCCACACTTAAAACTTTCTTAGAGAGATTTTTTTTGTTTCATCTTCATCTTCAAACTGTTCTTGAACTTCTCTGAGTTAGAGAGAGCACAGAAAGTAGAAAGAGAAAGTTCTATCGCCGCTGGTCTCCCTGTTTCTCCAGGTGAGAAAAGAAATCAGCCAAACCAGGACGTCGATCAGGGGTCATCTTCCTCAAGAAACCCTAGACCCAGAAAACTTCCATTCATACAAAACCTCTCACCCCTCCCTTCTGGTTCTTCCGTACAAGAATCTCAACACCCTGTTTGCAAGGACAAAGCTGTTTCAAGCATCAGAAAACCCTCACCATTTATAGCGATGGGCTCCGATACAGAAAGCTCACCAAAGAGGATAATACTGGTCGGACGACTCGTCAAACAAAAACTCAGTCCACACCACCATATTGAAAACCCTCCGGATCAGAGGTGGCTAAAGTTTCTCCACAAGCCAAGCCCTCCGGATCGCAACATCTACCATATATCAGGCCCTCAAAGGCAACAAGTGCACAACCACCCGAACAACCTCCGATGAAGAAACCAGAGCAACCTTCTTCAAATACAACTGATAAACCTTCCGCAGTGGTGGAAGAGATTATGGAGGGCAGCATTGAAGATGCCCTTTTTGAGACCGAGACATCAGGTCAGATATGGGATGCTACCTTAGAAAAGAAAGGTAAAAGTAAAGTTAAAGTTTTCATAACACATCTGGAATCTCTTCCGGATAGTCTAGAGGGTAAATTAGGCCCTTGTTTTACACACTTTAGCGTCAAGTATTTGTTGGCTTTGCAAAATATCAACTATGTCTACACCCACACTTCCAAGTTAGGCCGAATCCTGACCAAATGGGGGATTCCGGAATCTGTAAACGTGCGGATAACAATCACTCCAGAGACCCCTATGGACTGTAAATTGAACGAGGTGGTAGTATACACCGAATTGCTGAACTGGGAACTTTGGTTCCCTTTAGACCCAGGGATCGTCAAGTACTTTCATCTGGTCAAACTTTGTCCCAGTCAGCTAAGCCCTAATGCATGGTATACACTCCTAGCTTGTATCATGGTGTCTAGATTGTCAAATATCCCTCTTCCAATGGAGCAGTTTGCTGTAGCAAGTCTGTGCAAGAACCATCAAATTCCCTTCTACCACTACAACATGGGGAATGATTTCAAGGTTGTGGACGACCTGCTAGAGTCCGAAAAACCTTGGAGGACACAATTCCGTTTTTTCAGTGGGACATGGGAGAATGGTAGGAAGATAAAGGCCAAATGTGAAGTAGGTGGAAGTTAGGGAGAAAACAATAGCAACCGCAAAAAATATTGTTTTGTAATCCATTTGAAAAATAATATACAAATATTTTTACTTAATGGTTTCTGGTTTGGTTTATTTTGGGTTGATGGTAGTTTTGTAAAAGGTTTTAGTAAGTTTGGGGGTGTTTTTTGTTTAGTGTAAGGAGTAGTGATATAATTAAGTAGCCTACTAGTATTAAATTATGATCACCCTTATTAATGAGAGTGGTTGGGGTATTTATATTTTAATTATTGACTCATGGGCTTACCGGGTCGGGTTGTGAAACCGGATCGATTTCAAAGACTCATTAGTTTTTAAGTAGATTAGCAAATAGCTTAGTCAAAAGTCATTTACGTTTGTCCTGTTCGGATTTATAATGGTATAATGTGGTCTGAATTACCTCTGTTCGGATTAGTGGATTGGATGTGACTGTAAGATTCACTCATCCGTTTTAAGTTTTTACTATCCTTTGCTTCGGATCCTTACTTATTCTAGTTATCAAATGTCATTAGTTTGGATAATTTTTCCTACCGCACTAATAGTTTAACACGAACAAACTAATTAAAATTACTACTTTAATTTAAAAAAATTATTTTACCGGTTGAAAAAAACGAACAAATAAATGATATATGTTTTTGTTTTCTTACAATATTTTTATTTCTAAGATTTAGAAATAACATTCGATTAGAACAACTAAAAAAATACTTTTTTAAAAGAAAAAAGTCTATAAATGAATTTTAGAGCTTTTTTCACATTTCATACTAAAAAAGGGAAGAGAAAATTAATTAAAAAATAAAACATTTAGAGAGAAAAAAAATTATGATGTTAAACTTATCCGATTAAAGTTAAAGGAAAGACTATAAAACCCAATTAGTTTATTGTTTCCAATCAATATAAATACAACCCAACACATTTTGTATACTGCCGACAAAAAAAATTGTAAATTGTAAAAAATCGAAACAGATGATGGTACATATGATTATATAAATATATTTTACAAACTCACACATCATTACAAACACCGTTTGTTCGTAATCTACAAATAAATTAGAGCATTATTCGAAACTTAAACCACAATTCCTTTTATTATTTGATGAGTCCGAAACTAACCAACTTCCCAGTAGTTTTTATTGTTTGTCCTACCACGATCAGACCGAATATGTCATCCGCAATCGAAATAAGGGAGAAGATGAAAGCATGATCAATGTTAGGAGCAACAGACACCGCGAGTTTGGATTTTCCAAGCAGATAGCTTCCATAACCTTGCTTTAAAGTTATCTAACAATCATCATGGAGATAATAAATAATTCTAGAATTCAAATGCAACATATGTACGTTTACGGTCGCTAATTAACAGAACCGGTAAGAGGTAAGAAGTCACAGAAGACCCAATAAAAAAGCCCAATTCATAAAACAAAATCGATAAATCGATTACGATTTGAAAATGAACCATTAAAACTAGTAAATCCTTACAGAACCGAACCATTAGGAGAACCGATACGGAATATAACACCATCAGGACCCTTTTTAATTTTTTTTTATAGATTATTTTGTACAAATTATTAGTTAATAAACCATTAGAGAAGTTAAAATAATTAATTTTAAAACTTTAAATTTTACATCATTTATTTAATATTTTTTGTATCATTCTGTTTTTATATATTTAATTTTTTTAATAGATCCGAACTGAACCGGATCAACGGGAACCGAGAATCGGACCGGAACCGAACCAACAAGGAGTAGTCTGAAACAATAAAATTGGTTCGGAACTGAACCGATAAATCGATAGAATTGATTAGAAACCGAAAATGATAAAACTGGAGATAAAATTGATAAAACCGATAAACCGGTACAACCGAAAAGGAATCGAACCGATAAAACCGTTAAAATCGATTATTTTATTATTTTTTATACATTATATTACCAAAATTAATAGGTAATTACTACTTTGTAATAAAAATCAATCACTAATTTCTAAACGTTATTTATTTAAGTTAAAGAATTAAAAATTAATTTTTAATTAACTTTTATGTAAACCGGATCGGACCAAATCAAATCGGACCAAACCGAACCGGACAACGGAACTGAACCGAACTTAATAAACCGGTCTGATTCCAAAATAAAACCAAAAAGCAACTGTCCCTCTTCTGTCCGATCCAAACCAGCAAAATCCGGACCAAACCTGAGGGATAGCACACCTATCTATCTTTGGAGATATATTTTGAAACATATTTAGGAAGATAATATAAATATTTATGGTTAATTGGAAGATGACATAAACTTACTGTAGCAATAGCTTCCTCAGATTCTCTAACAGAAACAGTATATGATCCACCAGCCTCGTCTTCTTCGAGTTTAAAATCACAGAAATGTTCTTGTGTGTTACTTGGCAAAAACACTTCCAAAACTATGCTCGTTTGTATCATTCGCTTAACCCTAAAGAGAAGATCACACTGTTCTGTGCTGTTTCCTCGAAAAACTTCCCACCTATTATGCGCTGTCATCATCTGCAAAAATTTTAAAAAATATGTATTGGTTTTTGTTTATCATATTGTACTAACCAATGGAATTAGAACTTTGCAAAAATCTGTATAACGGAGTACATTCTTCTGTAGAGTAGCGATAGGAACATCATCACTGCCACATAAAGATCTGGTCGAACGGATGCGAAAATAAGGACTATTCATTTTAAAAACAATGTTTCCTTCTCTGTTATGTACTTCGAAGTTGCCTCGAGTTGCTTTGAGGATCACTTTGACCATGATGAACTCCAGAGCTTCAGAAGAACAATAGCTAGGGCTGATAATCATAACAGATGATGCCATTTCTTTTGTTGGTGGGTGTATAAATGATATTACTTTGTCAATGGTGTAGTGTGTGTATATATAGGAAATGCTTACTAAGTTTACATTCGTTTACTATGTCATCTAATTGTCATTTCTTCTTTTAAAAGAAAATGATAAATAAATAAGTAAGTTGTCATTTGTTTATTAAAACTTTTTAAGGACCAGGTCATATTTTATTTTATGTTGGATTTTAATTTGAATGTTTCTAAAATCTTATGGATCATCTAAAAAATCAATATCATCATTCATTTTTAAAATTGATTAAACAATCATTGTTCATAATATTAAAAATAAAATCATCAAACAATAAAAATATTCTATTGTTTTTAAATGGCAAAACCCAACATATAATTGATAGATTTTTTAAAAAAAAAAATAAATTCTATCAGATTTAATACACTTCTTATGGGTCTATGGTATTTGGACCATACAAAAAAATTATAAAAAACTTGTGTTTTTATTTCAAATTATCCACCCCACTGGTTACTGGTTTCACGTATTGACAATGAAGTTTATCACGAAGCTCGTACAATGGAGGCGACGATGATTTTCTTCTCTCTTTAGTTTATTAAATATAAAAGCCCTCAGTAATTGGAAAAAAAAGTGTTCACAAAATCGTTGTATTTCTCTTTAACTCTCGAAGCACATTTTAATCGAATACAAAAATTGAGATTTAATATCTCATCCATAAAAAAACAAATTGGAACAAAAGCAAAATATATAAATCAGCAAAAAAAATAACCTAAAAATAAAATTAAGATTTGTAAACAAAATAATATATAGCCTGGATAATTAGGATAAAACAAATATAGTAGGTTTTCATGTATTTCATGTGATAATAAATAATTAAGGTATGTATAGTGAATTCAAGTTTGATAAATAATATATTATTTGATTTTGAATATTAGGATTATGGATATTAGAAAATAATAAGTATATTATTAATTATAATAGTAGTGGAAGATGATATATTCATTTTAGAAAGACGATCGATTGGACATTTTAGAGTTTTATGGTGATAAATCTAACCAAACAATTTATACGGATTTCTTTTTAAAAAAGAGTAAACGTGTCTAAAAATGGTGAGAGATCCAACACAAACAACATGAGATCTAACGTTAAGAAATCTAACAAAACGGAGATGATATATAGCATAACCCTTTATGTAATCACTTTTGCTACCAAATAAGTTTTTTGTTATCTGCTACCAAAATATCACGTTGGTTAGAGATGAGAATGGTAAAGAATATATAATTAAGAACATAACTCAATTAGAATGAGGTCTTTTGGAAGTAGACCAAAAAATATCCATGCGGGACTTCAAGACCAAAATGAACAACATCATACTAGTGCAGAGATAGAGTTGTTTATACTGATATATTGAAGCGAAATAAGCACCCCCCATATTCCTAAAAATTTGTATCACAGCTTCGGGACCAAACAAAGTACCGTAAGGGTGAAATCCTCGAGTGGCAAACATGATAGAAAATTAGGCTCAAGGATAACGATATGTGGTAAAGTTATATGACTCGGGTAATGTGGTCTCATTAGAGTGAGCAGATGGATCTGTTGTAAAGCTATATGGCTCACATGGTGAATCTTTGTACAACCTTATTAGAGTGGACGAAGGAAAGTCAATTGAGAGGAGGCTAAATGGTAATTTGTTCGGGATGATGAGTTTTTAGGTACGATAAAAGTTCAACGTCAGTTAGACATGAGAATAATCAATGATATATAAGTATGAGGCTCTTTTGGGAGTGGATCAAAAGCAAACCATGCGGGCCTTCACACTCAAATTGGACAGTATCGTATTAATGCAAAGATCAGGTTGTCCATACCTATATATTCAAGAAGAATATAAGCCGACCGTATTTCCAAAAATCAGTATCAGAGCTATATGCCTAGACGGAATGCGATATGGGTGAAATTCGCGAGTACCAAACATGATAGACCAACTAGGTTTAGGATGAAAGATCTGTTTTAAATGTCTATGCTAACGCATTATGATTTAATTACCGTGAGCATATAGATTTGTTATAAAACGTTATAACAAGATTAGCTAGAAAGAAAGATGGTTGCTACAATCAAAACACAAAAAATAATAATTAAATTAGCAATTAATATGACTAGATTAGCCAGACAACCTTGGTACCGAACCGAGGAATCTAAACCGGAGGTCAAAAAGCATGCGATAAGATACCGAAGAGGCGGGGAAAGGAGAGGATCTAAAAATTGTAGCATTCATCTCACTCCATATGTGGTAGACAACAACGTCAAATCAGGCACGCCAAAAGTATCGCAAACGGGATGGAGGCCAATTAGATGACTCATGGATCCAAGAGTTCCAATTGTTACTAAGGCTAAAAGAAAACCCAAGGGTGGAGCTTGCAAAACCCCAAATTCTGTAAATGTAACTACAACCAAGGGTCAAACCAGAAGGAGGTCTTCACCCCGTTACCATTCATAACCATATACAAATTCCTAGTGTTAGGCCTAAGATTTAAAAAAATTCTCCAATTCCATGAGGAAGAAGAGTCAATCTTTAAAGACCATAAGTTTTTTTCTATTATCTTCTCAGTGTAAATCCAGTCACACGAGATTAAGTTGTCGTGTTTACTAATGATGGACCATATATGCTTGAGGACCGCCGCGTGATTCCAAATTTTTAGGTTTAGAAACCCCAGGGTGCCCCTCTAACAAGGGCAATATCATAGTAGACCATGTCACTTTACCACCGGTAACCTTCATCTCGTGGCCAAACCAGAGGAAACGACGGAGAGACTAGGATAGTTATATTTAAATGAAATTTTTTTGCAAGTGAATATATTAATGTTTAAGGATGAGGGAATGAATGTTTAAATAAAATTTTAACATCAAAAGTTTCGTACAAGTGAATATATTGATTTTTTGTTTCATCCAAAACTCTTATTGGAAATGATCGAGTTGCCCATTAGTCTAATTGAACTAAAGGCTAAACATTTATAATATGTATGGTTATTTGACGCGGCGAAAGTTGGTATCTCCTCTTTTTTAAGCATATGTTTACATTATTTCTGTAGTATTTAGTTTTGACCCTCAAAACTCTTGAATTTCAACTATTCATCCAGCTAATACATCCAAGCTATCAAAACCTTAGGAAATCAAAGGGTGAAATAATTTTACCTCTCGGTATAAATATTTATTTTTTGTTATCGATTTTCTGTTTTTTTATCACTTTCATATTTATCTTTATGTTTATCTTCTGGAATCTTTTACCTTATTGATATTTTTGTTAAAACAAAATTTAAATTTCCACTACTTTATATTAATGGTCAAGAAGAATTAAGTAAGTGATTATTCAGACATTCAACATAAAAAAGGTAGGGCCTCATTTGGAGCTTTATTCTATGGTTACTCTAGGAAGGAATAAATCATTCAATTTACACACCTGATTTTCCAAACTCATCGGGCCAGTAAGCCTGAATAAGAGGTAGCATCAGAATTGATTTATATAATTTTAAAAGTAAAGATGAATTTTTTGGATACTTCTTTAAATTGATTCCAAATAAAAATTATTGAGGACTATCAATATTGTTATATCTATAGTAGTGAACGTGTGAAAAAGCTTGATGATTGGGTGAGTGTGTGAAAAAGCTTGATGATTGGGTGAGTGTGAAATATGTAGTCATTCACATCCCTACTATTGGGGAAAATCCATTTCGAACTTGTACAGGCAAGATTATGCTTTATATCTACTTCCTTGATATGGAAATTCAATTTCCCCTCGGTCTAGAGCTACTGAAGTTCTTTATAGTGACTAGAATTTTTCCTAACCAACTTATGCCCAATTTTTCGAGGGTACTTTTTTCAGCCATAATTTTATCAGAACGCGTCTATCAACACATCTCTATGACTAATTGTTATTAATACGGTTAAAGTATCTAGCTGAAAGACGAATCTTTTGTTTTATTTTTTTAATGGACATAAATGCTAGAATCTTTTATCGAAATTTAACAAGATATCGAAAGATAAGTTCATATATGTCCCCGATAATTTGGAGACTGTTCATGAAGAAACATTTTGTTACTACACCCGAACATGAATTTTGAAGGGTAAGTGGTTATCCTTTTCCTGTATAGTGTTTATTGCCTTTTTTTGTTGTGTTTAAATAAGACTACAATTTATATTTTCTTTGTGTGGTTTCATTAGCTCTTTATGTTGAAATGTTATCTAATAACTTTAAGGTGGATTTTTTCCAAAAGTATGCTTAACTCATGGAAGAAACCTCCTCTTTTTCTCATTCTATTATGGTACCCGAGGAAATTGTATGTAGTAGTTTTTGGCCGAGTACTTAAGCTCGCGATAACTTTTCAAAAAATCATGGGAAGAGAATGAGAAATAACATTCTCTAAGGAAGAAGAATGTGGGGAGACATTTTACGAAGAATAATATAATGAGAAATAATATCCATGGAATAATTTATGTATTAGGTCAAAAGGCACAAGTTCACAAAAAGTATATGTTGTATATTTCGGGGAAAAAAAAGCCTAAACCGAAAGTTCAGGATCCTTGTAAATATGTTATTATGGATGATCTAGGCTTGAGTAAAAAAGATAGATCATCTTCCAAGTGTTGTCAAATACTAAGCTAAGATTTAAGAATATAACATGCTTTTGGTAAAACATTGAAAAACTCTAGTCGTCAAAAATAGTGTTTGACGGAGTATTACTGTTGCTATTGAAGATAATTTTTGTATTTTAGAATGAAAGTATTATACCTCTGGATTATGTAATTGTGCAACACAATGCTCCTATAATTTTATATTCTCTCTCCCCCAACGTTTATCTATATTAAAGCCTATTCTTGAGAAAACTATCTCAAAATCTTCAACCCCTACCACTATTTTTTAGGCACTCTGCTACTAAATTTGTTTTTTTAAGACATGGTTATTCAAGATTTTCAGCGATGGGAGTTCGTATTATGTGTCCTGAAAATTAATATATTATATCTAAAGGTAGTATACATAAAACAATTCCTTGATTTTTCTTGAAAATGCAAAGACATTATCCTAGAACTTAGCTTTCAGCCTGATTGTTTGATTATAAGATATATGAAAGTTCTTGACGGTATTAAGATTGGAAATAATTTTTCAGCCTTATACGTGAAAATACCTAAGTCTGAAGGTACTTCTCAATATGAGAAGCTTTCACGTATAAAAATAATGGTTCATGCAAAAATAAAACTTTTGTTGGAGCTTCTGAAGAGTTTGATGTTGTGACAAAGGATTTTGAAAAGTTGATAATCACTTCAATTGTTAAATTAGTTGTTATAAAGGTAGGCTCAAAGTGGATGTAGTTTTCACCATTTATGTTTATGTTAACTTTTCAATAACTTCATAGCTTTTATGAATGTTGTTTACGATGGTGTAGAGTAGGTCGAAGATGTTTTTCGTGTATTTGATATTAAAAATACAACTCATAATGAAAGCATGGCTGTAGACTCAAATGATGAATTTTATAACATGAATATTTCTTCGCCCGAGAATCTTCTTTCCACAATATCATTTGCCTTTTGTTTGGAACAAATTTATGAGATAATGACTTTTTTGCTGCTTCAATTAGGCAAAGAAAACTTCCAGCATATTTTTCTTCTTCGAACTTAGCTAAAAGACAGTTGAATTTAAGAGTTAATTTATCATTAAATATTTCGTATATTTTTCATCCTCCCTATTTCGTCTATTTTTTTAAATCTTCTTTTTATACATGAATTGATTATACTTTGGATATTAGTAACCTAATGTTTGCATGGTATTCTAAATGGCCTGACTATGCTTCATTGATGTAATATCCATCATGCAAGTTATATTTCTGATCTTCGAAAGATTTTTGAAGTTGTTATTGAACCTTTTACAGAAATCTCATGATAAAACCTTCTATTTAGACTCAGATTGATAATGAGATGCAACTCAAGGCTAATATTGAGAAGTCGTTGGAGAATAAGTGACTTTTGAGATATGAATTACATGTCTGGTATATAGTCGGGGCTCACTTGAAAGAATAACTTCACAATATGTTTTTTTTTGTTATTTCAATTGAGTAGTGCATCAATTCATGCACATGATAAAATCTCTGATGGTTGTAAGTTTTGTCATTTTTTAAAGAATATCGCCACTCAAGACACAATAAAAAAAATTATTGTAATGATAAGTGAAAAAACTTTAATGTCGAATCAAGGATTGTGAATGATGTTTGATATTTTATTGACAAATATCTTATTAATACAAAGTATGAAGTTGAGGTTATAGATTCAAAATATTTAGAGTGGAGTAACTGACCCCTAACTCTCGTCTTTTTTCGGCTATATAAAATAAGGAGCTTAAATATGTGACCTACTCGAGGAGATTAAAAATTAAGAACACAATGACCAATTAAAAACTATATACTGAGTTTCTCATGAAGACAATGGTGTTCAAAATGAAATGCTAGAATAAGTGTTGTTCAAGTTGTCGATTCGAAAATGATAATGTTGAAGTTGTTAACGCACAAGTGACTACTGCTTTAAATGAATCTAGTGTTATTCTAGCAAAATATGTAATTGTTTTAATAACATATTCAACCTTAGGTTTTTTAATGCTTGTCTCTTTTTGTATAACGTTAAATGAGTTTTTGTACAAAAACTCTTTTTTCAGAGTATTTTTATAATTTTATTAATGATTTTGATTGTGTTTTTATTAAATGATTTTCTTGTGTGATGCACGACTCTCGCTAGTACGTTTGTTTAATGCTCGAATCTTGTTTATCGTCTAAACATTATTTTTTAAACGTTTGAGACTTAATCTACTTTTGGTAGAATTTATAGTGTCTTGGTTATTCCTATTGGAATGATATTTTGATTGACATGTTGCTTTTTGACACTTAAAGATGCATATTTTTAAAGAAATATGAGACTTTATGTTTTGGAAAAAAATATATTTAATTAATGTCGAAGGCCTCACGCCAGCGAGGTATGAAAGAGTACATCCCCGTATATGCATATGTTTTACAGACAGTGGTAAGGTATAAGATGAAATCAAGAGTTGTGATAGAATTGCAGGTGTTCTATATTGCAATGGTGTTGAACATTCTTTCCTTTTTTATTTTGTAATCTGCAAGTTCTTGGATTTATTTTGGCCTCGACCGTGTAAGGACCCTTCCACTTTGTGGACAATTTGTTGATAATATTTTTTTTATGAAAGAAAACATTTGTAACATCTTGCGTCTGATCGAATATGTGCTTTGACTATTATTTTTTATTATATCTAACTCATTGCTTCAGCTTTATGCATTACTTGTGTCATCATACGTTGTTATTCAATAAGATGACATACATATTTCATATAGTATTACTGCCTTCATCCATATACCATGGCAAATGGTGTTTCCTCTATGCAGTATTATTCTTAGATTTGTATGACCATATGAGTTCTTGTAAAACTTTGATCAGGTTACCACATCTCGTTTTAACATCTTCTTGATGAGATCTATAGAAAATTATTCTTGAAAAATAATTATTCATTATAGTGACTTGTATCCATACTAAGAATTTCATTCTTCGTCATCTAGCTCCTACCACAAAAAATGCTTCTTTAGAGCCTAAGCACCATAATATTGGATTAGTTTGTTCTCTCTTATAGAGTTAGTGCCAACTCTAAACAGCATGTGATGACTTCATCTTAATCCTTCTTGGTTTTCATCTATCTTCGGGGACTATCATTTATCTTCGGGGACTACACCTTCAACGAGGTATTTCATGATTGAAGTTCTTCAATATTATTTTTCTTCTTCCCTTTCCCTTACCATAATTCATGTATATATGAATGTTAAAGGATTACACTACGACTCGAAACTGTATAAGGAAAATATGCAAGTGAATTAGCTGTTGTGTTTTCAGTTATTGGGACTTATTCAAATTGCACAAGGTTGAATTGAGCAACTTGGAACCGAAGCCCTTTTAGGTATTGGAAAAAAAGATTTATTTGTTGGTTTCAGCTTGTCCCAATGCTTCATTAACAATTAATTGAAAATCCATGAGGAGCTGAACTCTTCTAGCTCTAAAAATATATGTTAGTCATAGTCCTGTAATTGCGACTTTGTACTCGTCTTCTTTGTTTGAGACCTGAGATCCCAACTTGATAGGATGACTTAGGATATTTTATGTTAGAGATACGGGTTCGAATCATGCTCATGTGATATGGAAATCCTTCTATTTTATTGAACATTTTGTCAGTCTTCCAAATGCATCTAGCTTTTGAAGTATAGATCTTAAAGGCAAGAAAGTTCTGACTATTAAAGTATGAGCTTGGAAGTACGGCATCATGTTTCTGGCTGCAAGAACTAGTGCAAGTATAATTTTTCTCTAATTGTCAGTATATAGTTTAAGTTGGTAATAAATATTTATGTACATAGTATATCACTTTAGATTCTCTTCATGATTACATGATTAGTATTCAACTAAAGTTGGTTTGCATGGATGGGGTGTTATTGTCACATCTAAAGAGGACAAGAACTTTTAATATTGTTGAACGCTTCATTACAAATTGGAGTCCACTCAAACTTCTATTCCCCTCTCATAAATTGAAAAAAACGTGGGCACTTGTCTGAGGATCTTGACAAAAACCTATTAAATGCTTATATTATTCCATTTAAAATTTGTATTTCTTTTTCATTCATTGATGGCTTTGTTACTACTAAATTTTAAAGTTGTGTGGCATTTACATCGATTTGTTTTTTTACTCAGTATGTAGCACTTCTGATGCCAAAATGATTCCTCTATGTTTAGATCTAGGATAAGGGTAGCGTTAGCTTTAGCAATATCCATTTTAGTGTCCAATTGTTCCATTTTTTTGTCCTCTTCTTCAAAGTCCTGAACTTTATAAAAAATGTGTCCAAAGTAAGTTTTATTCCACTTTTTAAGATCAACTTTAAGTCTTCTTAATATTTGCAAAAATGTAAAGATAAAAGCCTTTTAAAGTCTGCTTCCAACTCTTATCAACAAGTTTTAGAAAATAGTCATCCAAAGTCCACATGTTTTAGATTCTGAAACTTGTTTTTGTGTTGAAAAATGTTTACAAAAAGAGAGATATTTAAAGGATCATGGTGAGAACATGTTTGTCCTTGTGAAAAACTTTGGTTTCATTAAAAAATTCAGACCATGCAGAGTTAAATAAAACTCTGTCAAGTATTTTTCACTTGAAGTTATTAGATCAAGTATATTTATAACCCTCGTAACCTACATCTTCAAGATGACAATCTCTTATAACTCCATTGAAGTCTTCAGAACTGTTCAGAAAATAATTAAAATATCGTAGTTGTTTTTGCTGAGAGATCACCACATTGAAGTCCCTCATAGTTAGCCATTCTTTCTCAATGATAGAGATATCTCTTAAAATATTCCAAAGATCCTGTCTTTTTAAATTTTGAAACTTAGCATAAATAGTTGTTACTAAAAAACGTTTATTCAAATTAACATAAGTAATTTCAGTTGACATTGCTCGTGATGAATTAGGGTTTTAAGATTAAAAATATCATTCCAAAAAAACCATATCTTATTAGAGAAATTAGATGTATAGTTTCTCAAACCGATTTTAGCAGTAATGATAGAGAGATTGACATCTTTTGTGAGAGGTTCCTGGATTGCCAGAAAATTAATATGATCTTTGCTGATAATAGACTTGAGTCTCCTAACATAAGAATTATTCTTGATACCACAAATGTTCCAATTCAAAACTTTAATCATCTAGATTTGGAATGAGATGGTCTAGTTGATCTTGAAAAAATTAAGGGATTTGATGGCTAGGTTAGAATGCTTCTGCTTTCCTCTTGCTTCTTTCAGTTTATTGTTAAGGATCTTTTGGAACTCAGCATAAGGCTTTTCATATAATGAAGTAGAAGGCATACTCCCAATATGGTTTTGATTTGGAAAAATATAGTCATGACTAGTATTATTATTATCTAAGAAAATAGATAATCCATATCGAGCTTCGAAGGATTTAACTGCATCTATTATTTCTTCATTTTCAAGGATTTTGATATTGTCAAATTCTTCATTCCTTCTTAGAGTTACAAATTTGTTTTCCTAATCTTTCATACTTGTAGCTTGTGAAATTTTTCCAGCAGCTTCAGGATTTTGAACTATTATAGACTTGATTCTTTGAATATACTTGCTTTGTTGATTATTCTCTTCAATATTGCAGTCAACATCTTCTTTTGTGCTTGGTATTTATTTATTGACAGATTTCCTTGACAATTTTTTGCAGCTAATTTGATCATGTTCAAGATGGTGACAAACCTTGTAGTATCTAGGAACATCTTTCTTGCTTATGCTTAACCAACAACCACTATTTTCCCCAAAGCGTACCCAAATTTGGTGTTGCAAATATTTCGAAAGATCAACTTCAATCTACGCAAACAAGCACTATAAAATGATCTATTTTTTCCATGTATCTTGATTTTTAAAGGTACCTTTATAGTTTCCGCCATAAAAATATTCTCGTTATATAAGAATTCTGAAACATTTTCAAACCTTACCTACACCGAAACTGTTGGGTTTTCAAACTTAGGCTTGAGATCATGCTTCCATTTTATAATCCTCATTGTAAATTCCCCCAAAAACCAGACGGGTTTCACCCAGATTTTACGTAAGTTCTCTTTAGAATCAAATTCCGAGAATTTATGCCTAGAATCACAAGCCACATAGTTGTATTCTCTTTCAAACTCGAAATATTGAAGAAATTTATCCACCTTATCTCTTTTTGGAGTTCCCTGATTGAATTTTCCAATTATTGTGTGCGTAAAGCATTTACCCTTAATTTATCCATCGCCTCTTGAGAAAAGTGAACAAAAGTATGATCATTTTTCTGCACCACACTCGTTGGTTTAAGACTGAGTGAAGATCAGAATAATCTTCGAGAAAATTTCCTTACTCATGATGATGATCAGCGACATGAATTAGAGGAGAAAGATTCCATCATGAATCAAAGAACAATATGAAGAAAATGGAAAAATAATGGAGGAAAAGTTTTCTTCGAGAACAAGAAAACCTTTTTTGAAAAATTTTGTTTTTCATTTATGAACATTTCAATGTTTATTATAGATTTATTATTACGTATGTTATGCTTCTTTTTATTCATTCGATTAATATGTTCTTCGACTTGAGATTAGTTTTTTTTTCTTTTTTTATAACTGTTGAGTTTTATTTATTTATTTATGGATTGTTTATTGATTCACATATGATTTATTTATTTTTTTCAATTTTTTTGTTAAATGATGTTAATATTTTTCCCATTCTTCGCCAGTTTGGTTGCGTAATTATGAAAATTATGGATGTGTAATTAGACACTTTATTGAATTGCGAAATTACATATATTTTGGTTATGTAATTAGCGGTGCATTTGGTTGTGAAATTACATGTACTTGCGTTGCTTAATGAATATTTATTCTTTTGTGTTGTAGGCTACGAAATTATGTTAAAGTTGGGTGCAAAAATAGTCTGAATTTTTTATTTTTTATATGTATTTTATAGGTTTGCAATATCTTCATTGGTTGTTTTTTAACAAACTAATCAGGTTTATGTTCATGTAGTTAGTACTTTTGAAAGTTATGGTATGGTTGATTTCGTCATAAGCAAGTTGAATTGGCTGGTCGTAGGTTGTTTTAACTTCGCTTATTCATTTGGTGAATATAAGAACAGTTTTTGTACTTGTGAAGATGATTTTATATCAATGGATGGATTGGTTGGTCATAGTAAACGTCATAATATTGTTATCGAGGTTGGTTAAATTTTTGAAACTAGATATATAGGTATTGATGTTGCTGATTTGGATAATGTTGATAGAGTATCATTACATAATATTGGTTTGATAGTTTAAGATAATATACCAATTGAAGAACCTAGTCTGAATGTTTTTTAACATAATATTTTTTGATATTATAACTTATGTTGATTGTAATCAATATGTAAGGTATGTATTAAAATGTGGTGTTATATCCATGCGTCTTGTTTTATCTCGATTTTCTATTGAACATGGATTTACTTATAAATTCATTCATAATCAGAGCGGAAAATTAAGTGTTTATTTTTTATTAAAGAGAGCAATAAATGCCCATAGAGACTTTATTCTTCAATTGGTCAGTCGAATGGATATATGATGATTATAAAGTATCTTGGTGATCATAAGTGTTATGATGGTTTCTCTACATATAATCAAAATCATTTGATGTCTGAGTTGATATCAAATGAGATAATGACTATATTAGATCAAGAAATGATATCATTACCAAAACCATTATGGCCCTTGTTAAATATGACTATGGTTTAATTTATTTTTTATCGCAAGTCATTGATGAATTTATAGAATGTTATAAGGTAAGTTTACAAAGACATTTCCACTTATTTGGCTTGTTAAAAGGTTATTTTAGGACCTTAAAGATTTTGAACGTCATAAATGATTTTTCATTAGAGTATGACGATGTCAATCATTTTTTGAAATGGTGTTTTATAGCTTATTGAGCTTGTTTGAAGGTTTTCAATATTGTCTTCCGATGCTTTTTATCGATGAGACATTTTTTAGTGGTACGTACCGAGAGGTTTTACTCCCTAGAATAGCTATATATTGTATCAATGATAAAAAGAGTTAACCAAAAAATATGTTTAACTACATAATTCTTTTATGGGTGTTAAATTATGTGTTAATTTGTTATGTAATTGCGTACATAATGGTTTTTTAATGGGTTTATGTTATAACATTAGCCTCGTGTTGCGAAATTAAATGTAAATGTGTAGCAAAAATACATTTTGGGGTGTGAAATTAGAGATTATATAATTGGGTTTTAAATTACTTAAACCAATTTATACTTATTCCCCTTATATATTATGTAGGTATTTTTCCAATAGCATTTGTTGTTGATGGATATGAAGATGAGGATAGTTTACAGTGGTTTTTTGAGATATTAAAGCCTTATTTACTTGGTCCTCTTATATAAGATTGTCACCTATGTATTGGTAATGATGTCTCAACTATTTTCCATGATTGCTATAATTCATATTGTCTTCATAATCTTATTGGAAATCTAAAGCATGAGTTGAGACGTTATTTAAGAAAGAAGATGGTCAATGTTCTTAGAAATGATGGTCCAAAAGTACTTACCTTCGTGAAAAACATTCATCCTTAAGAGTTCACATTTACATTTTTTATGTAGATGTTATGGTTCTATGGCTTCTAGTCCAACTAAGTCTTTTAATCATCAAATCAAAGAATTTGGTAGCTTGCCTATTTCAAAATTATTAGATAAAATTAGGGTTATGCTTATGACTCAGATGTCAAAGCGCTATTATGATGGTTTGCATTGGAATAACGAGCTTTGTCCAGATATTGAGAAGAATATTAAAATCAACATGCAATAAGGTGGTACATAGATTGTTCGTTTGTCCCGCAATACCGTTTGAAGTTCAGTCAAAACCGGTTATGGTTGTTGATATTTTGAACTACAAATGTACTTGTGTTAGTTGAGGAATTGAGTATTTCCTTTATTTTCATGCTTGTGTTGCTATATTTAGTCATTGCAACACATATTCCACAAAACCTTACAATTATTAGGTAAAAAATTTAAAAAAAAAAACACTGCACATAAAGCATGATGTAGATCCACAAAAAAACAACAGAAGTGAATGAACAAAGCATGCACATAACTTTACCCAAATGTAGAATCTAAGAAATGATCAATTTTAAATGAAGACAAAAAAGTTAAAATTTATGTGTGGTTATAGTGTCGAAGTTTGTGTGTTTAGATTTTTGAATTCGAAAAAATTGAGAGTTTTTAGTGTAGAAGTGAATGTATATAATGATTTTGATTTTGGTGTATTTGATTTTTATTTTGTAAGGTGTAATCAAATGGGCAGATCAAATTTGCAATTTAGTTAGAAATGCGCGGTCTTATTATTTGCATCAATCTATTAGTTACAAATGTATTAATAAATTAATTAAGATATAAGAAGAATTCGTTGCTAATTCGTTGCAATATGACACATAATGCAACGAAATATTAGGTTAGTAACAAATCTTTTGGATCAATTACAAATTCGTCACATAGGATTTTGTTATTAATAATCGTATTATTAACCAATTAAATTAAAGGTTATAAATAATACCTTTGGGTAATGTTTTGATTTAAAAAAATAAAAATAAAAATTACTGTTAACATTTTTTAATTTTTTTTATAAAAATAAATATTCAAAACCTTATAAAAAAATTAAAATCATAGAATCGTTGGAATGTGTAAATTCTAAACTTTAGAATACTATTTCCTAATAAAGATCTCTCAAATAATGCAGTTGTCTAGCTAAATTATTTGCTATGCTATATCATTATCATTTCGTTTTCTAAACGTGTATAGATAAAATTCGTTTACGAATGGAAAGGATAAAACGTTCATTATTTTTATATAAATCTATATCATAAATTATTTTATTGGATAATTATTATGTTTTCGTTTGAAAAAAAAACATCAAAAGAATTAGAGTACCGGTAACAAATTTGGATATTATCTAATACTGTAATGAGCTATTACTAGTATATACAAAATCAAAAGTACAAATAAAACATTTGTAAATGAATAATAAAATATTTATAAATGAATAATAAAATATCAAAAGCCAATACTACTTGATTATCTTGCAGAGTCGATGACTATCACCAACTAAAATAATAATATGATATTACTACAGGATTCACCATCAATACTTAAACATTTATAAATGAATAATAAAATATTACTACTTGATTTACAGCCAATAGTTGACATTTATCATCCACTGAAACTAGCCAGCCATATAAATATATAAGTTATTCTCTCAAATAAGAATCCACTATAATCGCATCGTAATAATATAAATGTCAACCCAAAGTATTTAGTAAGAGTAATTTGACGATAATCAAATGGAGGCTTTGAAGATAACTCGTCTTTGGACTATCGACTTTGGCGACAGATAGTCTTTGGATTTTCAAAAGTCCGTTCGTAGTCTCTGGACTATCCAGTTTGGTGACATATAGTTCCTGGACTTTCGAAGTCCGTTGGTAGTCTCTGGACTATCCAGTTTGGATAAAGTTAGTCTCATGCGTATGTTTATTAAGGGGACTAATTTTATCAAAAATAGAAAGTCAAAGGACTAAATTTATCGAAAATAAATAGTTGAAGGACTATCTGTCGCAAAAATTGATAGTCAACACATACAAGGGGATTAACTTTATCCAAACCGGTAATCGAGGGAATACGAACGGACTTTTGAAAGTCCATGGACTATCCGTCACCAAGTGCAATAGTCCAGGGATGAGTGTTGAAAGCCTCAAATGAATGAAAACGGTTTATATATAACCATTAAACGTTTTCAAAATATTGATAATTATTTAATTTTTAAACTGAAATTTTTTATGACTTCTCGGATGTTTTATTATTAATCATAGATTTGTTAGTACGATTTTGACGTTTTTTTTGTCAATATATTTTTAGATTTGTGATTAGTTTTTTTTTAGTACATCAAGATTTTGTTTGTAGTTGTTGAGTTTTTTTTTTCTTGTCATATATATTTATTGAACGTTTTTTCAATTGACATATAATTTTATTTTATTTTTTTTTGTTTTTGCTATTTGTTATTGTTTTTTTTAAACGGTCTTGATATTTTGCTCATTCTTTGTCGGTTTGGTTGCGTAATTATGAACATTATGACTACGTAATTGGACACTAGATTGAATTGCAAAACTATGTACGTTTTGGTTGTGTAATCAGCAGTGCATTTGGTTGTGAAATTATGTGTACTTGTGTTGCGTAATGATTATTTATTCTTTTTTGTTTTAGGTGCGAAATTATGTTTATGTTGGATGAAAAATTAGTCTAAACGTTTACTTTTTCATATATTTTGTTTACTTTATAGGTTTGCAATATCTTTATTGGTTGTTTTTGAAAAAACTAATCAGGTTTAACTTCATGTATTTAGTACTTTTGAAAGTTATGACTGCATGGTTGATTTTGTCATAAGCAAGTTAGGTTGGCTGGTCATGTATCATTTTAACTCCACTTATTCATTTGGTGAATATAGGAACTACTTTGTGTGTTATGAATATGATTTTATATTAGTGGTTGCATTGGCTAGTCGTAGTAAATTAAGATGTTATCGAGATTAGTGAAAATTTTAAAACTAGAGATTTAGGTGTTGATGTTGCTGATATGGATAATGCTGATATAGTATCATCTCATAATATTGGTTTGATAGTTGGAGATAATATACCAATTGAAGAACCTAGTTCATGTGTTTTTTTAACATAAGAAAAAAGACTTTGCTACTATAAGTTAGGTTTATATATTTAATATGGCAGGTGTTGGAATTTAGTGTTACATCCATGTGTCTTGTTTTATCTTGATCTACTATCAAACATAGATTTACTTATATATTCATTCATAATCAGAGAGTAAAATTAAGTGTTTCTTGTTTGATGAAAGAGAGCAACAAATGCCTATGAAGGTTTTATTTTTCAATTGGTCGGTTGAATGAATATATGATTATGAAAAAGTATATTTGTGATCACAAGTGTTATCATGGTTTCTCGACATATAATAAAAAGAGTTTAATGTTCAAACTGATATTAAACGAGATAAATGGTTGTATTAGATCAAGAGGTGATATCAATACCAAAACGTTCAAGCCCTTGTTAAATCTGATTATGGTTTAATTTATATTATCACAAGTCATTCATGAAATTAGAGAATGTTATACGGTAAGTTTACAAAGATATTTCTACTTATTTCAGCTAGTTAGAAGGTTATTTTAAGACCTTAAAGATTTTGAACGTCATAAGTGATTTTTCATTGGATTGTGATGATGTCTACTATTGTTTGAAATAGTGTTTCATAGCTTACGGAGCTTATCTTTAAGGTTTTCACGATTGTCTTCTTATTTTTTTTATCAATGACACATTTTTTAGTGGTACATATCGAGGGGTTTTACTCCATAGAATAGCTAAATATTGTCTCAACGAGAAAAAAAATTAACAAAAAACATATGTTTAACTACATAATTATTTTATGGGTGCAAAATTATGTGTTAATTTGTTGTGTAATTACGTACAAAATGATTGTTTAATGAGTTTTATTACAAAATTAGCCTCGTGTTGTGAAAAATATAGGATTTTATATTGGTTGCGGTATTACGTGTTAGCCGGTTTAAGAAAATTAAGTGTAAATGTGTAACAAACTTACATTTTGGGTTGTGAAATTGGAGATTATATAATTGATTTTTTTAATTACATTGCCCATTTATACTAATTAGCATTATATATTGTGTAAGTAACTTTCCAATATAATTTGTTGTTATTAGATATGAAGATGGTGATAGTTGGCAATGATTTTTGGAGACATTAGTCACCTACGTATTGTTAATGATGTCTCATCTATTTTATCTGATTGCTATAATTTATATTGTCATCATCATCTTAATAGAAATCTAAGCCATGCGTTGAGACGTTCACCAAAGGATTTATGAAAACAATTGGTGATTTTTTTAAAACTTTTTGCTTATGCACCCAATGCAACTTTATTTGTTTACATTTACATAAGTTTCTTATAAAAGATTGTCAGAAAGTACTTACTTTCATGGAAAACATTTGTTCTTAAGAGTATGCACACATTTTTTTAGGTAAACGTTATGACTTTATGGCTTCCAGTCCAACTAAGTCATTTAGTCATCAAAATACAGAATTCGGTAGCCTGCCTATTATATATTTATTTGATAAAATTAGGGTTATGTTTATGACTCAGATGTCAAAGCATTATTCTGATTTTTTGCATTATAATAACGATATTTGTCATAATATTGAGAAAAATATTAAAAGCAACATGTAATAAGGTGGTAAATGGATTGTTCGGTCATCTACCATAATATCGTTTGAAGTTGAAATAGAACCAGTTATGGTTGTTGATATTTTGAACTATAAATATACTTGTGGTAGTTGAGAAATTGAGTATTTCATTTATTTCATGCTTGTGTTGCTATTTAGTATACAAGGAAATCCTTAGCCATATGTGGAGTCAAGCTATAACATAAGTTCTTACAAGGAAACTTACTCTCGGGGCATACCAACTTTGTCTACTTTTAGTGAAACTTCGGATTCAAATCCATCGTGTATTATTCTTCCACCTACATTTCAAAAGGATAACTGGAAGGCTTAAGAATAAACATATGTTATCCCAAGGTGAAGAGTTATTTCATAAAGTAAAATGTGTATGTTGTCAAAAAAGTGGTCATAATAGAAAAACTTGTGTATAAAGTATATAAACTAACGTATTTTTGTTTTTAACTAGGTATGTTTCATTTTTTTATTTCTATGATTTTTTTGTTTAATAGTTTTGAATTAGATATTTTCAGGGTATGAGAGTAAACATCTATTATTTAGGTGAGAAACTACGCTATAATAGGTTGTGGAAATAGCATGTTGTTGTGAAAAAAATACTAGTGTAATTGATTGCGAACTTACTTTATAAACGGTTGCGTAATTATATTATACCTGGTTGCGAAAGGAAAACTTTAAATTATATTATAAAGCTAATATTATCAAGTTTTATTCAACAAACACTTAGTTTCTATTGTTCCTCCCTCTCACGAGCGCCGTCGAAGTTTTCCGAAGCCGTGTCTGACAAGGTACGTTAGCATGGCCTCATATTGTGTGATAAAACAAACCCTAAGAATGTACCTTCGTTCGTAAAAGCGTCTGGAAGAGTTAAAATTAAGAGAATTTGATATTTGAAATTGAAATAATTTTATTTATATTGATTCACTTAACATTTTTTTTTGCGTGGATGTACATATAAGAGGATAAAGATTGTTACAGTGATAGTGGAGTCACATGTTAAACTACAAATCTTATCTACAATGAGAGATAGCCTAACATAATTTGTTAGTAACCAAAACACAAGAATTTTGATAGAGAGTTAGTCCATGAGTTATTATTATTGTATAAGGCCACAAATTAGCGTATAGGGCCACATATTAGTATATAGGGCACAAATCTTCAATATGTTATAAGTCAGGTTTAAGCCTAATGTATAAGTATGAAGTATTTTATCGAGACTAATAAAGAAGTTAAACTTTGAAGATTAAAATGTAAATAATAAAACTTTATATAACATATTGTAAAGTTAGAGGATGAATTAAGGACTATTTATTTTAACCAGGGACTACTGTGTAATAAGTCCTTTTTTGTAACCGTTTTCAATTATACATTAAGTCCTTGCGCCTCTATACAAAGGCCAAGGTTGATCTAATAAAGAGGTAAGATTTATGAGTTAGAACATTTGAGCAATCTGATTTCCTCTCTCTGGAATCTATTTCTCTCTCTAAAAAATTACTTCTCTTATTTACTAAAGCGATTCAAGTAATCAGACTCATCAAATTAGTGAATCCAATGGGACCGATTAACAATTGGTGTCTATTTTCCTAGTCTGAATTTTACCGATCTTGAAAAATAATCTTAAAGCTTTGCAATGAATTTAGAAAATGACATGTTGGTTCGATCAACTATTGAAACGCTAAAAAGTAATTCATACAGGAGAGATGATAGATATGAAGGGTCTACTCTGATCAACCAGACTCAATCTGAGATGGAGTTACAAATGAATCATCTCTTGGATAAGATAAATTCTCTGAACGAGAAATACAATGAAATAAAATATGAAATTGAGTCAGCAAGGCTGAAATCCGAAGTGAGACAAATCAAATAAAAAAAATGAAGTTGGAAGTCAATCTGATCGATCTTGCATTGATCATCAAATCATGAGTGAGCATAAGAAGGCGCGTTTTAAAGCTCCAAAAGAGCGTAATTCTTCTAAAAAGAAAAGAAAGATAAACAAAAGTATGTCACGTCTAGTGACGAGGAGGTTGAGCTGGATTAGGTTTTAAAAGGTACATGGGCTCTTCAAAAGAAGAGAGGGATCAACCTCGAAACTACAAGAAATAGCATAAAACCAAGAGAGATAGTGTACCTCGATGTTTGAGGGAGTCTAACTGGTGTGAAGGAAACACGTTGAATCTGTATGATGGGGTTGATTGGAATTTATACGCGGTAATGGGAACTAAGGATTAATATGTTCAAGGTGTTGAATGGAGGAATTCTCTATTGACAAGTGAAATTAGATCTATTACGCTTCTAAAGCATTTTGACATCTCAAAAGATGAAATGTTCGATGGGATGCAAGATCCATTCGATCACATCGAACAATTCAAAGATTATATGATGAATTTCGAGGACGAAAACAGGCTAGTATGTTGGGATTTCTCGCAGACTTTTAAGGGAACAACTTTGAAATGGTATAACCGAATTCCAAGGGGATCCATTTCAAACTTCAGAGATTTTTATAAAAAATTTCAAAGTCATTTCGTTGGGAGTAAGGAGATGAGAGCAAATGGGGATACAATTATCCAATACAGGAAACATTTGGAGAAAAGTTGAAGGATTACACGAAGCGTTTTGTTTTCACAAAAGTAAGTTTGGATAATTGTGAAGAGTTGGTGGCAGTGGCTGATTTTCGTTAGGGACTGTTGCCAGGTGATTAGGCTAATGAGACAACCAAAAGAAAATCTTTAACTTTTGGAGCTTTGATGGCTCAAGTTGAAGACCATATTAAAGTTGAAGATTCAACTAGGTTTTGAGGGGTAGCGTTTAACATTCCAAAGATTTTGGCGCAGACGCCACATAACCAGCATAACCAAGGTCAATCTTCAAATGTTCAGCAGGAACGCACGAGAAACAACAACCTAATCAATGGATAAGGCCTGAATATTATGCAGATTTAACTTAAAGTGTGGCTGTAATGCATCGAAAAAACCTTTAGCATCAACTTTATAGACAACCTATCCAAATACGCAAGCTAAAAAATTGATGACTTTGGATTCAAAAGTTGACGAATTTGATGCTGCCTTGGAATATTTGGATACGGATCCAGATTGGATAATCTTGATGGCAGTAGAAAAAGAAGGGGCATGTTCGAAGTTTGTGTGAGTATTTTGAGTAATTTTCCATTTTTGGAGGCGATTCAATGACTGGTAATAATGATAGCTCGAGAAAAAGACAAATTGTAAGTTTGGAAACTCAGATGGAGGGAATAATGTCTAGTCATTTGTATGGTAATAGAGACATTCCCTTTATCCTTTTCGATGACAATGCTTTACGAGGCACTGCAGGGCCACATGAGGATGCGGTGTTCATTGGGGCTGGTAGATACTGGGAGTTCAGAAAACGTCTTTTTTAAAGAAACATATGATAAGATGCGCAATCCTTCTAAGATTTCTTAGTCACAGCGCACAATCATTGGTTTTACTGGAGTGACCGCGTGTGTAATTGGATAATTTGAAGGGGAGGTAAGTTTGGGAAATTGACCTTTCAATAAGAAGGTTCAAGTGTTTTTTTATGGTGGTAGAAAGTCGTACAAGTTATAATGCCATTTTTGGAAGGTTTTGGTCGTTAACAATGTACGACGTTGTATCAACAGTTCATCAGTGTTTCAAATATGCCGTCGGAGACCGTGTGGGGGTCATTCGGAGTGAGAAAAAGGGTGCAAGGGAATGTTATGCCACTGCACTTCAGAATCGCGGATCCAGCAATGGTGATATGATGAATGAATAGCAGTTAAGAGGGTTTACCTCAGATTTTGATGAAAGGGTTGACGATCCGAGGGAAACCACAAGGTCATTAACAGTAATTGTAGAGATATAGTATACTAGTTCTACGTCAAAAACTGTTACAATTTTTATCTCATAATCTGGATGTTTTCTCTTGGAAAAAAGAGGACGTGGTAGGGGTATCGATCAAAGTCATTTGTCATAGCCTAGATGTTAATCCGCATGCGAAGCCTGTAATTCAAAAGATGCGGGTATTTTCATCAGAAAAGGTAGAAGATAATGTTTCCGAAGTGGACCGCTTATCCAGGGTCGGACACATAAAGGAATCATAGTATCCTCTATGGATGGTGAATCGAGTAGTGGTCAAGAACAAAAACGGGAAATGGAGAATGTATGTTGATTTTACAGACTTAAGTCGAGCTTGTCCTAAAGACCCATTTCTTGTTCCTCGAATAGACCAGCTGATTGATTCAACTCCAGGAAACAAATATCAACTTTTATGGATGCTTTTGTAGGATATAATCAAATCCAAATAGATCCGAAGGATCATGAATGTACTACTTTCATCACTGACAGGGGCTTGCATTGTTATAAGGTTACGCCTTTTGGATTGAAAAATGTCGGGAATAGCAACGAAAGGTTAATGAATAAAGCATGTGCTACCCAGATCGGAAGAAACATGGAGGTATACATTGATGAGATGGTTATAAAAGCTTAGTAGATGATGTGCATTTGGAAGATTTAGATGAGACATTTCTGAATATAAGGGCAATAAGGCTAAAACTAAATCATGATAAATGTACTTTTGGAGTTCGATCAGGGAAATTCCTGGGTTATGTTATCAGGGAAAGAGGGATGGAAGCTGACCTAGAACTGTTAAAAGCTGCAGCATCTATGAAATAGCCTCAAATTATCAAGAAAGTACAAATTTTGATAGGAAGGTTAGTAGCACTTAACAGATTTATATCTGAATTCGGTGATAAATGTTTTATTTTCTTTCAAGTATTGCGAGGGTAAAATAAATTTGAGTGGACTTCGAATTGTGAAGCAACATTTACAAGCATCAAGGATTTATTTTCATTACCAGATATTTTATCTAAGCCTTGAAGTGAAGAACAACTTTTTTTATACATTGCGGTATCAGATTTTGCATTATGTGCAGTATTGATAATTGAAGATTCAAGAATTCTGAAGCTGGTTTACTAGGTTAGCAAACGTTTGGTGGCATCAGAAAAGAAATATTTGAAACTTGTGAAATTGGCATTGGCATTGGTGGTGGCTGCTAGACAGATGCGCCCTTATGTTCAAGCTCATACCATTGAAGTTTAGACCTCATATCCATTAAAAAACATTTGCAACGTCCTGAGCTTAATGACAAAGTGGTGCGTTGAATTGAGAGATTTTGATATTACACATACACCTCGAACTGCAATTAAAGCGCAAGTTTTGGAAAATTTCCTTGTCGAATTTCATTCAAGAAGATCAAAGAAATAGAATAACAAGGATGTTTTACCAGTAAATTTGATGTGAGTTATTCGTAGTGATAGTGGTTCTAGTGTTTTGGGATGCAACACTGGAGGTCAACCAGTTGCTCCACCTGGAGAAACAATGCCTGAGTCTATCAAATTTTGTTTCTATGCTTCGAATAACGAAGCTGAATACGAATTTTTTATAGTTGGTTTGAGACTTGCGAAGATATGTGGAGCAACTTCAGTACGATTAGAGACAGATTCTCAATTAGTAGCAAACCAAGTATCTGGAATTTATGAAGCCAAAGCGGATCGCTTGATTTTATATCTTCGAGAGCTTCAAAATTTGATGCTCTTATTTGATAGTATTGTTATGGAACATATAAATCGAGGAAGTAATACAGTGGTTGACTCATTAGCAAGTGTTGCGTATAAGGAAGAGTAGCCGTTAATCTTGTTGCAAGAAAGTTCTTCGATTTTAACTCAATCAAACCAGTGTGAATATATTGAGAAACTATTTGTCACCCCAGATACAGTCAGAGGCGACTGAAGAACTGATATTTTGAATTTTTTGATAAGAGGAGACTTGCCCGAAGATGAAAAAATTAGCCAAAACATTGTGAAGCAAAGATTTTAGCTACATAGTTTTGGATGCATTTTTGTATAAGAAAGCATTAAGTAAGCCCTTACTATGATGTTTCAATAGACAAGAATCACTGTAAGTTTTATCAGGGTTGCATGATGGAGAAGGATCAGCGCATTGTGGCTTTAAGGCATTAATTCGTCGAGTTTTTCTTGTATGATTTTGTTGGCCTTCAATCATAAACGATGCTAAGAACTTGGTTTGAAGTTATGATACTTGTCAAAATTTTGCTAATTCTATTTATAAACCAGCAGGTCCACTTATGTCTATTACCGAAGCCATTCCGTTTGATAGATGGGGTATAGATTTAGTGGGACCTTTGTCAATGGCTTCTGGAGGGCGACAAATGATAATTGTTGCAATGGACTATTTTACAAAGTTGGCAGAAGCAGAGCCATTATTTGGAACGAAGGCAAAGGATGTGATTAAATTTATTTTAAACAGTATTTGTTGTTGTTTTGGAGTGCCTCGATGAATTACCACAAACAATGGTCCTCAATTTGATAATAAATAAATGGCTTCTTTTTGTGCTTC
The DNA here is from genome assembly GCA_036936605.1 of Limnanthes douglasii subsp. nivea. Classification (NCBI taxonomy): domain Eukaryota; kingdom Viridiplantae; phylum Streptophyta; class Magnoliopsida; order Brassicales; family Limnanthaceae; genus Limnanthes; species Limnanthes douglasii. Next base: position 50,910,367 of record JAUPFV010000003.1, read on the forward strand.
GAAGGGAATTAAACAGTGTTTTTCAACACCATTTTATTCCCAAGCAAATGGACAAGTGGAGGTGACAAACAGGTCTATTTTGGAAGGTTTGAAGAACAATTTAATAGGAGCAGTAGGAAAGTGACTTAATTATTTGCAAGAAGTGCTTTGGGCTTATCGAACAACTCCCATGGAAGCTACTAAATAAACTATTTTTTCTTTTAGCATATGGAATGGATGTTGTTAGTCCCGTGGAATCTAATTTTTCATCTTTTAGGATAACTCAATATTCTGAAGAGTTGAATGACGAAGCTAAAAGAGCAAGGTTGGATTTGATTGATGAGAAAAGAGTTCGAGCTCATTTAAATTTAATTCATTATCAAACTCTTGTGATGAATAAGTATAATTCAAGGGTAAAAATGGAGTTTAAGGTAGGTGATAAAGTATTAAGAAAGGTATTTTTACACACCAAAGAGAAGAGCCTTAGAAAGATGGCCCCATACTAGAAATGACCTTATATGGTTGTTGAAAGGATAAAGCCAGGCTCTTATCACCTTTGTCACAATCAAGGGAGGATGCTTCAATAGCTGTGGAATATACATCATCTCGAATTGTACTAGGAATAATTGTGTTATATTTCGAAATTGTTTTCTTTGATTGATTAGCGCACTCTTTCCTACCTTGTTGGCCTAGGGAAGTTTTAACGATGCGTTATGTACATATTCAAAATTATCAATAAAATGAATTTTTGGCCAGTGGTTGATTTAAACTATGGTAATTGATCAAAAACTGATCATCTTTGAGGTTAACCAAGAGTAGAATATTCCAAAGTGCTGTGTACACTTTTCAAAGAAACAATCATGTCCGAAGTGTTACGTTCATTAAACACTCTATGATGTTTGCAGTTTTACGTTCATTAAACACTTTATGATGTTTGAAGTGTTACGTTCATTGAACACTCAATGATGTTCGAAGTGTTACATTCATTGAACACTCTGTGATGTTCGAAGTGTTACGCTCATTAAACACTTTATGGTATTCGAAGTGCTACGTTCATTAAATGCACTATCAATCTCCAAGTGTTACATATCGTCATGGTTGTTCAAAGTATTATATTATGGTTTTAAATGGAATAAATAATATAAATAACAATCAAACGTGAACATAACTTCAAATGAAAAATTAAGTATAAATAAAAGACTCTTGTGATTCAAATTAATTTTATGGGCACAAAAGTTATAGTAATGATATGACAGGTACAGAAAGACAAAATGATAGTAAGATTACTCGTCTTCAGATCTCTCTTCAGATGATTCATCTTTGGATGATAAGCTTGGAATAGGATCGAAAGTTTCAGTAGGGTGCCTTTCGACAAGAATTTCACTCCAAAGGTTGGAAAGATCCATGTTAGGATATATGGCCTGAATTTCTCAAAGGAGTGTGATGACTTTTTGTTTTTTGCCATTGTTGATAGCTACGAACATGTCTTTTGTGTATTCATCTTCAGCAGCAGTGACAACAAGTTGTTTCTTTTTTTGAAATAAGCTTTGAGGGTGTTTATCTCATGGGTCAATCTTTTCTTTTCTGCTTCACTGTTGACAAGAGAAGTTTGAAGCTCATCAATTTTTTTCTTTTCAGCAACTAATTTTTCACGATGTTTGGTGCTGAGTTGATCAATTTTTTCCTGATGCGAGGGTTGAGATCTTCTTTCTTGATTTGATGCTCTTCTTAAAGATACTTTTTGACATATAAAAGTCCTCTGAGGAATTCAAATCTTTCCATTTGGAATTCATGAAATTGATCGTTTAGAAGGTCACCAAATATATCCCTCATCTTTTTCTTAACTTCAGCAGCACCTTTATAGCGAACCATCTCTTTAGTCATATGTTTTAGATGATTTTGAGAGGCCTTGATTTCTTTAGTAAGATTTTTTTACTACATTATTAAGATTGGTAAAAGGTTGAAGAGCAACTAGGACTTCTTCGGAAGGCTTCTTATGAAGAAAGACCCCTAGACTAGGTCGATAAATAAGATCTAAAGAGATTATATGGACAATGACCTCAGGAGATGCGGCTTCGGAGGCAACAGGTGCAGATCTTCTACCAAAATTATGTAAATGAGTTTGAATCTATTGAATGATGGGATCTTATTCTCCAGTAAGCTCTTGCGATTCATCGAAGTTAATGAAGCTGTCAGGATAAAAGTGATCATCACCTTCGTTATCTTCTACAACAACAGTTTCATTTTGCTGGTTGGTAGTATCTTCAGCATCGCCTTCATTTTCCTTTTGATGACTTTGCTGATTATCTGTAGCTACAACTTCATTGTGATCAGATAGTATTTCTTCAAAAATTTCCACTGTTTTTTCCCATTCTTATGGGGGTTTTTCCTAGTGGTATCTTTATTTTTTTGAAGGTGCAACAGTCTTCTTATTTTCTAAATAAGGTTACTCTTTTATTCCTTCTTTGATTGTTGAAAGTGTGTTCTTTTTGTTTTTCGCTTCAAACCTTTTGGCTTCAGACTGTTGAATGGTTAGGACCAGATGTATTAGCTGCCTTTTTATTCTATTTTTCTTTATTCTTTTGTAGAAGATGTAGTCTGGTATATTGCAGATTGGTAAGAATACTTTACAATCAGGGTGGACCAACCATCTCACAGCTTTTCAAGGATTGGGTGGCTCTATTAAGTTTTCAGGGGAAAGGCTCAAAGTGTGATCAGGAATAGGTGACTATTGAGGAAGTTGATGGGGTCAAAAGTTGTGTGGAAGGCGTTATTCCATTCTGTTAAGCCCAAACAATAATTTTAATGAAGGTTTTGTTTGATTTTTCTCGACGAATGGCATAACGCCTCAAAATTTATGTTCAGAATATAAAAGTTGACAACGAATAAGGAAAACATTAGTTGAATATTTAATTTAGAAACATAATATTAAGAGACTTACGATTACTCCTCCAAGCGAGGTTCAATCTTAATGGGTTGGCTTCGGATATAGCTTTATCATTTTCCCATGCTCCTGAAATGAAGATGAGTTTTTGCTTCCAAAATTTGTATGCTTCTAAGAGATCATTGATGATTTTTAAGTCATCATCCAACGTAAGATAGTAAACTGGAAGCATTGGTCCCTTTGACAATTTGGTTAAAGATATAAAATCATCCATACAGATCGGAATTTTGGATAAGCGGGAGGCCATGATTACAGAAAAAAACGTGAACCACTGATTTGGTGTCACTTGGGTTGGACACGGATTCAAACAATTCGAAGTAATCTACTATCATGGGGTCCAATGGGAATAGAAGCCCTCAGTGGATGATTTGAGGATAAACTACCAGTTTGCCTCCTTTGTAGTCTAAAGGTGTTTCTCCTTTTTTAGGAAGACTAAGTGTAATATCATCTCTCATTCCCTACTGCTTCTTTAAATCATTTGCTTGACTCTCTTCGTAGTGTATGTATGAAACGTTTTTTAGAGCCACAACATAATTCGCATAAAGTGACCTCAAATTCTCACCAATTGATGCATTTTCCTCTTTGGATATGGTAATAAGAGGTTTCTTTCCTGTCGGTCTATGGATTTTTTCTTGTGTAGCATTTTTTGATTCTTTCGAAGCTTCCTCCTTTATCTCAGCCTCATTATTTGATTGATTAGCATCATAATCGACTTCTGCTTCTGATGTATCATCTCTTAATCGATGTGGATTATTCGAGGGACTTTGTTGAGATAATACAATTATATCAACAATTTCCCTAAGGGAGGAGAAATGGTAGATGGATTTAATGTAACATTAGTATCATCTCTCATGGCTATAAAAGTCTTTTTATAGGAGCTCATGGGGGACAGGTTTTTGAAAGGTTGGATGAGGAAGGGGTAGCTTCAGATTATTTTGAAGAAGATTTGCTTATTCCACAATTAATTTGAGATGACGATTTAGTAATAGATGGTAAGATTAGAGTTGCTTTTGGCGTTCGAGTTTTTGAAGAATGGATTTCTTCTGTAAGAGGCGAAGGTGAAAAAATAGGAGTTTTGGAAGGATCAAAATTACTGTAATAGACGGTATTTGTCGATGTTCCAAGAGGAGCATTGCTTATTAATCCAGTTGCTCTGTATTCATCAACCCCTTTCACTGATGCATAAGTAATCATAAACTTTGAAGACGTTGTTGTCTGACGTTGGAGATCTAGGTTTTTTGGGAATTCTCGGTTTAGATCTCCTGTATTTTGGACGCTTTCGAATAAACTAGATGAAGATTGATCAAAAAAGATAAGTTTTCTGGTAAAAGTAACCAGTAGTTTGAAGTAACAAGAGCACAGTACTCGACTTAGTGCTTGATCGAGCAACTACTTGTTGTTTCTTTGAATATCTAGAAACAAGAGTATCACCAAAGTAGACGTAATAACCACCTATAAATTTTCTATCACCAAGAGAAGAGACCCAATCAACATCAGTATACCCACTGAGTTGAAGTTTAAAACTTGGATTGATATGAAGACCAAGTTTTATTCTTCCAGATAAGCCTCTTAGTACTTTTTTCATTGGTTGTAGATGAGTGTCAATCGGTTTTTGTTAAAATTGACTAAGTGTTGTTGATTGAAAAAGCTATGTCAGCTTTTGTGGGAAGTAAGTACTAGAGAGAACCTAACAGACTGCGATACTTCTTTGGTTACATGAGAGGAGTGCCTTGAGTGAGGGAGAAAGTATGAGAGAAACACATTGGATTTGTGCAAGAATTTGTTAAGGTAATTCCCTCACCTGCTAGTAAATTTTGAATATATGTTTGTTGTATTAGATAAAATCCAGTTGAGTCCCTGGTAACTTTAGTGCCCAAGATATAGTGTAGATCTCCCAAGTCTTTTACGACAAATATTAGGTTTAACTTCTTGATAAAAGGTTGTAGATAGTTAGGATAATTTCCATTGATGATAATATCATCCACGTAAACCAGAATAATCATAATAACCTGGTTGGTCACAATGAAAAACATGGAGTTGTCAGCCTTTGAATTTGAAAAGCCTCACATACTTAGAGTGTCCCGTAGTTTTGAATACCATGCTCTTGGGTCTGTTTAAGACCATATAAGGATATTTTGAGTTTGCATACATGAGGTTTCAGAGGCGTAAGCACAACTTTAAGCATTATAATATTTAGGGTGTCCAACGGAAACAAAGTTATTCAAGTCTTATGAGAAATATTTGGAGTCCAAATATTTCGGTTATAATTTTATAAAGTACTCATACAATTAGAGGGGTTACAAGTTTTTCCATCCAAATAAGCAATATATATTTTGGATGGGAACTATAATATCTTTTGAGGGTACATAGTTTGATGCAAAATTTTGATATAACAACATCAGTTTTGAGGAAGAATTAAAACAAATTCATATAGTGTCTAACATTAACCGGCTATAGTTAGCTTACCGGTCATCAATAGTGTTACATAGAATTCAATTATAGCTCATCTAACAAATGTTACTCCTACACTTTATATAGAGAATTTTGAAGTTGTTTATAATAAATTAATTCAGCAACATCAAGAAATAGTACAACTTAATAAGTCAGGATTGCGCAAGTCCAGTCGAGAGGATACATCTAATATATTAGGACTATGTGGCATTTTTTAGTAAACATGAACGTATTTCAAAAATTCTGGAAGAGGATCCATTCACCTTTCAATAGTATATGAAGAGTTTGAAATCTAACTTTTGGATTGAAACAATGAATGCATATATAAATTAATTCATGATAATTCAATTTGAGATCTGACTACTCTACCTAAAGGCATGAAAGCACTATGATGAAAATGGTTGTTTAAAACAAAACTTGATGCTTCATAAAAATTGGAAAGATACAAAGAACATATTTTAGCAAAATGGTACAGTTAGACTGAAGTCATTGATTATACATAGATATTTTTTCTAGTATCATCAAAGGTATCATTGAAAATAACCATAGCTCTTGTTGCTCAGTTTGAATTAGAGCTCTACCAAATAGATGTTAAGACCACATTTATCCATGGAGACATCAAATAAATGATTTAAATAAAGAAAAGTGAACATTTTATGGTCAAAGATCCAAATTTAATCGTTTGTAAACTAAATAAATCGATTATGGGCTCAAGCAGACATCTCGTTAATGGTACCATAAATTCTATGTTACCTCGTTCAGGTTTGAGGTAAAGTCGATGAAAGATTGTGTATATAGTAAGATTAGTGTGATTAAAATAATATATTTAACGCTCTATGTCGATAACATATTACTTGATGTAGGTTTGTTACATGCTACCAATAAATTTATATTAGATAAATTAGATATGAAAGACCTTATGAAAGCTTGATATGTGTTGGTGATTCGTATAGTACAGAATCACCATAGGGTCATCCTTGGTCTCTCACAAGAAGCATACATTGAGAGCATGTTACTTCAGCATGACTTGGATAAGCATAAACCTCTGAATACCTTTGTAGCAAAATGATAAATATTTTTACTACATTGGTGTCGCAAAACCAATTTGAAGATCCAGATCATGCAGATGATACCATATGCCTCGGCTGTTGGTAGTCTCATGTATACTTAGGTATGTACCATACTAGATATATAATTCATAGCTAAAATGTTGGGAAGGTACATGAGAAAATCACCAGTTGATCATTGAAATGTAGTGAAGATGGTGCTCTGGTACTTGAACAATACCAAACATTTAAGGTTAGCAAGAGTTGATAAAATAGAGATCGAGGAACATTCTGATTCAAAATTTCCAGGGTGTATGGACACCCAAAAGTCCATTACTGGTTATGTGTTTATTCAAGAAAGAGGTGTTATATCGTGAAAGAGTGGAAAGTAGATTCATATGACGAGCTAAACAATGGAAACATAGTATGGTGTGTGGTTTAATGTATCAACTCACACACTCTGGTAAATAATTATTTTTCAAGAGATTGCATATGGTGAAGGAATTGAAAGACCCTTTTTAATTTATTGTCACAATGCTTCAGCTTTCATATACTCTAATGGAAATAGTAGCATCATCAAGTCTAAGAATATAGAACTTAAGTTCCAATCCGTCGAGGATCTAATCAAGAATAACTAGATAAGAGTGGCGCATACTGATACACATTTCATGGTTACAAATATATTTACTAAGGCATGTTATCATCCGTCTTTTATGAACATAGGTTTCACATGGGTATCTTAGTATTGAGGAAATCTATGTTCAGTGGAAGTTGTGTTTTATGTTGATTGATTTCATATTATATTTTTCAGATTATATATATCTTTTTTAGCTTTATAATATAATAATCCAGTTTATGCTCTTATAATTTGAATGATATTTAAAATTGTCTTAATTTAGTATAACTAGTTGAATAGTAGATACTTGTTGATTACAGGGTCATGTCTTTCTTTAATGTTACACTCTATAAAAAGTCAGGGTCCACTAAGATAGTAGGAAACAATGTGATTTATTGTGGAAACATTACACAAAATGAGTCATAGTATAACTCTTTGGTTCGTTGTTATTTGTTGCCTAATATGGATAAATGTTCAATTAATTTTTGTAAGAAACAACCTTATGCAAGTGCATATTTAAATGGATACAATTTTATGCACATGAATTATCCAAGTGGGAGATTGTAAGGAAACCTTAAATTGAAATATATTGTCATATCTAATTTTGGATATTAACTCTTGTTGTAGTAAGCCCGATTAAAGTACTTAATTAGAATATTAGACCAAATAATAATAATAATAATAATAACAACAACAACAACAATAATAATAATAATATATTATTATATAGTCTTATAGTGTTATAAATAATGTTTGGATATTAGTTGGGCTAAAATGTATATAGAGGGAGGATCATTTAGTCTAATAATTAAGTATTATGCTCTAAAAGACCAATAAGTATTATGATCCTATTGAGGGAGACTACATCGTGCACAATTAAGTGGATTATTTGAAATAGATATTAATTATGGAGAAAAGAAACGGAGTATAAAAAAACATTCATTTGTGGTAAAAAGGAAATGCACAATGAAGTGTAAAAATAAAAAGTACAACCAAGTGGATTTTATTATGGGTTTTAATATAGTAACTAATTAACTTGAATTATTATATAAATAAAACCATAATCATTTTTTTCAGCAACACCAAATCTGTCGTATCTCAAAATTAATTCATTTCTCTATTTTATCTCTAACATATTTTCCACATAACTTTTCAATAGGTATCTGTTTTACTGCTTTAAGAACAATATATTACCAACTTTCAAGCCGGTACGAGAACCACAATCCCGCATCATTCTTTCCGTAATAACCAAATGTATTCACTTCATGACATAAATACTAAAGGGAAACACCATGACCAATCGTAAGTCTTCTATCTTTTGTTGTTATTGTTTCTACTAAATGAGAAATTGACATGAGACTAAGTGACATGAGACAGAAGCTTATGTAGTCGTCTGGATTCCAGCGTGCATGGGGTTTAAATTCTTACTTGTCAACCCTTTATGTATTTGAATCCATACACTTAGTATGTAACTAGATCTTATCAAGTAATTTTAAATAATATGAAATATTAAAATTCAACACATGATATTATAAGTATTTCTCTCCTTTGTTAGATTCTACTTTTATATTTTTTGCCATTCTTACTCCTTAAAGTTAAAACTTAACGTTTTCCCTTGCATTTTGAATTGTTATAGCTTGGAAGCTAGTTTTCAATGCTTGATTTGTTTGGATAGAGTAGCTTCATTTTTATTATGCTGATTATATAAATATCAATAAAATAAACTATAAAACCCTTGAATCATCATGAAGAGGAATGACCCTGACTGTTATAATTCATAGAAAAGTGTTCATTTTGGTTCATCATTATCCAATCGGTCATAATATAAGTAATAGACTCTAGTTTTTCAAAGAATAAATCAAAAGACTCGAGTGTTAGAGGAAGCCAATTGTTCATAAAGGCGTTGTTCCTCTTATAATAATTCTAGTTGTAGACTAGTAACATGTCTTTCTTGTCGATGCAGCGATGCTTATTAGATCTTATACTTACTAAAGTTTCAGACGAGGTGGGTTAGTTACCCAAAATAAAATATGTGAGAAACATGTTAAATCGTGCCAAAACAAATAATGTAACGTGTGTCGATTACAACTATTTGAATATGGCCAATAAGATTCAAAAGTTGAAAAATTATGGGGTTCCTACAAACGTATGGTCAAACTCTCCTAGTTTCTTATTCTAATGAGGTTTTAATTTTTTCGTACATTTTGGAGATGGGTCTTTGGTTTTTTTTAAAATATAGACTTGTTGAAGTTTTTTTATGATACCTAAATACATCTCAATAAACTTGTTTGAATTCCTGAATAACTTTAAGGACAACCGTTATTTTTCCTCATAAGGTGTATACTCACTTTAGTGTTTCGAATGTTGTAATGATAAATTAAATTATTGGGTGAAGTCTTAAACTATACTTCTATATCATCATACGAGATAAGGACAATATCCTTGAATACTTTCCATATTATAAAAAAATGGATGAGAAAATTTGTATACGTCTAGGGAAACTAGAGATTACGGTAAAGAAAAATAAATTGAGACATCTATTTTTCTCTGTTTTATAATTATGATTATTCTACTAGACATGATTTTCATATTTAACTCGATTTTTTGTGCGTTATGCTACATTTCTAGAAGAACCATGCTCATGGAAACTTCCAATTTTATAAGGACATTACGATAGACTAGTGAAAGAAGTTGCACAATAAGGTCACTTGTATAGATATCATCTTATGTCCGAAAATTTTGTAACGAGATATTTATGGCCTAATATTTCTTATACTAGGGGATACTTGGTCTACATGAACAATGTAGATGCTGAAAATGATGATTAAGAGACTGCCACCAGAGGTACTTTCAAAGTCTCAAAGTCTAAATGAGGTGTAATTTGAGATGTTTATCAGCCATGAAGGCTTCTTTGAGGCCCGCTGAGGTGAAGGTAGAAGCTATTGAAGATGACAAGTTAAATGTAAAAGAGAGTAAAGATAAAAAAAAAAATTAGCAGTATAAGCACGAACTTTAATTTCATTTTGGATCGACCATAAGTTTCATCTGATTTTAAATAGCTCGAGTGACCCTAATTTATTCTCGTTTTTACGAGATATTGTCATATAATGATAACATTAGTCATCTCTAATATAATATAAAATATAAAAGAAGTAACCAAAACTCGTGATACAAAATATCCTTATACAACATACTTCATGCAATATAAGAAAATTAAATTCCAAAATCTAGAAAACTGCCAATTACGCATTAAGGTTTTTGGAAGTCTATTGATCGAGTGGTTTTTTGAAATAGACGAATATAAAAAAATTAAAAAAAAAAGAAAGAAGGAAAAATATGAACGGATTGTTGGAATATATTTATTTAATATACTTATAGACTAAAAATAATTTGGACCGACATGCTAAATAAACATATTCGATTATTATTTTAAGGAAGTCCCAATTAAAAGTAGTCGAGTTAATTATTTAATTAACTAAATTGAACCTATGGGTAAAAAAGCGTTATGAGCTCAAGTGTGGTAACCGGATTGAATTTGGGCACTGTAATAAAGAAGGTCCAAATCTGAACACTTAAGCCTCGAGAGGACCAACCACATATTTTTAATCTATAAAATGAAAGGGTATGGGATGCAGCTCGCGAAATTATAATAAGATAATCGGACTTGATTCATATAACGAGTAAAAATAATGAAAAGATAATTCTAGTTAATTCATCATCAATAGTGGATATCCATCACGGAGTAACACTTGTCGATTCATGATCAACAGTTGACATTTATCACCGATTAGAGGTAGTCAATCAACTGTATATCGTACGTCACTTTCTTCCTCAAATATGACGATTGCATTCAAATGGGCTAGGTCAAAAGTAATCAATATAAATTAATAATAAGGGATTAAACTGTTAAAAATTAATGGACCAAGTTTTGTTATAATTCCGGTAGCTGCTGATGAAATATTTATTTTAAAATTACAACCAATGTTAGTTATGCTTCTCCACGACCACATTTTATAAAGTAATTTTTCATATAAAATTATAAAAATTTACTCTCTTTTTAAAGCTTTTTACCTTACGTTGAGGTGCAGAGGAGATGAAAATTTGAATTAAAATATTATATATATATATATATATATATATATATATATATATATTTTGCTATCAAAGTTATGTTAACTAATACCAAAATTTATTAATTTGGTATCAATTTTTTTTTGAATCTAATAAAGTTATAGTCTCTTGAAACGACGGTTAGTATCTCGGATTATAATAGACTATAAAATATAAAAATTAAAGTTCATTTCTATTCCAATACCAATATAAATCTATAATTCATTTTTAGTATCTCGGATTATAATAGACTATAAAATATAAAAATTAAAGTTCATTTCAATTCCAATACCAATATAAATATATAATTCATTTTTAGTCCACATTTAATAAAAGTTTTTAATTCATTTTAATATAAATATTTTACGGATATCTATTTTACCTTTAGTTACTAATTCAATTTCATTTTTTATTACCTAACTTTAATTTTTGTTTTCAATTTAAGATGATATGAATTCTTATTTTATTTTATTTTAATATTACACATTAATTTTTGAATTAAACTTTAATTTTTTTCTTTTTTTTATACTACCTTTAAAGAAAAACTGGGTATGACCTAGTTTGTACTTTAATGTGAACTCTGATACAGACTAATTTGATCCCTAGAGGTGAAGCGGTCGACTTCATTGAAGCAAAGGTAAGAAAACAAGTTGCTAATAGAAACATGCTCCATTATGATTCCACACCCTTGAGGCAAATCTGCATGACCAAACAAAATTTATTACTCAGGAAAACGCAATGCAACCAAACATATTAGCAAGAGAGCAAGGATCATCCTCCAACATCTACCCCTAATAAGGTGTAAGAAATTTTTTTCTATAACAATTGACTTGAAAATCGATAGAGTTGTTATCGTATTTTCCAGCAGCTTTATTTGTCTTGTCTTTTGTGAATATATCAAAGTGTTTATAATGTTTTGAAATTGAAAATGTTGCATTTTTCCTCTACAAGAACCTGAAGAAATGCTTACACAAAGTTACAGGTGACCATACAATACTACCAAAAACTTAAATGATTAAGGAAACCACAAGAAAGATCTCACAAAACCGATGCTTAAAGGTATAAACACATGCAAAACTATTATTCATGAAAGAGTCTCAATGTGCAAAAAGTGATATTTTACTGAATGGATTATCATAAACAGATAGAAAAAACAAATGTGCAAAAACATGCATTAAAATATTTTAATTTTTTTAATAACTCTGTTTCAACAACAATGGTAGCCTATAGACTTCAACTATATAAGTAATCGTAATTGAAATTTGTGCCACTTTAAATTTTACCCGTTATATCTTCAATCAAACAGAAAAGAAGATAACATCATAGATTTACCTTTCCAATATTTGATATGGATCTACCACAAGTTCAAGCTTTCCATCGATCCATAATAAATACCGAGCATTAGAAAATATCATACGCATTAAAAGCTTTGGTATATGTAACAAGTAAAATTTGGGTCAAAATGTAAATTAAACCACTAACAAGTATAATTAACATGAGACTTCTATAATTTCTAAATACAAAGTAGAGCATCTAGCAAATAATATTAAAGCTTGTATAGCCAACTCTGATTTTATTAATATTATTAAGCTTTATATCGTGACTAACGTCATATGTCCTAAACTACGGATAAATCAAGGGATATGATATTATGTATCAAAACTGAGTATAGCCTAGTTTGTATCCACTGTCAACTCTGATCTTGGTCGCATCCAAGAGTCTCTTGGGATTGAGTTGAGATGAATATTTAGTCATATCCAATTTTAATCTCTCCATGAGATCTATTAGGATTAATAAGTCACGTATCGATAATAACCACCGGATTAGATTACTTATTTTAAGTCCTTGACGTAACCAAACGCAGGACTGGACAAATAATCATCTGGTTAAATCCAATTCAGTTCGATGACAAGCTCATGTACCAAACGAGCCCTTTAAGAACTTAATGAAATCAACAACGATTCCAATTTGTTATAACAGTACTTGTTTTGATAGAAGATCTAGTGTGGATGTGGGGCAGCAGGTTTAGAGCAAAGTCAAATTGGAGAACAAAAACAACAGCAACATGCACCTTAAAGACGAGATGCCCCGAGGAGATTCTCATTCACATTTTCGTTTGATTTTCTTATATTTAAGTTAACAGCTTTAGTTTTCTTGTTCAACCGAGATGGGTTGAAACATAGGCTAGTTGTTTTGGTGTTTTGCGCTGGACTTGTGTACTTGTAAGGTATCATATAATAATACCTATAAAATGATCTGAAATGAACGTCAAATTTCGGCCTACCAAGTGTGGCCTTAGCAATGTCAAGAACCACATCCAATTATTTGAATTATCTGAAACAACAATAGCATATGCAATTAGAAACAACCCTCTAAATGAAATGAGAAACAAATAATCTTAACAGTAATATAAAACTGATATAAATCGGTTTAAAAGTAATATAGAACTATTATAAATCGATTTAACAGTAATATAAAACTGTTATCAAATGGTTTAACAGTAATATAGAACTGATATAAATCTGTTTACCAGTAATATAGACTATAGTGATCCAGTTTCTCGAGCTCCAAACTTGGTACTATGTGCGGAAATTTTTCGATGCTTATTTGGCTAGCATTATCATCTTATACTTAGTTCCTTGTATCGCTACCAATCCTATCTTGCATGAACAAATGAGGTTATTCTGTATTAGCTTAAGCTTTTTTGAAGATCAATTGTTCATCTGTTACTTTAGTCTCATAAGTATTAATTTTTTTAACGGTTTTGTAACTATTAAACGGTCTATTTTAAATTTTTATATAGTTCAATGAAGATTTAATAATATTAAATTTTTAATAATTTTAAAATTTCTAAACAATATATTTTGATAGTTTCATATAGTTTAATGAAGTTTTAACAGTTTTAATTTTTACCAGTTCTAAAACTGTTAAACGGTATATTTTAACAGTTTTAAAAAAGTTCTCAAAACATATTCGTTGCACCACTTGTTTAACTTGTCTCAAAAAAAGAAACACAACGATGGGTTCAAAATTCTTTTTTAAATTATATTTAAGAAAATACAGACTTTAAAAAAATCTATTTATTTGTTTAGAAGTTATTGTATAATATTACAAACAAAGGGTATTATAGTATTGTGTTTAGTGTGTGGTACCAAATACTGATAAAGACCTTATATGGTATCAAATATTGATTTTGAACAAATGTTGGTACTCATATGGGAGTCATCCAAAAATTAGTTGAATAAAAAATACGAAATAGAGGTAAATTTTGAAATAATAGTTTAATTCAATGACTACTTGTGAGTTTAGTTAAATATTTATTAAATTATATAAAGGTGTACTTATTCTCTTTTAGAGACAACGTGTAACATAATTCTTCAGATGAATTATGGTTGCCTCAATTTTTTTTTTCTCTTTTTGTAGGTTTTTATAAATCAACAAATTCATCAAGTATCATCGCGTCCTATCCTTAATAAGTGAGATTCATCGCACCTCGCATGTTAGTGGAAACAACATAAACTATTTCTCACAAACCGTCACGTTTTCTTCCTTTGTAGGTCATCAATCGTATCAGACAAGATGCAAACTTCTAAGTTTACTCTTTTTCTTTCTTTTATATATATATATATATATATATATATATATATATATATATATATTAATCTCAAGAATTAGTTTTTAAGACACTTGGTTTATAACCTCAATGTATATTTTTATGCTAAAATTGGTATAGATAACATGTTTAGAACAATGACTTTTAGGTTTGACTGTTTCAGAATTTGATGACATGTTAAGTGCAATGTTATATGTTTGGAGTTTAAAGTTATGCAACTCGCATTGAAAAATATATAGTGTTGATAATGTATCATATTCGGAATGAGGGTGATTATCTATTGTTATTGGAAATTGGACTCTATGATGTAAGAGGTGATGTCATGCATGTCCATAGATTGTTTGTTTCACATATATGAGTCTGATTGATAATTATCATCCTTTTGAATATTTGAGCACTTGACAAAATATTTTTCATCCCCGAACTGCTTCAGATGCTCAAAATGTAATGAAGTGCAACACATTAAGATCTTATATGTTAGAGATATACCATTCCCTAACGTTTGTATAATTAAAATACAAGCACTTCAGATGCTCATTGTCTAGAACGTATTGTCAGATTTGATATCCGATATGTATGGAAAAATTTCAGGCACTTACTCAACACCATCCTCTTGCTCTGAGTCACCACCACCATTACCAACCCCACCACCACCATGCTCATTCCTCTGTTTATTCTCCAACTCTGTCACCGTCAAAGACACCAATTCATTCACCGGTTTAGTCACCAACCAAGCCACCGGTTCATTCACCCGCCAAGCAACCAACTTCTATACTGCAAATGACTATGCAGAGGTTCTAAATATACTCTTCAGATGAAATTCGTAGAGAATGGATTCTAGAATTTGGATTTCCATTCCATATGAGTCAACATGGGAACTAGTTTAACTCATTTGAAGAGAATAATGAAGACATCATGCTACTTGAAAATAACAAGGCTTACAAGATAGTTGAGTCATCAAAGGAAAAGATTTTGGAGCCTCAAAAATTAATAAATGTTTTCGTATATGTAGGTTGGCCCCTATTTGAAGACTACCTAACATATTTCATGATTGTGAGAAGCTGTTGTATGATATAGTTACTGTGTTTATACGCACCATACTCATGCATTACTTTTGTCTCAGTCTTAAAAGGGTTTTTTTGTTAATATGAATCAGTCAAGTACGCCCCTTCTGAAAGGTATGGCTATTTTCATATATGGCCAAAAATCAACATCAACTAACCTTAAAGTAGTGACTCTAAAGGTAATGTATAGTGTGATGATATATATAATATTCACTAATGATTATGACCAGTACAATACATATGAATCCCGAACTATAATCCATAAAATTTGTATATGTATTTAGATAAGTTTGTACACATCATAAATTATGTCCCTAATTCAATTTTTTATTGTTTAGCTAATGAATCTAAACTAAAATTAATAATGTTTTGTTCCTCTTCTATTGAGGTGTAACTTTATTAAATGTAAAAGGAAAATTTAACTATTGCCGGGATTCTATATAGTAGCAACAACTCATGTTTTTATTTCTTTGTAGGGGTCAAGCCAAAGCATGCCTCTCAATGAAGGAAAAAATCATATTTCTACTATAGATGGTGTGTGGCTTGCCCGTCTGAAGATAATTGGCGATATGTTTTTTTGAATTCATGACATGTATTGCATTTGAGATATATTTTGTATGTTCTTTTTTGTAGGATTCTATTTATTTTTTCATATTTGTTGAGAGAGTAAATGACAAAAAGGGTGATATTGGATCTTGGACCTGATGTGACTAAGGCTTAATATTCTAGAGAGAGAAAGTAGAAAGAGAATATTATATTCAAAAAAATGTCCCACCTACCAAGAATAATAGGTCTCCTTTTATAGTGGGCAAGGATGGACCCATTTATGTCCTTGGTGGTTAGGTTTTATTTCTCCTATGGTCCTTTATAAAATATTTTCTTTACAAATCATCCTCTAATAATTGATAAATACTATAACAGGCATATTAATCTCCTTCCATTTACAGTTGACTCATTTTTGTTAATTTGGCGAATTGCTCCCTTATCAGTAGCCTCCCAGTCTTCAAGAGCATCAAGATTGAAGACTTGTAAGAGAATCAGCTTGGAGCGTCTCTGTCCCTTAAACTCTGGTATCGATTGATCGGATTATCTAGGTCAAACCTTTCTTTCAAACCGTGACTGACCCTCCATGTTTTTTATTACTGGGTCGGTCGCGAATTGTCTCGATGCTGTTATGAGTCTGTTTGTGTCTGCTTCCGATCTTTCTTAGTTGCTTTTACATGGGCCTATACTGGCTATCAGGCTTTCAAAACCAAGTCGGGTAGATACGGCACATCTAATGCATCTTCCTGAGTTAGCTAGTATATACCTATTGTGCTAGTGTGACTAATGGCTACACATGTCACCTGAGTACTGAAGCGTGCTCATCTGCACAGTTTTCCAAGAGGCCCTTTCGCCTTCCCGCGGCTTTCCGTCGTTTGGACTACCCGTACGTGAAACGGTTAAGTAGGGGTGTCTATAAATACCCCACACACACAAGTTTCTCTCAAAAGAGTTCTAAAGAGAGAAAGTGCTGTCTGGTCCATTCTAGAGAGAGAGCTCGTTTTATGAGCAATCAGAACCTGAAGCGAAAACCAAAAACCAAGAAAAAGGAACACGTATTCAGATTTGAAGATTGGGCTAATATTGGTGACCACACCAAAGAGTATTGAGCAGCGGGACTGATTTGGAGTTCTAATTCAAAACATTTGACGCGCGTTCCGCTTCTTCACGATCCCGTACTACCCAACCCGGTCCCCGCTGAGTCCTTAGCTATACCGTTCCCATCCGACGCGAGTGCCCCTGACAACATCATTATCCTTTCAAGCAGCAGATCGCCACCTTCCCCTGCTACTCAAATCAATCGCGCGACGCCTTCGTCGGTGAATTCCTATACCACTCCGACTCCTTTTCCTCCCCGACGTCGAGGCAAAGCTAAATTCCTTTCCATGGGTAATTCTCAAACCTCTACTTCGCCCGCGAAGGAAAACTTCCCTGAAATGGTCCAACTTTCGCGACATTAAGGGGTACCGGACCGGTACCAATACTGCGTGTACTTTTCTGGGCCTTAACCGACAAACACAACTCGCCCTGACTAGACGTAGTTATGGTATCGCAGATTCTCCTACTCAGTCGTCCAACCCTCCTGCGGCTAGCCCCCTAGGTCAGATGCAGTCCCGGTAGATAATGCCGAAGAGCCGGAGACAGATTCTTTGGCTGCTGGCGAAGGTACTGCCATTGTTTGCGGCGAAGCTACTCCTCCCGAAGAGCCTCTTCTCGCGGAGATTAATGCAGTCATTACTACTACCTACCATCGCCGGTTTCCCCGGGACGATGTCATTTCCCTTTTCGAGGGCAAGTATCTCTATTTTTCGGCTGCCGAGCAGGAAGAGCTTCTGATCCGGTGGGGTATCCCGGAGTGCATTGACGCCGGTGCATGTTCGGTCACGGGAAATCTTGATCTTCACCAAACTTTTCAACTGGGGTCTCAGGTTTCCTCTGGACCCTGAGATAGCTCTATACTTTCAAACCCTCAATATCTGCCCCTCACAACTAACGCCCAACGTGTGGTATACGCTGATGTCATGCATCATTGGTTCGCGCTTATCGGGTCGGGTCATGCCAATGGACTAGTACATAGCCATGTCCGGGCTCTCGAAATCCCCCAAGTCTCCCTTCTTCTATTCTTCCTTGGCCAACACCTGGAAGATTGTGAACGAATTTCTCGAGGGCGATAAGGGTTGGAAGCATCGGTTCGTCTTTCTCAGTGGCTGCTAGGAAAACGGCCGTCTATACAGCAAGGAGAATCAGAGGTGATTGCTGCGGACTTGGGTTCCTAATGGTATACGGGTTTTTTATTTTATTTTATGGACCGACCCTTTATGCAGTGTCGAAGTAATCTATCCAAGGGTTAAAGAAATACCATTTCAAGCTTGGCAAAGTGACCTTCTAGATTTTAAAGGAGTGTGCGAGGAAGTATTGGGGTCGGGTGTTCCATCGAGCTTTTAAGGATACGAACCTGATCATGAGCAACCTCTGGCGGTGCTCGTCAGAGCCACTGACAATTGAGGAGCTGCGCCAACCCCCAAGCTTGGTGGACTTGGTTGCGAAGATAAACGCGCCCGACGCGCACTTGTTTCTTCTGAAGCGCAACAAGGCTCCTAGCAAGCGTCCTAAGTTGGATGAAAAATCTGAGCATGCTGATGTCGAGGCTGAAGGCGGCACTTCTGAAGGTCAACAAAGGGAAACCGTCGGGGAGGATGGTGAAACCCACCAGTCCGAGGAGCTGGTCAAGAAGCGGAAGGGCAAGGCTGAAGCAGACGATGCTCAAAATAAGAAGTCGAAGCGTGCGAAGAAGGAAAGTCGGGTTGCCGCTGTATCTCTGGCTGCTGACAACGCCACCGTCCTGGAGCTTTTGGGCAATTCGGGGGGGTTAAGGGCGCGACTGTGACCGACCCCATAGCGGTGTTGCCCAATGATGTGAGCCCCGTAAAAGCGTTGAAAGATGTCGTGACGTCCTCAAGTGGTACCAAGCTGTCGGTACTGTCCGTGTCGGGGAGTCCGCACACATTCCCTCTTCGGGTCACAGACGGGCTGTCCCTGTCTATGTACAATATGATCGTGCCCTTGGAAATGAAGTAACAACGGCCAGCGGAGCTAAGCCAGAAATTAGGGGACGTGAAGGGGAAGGTTGTCGCTCTCGAAGAGGAAGTGAGGAAGGGGAAAAACGCTCAGAGGCGGTTGGAGGAGAAGCTGGAGACGACCTTGGCACTTGTTAGGAAAGACTGGGATGATAGCGCTGTAAAACTAGGTCAGGAAATCTCCTACCTGAAGGCTGCTAATGCCCTTTTCGCCGACCAGTGCTAGAGATGGATGGAGAAGGAAACGACCGAGGCCAAAGCTGCTTATGTGCTGACCTTTCATCACCGCTTCCTCGACCTGCCCCTTGGGTCAATGTGGCTGGATGTTCCCGAGGCCGACCGCCCCGAAGGCGTGGTTTGTGAGGATGATGAGACGTGCGACACCGTAACGGAGTCTGAGGGAGATGATGCTTGACCTCCAATGTTTTTTATTTTAAGTTTTGTAACTGCTGGGTCGGTAGAACCCTTTCGTTGAACTATGCTTGTAACCGTTATTTTGAAAATTAATATCCGTTATTTTTCATTTATGTTTTTTTGTCAATTGAAAATTTATCATAGGGTCAGGAACATAAGATATGGATCAGTTTTGAAAACTTAAAAATCGTTAAGGTTCTGTTGATCAATTTAAATTTAAAAAATCCTCCCATAGGGTCGGGGAAATATGATATATGGATCAGTTTAATCACTGAAAAACTAGTTAAGGTTCTGTTGATCAATTTAAATTGAAAAATCCTCCCATAGGGTCGGGGAAATATGATATGTAGATCAGTTTAATCACTGAAAAACCAGTTAAGGTTCTGTTAATCAATTTAAATTGAAAAATCCTCCCATAGGGTCGGGGAAATATGATATGTGGATCAGTTTAATCACAGAAAAACCGGTTAAGGTTCTGTTGATCAATTTAAATTGAAAAATCCTCCCATTGGATCGGGGAAATATGATATGTAGATCAGTTTAATCACTGAAAACCGGTTAAGGTTCTGTTGATCAATTTAAATTTGTCGTAAGTTGTCCATCACCTCGTCAGCTAGCAGACTCCTTTTTAACAGTTCGAAGATATAAAGGCAAAATTTTGAATTGAAATGGGTCGGGTGCCATTGATGCCTCATTAAAACCTTCTCGCACCACCGAGGTAGGAAAAAGTACATCCCCGACCAAAGGTTGTTACAAAGATGGTTACAAAAATCAACAAAGTTACTCCAAATATAGTTTTAAGTGTTCAATGTTCCACGGGAGTCTCAGCAAATGCCCGTGTGTGTCCTGCAAGCGGTATGTTCCACTCTTAACTCGTTCTACTACGGTATATGGTCCGTCTAGTTCGGGGCTAGATTGCCGAGGCTCTTATCTTTGGTATGCAGGAAAACTCTTCTCAAGACCTTATTCCCGACTTTGAACTGTCGCCGACGTACTTTAGACGCATACCGGCTTCTCATTAAGGTCTGATAATGTAAAGAATTTAGATGAGCTCGGCCTTTTTTTTCTTCTATCAGGTCTAGAGCTAATCGTCTGACGTTGTCGTTTTCACTTTCCGTGTAAGTACCGACCCTAAAAGACGGAAAGATCGATTCTGTTGGGGTGACGACGTCCATTCCATAAACTAAATCATAAGGTTACTCTTTCGTCGCCGTTCAAGGTGTGGTTCGGTAAGCCCATAATACTTCTTGTAAGTAGTCCGGCCACTTGTCGGCTTTTCCTTCCAAGTTCTTTTTGAGCCCGTCAAAAATGGTTCGGTTTGTAACCTCGACTTGCCCGTTTTCTTGGGGATTGAATGGGGCGGAAAAACGTTGCTTAATTCTATGGGTCGTACAAAAAGATTTCATCTCATGGCTATCGAACTGGGTCCGTTATCCATGGTGAGCTTCTGAGGTACCCTGAACCTACAGCAGATGTTCGACCAAATGAATCTGATGATATCCTTGGTCCACCCATTTCGAAAAGTAATCCACAACCACCACGATCGTCTGTCTTCCACCAGATGCCATTGGTAATGGTCCCACGAGGTCGATTCCCGATCGGTCGAAAGGTAGGCCTTCAGATATGGATTCTAAAGGGGCCGCAGAAATGTGTATGGCATTCTCAAATCTTTGGCATGTGTAGCATATTTTTATTATTTGATCAGCGTCAGTCGTAACCGTTGGCCAATAGAACCCGGCGAGGAAGATTCTTCTGATCAATGCCTTGTATCCTCAGTGAGCCGCGCCCTCTCCATCGTGCAGTTCAGATACAATTATCTGTGACTCGTTTACTCCCAAACACCGTAGTAAAGGCCGGCTAAATGACTTTTTGTATAGAACGTCCCCCAATAAAACATAACCCCGGGATTTGTTTCGTATCTTTCGAGCTGATAGGCTATCGTCTGGTAGTAGTCCTTCGGCTCGGAAGGCAATAATATCCATTCGCCAATCTGAAATTGTTACCGAGGACATCTGACAAGCCATTTCAGGTCGGTTTTCCAGCTCTCTCCTCTTTATGATTGATGGGTTTTCTTGCTCGGTTACCCAGGGGTAACTGCTTGAACATGAAGCCGATGCTAGAGAGTCGGCTACCATATTTTTGGTTCTGGGGACATGCTCATATGTTACCTTGGCGAAAGACGCGACTAATACTCGTAGTGCTGCTAAGTACTGAACCAAATGCTCTTTCCTAGATTCTGATGCTCCCGAGGCTTGATTGATCAAAAGTTGAGAATTACTGATAAGACGCACGTGCGTGGCTCCGCATACCTGTGCTAGTCGCAAACCGGCCAGGGCTGCTTCATATTCAGCTTCGTTGTTCGAGGTTTGAAAACCAAATCGGATTGCCTGATGCATACTTATGCCTGTTGGAGTAACTATCTGTACACCCGCGCCGCACCCATTGACGTTCGACCCACCATCGGTTCGGATAATCCAATCATCTGGTTCACCCGCTTCAAGCGACACGTCTTGGTTTGGGCGATCGGAATTGAATTCCACTATAAAATCAGCCAGAGCTTGGCCTTTGATGGCTGTCCGCGGCTCAAAGTTGATATCAAAATCGCCTAACTCGACCGACCATTTGGACATTCTTCCCGACATGTCTGGCCGCTGAAGTACATACTTGAGTGGAAACGAGGTTCGGACGATAATGGGGTGTGTCTGAAAATATGGTCGCATTTTTCGCGTTGCGGTCACCAATGCTAGAGCCATTTTTTCCAACTTCAAATATCGTGTCTCCGCGTCCAGTAAGCTTTTGCTTACAAAGTATACCTCTTTGGGGACCTCCCCCGATTTGCTGATTAGAGCCGCACTTACTGCAAAATCCAAACCCGCTATGTAAAGAAAAAGCGTCTCCCCTGTCAGGGGCTTTGTTAAGAGGTTCGGGGAGGACAAATAAGCTTTGATCCCTGAAAAGGCTGCGTCGCACGCCGGCGTCAAAGCAAAATCATTGGCGTTTCTCAAAACCTGAAAAAATGGAGCGCACTTGTCAGACAAACGAGAGATAAATCGATTCAAGGCCGCGAGATGCTCGGTTAATATCTGGACTTCTTTGATGTTCTTAGGCGGTAATACTTTGAAGTTGTATTGAGAAATAAGCATATGATGTGACGGTAATACTTAACTTGAAGCTATTGTGAAATCGGTTCACATATGTATTATAATTTATTTAAAAAGAAGGAATGTATAATTTAGTAAGATATGTTATGCATATAAAAATATATCTTATGTTTGACATGTAAGATAATTCTATGTTCGATATATGTTTCGTTCTGTTAGCTTTTCTTTATGTTGTGTTGGTCGTCCATATTCCAGTGAGTGCGTATTTTATGAGAAATTTATACACATTAATTAAAATAGTGTTCTTTACGCATAATATATATTTACCTAAAATTTATTTGGGTTAACGTTTATAGTATCTTAATCACAAGTATCTGTACCCAACCAATCGTATTTTTAAAGGGAGATATTGTAGCACTTTCTAACTAATTTTATTAGTTTTTTCCTAATTGGAACTACCCAATTATAATCTTTGATTTAAAAGTCTTCGATATAATAAATTATGCATGCAGACATGACGTGACAAAATATATTTAAAAGTAGTGTTTTGTAAAGATATATCATTATGAGTACAAATACATCTTTAACAACATGTTTTTATATCGATAATCTAATTACATCATATGACAAATCAATTGAATGTTGGTATTATTAATGTTTGTTACCGTAATTTTGCAAAATTATGTAATTTATATGTTATTTACCTCAATTTTCTTCTTTCTTGGCTTTAAAGTAACTTGGAAATAAATTTGGAAGAATGTATAATATTCTTAATTCGGCTTGAGCTTGTATCTTTTTACGTGAGAGTTGATATTTTTTTATTTCGAATTTGACGGAAGGGTCTTCCAGTAAATGTTGAGCACGGTCTGCCTCGATTCCTTTCTCACTGACAAAAAATCCTAGTTTTCTTCGCAATGATCCAGGTCGTTCTTAGCATCAATAAAACGCCTTGTGCAATCCCTGAGACTCTCTCATAGCCTCTGGTTACAGTTCATGATCGTATCACCGTTGGCTCGGAAGCTTTTGCTCCCGACAAAGTGCTGACAGAACATCATCCAAAACATCCTGAAGTTTTTGATACTACCCTGCGGTAACCGGTTGTACCACTTTGATGCCCTGTCTTTGAATGTCATTGATAATGCCCGACACAAAAGCCTATCTTCATCATCGAAGCTTAACATAAAGTTTTTGAATGCTTCCAAATGATTATCTGGGTCCCGCTTACCGTCATATTTTTCTATTTTGGAAATATGAAACCTCTTCGGGAGATGCCCTGATAATATTTCGTCGGACAACGGCGAAGCTCTCCAATTCATTCTGAATCCGAACGCGCCGCCTCCGAGCCCCTCGGTCTGAATCCCATATAGACCTTCATTTCCTGGGTTGATGAACTAGCTACTGACTCGGTACCCCTAGTTTTGGCTGTTCGATGGTTGCCACTGGGCCTCAGGCAGGACTACCCGCTCCTCTCGACTGGCCATTTGCATTTCTTCTTTTTCGAAAGATACTGGCGTCCTTTTCTCAGGGCTACCCTTTTTGAACTTAGGAGAGTCAGAACGAGGCACCCTATTTCGTCGGGAATGGCTCTTCCGTGCACGCTTGTTCAGTCTCTCCTTACGTCGGTACTCTCTTCCTGATGAATCGTCCGAAGTATAGTCAACAGAAATCCCCTGATTATCCTTGGGGTATCGCTCTATTCCCCCGTTCCGCCTGTCCTCCGGGCGAGACTCCCGATAATATCTAACAGGGCGGGCGTCGATACGAGGGTCAATAGTTGGGCAACCTTCCTGGGCCCTTTTATCAGCTAACGCCCGTTCTTTTGCTTTGCCTTCCTGGGCCCTTTTATCAGTTACGGTTGTCCATAACTGGTTCTTTTGCTTTGCCTTCCTGGGCCCTTTTATCAGCTAACGCCCGTCCCTTTTCAGAATTTAGCTTCGCGATGTCTTCCAGCAGTTGTCTCTGGATCATGATGAGGGTCGACCTCTTGTCCCGACCCTGCGCGTAATACTCCCGACCCGGTGCTTCCTCACCTTCAGACAACGAAACGGCTCGGATCACTTCTCTCCCGACCCTCTCTCCGATTGCTTGGTCATTTATTCTTTAAGATCAGATCGCGATTTCAAAAGAAAAAGATTCCTTTTTGGTATCACATGTTCCCACAGACGGCGCCAATGATGAGAGAATAAATGACAAAATGGGTGATATTGGATCTTGGACCTGATGTGACTAAGGCTCAATATTCTAAAGAGAGAAAGTAGAAAGAGAATATTATATTAAAAAAATGACCTGCCTACCAAGAATAATGGGTCTCCTTTTATAGTGGGGAAGGATGGACCCATTTATGTCCTTGGTGGTTAGGTTTTATTTCTCCTATGGTCCTTTATAAAATACTTTCTTTACAAATCATCCTCTAATAACTGATAAATACTATAACAGGCATATTAATCTCTTTCTATTTACATTTGACTCTTTTTTGTTAATATTGGCGAATTGCTCCCTTATCAATATTGAACAAAAATAGTTATACATGTTCATTTAGAAATTAAAAACTACAACGCTTTTTTACAAGCATTTAATTATCTCAAATGTTCTCGATTGTAATGATAATATATATAGGTTAGATAATATTTCTAATAATGTAACATATAAAAGAGCTTCTGAAATAGTGGTTTCTTTGTGGAATAAGCATTTAGGTCACAGGTTTATGAAAAGAATATACCATCTTGTTGATGATGGTCTTTTAGGTCTCCTTGATTACATTGATTTAGAAAAAAGTGTTAGTTGTATTAAAGAGAAACATACCAACGAGAGAAGGTTTAAAGTCTCATATTTTAAAGACGTATTAAAGTTAATGCATACAAATATATGCGATAATTTCCTAAAACATCTTCGAATGACCAAATATACTATATTTGTTTTATAAATTACTTATCATGATACAACTATATATACTTGTCCATGAGAAAACGTAGCCCATTAATAATTTAAATCATTTAAGACCAATGTTGAATTGCAGCAAGTCAAACAGATTAAGGTTGTTGGATTCGATAATGTTGAGGAATACTATAGAAGGTATGATGGTTGAAAAGAACAACGTCATGACATATTATCTATTTACCTCTATGAGTGAGGAATCATCCCTCAATATACCATGTCTTGTGCATCCATTATGAATGTATATGAATAACGAAACCACACATTAATGGATATGGTTATGTGCATGATAGCTCAAACATCTTACCATATTCCCTATAGGGAAAAGCTCTTAAGTTTGCATCATATATCTTTAATATGGTATCAACTTCAGTTACAAAGAAAAAACCACATCAATTATATAGAGGGTTAAGCTTAGATTTATGCATTTTTATGTATGAGGATATCCAAATGACGTGAAGGATTATAGCTAATGTTAACAAAATTTTAAGTCCAAAACGTTCAGTTTTAATTTCACAGAGTACGCACACGACTCCATGAGTTATAAAATTTAAACTCCCATTAAACGTTCTATATTTGAGACGCAAAATATGGTATTTTGTTAGGATATATAATTTGAGGGTAATTATCTATATAATATCACAATTTTAAAGAAATGATCACTTCATTTAGTCTCTTAAATTGATGGTCCCACCAGGAAGTGTAGTTGTGATAGTTACTTAAACTAATATTGTGCCTTTACCTCAAGCAGAAAATGTTGACATTGTTTATAATCATTAAATTCAGAAACCTCAAGAAATAGAACGACATAATGAGCCAACATTGCGTAGGTGGACTCAAGAAAATAGGAATTTTGTTTCTTTAGACTATGTGGCAAATCCCTAAAAATATTAAGGTACTTCATGTGTTCTAGAAGAGGACCCAGTCACATTCCATAATGTTATGAAGAGTTCAAACTGTAAGCTTTGGGATTGAAACAATGAATGTAGAGTATTAAGTGATGTAAGATAATTCAATTTGGGATCATATCACTTTATCTAAAGAAATGAAAGCATTATGGTACAAATAGTTGTTTAAAACAATTGTGATACTTCAAAAAACGTGAAATTACAAAACTTGTATTATAGCGAAATGGAAAAATCAATCTGAAGGGATTGATTATTGAAATACCATTTCTCTATATCATCAGATGACTTAATCAAAACAATCATGGCTCTTGTTCCTTATTTTGACTTATAGCTCAATCAGATGGATATTAAGACAACATTTCTTAATGGAGATATTAAATAAATAATTTATATGAAGCAACCTGAAAATGTTGTGCTTGGAGATAAAAAGTCGATGATGTGTAAACTATATAATTACATTTATATACTCAAGCATACGTCTCGTCAATAGTACCACAATTTCCTAGATAATTTTACCTCATTAAGTTTTGATGGTGAAACTTTTCGAATATTGTGTATGGTGTGGTTTATTTTCGTCTGAGGGTAAGTTTGTAAATTTTGTTTAGTACTGTGTGGAAGTTTGAGAGTATTTAATATTTGAGTAGGGAGTAGAGGGAGAATTAAGCAGCTTGGTTGTATGTAATTTTCATTACCCTTAATTAATGCTGGTGGTTGGGTATTTATACCCTTACATTTGGGCCTTATGGGCTTTCGGGTCATGTTTAA
This sequence comes from Limnanthes douglasii subsp. nivea, assembly GCA_036936605.1. Classification (NCBI taxonomy): domain Eukaryota; kingdom Viridiplantae; phylum Streptophyta; class Magnoliopsida; order Brassicales; family Limnanthaceae; genus Limnanthes; species Limnanthes douglasii. The sequence continues at coordinate 50,937,932 of JAUPFV010000003.1, forward strand.
TGGACGCGGGTCAAGTTCAAGGACCCATGAGCTCTTAGTAGGACAGCAGGCAGCTTAGTCAAGAAGTGATTAGGTTTTAAGTACTTTAGTTCTTGTTCGAACAGTCCAATGGATGAGGTGTTCGAACTGCCCTGTCCGGTTAGGTAGACATTGTCCGAATTGACCCTGTCTGAAGAGGTGACGGAATCCGGACTCATAAATTGCCCATTTTTTAGGTGTTTGTTCAAAAACCTTTGTCAAAACCTGAAAAACAGTCCGTTACGAGTGACAGTTACATCAGGACATGTCCTCTGAATAGTGTCACAGCTTTATCCGGACCGAAAAAAGCTCTTTGAATCTAAACGGTTTTTTGCCAAAGTTCATGGGACACGTGTCTCTCTCTGGTTCGTTACTTCAGCCGTTTTCTTACCTCGAATTTTGCACCCACCTTCTTTAAAAAGCAACATCTTCATTAAATGAAGGTGACATCAGTGTCGTTTCTTAATCATTGCAAATCTTTTCAAATTCTCCTAGGAATCAAAACACCTTTTTGGGGTTTACTATAAATTAAATCACTTTTTCACTGTTTTACTATCACCTTCATTTTCACTTTGCTAAATTAAAGACCTTTCTCTCTCAAACACAAGTTCTTTGCTTTGGTTGTTTATGTTCATGGCTAGGAACGCTTTAATCAAAGGCGGGTGGCTCAATCTATCAGAACTAGAAAAAGCACAAAAAGTTGAAAGGGAAAGGCGCATCGCAGTAGGCTTACCCACTTCCCCCATCGAAAAACTAGTAACCTCAACCACAAAGCCTGACCAGGGTTCCTCCTCTACAAAAAGTGTCAAACCGAGGAGATTATTTCAAACTAGTCTTTCTCCTATTGTCTCAGGTTCATCGGTTCAAGAGTCAGAACCCATTGTTGAACCAGGTTTAACAGTCACTAGTTTCAAAAAGCCTTCCCCATTCATAGCCATGGGGTCAGATGCAGATACTTCTCCAACAAACTGGTCGATCGAAGAAAAAGTTGGCTGGTTAAAGGGCAGGCTTCCAAAGGCACCCCTTCGAAATCAGGTGCCAAGGATAGCAGTACAGGGTCAGAGGCACCCATAAAAGTACCCAAGGACAGGCTGTCCGGACCGGAGGCCACTGGCTCAAGCCCCCGAAGAGAAACCATTATATCAGAACCCTGGCTGGAGGCCAGAGTCCAGGAGAGTATTGAAGCTCATCAGTCCGGAGGTCAGACTGAACCAACTCCAAACTCCCCCCTCACAAAGACAACTGAAAACCCTTCCTCAATAATGGAGGAAATAATGGAGGACTCTATCGAAGAGGCTCCATTCGAGTCCGAACCCTCCGGACAGGCTAGTGATGCTACTGCTGCCAAGAAGGATAAGGGAAAAGAGAAGTTATGCATTAGGCATCCAGAACTACCAGAAATCCTCGAAGGGAAAGTGGGACCTTGTTTCCACAAGTTAAATGTTAAATATCTTCTTTCTTTACAAAAAAATCAACTATGCTTTTATCCATACAGTCGAGTTGGGCCGGATGCATACAAAGTGGGGGATTCCGGAGAATGTAAAGATAAGAATCCCCAAATACCCCGAAACCCCAATGGAGTGCAAACTCAGTGAAGTAGTCATCTTCACTGAGCTCTTTAACTGGGTTTAAGGTTCCCCTTAAATCCGGAGATAGTCAGGTATCTTCACCTCATCAAGCTCTGCCCTAGTCAACTGAGCCCCAACGCCTGGTACACACTCATGGCCTGCATCATGGCCTCCAGGCTCTCCGAGATTCCTTTAACAATGGAGGAATTCGCAGTTGTGGCTAGTCTCTGCATAAACCACCACATTCCTTTCTATCACTTCAATATGGGTGATAATTATAAAGTAGTGGATGATCTGCTTGAGTCGGAGAGAAGTTGGAGGACTCAATTCCTGTTCGTAAGCGGCACATGGGAGAACGGGAGGAAAATCAAGGCTGGAGTCAACCCGAGTCTCCTTACCAGCAGATGGAGAAGTGATCGTAAGGATCCTACCTTACATTTTTATTTTTACTTTTATCGAATTTGCTTAAACTGACTGGTCCAAAGACTTCAATGACTATCTAAAAGCCGGGCAGAACACTTGTACCAAGATCAACACTTGGGCTGCTGAAAAGTGGGGGAACCGGTTTCATAATGCTTTTACAAGAGGCAATTTTGCAAGGTCTCACCTCTGGAACACTACTGGCCGGAGGGACTTGACCTCGGAAGAACTCACCACTCCACCCCCTCCGGATGTAGTCCTCAAGAGAATACACAAACCGGACGGGTCACTATACTTTCCAGGCCGGGCCAAGGCCCCAAGTAAAATGGAAGGCAAGAAAAGGAAAGGTAAGAAGGCTGCAGGTGAGTCTAATCCTGCCGAGGTGGAGGAGGCTGCTCCAACAAACCCAGAGGGGCCAGCCCCAAGCCAAATTGATGTTGCTCTGCTAGAAGTGGTAGAGCATGAAAGTTCTAGGGAAGATGCTAAATCCCCAAAACCCCCAAGGGTTCCTAAGAGAGACCAAAAACGGGGAGCAGAAAGCAAGGATAGAGAGGTTAAGAAAAAAAAGACCTCGAGGGGTGATGAACTTTCTCTCCGGTCTCCGAAGCCTCTCCCCCCTATAGACCCTACTGATCCGACAAGATCAGAGGAGATCCCTGGTGACTTTCAAACTGGCGAGGTTGGAGGAGGAGACCTTAGCATTGATGGTGTTGATATCATCGGGCTTGATGGTCTTGGTGACTATTTTGCAAACCTTCCAAGAGACGACTTTGATGGGCCTTACCTCCCTCCAAGCACTTCGAACACCGTTACTTTTAATGGTAAGACTTTTACTGTTTCAATTGAAAGGGATACTATAACTCACTCCATATTAAGTAATGTTCAGCCAATGCTTGTTCTGGAGAAACAAGTTCGAGGTCGGGCAGATATTATCAAAGATCTCAAATCTAACAAGGAGAAATTGTCCAACGATCTCCTCACTGCCACTCAAAATGCTGACATTCTGAACGAAGAAAACGAGGAGCTGAAGAAGAGTCAAGAGGGGTGGACCACAAAGGTTGCCACTTTAGAAGATACCATCAAAAAGCTCCGAGAGAAGCTGTCCGGATTAGAGAAAGATCTCACATCTTCGAAAGAGGAAACGAAGGCTAAGGACCAAGTCATCCATAACTTGACAAATGAAAAAATTGCGCTCGAGAACACAGTGTCCAAGGCTGCAGAGGAGAAAGCAGATCTGCTAAGGGAGCAAGAGGCCAAAATTCAGGCCAAGATCGATGTTTATGCCAACAGTGTAATAGACACTCAAGAGCAAATGTATGCCAAAGTGAAGTCAGACATGGTCTTGCTCTTTCATGAGAAGTTCAAGAAGAGGAACCTGGGAGATTTGTGGCTTCATGTAGAGTACGAAGACCTTCCCTTTCACACCATGGCTGACGGAGACTTGCATGATTATTCCAGCGCCTCCTCCTCTGACGAAGAGGAAAACACCGGGGAGGGCCCACATGAAGAGAAGAATGATCCCAAGAAGAAGAAGAAGAAGACAAGTGAGGTTGAGCCATCTTCAAAGACTCAGTCTTAGATTATGAATTATCTTTTCACTTTTTATGTTATCTGAACTAAAGTCCTTGGAAGGCCAAGGCATTTTTGTAATTGTGTCCGGCATTTGACCGGATAGATCTTTTGTCTTCTAGCTAGTATGTTCCAGGTTTAAGCCTTTCAATGATCATATAAGGTCCTTCCCAAGTTGGGGCTAGTTTGCCGAGCAACTTCTCTTTAGTGTGTAAGAAGACCTTCCTTAATACCTTGTCCCCCGGCTGAAAATCTCTTCTTTTAATTCTAGAAGCAAACCTGCTTCTCATCAAACCCTGATAGTGTGCAGCTCTAACGTGAGCCTTAACTCGTCTCTCCTCTATTAGGTCAAGCTGACCCCTGACTGCCATTTCGTTAGCGTGTTCGGAGAAATTGTGAATTCGAAAAGAAGGGAGAGTTGCCTCTATGGGAGCTATGGCATCTATCCAATAGACCAAGGAAAAAGGTGATGCTTGTGTTGCAGCCCCAGGAGTAGTCTGGTAGGCCCACAAAACCTCTTGTAAATAACTAGGCCACTTTCCAGCAGCTCCTTCTAAATTTTTCTTCAAACCGGACAGTATAGTTCTGTTAGCCACCTCAACTTGACCGTTTTCTTGTGGGTGGAAAGGCGAAGAGAAACAATGTCGTATACCCCTAGAGGCACAGAAACTCTCCATTTCCTTGTTGTCAAACTGTGGCCCATTGTCTGTCGTTATATTCTGGGGAACACCAAATCTGCAAGAGATATTGGATAAAATGAATTCTATAACAGCTTTTGATGTTGTTCCTGCCAGTGGGGCTGCTTCAATCCACTTCGAAAAATAATCAATAGCAACAATTATCGTTCTGCGTCCTCCGGATGCCATAGGAAGAGGTCCCACCAAATCCAACCCCCATCGAGCAAAAGGTATAGGCTCAGAAATTGACTCTAACGGGATGGCTGGGACATGAATTTCATTGCTATATCTTTGGCATGGATCACACCTTCTCACGAGCTCCTTAGCATCTTGCATTATAGAGGGCCAATAATAGCCAGCCAGTAAAACTCTCCTTGTTAGAGCCCTGAATCCACAGTGACCTGATCCCTCACCATCATGTAATTCGGAGAGGACTACCGGAGACTCATCATCTCCCAAACATCGCAAAAGAGGTTTACTGTAAGATTTTTTATACAAAACGTCTCTTAGTATAATAAAACCATGAGCCTTGTGCTTCATCTTTCTTGCTAGTGATTTATCCGGAGGCAAGATGCCATCAGAGAGATATTGCAGGAGAGGAAATCTCCAATCTTGAGGTTGTTTTATCTGTACATCGAAAATTTCTTCCTCTTTACCCACATTAAGTTGAATGGAAGGGCTCTCGAGCACATGGATCCAAGGATATGACTCAGTGTATGCTATAGTTGCCAATGAATCTGCTAGTTCATTCTGAGTTCGGGGTATATGCTCATAAACAATGGTTTTGAACTTAAGTGCCTCATTTTAAGAAGAAATAAGTACTTCACTAGTTGCTCCTTTTTAGCTTCAGATTGACCTTGTGCATGGTGGATAAGAAGTTGAGAATCACTCATCAGCTTGACCCTTTTGGCCCTACAAATATAAGCTAACTTTAAACCAGCTATAGCTGCTTCGTATTCGGACTCATTGTTAGAAGCCCTAAAAGCAAAAAACATATAGCTTGGTACATTTTGTCACCATATGGAGAAGTTAAGCATACTCCTGCACCACATCCCATAGTACTTGATCCACCATCTGTCCGGACAACCCAGACCTTTTTATCTTTCATTTCAGTTGTTTGCTCCGTATCCCTATCAGAGTGGAATTCAACTAAGAAATCAGCCACAACTTGGGCTTTGATTGCTGGTCGAGGAGCAAAATCAATATCGAAGTCCCCCACCTCCACTAACCGCTTAGTCATTCTACTTGAAATGTCTGCCTTTTGAAGAACATTCTTCAAGGGAAAAGATGTCCGGACGATAATAGTATGAGCCTGAAAAATAAGGCCTCATCTTTCTTGCAGCAATTACCAAGGCTAATGCTAATTTTTCAAGTTTCAAATAGCGTTTTTCTGCATCTATCAAGCTCTTGCTGATGTAGTACACCGGATGGGGGTAATTATCCACCTCTCTCACCAATAAAGCACTGATGGCACAATTTGAAACTGCCAAGTATACGAAGAGTGTTTCTCCATCAATAGGTTTAAATAAATTCTTGGGGGAGGAAAGATGTTTCTTAATCTCATTGAAGGCCTCATCACACTGTGAAGTCCAGTCAAATCCCTTTGCACCCTTTAAAGTTTGAAAAAACGGGGCACATCTGTCTGAAGACCTTGAGATGAATCGATTTAAAGCAGCCAACCTCCCAGTCAATCGTTGCACTTCTTTAACATTTCGAGGAGGCTCCATTTAGAATAAAGCATTAAGCTGATCCGGATCAGGCAGTATCCCTTGCTCACTTATTATATAACCCAGGAATTTCCCAGATTGTACTCCGAACACACACTTTTCGGGATTTAGTTTCAAATTTACTTTTACTAAGTTAGCAAAAGTTTCTTGGAGGTCTGCCAAGTGTAGTAGTTCATCTATACTTTTTACCATAATGTCATCAATGTATACTTCCATATTTCTTCCAATCTGATTAGCAAAGGTTTTGTTTACTAACCTCTGATAGGTAGCCCCAGCATTTTTCAACCCAAATGGCATTACTTTGTAACAATGAGACCCCGATCAGTGCAAATATGGTATGCTCCTAATCATTCGGATCCACTTGAATCTGGTTGTACAAGAGAAGGTATCCATGAAAGACAGTAGTTTATTTCCATAAGTGGAATCCACCAGCTGATCAATCCGGGGAACTGGGTATAAATCTTTTGGACAAGCCCTATTGAGATTTGTGAAATCAATGCACATACGCCACTTGCCATTTTTATTTTTCACCAAAACCGGATTGGCTGTCCATAAAGGATACTGAGACTCCTTTATATGCCCCATTTTAGTGAGCTTGTCAACTTCTTGAACAATAACATCAGCCTTTTCCTTGGAAAAAGCCCTTCTCTTCTGTACCACAGGTGCTATGTCTCTCTGAATAGATAGGTTGTGTGATATAATATCTGCTGGAACCCCAGTAACATCAACATTGCACCAAGAAAAAACATGCTGATGGTCTTTTAGAAACTTCAACATTTTAATCTTCAGTTCGGATGACATTTTGGATCCTATCTTAACACTTTTTCCCTCTTCCAAAGAATGTGTTTCAACTTCCTCAACCGGTATCAATACTCCAGGGGTCTCTCTGGGGTCATCAATTTCACCCTCACCCCCAGAAAGCCCCTCAAACTGCTATTCTTTGTTTATACGAACTGCCCCCAAAGTTCGTGGAGCCAGTGTTGTGGAATAACATTCTCTTGCAACCTTTTGACTGATCCGAACAACACCCACTTGTCCTTCAACAACATATTTCAAACATTGGTGGACTGTGGAGGCCACTGCATACATCCTAGAGAGCCAAGACCTCCCTAGAATAGCGTTGTAACAAGTGGGATAATCCACCACAACAAAAAGTATTCTAACCATCTTCTTAAAAGGGCCCTTGCCCAACAAAACTTCTTCTTCGAACTCCCCGATCACATCTGCTGAGCTTCGAGTGAAACCCACAATTGATCTGTCCGAACGCTGAATTACGGCTGGATTTTTCATTTTCTTGTAAGAGGCTAAAAAGAGGATATTGGATGAACTCCCAGTATCCACCAAGATTCGTCTTATGGCATTGCCCCCCATGGATGCTCCTATGACAACAGCATCTTCATGAGGGCCAGCTATATCCCTTAAGTCATCCTCATCGAAAACAATGAAGGGAAATGGAATTTGTGATTGATAGGAGGTCATGCCTCCTTCCAGCTGGGTGGCTAAAGTATGAACTCGCCTCTTCCTCGAAGAAGCAGTAGGAGCTGTCATAGTATCCCCTCCTAAAATTGTGAGTGACTCGAAAAACTTAATAAGCCGAGAGACTGTTTTACAACGTTCCTCAATACCACCCACTCGATTTCGAGTTGGATCAGGATCCAAGTACTCTGATTCTACATCGAACCTTTCGATTATAACCATAGCTCCCTCCGGAGCAGCATTGCTCGGACTAACCCGATGAGAATTATCTGGCCTATTTCCTCCACTTCTTTTGACATATGCCCCCAGCTTTCCCCTTTCAATCAAGTTCTGAACTTCTTGTTTTAAAGCGATACAATCGTCAGTGGTATGGCCAGTATCATTATGATACTGACAGAAGAAATTATTACGATGTTCCCTAGGAGATTGTAGTGCAGTCGGCCTCCTATAGTGTACTTCTTCCTTTGTTTTGTCATACATGGTGGCCACACTCTCTTTTAACTCTGAAAACCACTCCGGTTGAACCCAAGGCCCTCTCTTATTTCTAGATTGTTGACTCTGGGCAGGTGCAGCTGGTTGAGACTGAGCTTTTGCTCTGTTATGTCCCTGTCCGGTCTCCCTTACCTTGTTCCCGGACTGATTCTGGTTGGGGTTTGGTGCAACCGGGGCAGACCTTACCTGCATGTGCACCCTGGTTTTCTTTGTTTCATCAATGTTGATTTGCTTTCTGACCTGATTCAGTAGACCTCCCCAAGTCATTGCTTTTTTTCTAGGTCACCGAATCAGCTAAATTTCCAGGGTTTAAGCCCTGCCTCAAAGATGATATGGCTACTTGCTCGAAGCAATCAGCAAACCGTTTTTTGTATTCACAAAACGACTTATGTATTCTTTCAGTGACTCGTTTGGTTCTTGGGCACAATGGATTATTGTGTCCCAATTTCCTTTCAATTCCTTACTCCTAACAAACTGCCTTCGTAAGGCCACCCAAAAGGTATCGAAATTCCTGATGCAGCCTTGTGGTAGGCTGTTATACCACTTCAGAGCACTCCCCGTAAAGGATTGGGAGAATGCTCTACAGAATAACTTGTCGTCATCATCGAAATTCATCATAAAGTTTTTAAATTGTTCCAAGTGGTTGTCCGGACCTTTACTGCCATCGTATTTCTCCATTTTTGTGCTATCAAACCTCTTAGGGAGGTTTTCGGACATAATCTTGGAAGACAATGGAGATTGTCTCCAATTCCGGCCATGACTGAAAACAGTATCCTCATTGGGAGTTGCAAAGATACCTGGTTCATCGTGGAAGGCAAAAGGATCCACCATCATCTGGTCTACATGTCTCCGGCTATGAGATGATCCTTTACCTATATTCCTCTTTAATTTCCCATGTCTATCCCTTTTTCTCGAATACTTTTTAATCAGTTTTTGTTTCTTTTTAGACCGACCCTCATCACTGCTGGAGTATAAGGACTCTTCCACACCATCCTCGTCCGAGGAGCTATCAGAAGATTCTGAGTCTGAATCAGAACTCTCTACTGGCTTAGACCGGTGATACTTTTTGGAGCTAGCATGAGTCTTCTTGATACTCACATAGGTCTTCGAAGGCTCATGCTCTGTAGGGTTGTCGGTATGATGAGCGACTGATGCCTTTGATTTCTCTTCCATTCCCATCTTTGTCTTCTCTGCCCTCAGAGCTTCTATCTCACCCTTTAATCTATCACGCTCCTCGATGGTATATTCATCATTTTCACCCACCACTTCAAGGAAAGCTGGTGGTACTTCCGGGGCGTCCGGATTCATTCAGACTGATTTTTTCTAATGGTTTCGAATGCTCGATTCAGGCACCATCGTGCTCCCAATGTGGTCGCCAATTTGGTGTGGTTTATTTTCGTCTGAGGGTAAGCTTGTTATTTTTAGTTAGTACTGTGTGGAAGTTTGAGATTATTTAATATTTGAGTAGAGAGTAGAGGGAGAATTAAGCAGCCTGGTTGTATTTAATTTTCATTACCCTTATTTAATGCTGGTGGTTGGGTATTTATACCCTTACATTTGGGCCTTATGGGCTTTCGGGTCATGTTTAATGGACCCGGGTTAAGTTTAAGGACCCATAAGCTCTTAGTAGGAGAGCAGGCAGCTTAGTCAAGAAGTGATTAGATTTTAAGTACTTTAGTTCTTGTTCGAACAGTCCAATGGATGAGGTGTTCGAACTGTCCTGTCTGGTTAGGTAGACATTGTCCGAATTGACCCTGTCCGAAGAGGTGACGGAATCCGGACTCATCGGTGTATACCACAAGATCATTGAGAGTTAAATTATATATTTAGTGTTGTATATAGATGACATACTCTTATCCATTAACGATATTGGTTTATTACATGCTACCAAGGAATGTATCTTAAATAAATTTTATATGAAGGACCTTAGTGAAGCTTCTTATGTGTTAGGATTCGTATTATGAGGAACCACCCTAGGGGCATCATGAGTCTCTTTCAAGAGGCATAAATTTTAAACACACTAAATCGATATGGTTGGAATATGAGAAAACCTATGAATACCCATGTAGAAAAAGGAGAAAATTTATCACTCCATCAATACAGATTTGAAGATTCAGTTGATGCAGATAATTCCATATACTTTGGTAGTTGGCAGTGTCATATATGCTCAAGTATGTACCAAACCAAACATATCATTCGTAGTTGTAATGATAGAAATGTACTTGAGAAATCTGGGAGTTTCCCATTGGAATATCGTAACTATGGTTCTCTAATACTTTAATAGTACCAAACATTTTGGATTGAATACAATAGATTGGATAACTTGAAGATCATAGGCTATTTCGATCAAGATGTTATGGGGTCTGTAAATACCAGAAAGGCTCCCATCGCTTATGTGTTCATTCTGGTATGAGATTGTATATCGTGGAAGAGTGCATAAGTACTATTATCACGAATTTAACTACAGCAGACGAGTACGTCAATCACTTTGTCATAAACTACATTTACTGGAGGGAATTGAAAAACCTCTCATAATTTCTGTAACAATAGTTATACTGTCATATTTTCTCATGGAAACAATATAGTGAAAAAGTATAAGCATATATAAAGTTTCACTCCGTAAAGGAGCTGGTTCAAAATGTCTAGATAAGGGTTGAAGATACTCATACACATTTCATGATTGTGACTTGTTAACTAAGGCATTATCACCTTTCATCTTTTAAGACACAAGGATTGTACGGGTGTCATTAGTTTATAGAGTATATAGATTTAATGGAAGTGATGTATCTTATTTCAAATTGTATTATTAATTGAGAATATATATATATATATATATATATATATATATATATATATATATATATATATCGGCTTTAAATAATAAATGAATTTATATTATCCTTATTTTGAATGAAATTAAGTGATCCTAAAATTTAAAAAAAGTATTACTTGTTAAAAATTGACGCATGTATGTATGTTATGCATACCATAATTCGTAACTGAATCTCTTTAATCCATTGTTGACTCATATAACCTCAATATTATGTCAAAAATAATATTTTATAGTTACAATTACTTTAGTACACTTGAATGATGGCATCGAGAAATTGTAAGGAAATCCTCAACTTAAATTGTTCATCATGTGTAAATATGAATTACTTAGACATATTGTTTATAGTCTAATTAATTAATTAATTAATTAATTAAAATAATCGATACCAAATATATATATTATTTAGTCTCGTGTGAATATAAAAATGTGAGTATAAAAACGATATATACCAGTTATAAATATAAATAAAATGTAACTTCCATCCCACGTAAATCAGATCTGATATAAATATATATGATTCATTCGAAGACGAACAAAACTTACTTTGGCTATAGCTTCCTCAGATTCTCCAACAAAAACACAACATATTCCGTTAGAAGTGTCTACTTCGAACTTGAAATCGCAGAACTTTTGGTTTGTGTTACCTGGCAAATAGACTTTTCGTTTGTGAGAGGGAAGTTACATTTTATTTATCTATATATATATTGGTTGTTATTTTATTTATGTTTCAGCTCGGCCGGACTTTGGTTTGATATATTCTTTTCTGAAAAGTCCTTTATAAATAGAAAGGATCTTATGGTTCCATTTTGAAATCTTAACATCCATTTATAAAATTAATTCGTGCCTTGATCTGATCAATTCATCGATTCATATATAATTAATTATTAATATCACCTCGATGACACGATCCCATATGGAGTGTATAAGTAATCTCATACTTTTGATGTTTTATTCTATATAATTAAGGGAATTGCTAAAAAAAAGTCAAAATCATTCCGCGAAATCGTCTATTTCTGATTTTCAATATTTATAAAATAGCACTCATAAAAAAATTTAAAAAACTTTTATATGTCAAACTAATTACAAGTTATGCCATTGAAGAGTCCAAACTACTCTATGATATTGCAAACATAATTTCAAACATCAACCTTAATTCATCTTATTCAAACTACTAAAAATAGAAACTTAGCAACCAACAAAATCCAGTTTCTCAACAAATTTAAAACCTTTATAACATGGCCGGAAAAGAGTCAGAAGCATTTCCCACGCAGAGCAGCATGGTCGTCGAGGAGGTACATTGCATTTCCCTCTCTCATTTTCGCAAAAAAACAGACTTTTGTAAAAAACCCGTTTTTACTGTTCTTTGCCACCCACTGGTGTGGTCAACCTTGCTTACGCCAACGTCAAGGTGTAGACCAGTATAACCACGCCGCCTATTGACGTGGGAACCTTGCAGACGCCACACGTGTGGCGTACGATGGGTGCTCTACGCCAGCAGACGGCGTGGCTATGTTGTTCAACGCCTTCACATTGGCGAAATACGCTTAACTTATCCGGAATGCCGGTTTCATATGTTTATCTACTTCTTAAATATTGCAGGAGCTCACCTAATGCGATATTTTGCTTGTTTCAGACTACGCTTACCATTTCACAGAGTATAGCTTATACTCGATGAGCGAGTGGGTAAAAAGTACTGGGAAGTCGTTGGATTTTTCGATAAACATAGCGTCCAAGGAGGTAGGGAAAATAGAGAGAACACCGAGACTAGATTATCGTTGCGAGCGATCCGGAATTTTTAAGTCGGCCGTTGAAGAGTGCGACCGTAAGCGTAAGGCTACCGGTAGTAAAAAAATAAATTTCTCTTTTCATTTCGTAAGCAATCCGGTAAAAGGAGACGATAAGTGGGCTCTTAATGTCCTTTCCGCGATGCAAGACCACGAACCGATTAAGAATGCCCAAGGGCATTTGCAATGGTAGAAGTTAAAACGGAAGGAAAAAGAGCTCGTTGATCTTTTGACGGTGAACCGGTCAAGTCCACGAAAAATATTTGGTGCTTTGAAAAAGGTCGATCCAGAGAATGCTTTAAATATCTGTCACGTTTACAATCACCGTCAACGAACGAGGATGGTTGAAAACGGCGGTCGATCCCAAATGCAATGCTTGTTAGTTAAATTACAATTGCACAAGTACAAGTATTGGGTACGGACGAGCAATGACGGCTCTAACGTCATAATAGATTTGTTTTTTGCACATCCGCTTAGTATTGATTTACTATGGACCTTCCCACGCTTGCTAATCATGGATATCACGTATAAATTTATTCGTTACAGGATGCCTTTGTTCGAAGTAGTCGGGGGAACATCGACCAACAAAATATTTTACATTGGTTTCACGTTTATAGTGAGTGAAAAACAAGACAACTACGAATGGTCATTGGGATGCTTGAAAACGGTAATGAAGGAGAATGATTGTGAATTACCTTGTGTTAGCGTTACGGACCGTGAACTAGCCTTGATGAATAGCATCGACAAAATATTCCCTAGCGCTAGTCACATGTTATGCAAGTGGCATATCAATAAGAATGTTAGCGGGAGAATGAAAAGAATGTTTCAAGACGGGAAGGTAGCTAACAATTTTTTGGCGGCTTGGAACGACGTTGTTTCATCCAATATTCTTAAGGTGATGAACAAGAGGTTGGCTAAGATGCGGTCGGTGTTCAAAGACCAAGATAAGACGGTGGATTATGCTTTATAAAGAGAGGTTTGTTCACGCGTATACTAACAAAATCATGCATTTCGATAATCACACCTCTAATAGGGCGGAAAGCTCGCATGCTACATTGAAAAAATATGGCGGGTCTAGCCGATTGGATTTCAGTTGGTTTTAGGATGAATTACATGACTTGTTAGCGATGCAACATTCGACCATTAAAGAATCGATGGAGCTTAGCAAGTGCCGTCTAATTCAAAAATTTCAAGATTTTAAACCGTTTAAATTTTTACGGGGGTACGTATCACCCATTGCATTGGCGATACTATTTGATAATTATGTTAATAAAAGCGGTGGTGAAAAATCTTCATGTGTTTGCACCGATCGTACGATCCATGGTTTTTCGTGTTCCCACGAACTTGAGGCAATCCGAAAAGTGGACGGTCATGTACCTACTCAGATTATAGACGAGTATTGGAAGAGACTAGATATCGTTCCTCGAGTTAAACTCACCGGCGAAGAAGAGGTGAAATTTAATTTTGTAAATCTAAATGCTAAATTTGAAGAGTTTGATGTTTACGAACAAACTCATTGGCTAAACAAAATTCAACAAATTTTGGATCCGTCGACGACACTCCTTTACGAACCCCTCGAGAATGTTAAAACCCGTTGTAGAACTCTCGGACGTGTCGGAAGCCGTGGTTGTGGACGGGTCCGGGGTCGCGTTAAAGGTAGCAAACTACAATGTGATTATTCTACGAAAATGGATCATTCGTATCACGAATACGGCGAACAAGAAATGTTCGAGTCCCACGATAGCGCCGAAACTCCATGAATGGTAACACCCGCCGCTGGTATAGAAACCTCTGTTGGCACTTTTGGTAGCACCGCAAGAACAGTCGTCGCACATAATCTTAGTAATTCCGGAGCAAAACCACCAGAAAATAAAACAAAACGGGTTGCATGTGTTGGTTTAGGCACTCCAGATGCGTCGAAAAACATTACCGTTATACCGTCATTCTCGGCTAAACCAATCCCGGCAAGATTACCAAATGTGCCAGACTCGAGATTTTCAAAAGACATACCTCAATTTATGCATCCTTTCATAAGCCGAATTACAAATATTATGCCCGACGGTAATTGTGGTTTTAGAGTCATCGCGCATGGTATGGCCGGTTACAAAAGTGGATGACTAATGGTTAGAGAAGCCTTGGTTCACGAGCTTAAGAGCGATCAGGATTTTTATAAGTGGGTTTCATATTACGACGATGAAAGTGAAGTCGACAAAGAGATACACCGGTTGACTTTTAATAAAGAGAATGCACCTTTCGCAAATTGGATGTCTTTGCCTAGTTGCGAAAAATTAGTCACGATGAAATTCTCTCGGTGGATGTACGACATTCCTACCGGTGAAAAATGCACCGCCGAAGGATGGTTCTTTAAAGGAGATCAGTGTGGCATTCGTCAATAAAAACCATTTTGTTCATGTAAGTAAAGAACTTTTAGTTTCGCATGCACTTAATCATTTATTTTCTTAATGCGCATTGATATTCAATGTCATTTTATAGGTTGATTTGGTTAAATGGTCACTTTTACCGACTATAGATCCAACATGGATGCGAATGGCGAGAGAATACGCTACTTGTTGGTCGATCCCCTTGTTAGATATAGTTCGTGTATTTTCAAGACTCCAAAATCTCACGCTGACACATTCCGTTAAATTCAAGGAATCCATAGTGGGCTTGACTAAATATTTTTAGTTGAGTACGTGTTGTATTTTAAATTTGAAATCGAATTTAGTTTGTGTTTGTTTTCGTTGTTTTCTTGTTCTAAATTAACCCCGTATTGTATTAACGAACCATTAAACTAATTGAATTTAAGTGAATTTAAGTTTTTCGAATTTTGTTTCCCAGAAATTACAATGGTGGGTCAATTCGCCAACAGTAGGCGTGGGCATCGTACTTCATGCCAACGGTTGAAGTAACAATTGGTTCATACGCCAACGATAGGTGTGGACATGGTACCTCACGCCAACCGTTGACGTATGCATAAGGTCTTACGCCAACGGTAGGTGTGGACATGGTACCTCACGCCAATCGTTGACGTATGCATAAGGTCTTACGCCAACGGTAGGTGTGGACATGGTACCTCACGCCAACCGTTGACGTATGCATAAGGTCTTACGCCAAATGGGTGGCGGGAAAACCCAAATCTTTCCTCAGTTTGTCAAAAGAGAGAGGGGAGGCCAAAATCCTGGCCTATTGCCACAATTGGTTGGCATGGACAATGTCATGTACGCGTTTGGTTGGCGAAATCTCCATTTTTTAAAACTTTGTTTGCACTAAAAAATTAAAATATCGAAGCGTTTAATTACTTAAACTATGTATATACTTAAATTAATGATGCATTTAATTTAAATAATTAGGCGGTAATAATTAATTAAAGATGCATTTAATTAACGATCCATAAAATAACACTTGAAGGAAATCATAATCTAAAACAACACACGTGCATGAGTAAGATAGTTGAGACATAGACTACTAGAAACTTAACAACTCAAAGGAAACATCACAGAAAGAGTTAAATGATTAGTCGTTGCAATCGTATCCTATATTGTCATTTGAATCGTCCCCCTCATTCCTTTCTGTAATCCTATCCTCCAGATACGCCACCATATCCCTACTGATGTAGTCTGCTACCGTCACGTCCCATACCAAATGCGCTTCTTTCTTTATTCTAGCCGGTATGAAAAGCGAAGGCTGTAATGGTTGGATAAAGAGGTACATGCGTATGATTTCGTCACAGTTTCGCACTTCCTGATCCCTGCTCCTAAACGGTTGTAGTTGAAATACAACATACATAGGACACGGTCAAAGAACGCATCGCTACTATCTTCCCCCATCTCTCGACGGGCAACCCTCACCGCCTTAAGCATATGGTAGTGTTCATCAGCTGTAAACTCCATATGTTAAAGTGTTTGTGTTTTTTTGTAGGTAGATACTTATTTCTATTTTCTCAGATTGGGTGGAGGGGGCATGTTTATATTGTATAGTTACTCTTGGCGGGAGTTATTATGTTTGCGGGAATTTTTTGGTTAATGAGAATCGCATTTGGCGGGAGTTTTTTAGTTAATGAGAGTTGGAGGGAGTGAGGACTCACCCAGATGGTGATACAAGTAAGCTAGTATTGCACTCCCCCATGAGTAGCTACCAATACATGCCAGAGTCAAATCGCGCAACAAAAACAAATATTTGAAATCGGCGTACATGTTGCTCTTGTCCACAAATATGACCGTGCCGAACATATGTAATAGGTAGGCACGCGCAGCCGCATCTACCATAAGATCAGTGAGACCAGGGCTGTCATCGCAGAACTGTGGCCCACTAAACCTATTGCGGAGCCATTTGAATCCTAACCTGACGCCCTTGCATTTCTCAACCTCCATTATGAAGTCTACATCGTCCCCCATAAGCAACTCAACACACTCATGCATGGCCATGGACTTGTCCGACGTACTAGGAAAAACAACAAGTGAACCAAAAATCGGGAGTCCCAATATGGTGTGCACGTCGTCGACGTCATCGTCATCTCACAGAAGGAAAAATGGAAATAATTTGTTTCCATATGCCACATTTCCAAAAAAAACTCCGCCATGTTGGAGTGTGTGCATGTGATAGAACGACTCTATGAGACGACCAAAAGGAGTGGCGTCAACTACGGCTCGTATCCTAGTCTGTGCAGCTAGAGTCCATGATCTATGGCTCGGATATTGGGCATATAGCCGCATCTCTTGCTTCTGAAACCATTAGTTCAAATTAGTATACATTAAAATTAAACAGTCATAAAATGTCATATTGAAATTTCAATATTACCTCTCTCATCCAAATATGGTATGCAGTGTGGGAGATTAACACCTCGCCGAATAGCGGTGACAATCTGGATGGAGGAGGAGATCTAGGCAGACCTGCAGGTGGAGGAGGGTGGCATCGTACGCGGGGAGCGAAGCGGAACTCTATCCGGAAGCATGCGGTCCGCAAACTATAGGCAGCTCCTCCATCGGAACTGCTGAATTAGCAGCTAAAACGGGTTGAGCAACTTCCCGTACCTTACTTTCCTTCTTTATTCTCTTCGTCCGCGAGACATTCGCAGACTATGGGGCGTCACCATGATGCATTACCTGAAATAAAAAATGTAGGAAATGTCAAGGTTGGTCGGAAACACAAATTGTCATGGTCGAACCGTTTTGAGAGAAATAATAGCAAAAACACAGTTAACACACGCCAAACAACAAGAATAAACCGGTCCCGGGTGATTCCAGTGACTGGAGCAGCCAGCGCCATCACTGTGGCATGGGTATAAGGGTGTACGCCAAAACTGAGGCGTACGCCAATATACCCATGCCACAGTGATGACGTGGGCGTGACAACCTACGCCACACGATGGCGTAGGGATAGTGTTCTTCGCCCCCATGTAGCGAAGAACACTTTCACCATGGCAGAAGCTTGAAGCTTCTACCAGATCGTTCCAACAGCCCAAATAGCTCTAAATATACACTAGTAGCCTAACTAAAGTAATTAACAACAACAAAATCAACTTACAGTAGATTATTTGGATTCCGAATCCGCGGATTTGCTCGTCGGTGATGATGTCGTTCTAATTTTATCTTTGGATACGTTTTTCCGATGAACGACTGGGCTGTTTGGGTGGTCTAGGCTTTGCAGTTCATCTCGGTTGTTTTTTGGGGTGGTCTCGGGTGTCGAAAGAAAATAAAGTAAGAGAGAGAGAGGAGAGGGTAAGGGAGAGAGAGAGGATATGGTAAATGGAGATTAGTTTTAATTTAATTGTAGATTAAGTGTAGTTTATTTTTAATTTTGCGGTTTGGTTTTAGCATTAGTTGAGATTGAGTGTATTTTTAATTTTAGTTTTAAATATTTTTGCTTTTTTAAAGAGCAAATAGAGAGAAGGTAGAGAATTGTGAGTTTTTTTGGAAATTATGGTAACTTTGCGGAGTAAATTTGACTATGTATACAATTTCGTAAGAGTAAAATAGTCAAACAAAATAACTTCGCGGAATAGTTTAAAAAAAATTAAAAACGATTTCGCGGAATAATTTTGGCCGTTTTTCTGCAATTCCTTATAATTGATTATTCAATTGTGGAAAAAATCCCACCCATAAGACGCCCATATCCTTATCAAATGTGTAAACTCATAAATTTGACCATGTATTTCGTATATCATCCAATTCACATTTGTTTTTCAAAGAATTGAATAACGTTCTATAATGTTTATTCAATTTTCTAATCCTTTTGGCTAAAAAAATATTGTTCAATGACTGAGTTTTTTGGAAAAGCTACTCATGTTATGTAGAGTCATTCTTCACTTTATTAAAAAATTGTTGTTGAAATCCAGATTTTGTAAATAATATTGTTTTTTGAAAATATAAGATTACATTAAATATGTTTTTTTTGGAAAACATATTGAATAAAAATAAATAATTCGTACAAATTTATAGAATATATTCCAAGAAATGGTATGAAAAATAAAAATGAAATACTTATATAAAGAAAAACTTACTATAATTTAATTACAATAGATACAAAATAAAACGAAAAAGTAGGTGAGAAAACACACAAGACCAAAGTAGTAGACTAGGTAGCATAGTTCAAAATCAAGCGAGCAATAAAAACAAATTAGAACAAGAGTAGAGGTTGCAAACAACATGAACAACAAGCGTAAGTTATAAATTATAGAGATTTGATTGGTCAGACAATCTTGGTACCAAGGAACCTGGACCAAAGGTCAGAAAGAATGCGATGTAATACCACGAAGGCCATGGTAGAGGTGAGCTAAAAATTATAGCTTTCCACTCCAGCCAGACATAGTAAACAATCACGTCGAAAGTGGAATAACAGTGCCGCAAATTGGAGGAAGGTTAATTGGACACTTCCTAAAACCAAGACACTCAATTATGACTATTAGTACTTTAATAGATTGAAACTTGGAGCTTCCGTAACCAAAATGCTCTCACTGAATCTACATTCATATATGATATGATCAATAGTTTCAGAATTGGAGTTGTATAAGACACAATCTGGGGGAGGATGATTTAATCCCCATCTCAGAAGCTTGTCACGGGTTGACAACTGGTCCTGGATAGCAAACCAAACGATGACAGAGTGACGAGTAATATTAAATTTATGCCATACTAACCCAACCAACTCCATACATCGGATGACCAAATGAATAAAACTTTATGATTTATGGCTATCAATACTAAATAAAGCATTATGTAATCTTATTGCACGTTACCGTGCAACTCATAGATGTTATATTTAATGATATTAACCCAAAGATAAAGAAGGCTATAACTCCACCAATGCTCAGGCAACCCGAACGACACCTCGTAACAAAGATATTTTTGAAGTGGTTAACCAAAATGTTGGCTACATCTAAAGAATTGGTAATCAGTTTTCATTGATTTTTTGAAATCGAGACACTTTTGTTACGTAAGATACGAGTTTTGGTGCTATTTTGAAATATTTTGTTGTTCATATCACCAATTTTTACCCAGCTCTATAGAAAAGATTCTTTAAATTTGTTGAGGAAAATGAAGATACAAATGTCCCTTTTTAGGGACAATAGTGTAGTTTGTGAGATTTTAAGCGAGGAGCGATTAGGCGTGAAACTTTACTTTTATGAAATTAAAACGTGAGTTCTAATATGACTTTATTCTTTATGATTTAAAGATATAAGAGTGAATTCAAGATGGATGAGTTTTTAGGAAATCAAGTTCATATCCTGCACTGTAATGGGAAAGTTGTAGATATTGAAGACAAGTTCTTTCAACTGAGGATGAAATTTCCACATGTTAACAATTTTATAAATTTATTTCCTACACATGTGAGGTGTGCGTAGGTTAAGAGTAATGTCAATCTGATATGAAGATTGAAGGAACCCGTAATAGACGGAAAACATTAAAAAAGACTCGTCCTAGCTATTGGTGACTATGACATGGTTAATATTGAAGAATATCAACTAAGGTGACATAGAAAAACCAGTGGAGCAGAGATCGTTAATGTCACACTGGAAACAACAATTGTTGAAACCGTAAATGATGGTAAACTATTTTTTTGAAGATTCAGTGCGCTCTTTAAGCGTATAGATAATGTTGAAATCCTCAAGGTTAACCCATGAGATACCTTCTTAAATGATCTCAACGTCAGACTAGAGGGAGATGCGATCTGAACTATCATTAACATCATAAATGACTTCTTACTTTATGGTGCATGTAGTACCAGGATGAGGATAACGTGATAATAGTGATAACAATGGGATTTTATATTATTCAAATCATGCCAATGGGTTGTGATGCATAGTTTATATAATTGAGCCGGCCTTATAAATGAAAACTTTAACCTTAGTAAGGATCATGATATAAATATTATTATTATTTATAAAGACAGTCGTGTTTTCTTCTTAATATGATTTGTTAACCTTCAGACATTCCATGAAACAATAAACATATGGTATATAGAACTTAAAGTGGATAAGTGAGTGCTCTTGTCTGAGGATAAAACCAAAATACATTTAACAACCTCACTAGAGTTGCGAAACATGCTAGGTGGGGAGTCCACCTCCTCGTCATTTTTCTCTTTCATAATCTCTATTATGGGATCAGTGAGGTGAGCTTTATTTGATAATGTACCAGGTTCAGAATGATCCAACTCCTTTAAAACCATTATGGTGGTCTTATGAAGTGAGGAGTACACTTTCCTACCGTTTTCAGCACTCTCAAACTTTAAAAATGGACTAGATCCTTTAACAAATTTAACAAATTAATCATTAACTCTTACACAATATTATCACTGTTTCAGTTTCTCACTCTTACTATGAACATTAATTTTATTCCAATATAACGGACCAGATCCTTTAACAAATTTAAAAACTAATCGTTTATTTTTTTCATTCATAAACAAATCATGTACAATTTATCTTTCCTTCCAATTGTCACTTCTCTCAATTCAACTACTTTTTTTTGTTCATAAGGGCTTCATCGGAATTCTAGAATTCTAGAACTCAATATTCCCTTAAATAGGTATCCATATTTGTTATCTAAATGTTTTACTATAAAAAAAATTATATCCTCTAACCTTTAACATAAAAAATTATATATATTTGATAGTTATAGTTTTAAAATTTTAATATGACTCAACCTTTATTTTCTCAGAACTTTTCTTGATATCCGTCTCTTTATTTTTAAGAAACAATGTTTGTAATAGGATAAAATATACCAAGAACAAACCTTCCTTAAATATTATATCCACAAGAAACCCCGTAGACCTATACCTTGAAGAACTTGAAAAAAGACATAGTAGAATATCAAACTTTCTTACAAGAATTTTTGGGTAACCAAACCAGATCCTATAAACATCCATATTTTATGTTTGATTATAGTATCCCAAACTATATAGAAACTTGCCTACCTAAAGTTACCGGCATGCCACATCATACAGAAGACGATTAAATCTAGTTTTTCTTTGCCCTGTTTGAATGGGATCTTTCGATTACAATTTTATTCTTACATTGTTGATTTTTTTAACACGTTCAAATTCATCCCACCCAGCTAGTAACCAATATGTGACATGTATTACTTAGTGTATTAATGAGTTTCAAACTCTTACATATAGATGTTTCTCTATAATTTTTACTTTATCGTGTCAAAATAAATAAATTGAGACAATCCTTTCTATTTTTTAACTTTAAAAGACTCTACTCAAATTATCAGTCCACCCTCGTCTGATCACAAATGAAAACAAGTTTTATCTATATAACAAAAATTTGGGAGTCTATAAATTTTTAAAACGACTTTGGTCAGATAGAAAGAAGGTGGATACAAACACGTAAGATAAGATATAGTCATTTTAATTTTATCCTCTAATCTAATTATTTTGTTTTCTATCATACCCCTTCAGTGTCTTGCTTGTTTTGCAAACCCATACGAAGCGCTTGCAACTATTAACGAATTCTTTCACGATGACAACCCTCTAGAAATTTTTTTTTCTAATTCCCGACCTATCTATCAATCCGACTTCCACTAAGTTTAAACACCAGAAAACATAATCCAATATGGACTATGTCATCTACCAAAACTCATCATGAGCGTCGATGATAAACAATAATTCCCAAAAATTGGGCAACCAGTAACGGTTGAAAGCGTTCTCGTCATCCTCTACGACTGAGTACAAACCCATAATAAACAAGGAATTGGCATATGCGTTCGAAAAAAAAGATGACAAAGGACCTAGATAACATCAATGTTGCTAATTCTTCTCGAAGCAAAGCTTCTTCAAACAAGAAAAATCTCAGCATCGACTCAAAATTTGCCTTAAATAATGTCCGTAATCAGATTGTTTTAAGTAATTTCTCTCGTCAAAAGAACACCAATCTTGATTACAACGAAGACAAAAATCCTTTTTATGACCAAGATACCTTGCTGGAAAAAACAAAAAATCAAAGCAACCAAGAACACACCATCTCTACCACTATTAATACTAATCGTACCAACTCCACCACTACTCATACCACCAAAACTAACACCGAAAATCCCATCAAGTATAATGGTAACACAAAACTACCCCTCCCTCTGGCCAACATACCACAAGATCACATATCTTTGTATATATTCTATCCCTAACGTTAATCATATCTCGTCAACTTTCTCATTATTTTAACATGGCCCAATAAAACAGTATGAGCGCATCTAACATCATTTGGAGGCAATTTTAAATCCAACTATAGGTTTGTTTTTTACACTAAACCCGCATTTTATTTACTTTTTTCTTTTAAAATCAATGTACATTTTCCAACATCTTTTAATCCATAGTTATTATCATATTTTACATAGTATTCACAATTCAGTAGCACTATCCTAGATGGAGATGGGTCCTCTGGACATTGATGCCATGTCTAATTTCCAACCTGAACACATTGTCATTAATTCTAAGAAAAAAGACAGATTTCATATTTCAACAAGAACTGCACAGCTTGAAACATGCTCATGAAACATTGAAAAAAAATATAAAATAGATGTTGATAAATCCATTGCTACCATCATAGTTGAAAAGAATTTTGTTGTTGATGAGAAGAATACAAAATTGATTGCACAATATACCTCTTTGACCAGTCTAAACACTGATTTGATCTCTCAAAACACTACTCTATCTCTAACCAAAATCAAGGTTTAAACACTGAAATCAAGACTCTAACTGTTCAAATATCTACCTTAAACTTAGAATTTAAAGTACACCAACACACATTGTTTTGATTTTGAGAAAAATAAAAATGATGAAATGAAAAATATCTTGGAAGATATCGAGAGTGATACTTTAAAAGTTATAATTAAAAGAGAAGTAGACCTTTGGCTATTGATTAGGTTTCGATTAAAGAAAGTCAAAGAGAAATAAAATTGACAATTTTGAATGCAAACCCTAACATTTAACTGGATGACTTTGAGGAATGATTACTTGAAGATCACATTGACATTTTCTTATGTAACAAAAGTATCTTACGGGCCTATCAAATAAACATCTGCTATGATTCGTACTGAAAAACAGAGAAATGAAGAAACTACACCATTTGAAATGAAACCTTGTAACAACAAATGAACCACGATAAAAAAATGATAAAGCCAACAAGAAACCCAAAACAAAAGATGACGAATCCATTCCCATTACAAATTCTCCACCTATCAAGACTACAAAAAAAGAAACAATAATGACGATGTGGTAACATAATTGAACAATATGAATACTTATCCATTTGAATGTAATTATTTATATTATTGGAAGACATATATGTACTTCAAATTTCAGGACTATGTATTATTTTATATTAAACCTTGACTATCTTACTTTTTATTCTTATGCCATTAATTTCATTTTTCACTTAATTTCTATTTTCCCTATTTTTTTAATTTTTGACAAAACCCTTATTTTTGAAAATAATTTTGACTTCATACTTTCCGATTCAATAATTTGTTAATGTTTATTAAAACAAATTTACCTTCAATTAACTTAGGGTTTTCCACATCTTCATATATTTTCTTATTATTATAGGGTCGGTATATATCTTTGATATTTTATGTCAAGGTTCAGTATCACCACTTGCGTAGCCTTTTAGTTTTTTTTTGCTTTAGGCATGATTTATCAACCATAATCGTCAATTTGACTATTACATCGGAGCACAATATGACAATTTGCGTAAACGTTTGATTTTGTAATTTTAGTATTGGTTTGTTAACCATGATCGTTGATTTGACTATTACGTGAGGTATATATGGTCACTTGCGTAACCTTTTGGTTTTTCAACCTTAGGCTTCTATTATTGATCATAATCGATGATTTGACTATTATGTCAATGCACAAAATGGCCACTTGTGTAACCGTTTAGTCTTTAGACCTTAGGTTTGGTATACTAACTATAATCGCTTATTCATAATTATGCATGCCCCCTTCAATTTAGGTTATGTTTATTAACATATAACCTTATCACAAATTTCCATTTTTTTCTCTATCTTTTTACGCTCCCAACAAATTCAAATATCTTGAGTAGGCAAGAAGAAATTTTATTGATGAATCTAATTTATAATGTGTCTTATTAAAAAACTTTCCCATGTCATCAAAAAGGAAAAATAGCGCACAATGATCTTAATAATTTTATTTATAAATATTCAAATGTTGAATATTTGAAGGATGCTTCAATGTATTACCCCCATATCTTGTAATTTGTATGCTCCATAATGACCCTTAGAAAACTTGTGCGAATCGTCCAGTTTTAAGCTAGCTTACTTAGGCTTTTATGTTTTGCTTCTTGAAATGTTTTATTCACAATTAACTCGTCATATTCCTTCAGATGTTTTTTAAAAATTTCGAATCAATTTTTTTAATTAGACTATTATAATATTGTGTTTTAACTTGAACTTGATCTCGATGCTCTTAAATTAAAACCACATATATTTACTTTCCTTCAATATTGTATTTCTCTGAATAATACTGTATCTTATGAATTGGTATGATAATCTCAACTATAACCACAACATCCACCCCATAAATCAATGAAAAATGTGGTATCCCTGTAGTAAATCATAGACCTGTCCTATAAGTCCAAAACACCTATGATAATTTGTCTAACCAATTTCCTCTTAGCCTCCGCAACCTTCTTTTTATACCATAAATAATTGATTTATTTGTTATCTCCAATCGTCCATCAACTTAAGGATAATAAGGTGTTGAATTTTTTTGTTCAATTTCATATTCTTTGTAAAACGTCATCATTATTGTATTTTGAAATCGAGGTCCATTAGTTGTCATTAATATTTTTGGAAACCCAAATTGTGATAAAATTTGAATCAGTAGTCATTGCCAAATGACTCGCCAAATAAATTCCTCATTTATAAAAAAAATATAACATAATATAAAATACTCATAGTTTCACTTCGAAAATGACTCGTTCTAGCATACAACTAATAAGCATTACACCCTTTAACAATAGCCTCGCAACTGCCCATTTTAGTCAATAAAACCATAAAAATAGAACACTTGGTCAGAATTTTATATCGAAATGAGCCCCGACAATACCTTCATATAAATCTTGTAAAATAAGCAAGACATCTTCTTCATTCAAACAACACAACAAATGCTTCAGAAAACGTTTTGTATAACGTAGCTCATTAAGAATTTTATAATTAATCGCTCGAATTGTTAATGCATGGACCTCGCCTTTATTCTCTGGAAGTACCATATCTCTCATAAACAACAATATTACATGCCCCAAATCACTATCAACTTCAATCGATAAAACCTCAACTATTTGATCTCCCTCGTCAACGAATAACCTTTCGTAAATAAGAATTAACAGATTATGCCCCATTACTATGATCTATGCTACCGAATCAACAACCAAATTCTCAATACGAGACACCTGCTTAAATTCTACCTTTATCAAATTTCTTTATCCATTATTTTTAAACCTTAAAATATTATCTCATACTATCATGTTTGGATTCATAAACACCATTACCTTGAATTATGACTGATTTAAAAAACGATCTTACCCGAACGATTTATACCCCACTAATATGAGCTAACTCCAAACCTCCTAACATAGCCTTATACTCAGCAACATTATTGCTAACATCAAAGTCCAATCTTATCGTCTATTTAATTTATTCATCAAATGACATTTTCAGAATAATTTATGCTCAATCTCTATCAACACCTGAAGCTCCATCTACCTCAAATGTCCATTCAAAATACTTTATCGTATTGGATTACGCACCCTCGTCATCATTCATTACTGCAACATTCACCTATGAAATCCGCCACTACTTGTGCCTTAATTACAGTATGAGGCTCGTGCATAACTCATATTCTCCAATTATAGCGATTATCGTTGGAGTCTTACTGAGACATCTGATTTCTACAACAAAATTCTCAAAGAAAAAGATATTCTCAAAATGATAGTATGAATTTACAAATAAAGATTCATTTTCCTTGCAGTTACAACCAAACTTAAGGCCAACTTTTCCAAATCTAAATATCTTGTTTCATCATCAATTAAAATATTACTCACGCAGCAAACTAGTCTTTGCACTTTATCAACTTTTAAAATCAACATAAAACTTAGAGTATGACTAGACATAAAATGATCGAGGTATAAACATTTACTTCTTACATGGGACGGAATAATATCAGGTGAAATCAAATATTATTTTGAAACGTGAAAAGCCTTTAGACACCCCGTCAATATTTGCACTTTTGTGATGGTTCTTGGAGGCTTCATGTTTAACAATTTTTTAAGTTACTCGGGATGAAGTTCAATTCCATTCTTGGTAACAACATACATGAGGAACTTCTCACTCTAAACTTTAAAAGAACACTTCAAAGGATTTGACTTAGATGAAAATGCATTACTTTATAACAATAAAAACCCCTGTCGATTTGAAAAACATTATGTTGTTCATCATTTTGATGCATATGAATTTGATTATACCTTGAATATGTATCCATAAATGAAAATAACTTATGACCAGAAGCTCTATCAACTAACTTATCAATTCAAGAAAATTAAAATGTATCATTAAGATAAGTCTTATTAAGATCTCTAAAATACGTACACGTCATCCATTTCTCATTTTGCTTCTTAACCAAAACCGGATTAGTTATCCATGTCGGGTACATCGACTCTATTATATAACCAAGTCTCATAAACTTCACCATTTGTTTGACGATATTCTCCATCTTTTTCAAGAAAAACAATACCCTCTTATTTTGATGAAACATCCTTAATCTTCTATTAATATTCAATTCATGAAAAATAAATGATAAACTCACCTTAGTAATATCATCAACATTCCAAGTAAAAACATCTGAATTATCTCTTAAAAATCTACCAATTTATTCATTAAATTATAGCTTAATTGACTTTCAGCTTTACCCACTCTTCCAATTAACAACTATTCTTTATCCATTTTATCCAAGAACCCATCACACTACGTATCTTCTATAGGATCATCAACCTCTTTTTCAAACTCAACTTATTCATCTGGTTGTCGACCCTTTGATTTCTAGATGGTAAACTTTGGAAGGTCCAGAGAAATTACGTCAATCCCTTGTTGCTCTTTGAATTCCTCTAATAATCCTAATAAAATTTAAAACTGGATAGCTGAGACACTATCGAATTAAATACATATCTAAATAGTTTTCATGCTTTTTCCAAGAACTCAACTCGTTCCATATAAAGTTTCGGCACCCGAGATAATATGCAACCACTTCTTCCTCTTATCATCTCTCTTTCCTTTCAACTCCTCATCTTGCACCTCATCCTACACCTTATTTTTTGTTTTAACAAGTTCAATCACCTCTCAATATCTATCAACCTTTGGACCACATCATGTAATTAGAAACAATCATTAGTCAAAATATTGTGATCGCTATAATACATACAAAATATCTCTTAGGCCTATCATTATTTGGAGCCAGCATTTGACGAGATAATCTAAAATTGGGTTTTTATTTCATCTTATCAGAAAGGAGACGACTAAATTGAGACCATTTTTCCTTATAATGAGACCCCATAATCCGAATTATTTCCTTAAAAAATTGAAAATAACATCTTATCCATTACGTATAAAATCGAATGTGATGGGAAAATGGTATTTTCAAGTTTTTTGGAAATGTTTTTTCAGAGTCTGGGGTCTCATTACAAATATAAAAGGTTTCATTATAACGGGGTCTAGTTTTTTTAAGATTTGAATTTAGTGTAGCCCTATCAGAAATAGTAGTGTTGTTTTTTGTTAAAGTTGTATACTTTCGTTTTGGATTATCATAATAAGAGAATATTGGTCTGTTGAAATGAATTCTAATGATATCATCATATTTCACTTTATTAATATATTTCATATCCAACACCACAACTTTCGAATCCTGAACTTTTGAACAACCCAAAACTCCATTTTTTTATTCCTCAACTTTAATGAAGTGATCTTACCTCGCTAAAATATCCAATATAATATCAACGGGAAATATGAAAATATTTTCATATAATTTTCCCTCCATACTCAAACCTCTTCTAATTATAGCCACAACTACATCTTCTTTACAAGTTGCCAAAACATTTATCTCAAACACAAACTGTCAACATTTAACATTTCCTTTGGTACAAATTCATTATAGAATATTTTTATTTCTTATAAACTATATTACCAATGAAAAAATTTCTGAAAACATTTCTGAAATAATTCCAATGTGTCTCAACATTTTGAATTATCCCTTTATGTAATAAATTAAACCAATCCAACGCATTTCCCTTGTATCTCATTGAAAAAGCTCTGCATAAAAAGAAACCATCAACATTAAATCTCATTATCATATTCATGAACTCCTCCAAATCATTCTCATGATCACTCGAACCATCATAAGTTTCCATGCGATATAGACCAAATTTTCCTAGATGTTTTCCTTTTTAAATTTAATTGGTGAAATGATATTCCTGAATCATATAGTCCTTCGTTATTTGTTTTTATTTATTGTAAAATATTACCTTATTTTATTATTCTAAGACTCAACACTACTTGATTATCCTATATATTCAAGAATATCCAAATTTCTTTTTTCCTTTTCTCATACCCTTATCCTCTTCCATCTTCCTTTTTTCTTCCTTCTCTTCACGTCTAAATGTTATATATTCCTCTCTAATTTTTCATTCTAACATACATCAGAACCTTTATTACTTACTATATGCTTCCATTTACCATTCGATATAGTTTTCTCCTTGAAAAATTATAACACTTCTTAAAATTTCTTTAATCTAGATCTAGCTTCTTGCTTCTCTTCAACTTGTAGACGATTTATTTTGATTTACTCCTGATTCAACTGCTCAATCTGAGTCATGTAGTTGAACACTACAAGAAATCACATGTTGACCTGAACTAGTAAGATATACACCTTGAACAACAGTATATACAAAACCTTGAGACCAAACTATTATATTGCTAGATCCAACATGAACGTGATCAGCCCCAAACGCTACATTGGTTACGAGTTTCAATCTTGTAAACTAGGTGTATTACAATTACCAGAAGCCACACTTAGAAACTTATTTCGAGGTACCAATGTTTCTTTATCAACAAGTAAATTTAATGCAATTACTGGAATTGTCACTGGAGTACCTTAAACCGAACATATTCTTGGAGAAGTTGTTTTAGTTCTGATTGTATCATCACCATGGGTAAACGGAATAAAAAGCGTTGAACGAAACTAGTGCCCACAAACGATGCCAAATTTGTTAATGGAATTTCTCTTCAAATGACTTAGCCAATATGACGAACAGAGATCAAGAAATAGAGTGGAAATAGTGAAATATTTTTTTCTTATTGAAAATTCGTGATCAGTCATAAAATATAAACACTTTACTGTCTATATATAGAGTTTACATAATTTTTTCAACAAACCACTAAATTATAAGTGTCATTATATTGTAGTCGTCTAACAAACTTTCCTGACAACCTCTTATTTGATGACACGTATAAAATGATTATAATAATCCATGAAACTTCGCACATGCTCGTCTCAACTCTTTATACAACCATCTTCATAACTTTGAATATAACCCTAATCATAACTCTAAATTTCACCTTTTCGTCATTATTTAGCATATGAACCTAGTCATATTTCTAAATATGCCCCTCGTTATAGCTATGAATTTCACCTTCGTCACAATTCGGCATATGACTATCATTATATTCATAAATATGTACATCATCTTATTCTATTTCAGGGTCTCGTCTTAATCCCCACTATATGACCCTTGTCAGATTTATGGATATAACTCTCGATATATAGCTCTCATCGTATTTCTAACATTTCATTTCTTTATTAGATTTACTTACCTTGTCTAAATACGTAGAATATAACATTTTGAGAATGAGTTACTTTATCACCATTGTTTAGAAATCTTAGTTGTTTAACTTTTGCATGAGATGGTATGTGATGCTTTGTGGTATGTGATGTTTTGGACCGTAAAGGTAATCTGTCAGACTGTAAATAATAAATTTTAAGAAAGATATTAGAGTAACTACATCTTGAAAAAATTTAAAGCTTAAGATCTGATGCGGCTGCCCTAATTAGTAAAATTTAGGAGGCCTCAATATAAGATAACCACTTTTATTGGCTTATGTAGTCCTCTCTGATGGAGTCCATCAAATGAGAATAGTTTGACAATAATCTAGTTCTAGCTAAGGTTTCATATTGATGTTTATTGCTACAAATGAAGTAACAGGTTTCGTATATGGAGTTACATTAATTTCAAATCTTGTCAATAATATAAATCTGAATCTTTTCAGTGTCTGGTAGCCCGTTTTTTTATTACTAGGTGCGGTCTATTGAAGCTAGATGATAGTCTAAGATAAATAAAAAATCAAAATGTACAGATATATATGGAAACCAACATACTCTGCATTATGTTAAATATGTGTTCTCAAGATCAAGATTATCTAACATGAGCTATATTTCATAAACACCGATGAGTACTTTCGAGACTGACCATATAAAGAGTCAAAGTGAGTAGTTGATATGTTGGTTTACTCATGTTCGATAACCATCCACACCTATTCATTTAACATTCTTTCTTTATTTTTGTTTATACCTGACCACCCTTCGAATTAAACCTATAACCTCACACTACTAGATAAATTGGATTTTACAACGGCCTGAGAACGACGAAAATCATTTCGATACCGTTGCAAAAAGCACTTTGCAAGAGGTTGGAGACCAGAAGCGTCGATTTTGTTAAGTGGGGGTAATTAATCAAGTTTAGTTTCCACCGGAAATATTTTGCGAAGTATCCGGTTCATCCACATGCCAAGAAACAACCTTATCTAATGCAAATGACTCTAAAAAGGTTTAAGATTTTGGAAGCCATAAGAAGAAAATCTAAGATTCTGGATGGCATTATAATGACATTATGTTACTTGAAAATAACAAGGCTTGCAAGATAGTTAAATTAACAAAAAAAAGTTTAAAGCCTCATATCTTAATGAACGTTATTGTTTGTATAGGTTGGCCCCTATAGAAGACTACATCACATATTTTATAATTGTGAGAACCTGTTATATGATGCAGTTTCCTCATTAATACACACCATACTCCTGCATAAATGGTTTCTGAGAGCTAAAATGTTTGTTTAGTTAAGATAAATCAGTCAGGTATGGCCCCTGCGAAAGGTTTGGCTGATTTCATATATGACCTAGAAATAACACTGTCTAACCTTAAAGTAGTGACTCTATAGGTAATGTATAACGTGATGACATGTACACTTTTTGATATTAATTATGATGAGTACAATACATATGAATCCCAAAGTATAACCCCTAAAATGTGTATATGTATTTAGATAAGTTTGTACAATTCAGAAATTATTTCAATAAAATTCAATTTTTTTATTGTTGAGCTAATGAATCTTAACTAACAAAATCACTTTTGGTCCCTCTTATCTTGGAGGTACGTTTAAGGAGTGGAAAATGGATATTTAACTCCTGTCAGGACTCAATGACATATATAATTGGAGTAGAGAAAGACTAACCACATGCTCCTACTGAAAATAGTACTCAGGAGAAAATAATACACTATGAACGTTGGGAATATTCTAATCACCTAAGTCGTTATGTCACTTTGCCCGAGGACATCGCTGCAAACTTAAGCGTAAATCTGAAGGAAATCCTCCTCGAGTACCTTAGTGCACTAAAAAATATGAAATATGAGTACAATAATCAATTTGTGGCGGAGACTCTAAAAAACAATGGTTCATCCTAGATAATGTAACTCTTCGGCTACCGGTGGTAAGAGAGACTCTACTATCTTGTGGAGAAAATGAACTTGTGGTGTATCCTCAGATCATAAATTGGGCCCCTCGTTTCTGTTGAACCCAATGATAGTAAAATAATTTGATATCATCAATTTACATCTGACGCAATCATGTCTAACCTTATGGTTCACACCGATATCTGATACAAGCACTGATTCGTCTTTTCAAAAATCGGGTGCTACCCTTTTATTATCTCACGATCGGAGAATCCTTCAAATTGATTAATGATCTCATCGAAGCTGACAAATTTTGGAAACATATATTATTCTTTATCTTTAGAATGTGGGAAAACGGGAAAGAGATTTCTGAGGAGAATCCTTCGAGGGTAAACCTCAAGTGGAAAAGTACGAGTAAATGATACAACCCTTTTTTTAGTTAAACTATAATTATGTTGTGCTCCGAATCCTTTATCTATTATTGTTTTTATGTATAAATTCTAAGGCAATACAAACTATCTGAGTGGGTAAAAAAAGTATGGTGTAATTAATGTCACAAGACCTTCCAGCCTCTGCATTCGATCTTGAGCCATCGTTAGAAGATTTCCCCAGATTCTATTATCCCAGCTGAATAAGTAATGGAGCCCCCTAATCGAAGAGATGTAGGAAAAATTAGTTATTCTTCATGCTCGTGTCTTACTACCTGTTCGGAACATATCACAGAGGCACTTGTCTCTACAGAAAAAGAAGAAAAATGTCAAGCCAACTCCTCCATATATCTAAAGCCAAAAAACCTCTAAGGAAACTCAAATTCAAAGCCAATGATGCTAACCCCCCCCCCCAAACACCAAAGAATAAGATCCAACCGAGTGTTTAAAAAAAGAAAACCGTTGCTTCAAAGAAAAAGAAAGGTTCTTCGAGAACTCCTCAAACGAACGTGTCAGAAAATATTGTTGATGTTCCTCCTCAAGATCCAACCCCAAATATCGAGGAGATAGAAGAAAGGCACGAAATTTATGAAACAGAAAAGCAAGGAACAAAGAATTTGATTGGCGAATATGTTATTGATGAGGATAAAATCCAAGAAAATTTTACGGACATGGACACTCAAATTTAAGAAATTTAAAACTATATAACGCAAATCGGCAACCAGATTACAGAAGCAAATTTTCCTAAAAGTCAAAGTTCAAATCCTCCTCGGGTATCTATCTCAGATACTCTTGCTATATACAAAACTATCCTCCTTATCCTGTGTGGGAACCTTCCGATGAAGTTTAAAATATACTCCAAACTTTCTCTGGCCTAAACAATACATCCCATCAATTATGTGAGGAGTTTAAATCTGTGTAAAGTAAATTAGAGAATCTTCCAAATGATGTGATCTCTTAGAAAAAATAACCTAATTATAACAAGAGACTGAGTGATATTTACAACTGAAACCTCCTCGAACAGTTTCAAGCCTTTCAAGCCGACATATCGAATTTCTCAAAAGATCCATCGTAATCAAACGCCGTGTGGTTGCGATTAAGGACCAAGAAAAATAAAAACTTAGGTCTATGTATCAAACTGAATTGGATAGTCTCAAGGAAAACATGAAGCCCAAGTAACTAAAGAACATACATAATACTCATCTTTGAAGAAATGTTTCAAAAAAAGTGAGGAAGAAAAGAAGAAATCACTTGAGGATTTGAATTCATTCAAAACAAAAGTCGAGGTGGAAAAATATCTTTCCATAAACTCCGTTGTGGATAAAAATAGAGAGGTTAGCGTTGCTGCTATCAAAACAACCGAAGAACATACAAGAATCTCTTTACTTCGTGAATTCCATGGAGCGTTTTTTAGGCCAAATTTATCAGAATTCTGGAATTTAACTGCAGTAGAACGATGCCCTAGAGATTTATTTGTGACAGTCCCAAATAAATCATTTGAAGAAACCAAAACTGATGATGATAAAGATAACACATTGGATGTCTTGAATCAAGAAGAAGGTTCTTCAGAAAGAATCCCAATAATGCTCGCAACGATGGCAATGAGAACTAGGAAGTGGTATTGTATTGGAACGTTTTTTGTTTGAGATCATTGATGTTTGTGGTGATCACTGTTGTTCTATTAATGCTCTTTTATTTTTTATTTTTACTAATTTTGATTTTTAGTAGGGGCTTAAACATGTAGCACATGCTGTCATATTATATTTGTTTGTTTGAAATTTTTTAAGTATCACTCTTCATTTTTTTATCTCATATAATCATAAAACATTTCATTAAATGTTCATCGTCTCGAATTTCATTATCACTTGATTCAACATATCGAACCATGTTTAAAATACTTCAAATTTTATTATTACTTTGAATTTTATCGCCACTAAAATTGGCACTTCAACAGTGCTTTAAATAGATGTTAACAGTTCGAATTATATTGTTACTAAATTAGCACCTCAAATAGTGTTTTAAATGGATGTTAGCACCTCTAATTACATCGCCACTAAAATTGACACTTCGAACAGTACTTTAAATGGACGTTAGCACTTTGAATTATATCGCCACTTAAATTGGTACTTCAGATAGTGCTTTAAATGGACGTTAGCAGTTCAAATTATATCGTCACTTTGGCACTCTGAACAATGCTTTAGATGAACATTAGCACTTCAAATTATATCGTCACTCAAATTTGAAGTTTGAACAGTGCTTTAAAGGGACGTTATCACTTCAAATTAAATAGTCACTCAAACTGGCACTTCGAACAGTGCTTTAAATGGACATTAGCACTTCGAATTATATCTTTGCATATTAACCCAAAGATGATTAGTCTCTGTGTAGTTTCAAAAATAACTTAATTGTTACTAAAAACGAATGTTGCACAAGAAAAAAAACTTCATTTATACTGCAAATATATGTGGCACCTCATTAAAACCTTCCTGAGCCACCAGGAGCCGAAATAGTATGCCACTTGTAAAAACTATAAAAACAGTAAAATTATAATACCCTAAATGTAAAATAAATAAATAAGGACATTCCTAGTTCGGAGCTATTTTTCCTAGCCGCTTATCCTTTGTATGCAAGAAGACTTTCCTCAAAAACAAATCCCCACTTTGAAATATTTTCACCTCATCCTTGAATCGTAACGACTCGTCATCAAAGTTTGATATTGTATGTGCTTTAATCCTCTTTTATTCAATTAAATCGATATTTGTTCTTCTTGTCTCCACATTAGTATCCTCAGAATAATGAAGTATTATGTAAGATGGTAAAGTTCATTCTGAAGGGCTCACAATCTTCATTCCATATACTAAGGAAAAATGAGTTTCTTGAGTAACTTCTCTAGGTGTTTTTCTATAAGCCCATAAGACCTATTGAAAAATAACTAGGTCATTTCCCAGCAACACCTGTCAATTTTTTTATTTAATCCTTCTAAATAGACTTGTGAGTTACTTTTACCTGTCCATTTCCGTAAGGATGAAAAGGTGCTAAAAACAATGTACAATTCCCGTCAAATTGCAGAAATAAGTCATTTTTTTTATTATTAAACTGAAGTCCGTTACCGTGATAATCTTCCGAGGAACTCCAAAACGACAACAAATATTATTCACAATAAACTTCATAACATTTTTACCTCTTGTACCTGAAAATGGCTCAGCCTCAACCCACTTTAAAATATAGTCTACTACCACAATAATTGTTTTCCGTTCTCCCGAAGACACGGGCAATGACCCTACTAGATTTATTATCCATCTATCAAAGGGAACCGCTTCAAAAAATGAGATTTGTAGTACTACCTGTTTATGGATAAAATTAGCAAATATTTAAAAAGTATTACAGCTTCGTACCAAATTTTTAGAATCACTCAAAATTGAAGAACAATAGTAGCATACAAATAAAACCCTCATTGTTAAAGCTTTAAATCCACAATGAGCATATCACTCCTTATCATGCGGTTCCGATAAAACTTCCTGAGACTTATTCCTACCCAAACATCGTACTAACGGTCTACTCAAAGACTTCTTATGTAACACTCCATCTAATACTGTATCACCATGGGCTTTATATCTCAAACACTGAGCTAACTTGACATTTTGAGGAAATTTACCATTTTCTATCAAAATTTGAATCTCTTTCTCTAATGTTATAAATTCTGCAGTATCAAGCCCAATATCATTATGGGATTTGCAAAACTTATTATTCCGTTCCTCCCTTGGTCTGTTTATTGGAGCTAGTTTTGTAAAGCTAACATTATTCTTGGATATTTTAAGGATGATTTCCCCCTCCTGAGTTAAATGCACATAATATTATGGCCTTATCCACTGATTAGGCCTCACCCGAGGAGGTTCATAACTAGTTGGTTGAGTAGGTGCTCCTATTGTTTGAGGAGGAAGACTAGTATTTTTCCTCGGACAAGATGGTACCTGGGAATTCAAAGTGATTCCTTGATATCTTTTGTCAGTAAGTAAATACGCCAAATTCCTTTGAATGGAACTCAATCCACCTCAAACTCTTGTCAACCCTTACACCTCAATTTGTTCCGCAACTTGAGCCATTAAGGATCCAAATTTCAATAAACTTCTCCTCATAATTTTATTTGCTAAATCCTCTGGAAGAAATTTTTGCATAAAAGTGGACATAACAACAAGCTCTTCAAAATCTTCTAATTTGGTCTTTGTTAGCACAAATCATCTAGTATAATCTTTTAACGTTTCCCTTATTGCTTGTTTGTATTGTATTATTGTGTCACAATTGGCTCGCATCTCTTTGCTTCCCACAAATTTTCTTTGGAATGCAATGTGAAAAATACTAAAGTTGGTTATATATCCATTTAGAATTCTATTATACCATTTTAGGGTGGTGCCTTTAAAAATCTGCGAGAATACTCTACACACCAATCTATCATCATCCTCAAAATTCATCATATAACTTTAAACACGTCAATATAATCATCAGGATCTTGTGTTCCTTCAAACCTTTCAACCTTCGAAATATCAAAACGCCTAAGAACAGGTATCGACTTAATTTCAACAGACAAAGTAGAATTCTTCCAGTCCACATCTTGTATATACTGATCAAATCCAGTTGTTCTCATAACTACATATAGATTTTGGTCTGCAGTATTGACATCCTGGTTACATGTGTTACCCTCATATATTGGGTTGTCCCTCACATTTCGAGGCTTACCCTCCTTTTTCGATCTATGCTCTTTGAGTGATTTTTGACGACCACTTCTCTCTTGCTTCAAAAAATGCAAATATTTACCTTGTTAAAATGAATCACCCTTAGAATTCGAACTAGAAATTTCACTATCACTAGTCAAAATATACAGATGTTTATCTTTCTTTTCCTTCCGAGATAAATGATGTGCTCTATGTGATTAGAAATATGTTTTTTAACGGTCACTTCAAACTTGAAGAGTTGTATAAGACTCATTAGACATATTATCTATTTTTTTTTTCTTCAAATTGTCCTACCTTGGATTTTAGCCTACCCGATTGGATTTGTTTCTCTCTTCGAACAAACTCATCATTCAAAACATTTATCTTTTATAATAACTAATTCATCCGATATGTTATATCAGATTGCTCACACTGTTCTAGATTCTGACTATCTCCTTAATTTTCTTCTCTACGCAATCCTGATTCAAGCACTTCGTTTTCCACTTGTACTGTGGGATCAAGTCTGATTACTGGTACCATTGTAATCTTAATCGGTAATTTCAATTGTGAATTTCTTGGTTTTAGATTTGCTATCTAGGTACCACGCAATCTTCTACTGTGGTTTGAGATATATCTTGTATGTTCTATCTTTTAGGAGGATTCTTAATTTTCCTTATTGAACAAATCTAGTTATATATGTTTATTTAGAAATGAAAAATTACACCTCTTTTTTACAATCATTTAATTGACTCAAAATTTTATTGATTGTAATGACAACTTATAGAGGTTTAAAAATATTTCTAATTATTCAATTTCAATTATTCTAACATATACAATATATTTGAAACTGTAGTTTCTCTGTGGAATAGCTTTTAGGTCACGAGTCTATAAAAATAATAAACCAACTTATTGAAGAGCGTCTTTTAGGACCCCTTGGTTACATTGATTTAGAAAATGTGTTGGTTGTATTAAAGAGAAACAGAAAAACCAAAGAAGGTTTAAAGTTTCTCATATTATAAATGTCTTCGAGTTAATCCATACAAATATATTTGACCATTTCTGAACAACATCTTGGAATGACCAAAGATAATTCATTTTTTTATAGATGACTTTTCACGATATAGCTACATATACTTGTCCGTGAGAAATCATAGGTCATTTACAAGTTTAAATCCTTTAATACCAACGTCATGGCACACTCTATCTTTACCTCTATGAGTAAGGAATCGTCCCTCAATATACCATGTGGGTCGCATCAACTATGAATGTATGTAAATAAAAAAACCACACATTAATGGATATAGTTAGGTGCATGATAGCTTAAAGATCTTTACTATACTCACTTTAGGGAGAAGCTCTTAAGTTTACATCGTATATCGTTAATATGGTATCCATTTCAGCTAAAATTAAAAAACTACATTAATATTTTAGAAGGTTTAAGCTGAGCTTTATGAATTTTCATGTATGAGGATATCCAATAAAAGCGAAGACTTATAGTCAAAGTGAACAAAAGTCTGAGTCGACTAAGAGCACTCTAGTAGTTATAAATTTTGAAATCCCATTAAATGTTTTATATATGAGACACAAAGTATAGTATTTTGTTAGGATATATAATTTGAGGAGAATTATTCATATAATAAAACATATTTAAGGAAGAACTAATATTAATTCATTTAGTGTATGACATTGATAGTCCGACTACAATTAGCGCATCGATCATCAGTAATATACCCGCAAGTGGAGTAATAATAGTTTCTCAAATTGATATTATTCTTTTACCTCAATTAGAAAATATTTATGTTATTTATGATGATTAAATTTTGAAATATCAAGAAATATAACAACATAATGAGCCAACATTGAATATGTGGACTCAAGGGAAGAGGAATGTTATGTCTTCAGACTATGTGATATTTCTTAATAAACATGAAGATACTTCATGTGTTCTAAAAAAGGACCTAGTCACATTCCAAGATGTTATGAAGATTTAAAAATGTAAAATTTTGGATTAAAAAATGAATATATAGTAGAAATTGATGCAAGATAATTCAATTTAGGATCTTACCACTATACCTAAAGGGATGCAGGCACTAGGGTGCAAATAGTTATATATAAAACTAATTGTGATACTTCAAAAAAGTGAAAGATACAAAACTCATATTGTAGCGAATTGATACAATCAATCTGAAGGGATTGATTATTCAAAGACCTTTTCTCTATATTATTAGATGACTCATTCAAAAAAATCATAGCTCTTGTTCATCATTTTGACTTATAGGTCGATCAGATGAATGTTAAGACAATGTTTCTCAATGAAGATATTAAAAAATTATTTATACAAAGCAACCTTAAAATTGTGTGGTTGGAGATGTGAAGTTGATGGTACTTACACTAAAGAAATCCATTTACAGACTAAAGCAAATATCTCCCCAGTGGTACCACAAGTTCTTAGATATTGTTATCTCAGTCAGTTTTGAGGTGAAACTTGTCAAAGATTACGTATACCACGAGATTATTGAGAGTTATATTATATATGTAGTGTTTTATGTCAGTGACATACTCGTATACACTAACACCGTAGGTTTATTACATGCTACCAATAAATGTTTCTTAAATAAATTTTATACGATGGACCTTAGTGAAGCTTCTTATGTGTTCGGGATTTTTATTATAAGTAACTATCCTAGGGGCATCTTGGGTCTCTCACAAGAGGCATGTGTTTAAAATATACTACGTTGGTATGTTTTGGATATGCAAAAAATCTATGAATAACACTATAGCAAACTGATAAAAGTTTTAACTCTATCATTTCTCATATACAGATTCAAAGATTCAGTTCATGCAGATGTTTTCATAGACGGAGGCAATTGGAAGTGTAATTTTACTCTCAAGTATGTACCTGACCAAACATATTACTCATACTTAGAATGATATAAATGTACTTGAGAAATATGGGAGTTTTTCATTGGAATACATTAACTATGGTTCTGTAATACTTTAAAAATACCAAACATTATAGATTGGAATACTGTATATCGGATAGTTTGGACATCA
Organism: Limnanthes douglasii subsp. nivea; assembly: GCA_036936605.1. Taxonomy (NCBI): domain Eukaryota; kingdom Viridiplantae; phylum Streptophyta; class Magnoliopsida; order Brassicales; family Limnanthaceae; genus Limnanthes; species Limnanthes douglasii. The sequence continues at coordinate 50,978,967 of JAUPFV010000003.1, forward strand.
TAGGCTATTCCAATTAAAGTTTTAAGGGTTATGTAGATACCATAAAGTCTATAATTAGTTATGTGTTTATTCAGGTATGAGGTTTTATATCGTGGAATAATGCAAATCTTACTATCATCACAGACTAAACTATAGGAGGCAAGTATGTAATGTGTTTTACTGCATCAACACATGTACTCTGGCAAATAAACTTTGTGAGAAAACTATATATACTAGAAGGAATGATTGTGACAATAGTTAGTTATGTTTCATATTTTCCCATGGAAATAGTAGCGTCAACAAGTCTAAGCATATATCAAGTTTTGGTTCATAAATGAGCGAGTTCAAAATGGTCAGATAAGGGTTGAACATACTAATACAAGTTTCATAGTTGGAGGTCTGCTTACTACGGCATTATTACCCTTCAACGTTCAGGGTCACAAGATTCACATTGGTGTCTCTAGTCTATAATGTATCTAGAATTAGTGGAAGTGATGTATCTTATTTCTAATTGTATTATTAATTTAGATTATATGCATACATTGTTTGTTTAAATAATACAATAATTCATGTTACCCTTATTTTGTATGAAATTAAGAAATCTTAAAATTTAGAAAAATATGACTTGTTAAAAATTAACATATGTAGATCTGTTACGCATACCATAATTTGTAATATAATCTATTTGGTCCACTGTTGACTAACGTCTGACCTCAACATTGTTTGTGAATAATAATGTTTTATAGTGCAAAATTCATATGGATACACTTCAATACACTAGAATGATCGAATTAGGTGATCGTAAAGAAATCCTAAATTGAAATTTCGCATCATGTGTAAATCCAGAGTACTCAGCCATGTTGTTAATGATCTAATTAATTAATTAAGGTAATAAATTATATATTATTTAGTCTCGTGTAAGTAGAAAAAGTATAGATACCAGTTGAACTAATACGTACCTTGAGCAAGAGTCTATTGATCTAACAATTTAATATTGGATCTTCTAAAGTCCAATAAAATTTGTGGTCCCTTAAAACAGCTAGTATATTATATTATCGTGGATTAGAAGACCTAGAACTTAATTGAGCAAGAATAGAAGAGATATAAATAAAATCTAAAACAATATATTAGCGAAATATTTGACTAAATATTTAGCGAAATATTTGACTAGATTTTTTTTTATTATTTTTTTAAGGAGGGAACCCGCAGCCGCTACTCAGAGTGCAATGAGTGCGCACAGGGTAAACCCTCAGTCTGACGCAATAGCCTGCAAACCAACGCCAGAAGGTAAAACACACAAGGTGACAGGCTCAGCCGAGAAAGCGTATGCAGAGGGACTCGAACTCGTGACCTTTTGGTTATAAGAATGCCATACTCAACCAACTCGGCTACCCCTTTGGGGGCTATTTGACTAGATTATATGAATGTCCATTTGTTAATCTTATTGAGACGTGTAATACAATTATTGAAGCACATTAAAAGTGTCTTATTTTCTCTTTTATCCTTCTCTTTTATTTATTTTGTAATTTTTCTAAATCAAATTTATTAAATAACACTCGCGTTCATATCCTTTAAAATGAGATTTATAACGTCTAACCTATTTGTGGGAAGACCATAACGTGCTACTCATAAATTCAAATCCAGTATTTCATTGCATTTTATCAATCGTAAGACACAATACAAAATAAAAACTTGTAAATTTACTGATTATTTCTTTTATGTATCTCTTAATTTTAAAAGCTAGTTCTTGAAACATTAGAGTTTATAACACATCGTATATTTTTTTATACTAAAACAAAATAAAAATATTTTCCATCAAATTTGATCAATTTATATTCAAGTTATATAAAACTACTATAGATATTAGGTCAGATAAGTAAGCTCGTCAGAGTGCGATAGAATTATTAGACAAGTTTCATTTGGGTTGAATGACATTATGGCATGTTCAAATACAAGTCAAAGGTTTTATTTATATGAAACAAAATCATTATTATAAATAATGCAATAAAAATATTATAATCCGGCATCAATAAGAAATGTTATTCACGAAAGAGAATATTAAGACACCAAAACCATACAAGAATTAACAATTAACAAAAAATTAATTTGTCCAAAACTAAATGGCAATAAGCCTAAACGGTCCTTCATATTTATCACGTGCCTCAAAAATATTCTTCACGTTCAATTGCGTAACAAACTGATCTCCAATATCATCCAGATATTGCAAATATAGTTTATTCGTATATGTTATTGATCTCGGAGCACCACATGGCACCTTATATAGTAATAATATAATTGTAAATTTAGTCACCCAACTTTGCTTCATAATAATACCCTTGATCTCACCGTATCAGTGTCCACACATGTCACCATGTCAATGCGGTAAATATTTAAAATTTTATATTTTACCATTTATCCAACCCATTTATCTAGCTTATTTACCAAATCTAGCCCATTAACCTAAATATGACATGACTTGTTTAACAAATAACCCAATCCATATAATTTAATTAAAAGTCGACGCAAATAACTAATAACGCAAATCATCTAACCTACTTATAACCCTTAGCTTAAATATGAAACCTAAATATGACATGATTTGTTTTACAAATAACCCAATCCATATAATTTAATTAAAAGCGACCCAAATAACTAATCCAAATAACTAATAACACGAATCATCTAACCTATTTATAACCCTTACCTTGTGCATATATCCCATTAATACTTTTTCCATCTCAAATTCATATTTACTACTTATGGTCCATCTAAACTTTCGAAAGTATAACATGCATCTAGATTATATTTATCCAACTCCCATCTTAAATTTATATGACTTATCTTCAGATTACTTAATTGGAGTCTTTCTATTTAAATTCTCTTTATTTTGTTAATAGTCTAAGATGTGTTTGAAGAATGAATCAAAATGTAATATTGAATGAAATTAATGACTTATTGTAGCACCGTAGCATAATTATTCATTTATTTATTTATCTATTGTTTTTGTAAACTTAATGAGTTCACCAATTCAAATGAATTGATGTATTTTTTTCATCAATTTAAGTGTTTAATTTTAATTCTTACCGTAAGAGTAAGAGGTAATTGGTTATTGTGGGAAGAAACTGGTAATTGTATTCATCAATTTAAATGTTTAACTGTGCTGTGACTTTTTTTTAGCTATATGTTAACTATGACAATAACTATGATAAAAAACATATTGAAATAAATCTAACATTTCATAAACTAAAACCTTGATCGGAAACAATTCTAATCATAACAAAAAAAACATCAATCGAGTTTAAGTGAAGTAAAATAATTCGGAAACACCAACACTTCATACAAAAACGATAAAAACATTCATAGTGAATATAACCAGGAATAATCTTAGCTCAAAATATTTAAGTGTCCATCATTAGTTCATAACCAGCCTATCAAATCAAGGTGTAGCAAGCTTATTTGGTGGTTCACTGGTTGTGGCTATGGTTGGGAACCTCTTGTTGCGACGATGAAGTTTCCTAAGTTTCCAACGCATGATCAAGAAATCGAACTAACATAAATATTAATATTAACCAACGTGTTACATGAACCAGCAACTATTGTTGCATCATATGATACATCTATAGAAAACTAAGGTGGAGATCTAGGATTATTATGAACTTTTATTTACTTCACATTTTGTAGGAAAACTTTATGGAGTTTCTACTTCTTAATTTTTGTCAGGTTTTGGTTTATGATTATGTATTTTTAAGATATATGATTGTAGAAATCAGGAAATGAAATAATCTTTATAATATGCTTTTTGTATATTCAATAAAACTCATACATTATACTTTAAGGTTGTATATTTAATTATACATTATAATTGGCATTCAATTACTCATACTATCTATGGACTAGTTTTCACTTTCATCATGGTGTTCGTGGATAAGTGTCAATCCCTGCGTTCTTTAAGTTTCTTCGATAATGGTTTTAATGGCATCGTGTGCCCTTTCACATAACAACATTTTGCTATCACCTTACGGTCGACTACTGCTTCTTAATAATAATATTATTTTTCGCGGTTGTCTTACATTCAATCATTCATTATTCTCATTACCAACTGAGGGTGTTCTTTTTAGTAGTCTTGTTTGGTTGCATATTCGTTTCATATATCCTCAGTCATCTTTGTGTAATTTACTGGAGCTCACCTCGTCTTACGTGATGGACGTATTCTGACCAAGGGATTTATTCTTATCAAGAACATTCCCTAGTCATTTTAAGTACAACATTAGTTGAGAATGAGTACTTAAATAAATTAAAAATAAATATAGACGTGGTAATTTATGCTTGAGGTATTGTGTTTCTTGACATGTGTCTTATTTGATTTAATATTTATATATTCATTATTAGAAATGGCAGGCATGCAGCTGTGCTCTCGTTAATGTATTTTTTTTCCATGCGTCAGCTATTGTCCTGCTCTTGTGACAGTGAACTAATCTACACATTTATTAAAAAAGTATCTCAAAATTTATGTTGTTTGAAACATTTTATATGGTTATTAGTTTTAGGCTTGGTTCATGATTATCGATCGTTGATCGTTTGTTCATCAAGTGGTTGAGAGTGATAATAATTAATCATATGAAAGTTGAAATTGAAAGTGACATTTATTTTCTTTTACTTTGGACGCTTAAGAGAAAGAATGAAGAGTGGTGATGTTATTTTTGTTTCTATTGTTCTTCAAGTAGTACCTTCGCCGATTCTTTAGAGATAACAATTCGCACGTAAGAAATTTTTATTTATTTCTTAATATTATTTCTAATAGACAATTCTGAACAAAATATTATAGGTTTAGCCGAATATAGTGATTTAGGGTGCATAATACCTATCATCAGCATGCCCTCTGTTGAATTATCTTCGTTCCCATAAAAATGGCTTCCAAATGAGTTTCAAATTATAAGAAACCATTAGAGGATTCTACTATCGTTCTTAGATCGGAGGATAATATTGAAAATAAGGAGTTTCTAGACCAATATTTTAGTCGATTGTCTTCTACATATAAATAATTGACTATAGAGGGTCATCGTTAGGTTTAGGGTAGAGCATGGTTTACCTGACTCTGTTGAGACTAGGTTGCTTGAGCTGGGCGAGTAGCCTCATATGGCGTAAGAGAGGCAAATCTGTTTTTATACTACCCGATTTCTCATGGTGGACTGTGCCTGGCCATTTCCCAATATGTCAACAAATTCATTAGGTATATAAGAATATGCCCAACCCAGCCCAAAGAATGATGCTAAAAATACTTGTTAGCTCCATGGTTTTGGGTATCCAGGTCTTTCTGGTGAACTTCTTATCCAATGTGGGTATATATAAGTCATTGGGGACCTCTTACTATTATATATAAATGCGAAGCAGGCATAAAATTATTAGTCTGACCATATCAGATAAAGATTAAAAGTCCTTATTTTTATTTGTGTCTGGTGACTGAGACCACCCCATCGGGAAAAACAATCTACAATTGGAGCGAAGATAGATAATGGGACTCTGAATCAGTTAGAGTAAAATGAGTCGAGCGATTGCACCATAGTGTCCCCTTCCAGGAAGAAGTGATGGCGGGGTGAGGGAAATTAGTCCTCCCTCTGTTGATGGTTTTGAGGTCACAATGAGAAAATAAGTATTAACGAAAAATGACGTCCATGTCGATCAACAACGAAATCTATTCGATGCTCCTAAGGACTCTACTATAGAGAAGTTTGCCATATTTTGTGAGCCAAAATCCTCTATCCACGCAAGAGAATTCTATGGAAATAAAGGACAATGAGAGGTTCACAAGAACGAAGGGATTGAATTCATCGGCCCTACTACCCCTCATGTTATTACATTCGTTCAGAGATTGAAAATGGCCGAGGACTCCTCGGTTAGAGATTGCGCAATTGAGGAAACAATTCTTGATCCACTTATGCTCCAATTGGCGATAAAAAATAAGCAGCGACCTAAAAAATGAAGGAAAATATAATTGTGACTAAGAGGCCTAATGTCGACCCCTCCTCGATTCAGGAGCCTTCATTGTTGGATAGTGACAAGCACCCAATTGTAATCAATATGTCGATGCCCTCTGTGTTCATGTATCATTAATTAAAAAAATTATAGAGCTAATTTATTACAATAGCATGACGATGGCTGATATCTTATAACGTCAACTATAACTGATTGTAGAGGTAAGTTACAATATGATGTGGTTTTAAAAAGAAAATATTAATCTTGTTAATTGATTTACCACTCTATCATTTGGGTTTGTCTTGACAGAGTCACAACAACTCGACGGTGTTGGCCTATTGGAGGATGTCCTACATACACCAAAGCCTTGAAAGAATTTAAGCTTGAGCCATTAGTATTTAGCTATGTGAAAGCTGTTAATTTGGAGCTGCAGCAATATAAAAGAGCTTATGCTTCATCTAAGCGTTTCTTTAAAAAGGTTGTTAGGGAGAAGATAATTGTTGCCAATAATGATTCTCTAAAACTACAAAACAAAAATTTATTGAAGCTGAAGGAGTCATTGGTCTCCTAGAGGGGAAGCAAACCGACCATAATGATGTGCTAGTGAAGTGAAGGAACGAGCTTGCTGCACGAAACACCTTCTTGTTGATGGCAATAGAGGAGTCCACAATTAAAGCTTGTGAGATTTGAGTGATATTATTATGTGAGAATACTAGTGCTTGTACAGTGATGAGTAATATTAAGTTCCATAAAGTGGATAAACATAAATATTATAAACCTCACTTGATTCTGAGATGTGATGTGTGGTGTGGATAAAAGTAGCCTGGGGGTAGGCTGGTAATTTTAAGTAGAGTTCTAAGGTAGCGTAAGGGTGTTTCACAGTGGTGTGGTGGTGTTTAAAGGTGTTTTAAGATATTTCAGGGCGTTACAAAGTGTTTCAAGGGAGGAGAGAGAATTAAGCAGCCTGGCAGCAGTTAATTTTTCTTACCCATAGTTAATGCTGGTGGTTGGGTATTTATAGTGTGTAATTTGGGCCCTTATGGGCTTTCGGGTCAAGTTTCATGGACCCGGGTCATGTTTAAAGACCCATGAAGTTTAAGCAAATGCACAAGTAGCTTAGTCAGATAGTGATTAGGTTTTTTAGTACTTTAGTCATAGTTCGAATTGTCTTATGTTTGCTGTGTTCGAAATCATCTCTCCGGTTCAAACAGGGCTGTTCGGATTATAGTCTTGGAGTCTGTCCGATTTTCGGGGAGTTTTACTTTGGACTACCTTTCCGGGGAGCTCTTCGAATTCGGACTCATCAGGAGCCCCTTTTTTAGGTATTTGAACAAGTGTCCTTATTAAAGAACTGAAAAACAGTCTGATTTCGGAAGTGGTTTTCCGATTCGAAGAGAGTTGAGACAGGCCCGGACAGCCCAACCGTTACGAATTCCAAACGGTTCTTTGTCAGGAGTAGTGGGACACGTGTCACCCTCTGGTTGGCCACTCCAGCCGTTTTTCTACCTCGAAAATTACACCACTTTATTGAATAGGTAACTTCTTTAAATGGTTTTGATGACGTCAGCGCCGTCTTTTAATCATTGCCCAACTTTTCGGATTCTCCTAAGAATCAAACCCCCTTTTTCACTTTTACTATAAATACTATTCATCTTTCACAGTCTCATTTTCACTTTGCCATTTTACTCAAAACTTCATCTCTCTAAAATCTTAAAATTTCCTTAATCGTTTTATGTTCACAGCAAGAACAGCTTTAATCAAGGGTGGCTGGCTCAATCTTTCAGAACTAGAGAAAGCTCAAAGGGTCGAAAAAGAGAAAAGGATTGCAGCAGGGCTTCCAGCATCGCCTGTCGAGAAACCAGCCCCTTCGATTGAGGAATCTGATAGAGGTTCGTCTTCCTCAAAGGGTACAAAACCTAGAAAGCTCTTTCGAACAACACTTTCTCCCATCGTTTCAGACTCTTCGGTTCAAGAGTCTATTCCCATTGTTGAACCGGGGGTTACTGCTACAAGTGTTAGAAAAAAGTCTACTTTTATTGCCATGGGGTCCGACTCCGATCATTCCCCAGACAAGCTGATCATGAAAAGACCAAGCAGGTTGGTCAAAGGACTCTCCTCAAAGAATACTAGTGAGTCAGGGTCCGGGACAACTGTTAGGACCCTTCGGGAGAGGCCGGTCGGTCCGGAGGCTAGTAGTCCACTGCCTCCAAAGGAAACTTCGACCTCAGAGACTCAAGCTGAGGTGAAAACCCAAAAACATTCAACGAGCCGTCAGTCCGGAGGATCAGCTGTACCAAGCTTCATCCCTCCCCGGGCTGTTTCTGCAGAAGCTCCCCCAACAGTAATGGAGGAGAGGATGGAAGACTCCATAGAGGAGGCTAGGTTTGAGTCCGAGTCTTCCGGACAAGCTGACACTGCCATAGTTGTTGCCAAGAAAGGCAAAGAGGACTTATACCTGAGCCGTCCGGATCTGCCGGAGAGCCTTGAAGGGAAAGTTGGTCCCTGCTTTCACAAGGTAGAATTTAAGTACCTTTTGTCTTTGTTAAAAACCAAGTACATGTTTATTCACTCTAGGGATTTGGGACGGCTTCGCACTAAGTGGGGGATCCCTGAAAATGTAAAGATTCGAATTCTCATCGACCCGGAGACCCCGATGGATTGCAAGAGAAACGAGATTGTCTTTTTTACAGAGCTGTTTAATTGGGGACTTAGGTTCCCATTGGATCCGGAGATAGTGCGCTATTTCCATTTGGTCAAGCTATGTCCATCGCAGCTGAGTCCCAACGGATGGTACACCTTGATGTCATGCATAATGGCGTCCAGGCTGTCCGGAATCCCTCTTCCCATGGAAGAGTTTGCTGCTGTGGCAAGTCTATGCAAACATCACCAGTTCCCCTTTTATCACTTTAATATGGGGAACAATCTGAAAGCCGTTGACGATCTCCTGGAATCGGAGAATAAATGGAGGAGCCAGTTCTTGTTTATAAGTGGCTCATGGGAGAATGGGAAGAAGATTAAGATTGGGGAGAATCCTAGCCTTCTTCGAAGTAGATGGAGAAGTGATCGTAAGTTCTTTCTTTAAGTTTCTATTCGAATCTTCCCTTCTTTAAGCTTTCACTAACTTAATTATTCTTTTGTTTTGCTAGAACTGCCAAAAGAGTTCGGAGACTATGCGAAAGCCGGACAGGTTACCTGTGGCAAAATAAACACATGGGCCGCAGAGAACTGGGAGAACCGGTTTCACAAGGCTTTTACTCCGGGAAACTTAGCCAGATCTCACCTGTGGAACACCACAGGTCGAAGGGATTTAACCTGGGAGGAGTTTTCCACCCCTCCTGATGATGACGTTGTGCTGAGAAGGTCTCATGAGCTAGATGGGACCCTTTTCCTCCCTCTCCGGGCCAAAGCCCCAAGTAAGATGAAGGGCCAGAAGAAGAAAGGGAGGAAAACAACAGGAGATCCAGAGAAAAAGGCCCTAACTGACACAGAGGTGCCAATTCCAGTTCAAGTTGATGCAAGCCTTCTACAGGTGGTAGAAGCGGAAAGTAAGAAACACGGAGAGACTCCCTCAAAACCTACGAGGGTCTCCAAACGAACCCGTAAGCAAGTAAGCGAGGGTGCTGAGAGAGAAGTAAAAAAGAAGAAAACTTCTCAAGAAGAAGAATTTGCTCTCCGGGACCCGGAGCCCACTTTTCCAGTTGATCCTACATTAGCCGAAGAGATCCCAGAAAACCTTAACGAAGGGATTCCAGGGGAGCTTCACACTGATGATATTGAACAGGGAGAGATCAACATGGATGAAGTGGATGTCACCGGCCTGGGTCCTCTAGGTGACTACTTCCTTGGTTTGTCTAGGGATGAGTTTGCAGGGCCATATGTTCCTCCAAGTAGTTCCAACACAGTGAACTTTAATGGCAAGACTTTCTTGGTTTCCAGCGAAAGGGACATTATAGCTCACTCCCTCCTTAGCAACGTGCAACCTGTGCTCACCCTGGAAAGGCAAGTCCGGAGTCAGGCAGAAACCATTAAGGAGCTTAAGTCAGAGAAGGAGAAACTGTCCGGTGACCTCCGGGGAGCCACTACCCAGATTGACTTGCTTAAGGAGTCGAACGAACAGCTGAAGAGGAGTAAAGATGAAAGCAACACAAAAGTTGCCTCTTTGGAGAAAACTCTAGAAGATCTCCGGGCTAAGCAGTCCGAGTTGGAGAAAGACTTGAAAACCTCAAAAGATGAGACTGCAGCAAAAGAAAAGATTGTCACCAACCTGACTACTGACAAACTTACTTTGGAGAATGCAGTGACTCAGGCTGTTGGTGAGAAAGCTGCCCTGGTGAAGGATCAAGAGGCCATGATCAAGGCCAAAATCAATGCTTATGCCAAGGAGATGCTACGGAGTGAGGAATTATTGATTGAGAAGGTGAAGTCCGACATGGTCCTCCTATTTCATGAGAAGTTCCCGAAGAGGAGACTTGGGAACTTATGGCGTTATGTGGATGATGATGATCTCCCATACTGGACCATGGCTGATGACGAGGGGTACTCTGATGAGCCTTCATCTGGTGATGAAGAGGAAACTGGAGAGAGCCCTGGGGAGGAAGAGATCGACCCTAAAGGCAAGAAAAAAGTCGAAGAGAAGAGTGATATTAAAGACAAGAACACACATGTGGGTGAGCCGTCTTCGAAGGCTCTTCCTTAGTTTATAACTTGTTTTGTTTAATTTTTGTTTGAACCAAAGTCCTTGGAAGGCCAAGGCACCTTTTTTGTGATGCTGTCCGTTTTATCCGGACAGAGTTTTGTATTATGTTTAAACTCGTTCAAAAAGTCCTTGGAAGGCCAAGGCAACTTTAAGTTTATTGAATGAATGTTTTATCTTGCACAACCTTTCTCTTATTCCACGGTTTGCCTAAATACTTCGTATTGTGAGAGTGTTTAATTTCTCTGGCTAGAATTTAAATAGCCCTTAGAACTTTCAGTCCGGGTAGCATGGTAATCAACAGAATTTTGCAAAAACTTAGAAAATTTATTCAAAAAAGCTCCAAGTTTCATTTAAAGCTCTCCGTTGGCGCCAGAGAGGGGTAGTGGTATGCCCCCAAATATTTACATGGATGTTTAAACAAGTAAATATTTACATAAGTTTCATTCCAAATACATTCGAAGGTGTTCAATGTTCCAAGGGTGAGTTAAAACCCTGCCATCTTTGTCTTCCAGCCAGTATATGCCAGGCTTGATTCTTTCAACCACAGTATACGGACCCTCCCAGGTTGGGGCCAGCTTTCCGAAGAGCTTTTCCTTGGTGTGCAAGAAAACTTTCCTCAATACTTTATCTCCTGGTTGAAAGTCCCTTCTTTTAACCTTGGAAGCAAACCTGCTTCTCATCAAGCCCTGATAGTGTGCCATTCTAAGATGAGCTTTTATTCGCCTCTCTTCAATCAAATCAAGCTGATTTCTGATTGCTATTTCATTAGCCTGTCCGGAGAAGTTATGAACACGAAAAGAGGGGAGTGTCTTCTCTATGGGAGCCACTGCATCCATCCCATAGACCAAGGCAAAAGGTGATTCTTGTGTGGCAGCCCCAGGCGTTGTCCGGTAGGCCCACAAGACTTCTTGTAAATAACTAGGCCACTTTCCAGCAGCCCCTTCCAGATTTTTCTTTAAGCCGGACAGTATTGTTCTATTAGCCACCTCAACTTGCCCATTAGCTTGTGGGTGGAATGGTGAAGAAAAGCAGTGTTGAATACCCCTTGAGGCACAGAAGCTCTCCATTTCTCTGTTGTCAAACTGTGGCCCATTATTTGTTGTTATTCTCTGAGGGACACCAAATCTGCAACATATGTTGGATAGAATGAATTTTATAACCGCCTTTGATGTTGTTCCTGCCAAGGGGGCTGCCTTCATCCACTTCGAAAAGTAGTCAATGGCTACGATTATGGTTTTACGCCCTCCGGACGCCATAGGAAGAGGCCCAACTAAGTCTAATCCCCATCGAGCAAAAGGGATAGGCTCAGAAATTGATTCCATAGGAATGGCTGGTACATGAATTTCATTGCTGTACCTTTGGCATGGGTCACACCTTCTTACCAGTTCCTTGGCATCTTTCATTATTGAAGGCCAATAATATCCGGAGAGAAGCACTCTTCTTGTTAACGCTCTAAATCCACAATGAGCTGATCCCTCACCATCATGTAATTCGGAGAGAACCATTTGTGACTCATGATCTCCTAAACAGCGTAGGAGAGGTTTGCTGTAGGATTTCTTGTACAAGACCTCTCTAATCATGATGAAACCATGAGCCTTGTGTTTTAACGTTCTGGCTTGTGATTTAACCAAGGGTACGACGCCATCGGACAGATATTGTATAAGTGGAGACCTCCAATCTTGAGGTTTATTTACTTGTATTTCAAAAACTTCCTCTTTCTTCCCTTCATCAAGTTGAATAGAAGGACTTTCAAGCACATGGATCCATGGATAGGACTCCGTATATGCTATTGTTGCCAATGAGTCTGCCAGTTCATTCTCTGCTCGGGGAATGTGCTCATAGACAACAGCTTTAAACTTCATTGCCTCATTTTTCAAGAGAAGTAAATACTTGATTAACTGTTCTTTTCTAGCTTCTGATAGGCCCAAGGCATGGTGAACAAGCAATTGGGAGTCGCTTAACAGCTTGACCCTTTTTGCTCCACAAATGTAAGCCAATTTTAATCCAGCTATAGTTGCTTCGTATTCGGACTCGTTATTGGACGCCCTAAAAGCAAAACAAATAGCTTGAAACATGTTGTCCCCGTAAGGAGAAGTAAGACATATTCCTGCCCCAGATCCTATGGCACTGGATCCTCCATCTGTTCGGACAATCCATACTTTTTTGTCTTTTGAATCAGCAGGTTGCTCTGAGTCTCTATCAGAATGGAATTCGACCAGAAAATCAGCCACAGCTTGAGCTTTTACTACTGTTCGAGGAGCAAAATCTATGTCGAAGTCTCCCAACTCTACTGACCACTTTGTCATTCTGCTCGAAATATCCGCTTTCTGAAGGACATTTTTTAAAGGGAAAGATGTCCGGACTATGATAGGATGAGCCTGAAAATAAGGCCTCATCTTTCTTGCAGCTATCACCAAGGCCAACGCTAATTTTTCAAGTTTTAAGTAGCGCCGTTCAGCATCAATCAGGCTTTTGCTGATGTAGTATACTGGGTGAGGATATCCATCAACCTCTCTAACTAACACAGCACTGATGGCACAACTTGAAACAGCCAGATACACAAATAGAGTCTCCCTATCGATTGGTTTGAACAAAGTCTTCGGAGAGGACAGGTGCTTCTTAATTTCATTGAACGCCTCATCACACTGTGGTGTCCACTCAAACCCCTTTGCACCTTTCAAAGTTTGAAAGAAAGGAGCACATCTGTCCGAAGACCTAGAGATAAACCTGTTCAAAGCTGCTAACCTTCCCGTTAATCGCTGCACTTCTTTAACATTTCGAGGAGGCTCCATTTGAAACAAAGCATTGAGCTGGTCCGGGTCGGGCTGGATTCCATGCTCACTTATAATGTACCCTAAGAACTTCCCGGACTGTACTCCGAACACACATTTTTCAGGATTTAGCTTTAAATTCACCTTAGCCAGGTTGGCAAAAGTCTCCTGGAGGTCGGACAAGTGTAGCTGCTCATCCACACTTTTCACCATCATATCGTCAATGTAAACCTCCATATTTCTTCCAATTTGATCAGCAAAGGTTTTATTGACTAACCTTTGATAAGTAGCCCCAGCATTTTTCAAGCCAAATGGCATCACCTTATAGCAGTGTAAACCTCTATCAGTAACAAAAGTGGTATGCTCTTGATCTCTTGGATCCACCTGGATCTGATTATATCCGGAGAAAGCATCCATGAAGGAGAGTAGCTTGTTCCCAGAAGTAGAATCTACCAGCTGATATATCCAGGGAACCGGATACAAGTCTTTTGGGCAGGCTCGATTGAGATCTGTGAAGTCTATGCACATTCGCCATTTACCGTTTTTCTTTTTTACCAAGACTGGATTGGCAGTCCACAAAGGATACTGAGCTTCTTTAATGTGCCCCATCTTTGTGAGTCTGTCAACCTCTTGTACAATGACATCAGCCTTTTCTTTTGAGAAAGCTCTCCTTTTTTGCACCACTGGTGCTACGTCTCTCCGGACAGACAAGTGATGAGAAATCACCTCTGATGGTACTCCAGTTACATCAGCATTGCACCAAGCAAAAACGTGCTGATGGTCTTTTAAGAATTTCAACATTTCTTCTTTTAATACTTGTGGCATTTTGGACCCTATCTTGACAGATTTCCCTTCTTCTAAGCAGTGTGTCTCAACCTCCTCAACCGGGATCAACACTCCGGGGGTCTCCCTGGGGTCATCAATTTCACCCTCACCCCCAGAAAGGCCCTCAAACTGCTATTGGTCATTCATACGGACTGCCCCCAGCGTTCGTGGAGCCAAGGCAGTGGCATAGCATTCTCTTGCAACTTTTTGACTGCTCCGGACAACCCCAACCTGCCCTTGAACAGCATATTTTAGACACTGATGAACTGTTGAGGCCACTGCATGCATCCTAGAAAGCCAAGATCTCCCTAGAATAGCATTGTAACAAGTGGGACAGTCCACCACAATGAAAAGTATTCTGACCGTTTTCTTGAAAGGGCCTCTACCCAACAATACTTCTTCTTCGAACTCACCAATTACATCAGCTGAACTTCCCGTGAAGCCTACAATCGATCGGTCTGACTTTTGAATCACAGCTGGATTCTTCATTTTCTTGTAAGTATCTAGGAAAAGGATATTGGCAGAGCTCCCAGTATCTACCAGGATTCGCCTTATCTCATTGCCCCCTATCGATGCTCCTATGACAACAGCATCTTCATGAGGGCCAGCAATGTCTCTCAAATCATCCCCATCAAAGACAATGAATGGAAATAGATTTGACGATTGATAAGAGGTCATGCCCCCTTCTAGTTGGGTTGCCAAATTATGAACATGCCTTTTTCTTGATGAAGTGGTAGGAGCCGTTACGGTGTCCCCTCCGAAAATTGTCAAGGACTCAAAGAATTTAATGAGCCCAGAGACCAACCTGGAACGTTCCTCTATTGCACCCACTCTGTTCCTTGTTGGATCAGGATCCAAGTATTCTGACTCCACATCAAACCTTTCAACAATTACCATGGCCCCTTCTGGGGCAGCATTAACCGGACCAGCCCGGTGAGTGTTATCAGACCTGTTGCCTCCTCTTCTTTTGACATACGCACCCAACTTCCCTCTTTCAATCAGGTTCTGAACCTCTTGCTTCAAGGCTATACAATCATCAGTAGTATGGCCAATATCATTGTGATATTGACAAAAAGAACTGTTTCGATGTTCTCTAGGAGACTGCAAGGCTGCCGGTCTCCGGTAGTGTACTTCATCTTTAGTTTTCTCGAAAATGGTTGCCACACTTTCTTTGAGCTCTGCAAACCACTCCGGTTGGACCCACAGTCCCCTTTTGTTTCTAGACTGTTGACTTTGTGCAGGAGCAGCTGGTTGAGACTGAGCTTTTCCTCTTCCATGCCCTTGTCCGGTTTCTCTAGCTTTGTTGCCGGACTGGTTTGGATTAGGAGTTGGTGTTACCGGGGTGGATCTCACCTGCCTGTGCACCCTGGTCTTTTTTGTTTCATCAACATTTATTTGCTTGCCGACTTGATTTAGCAATCCACCCCAGGTCATGGCTTTCTTCCTTGTCACTGAATCGGCCAGGTTGCCCGGGTTCAAACCCTGTCTCAGGGATGCTATTGCCACTTGTTCAAAACAATCAGCCAGCCCGTTCTTTGTATTCACAAAACGACTTATGTATTCTTTCAATGATTCATTTGGCTCTTGGGCACAATGGATTATGGTATCTCCATTGCCCTTGAGCTCCTTACTTCCTACAAATTGCCTTCGAAAGGCCACCCAAAAGGTATCAAAGTCTCTGATACAACCCTGAGGAAGGCTGTTGTACCACTTCAGAGCACTCCCCGTAAAGGATTGGGAGAATGCCCTGCAAAGTAGTTTATCATCATCATCAAAGTTCATCATGAAGTTCTTGAATTGCTCCAGATGATTGTCCGGATCGGTACTGCCGTCATACTTCTCCATCTTTGTGCTATCAAACCTCTTGGGGAGGTTTCCGGACAGAATTTTAGAAGACAATGGCGATTGCCTCCAGTTCCTCCCACGACTGAACGCAGTATCCTCATTAGGGGTTGCAAAGATACCTGGCTCATCATGGAAGGCAAAGGGATCCACCAGCATCCGGTCTATATGTCTCCGGCTGTGAGACGATCCTTTCCCAATGTGTCTTTTCATTCTTCCATGGTGGTCTCTTTTTCTGGAATACTTTTTAACTTGTTTTTGTTTTTTCCTGGTTCGCCCTTCGTCACTGCTGGAGGACAAGGACTTTTCATTCCCCTCACTGTCCGAAGAGCTGTCCGAAGATTCTGAACTTGAGTCAGAACTCTCCACAGGCTTGGACCGGTGAGACTTTTTAGAACTAGCATGTGTCTTTTTAGTGCTCACATGAGTCTTCGAAGCCTCATGCTCTCGAGGGTTATCAGAGCGATGAGCAACTGATGCTTTGGACTTTTCCTTCATGCCCATCTTGGCCTTCTCAGCCCTCAGAGCTTCTATTTCAACCCTCAACCTGTCACGCTCTTGGACAGTATATTCATCGTTCTCTTCCACCACTTCGAGCAAAGCTGGTGGAAGCTCTGGATTATCCGGATTCATTCGGACAGAATTCTTTTACTTGGTTTTGAATGTTTGATTCAGGCACCTTCGTGCTCCCACTGTGGTCGCCAATTTGGTGTGGATAAAAGTAGCCTGGGGGTAGGCTGGTAATTTTAAGTAGAGTTCTAAGGCAGCGTAAGGGTGTTTCACAGTGGTGTGGTGGTGTTTAAAGGTGTTTTAAGATATTTCAGGGCGTTACAAAGTGTTTCAAGGGAGGAGAGAGAATTAAGCAGCCTGGCAGCAGTTAATTTTTCTTACCCATAGTTAATGCTGGTGGTTGTGTATTTATAGTGTGTAATTTGGGCCCTTATGGGCTTTCGGGTCAAGTTTCATGGACCCGGGTCATGTTTAAAGACCCATGAAGTTTAAGCAAATGCACAAGTAGCTTAGTCAGATAGTGATTAGGTTTTTTAGTACTTTAGTCATAGTTCGAATTGTCTTATGTTTGCAGTGTTCGAAATCATCTGTCCGGTTCAAACAGGGCTGTTCGGATTATAGTCTTGGAGTCTGTCCGATTTTCGGGGAGTTTTACTTTGGACTACCTTTCCGGGGAGCTCTTCGAATTCGGACTCATCAATGTGGAGAGACAGAGATAAAATATTGCATGGGAGGAGAACTTTTCTAATGTTTGACAAATATACTAAAATTTTCAAAATTCATGTAATGTATAAGACTTGTTCACGCTTGGGAAGTAGGTGGATTGAATTTATCTGCTAGATGTTGTTGTGATACTATGGAATGGCTATTGAAATCACTCTAAGTTTAGATGAAATGTTTTTAAGTAGTCCTAAAATGAATAATCCATGAGCTATGGTGAGACTTAAGTATAAGAATATACTATTGAAACCCAAGGACAAGAGCTCTGCCGAAATTAACTATATGGGAATCTAAGTGTCTACTGTTAGAACTTGGGAATTTGAAAACTACATATAAAGACTTTACTACTAGAACTTAGAGATATAAGTTTAAATTTTTTTGAGATACTTCATTGTTTTTATATGAAACTAGATTTCGAAAATGTGTGATGAATCTATAATAATGGGATAAATTCTGTTGATCAAAATGGGTTGATCACTGCCTGTCATAAGTGGTGTCATAAGTAGTATAGACAATACAAATATTAAAAGGTTGTTGCCACTACGTGTGAATATTAGTTGCAGTAAATTATCATTTGTTTGGAGTGATTTATTTCTTGATAAAAATCCCAAAACAAAAGTGCTGGACAATTTTAAAGAAAAATAAATTAATAATTTTTTCAAAACATAAATATTATAAACCAAATCTTCTATCTTATAATTTTTTGTTTTATATAAAATCAATCTTTTTCTATTCGATTTTAAAAAATAAATATACAGACCACGTTGTTAGATTTTGTGTTATGATTTTATTTATATATTTTGTAAAAAAAAATAAGTTTGGTGTTTGGAAATAACAAACAAAATATCTGTTTTTCCATCACATTTGCCTAAAGTTATTCACGATTTTAATAAAATTCCGCCCAATAGCTAAAACTCAAAAAGTATTGCAAAATCTCTAGCCACAAACAAATTATATGCGACTGTCACCAATAAATATTTCCAAACGATACACCCAAACAAATTATATATATTATTCTCACCAACAAAATATTAGAAACCATAAAAGCCCAAAAAGTATATTATCTATGCTAACTTCGACGTATGTTAACTTGTGGTCTGGATTAATTATATAAAAGAAAATGATAGTTTTTTTTATCAAAATAATATTTTATTGATTTTGTTTTGCAATCGTAGCGATTCACTGCGGACAACCGTAAATATAAACCGAGACGTAAAAAAGCCTATATATACATATATGTAAAAAGAAAACAACAAAAATGATAATTTTAATACAAAATATATAACCGATAGTTTTATTGTATATGATAAATTTTGGTGACTAAACTTGTTCGTAGCCTACTAACTTCATGCCTCACGAATACAGTACTTGTTTATAAACACGAATACAGTACCCACAACATAATACGAATAGATTGGACCATCGACGATTGCTTTCATTTTTTATCCAACTTTGCCAAACCGTTGGAATCATCGGCAATGACAAGAAGAGCTGCGTCCACTGCGCATACTATTACACATCCACCACCTCCCACTGCTAGTGATCCACCACCTCCCTCGCCTTCTCGCAGAGCTGCGTCCCCTGCGCATATTATTACACATCCACCACCTGTTAGCGACAGGGTGGATGCCACTAGGGACCCTGAGCAGGACACGATTGACGAGGAGCACATAGATGCCATCCACACCGAGGAGCAGCGAAAGACGTTTGCATTTCTGAAATGCAACAAGATCCTTCTATTTCCTGACTACAAGGAGCATGAGGCGTACCACGTCTTCATCGGACAGGTAAGTACCTAATTATTAAACGTCTAATCTAAGGTTTTACTATTATTATGTTCTGACTTTGTTTTTAATTTATAGGGTCGCACTACACTGGGCGTACATGCACATTATAATGTGCTACGTATGTGGGATTTGACTGCTCAGCCAGATGTGCAGCGATTTTTGGCGCGGACTCCTTTTGGTCCTCTTATAGCCCACCTGCCTCAGTACTTCACACATTCCGTCTTAGACGAGGTTTTTGTTGAGCGTTGGCATCAGGAGACCAACACTTTCCATTTCTCATTTGGAGAGATGACGATTACGCTCGATGATGTCAGCTGCATTACAGGTCTCCCTGTAGTTGGTCGGACACTTGATGTAGTCACGGCTCCACGTGACGAGGCATACAGCTACTACGCTAGTATGTTAGGTCTGACAGTGGATGAGGTCCGCACAGAGATACAGCCCACCAGAGGCGTTGGCTTCAAGATAAAGTGGTTGAGGGAGACTTTCACCAGGGGGCGCTACATCGAGCAGACTGATGATGAGACTATCCGCCAGGTATCACGAGCATACCTTATGTTCTTATTTGGTTGCACTATTTTTGCGGATACTAGTCAGAAGAGTGTGAAGGCTGACTACTTGTACGGGTTAGCCAATATGGACTCTGGGTTGTGGGATATAGCGTGGGGTACGAGTGCATTGGCATTCCTGTTCCGTGGTTTGGGTGATGCTTCGAAAGCATCGAAGCATAACCTTTATGGTTTTGTAGCTATGCTTGATTGTTGGATCTATGACCACTTCCCAGCGTTTAGTGCCTCAGAGAATGCTGACCACGTATCGAGGCAGCCTAGGATTGTGAAGTGGCTGCCGAAGCGGATTGTTGGGCAAAACATCCGCCCCAAATCGGTCATTCGTACTCTCCTTGCGGATCAGAAGGAGTCAGATGTAAGTTGGTAAATATTTGTTTTCGATTACAATATTGATATTAAGTGTTAGGATTTTAATTCAATCTATTTTTTTAAATGTTTTGAAACAGGTGCTATTTGAGCCATACGAGGACATTAGAGTCCAGTTTCCAGTCCAGGAGATCCGCACTATTGTTTATCCTTTGCGGATGATGAGCACGGTCGAGGGCTACATGCCTGATCGGGTTATGCGCCAGTTCGGACGGGTTCAGGATGAGTCCCAACTCCCACTTGTACTACGACCTGGTTACAGGAAAGGAGATCTGGCCAGGTACACGTGGCGAGAGAGCGCATGGCTAGATTGGCGTCAGCACTTGCTTGCTGAGGATCGTTTGACAGTTACCATTGCCACATATAGACAGTCAGCGACGAATACCTACTGGAGGTACCTGGCTGACTATGGTTGGCATACTATCACTCCCCCACCGCGTACCACGGACGATAGACTTTTAGACGCCATTCGCTCCACTGTTACTATGCCTGTCGAGCGTGGGGAGGCGGGTGCGCTGAGGTGGAGAGATCAGGTCCTGCAGCTATTCTCTCCATGGTTGTTCGTCCTCATCATCGGACTTGTTCTAGCGTTGTTATGATCTTTCATTCATGTGGACTTCTTAGTTGTTTCAGTATCTTGTTTTGTATTATGACTTATGACATCTACTTTGTAATACGACTTATGACTTCTACTATCTACTGCTTCTACTGTTCTTATTGAGTTTTTGTACTTAACTTGATCTAACATAAGTCATACCATAACTTGAAAACACCATAACACTATACTAGTAATTCTTTATTTTTTGTACTTCACTTCATATTAAATTCGTCAAAAACTAAAATTATTATAGTAATTAATTCACTTAAAATCCATAACACCATAACAAAATAACATTCGGGTATAAACTTGTCAAAAAAAACCCCATAACACCGAAAACATATTTTTAAAAAAAATACAAGTTAAATTGCACCATGGGTACGCAGTCAGTGGTACCTATGGTGCACACTACTGCGTACCCATGGTACAGTAGCCCGTGCACCATGGGTACACAAGAGGGAGTACCGATGGTACATGTTACCATCGGTACACATTGTGGTGTACCGGCGGTACACTAGACTGTGTACCGATGGTACCAAGCACCGGTCGGCACGTTACGTACCGACCGGTGCATGGGACCATCGGTACACAGTCTAGTGTACCGATGGTACACCACACTGTGTACCGATGGTGCACGCAGTTTACACCATAGGTACACAGTGTGGTGTACCATCGGTACACCAGACTGTGCACCATAGGTACACAGAAGACAGTACCTATGGTGCGCAATTTTGTCTTTGAATTTTTTTCCCGGTTTTTTTTCCCGCGTTTTCTTTTTTCGCGCTCTAGAATTCCCGCCAATGTAAACTCTCATTCTTCTATATAAGGAAGCATACCTTACAACACCAAACACACAAAACTCTCCTTTTAACATAGTTGAAGTCTATCTTAATGGGTTGGAGTGTGTTTGATGATGCTCATCTGCTCAAGGCTGCGAAAGCTGTGAAGTTCAAACGGCCGGACGATAATACCGATGAGTTCTTTGATGAAGTTTTGTGTATGATGTATTTCATGTACGGCGAAATGTCTACATCTAGACAAATGCCTCGATCCCGTACTCGTCAAGAGGTAGCCACTAGGTACAAGGCTATAACTAGTGGACCGATGTTCTTGGTGTTTAACGAGCCCCCAGAAGTCAGGAATGAAGCTTTCGACTCCTTTGGTCTAATGATCACAGACTATATGTCGTTCGAAATGGCACAATACGTTCATTCTCAAATTGCCATGAAGGAGGAAACAGTGCGTATTCTCAGCGACAATGGAGGCTATGATTTCGACTAACTGTCTGTTATATATCAAGTTATGTACTAATGTTTAGAATATGTTGTTCTTGCTTGTTTGTGATGTTTTATTTTAGTTATGAAATGATTATTGGCTTATCGTTATTAGTCGGTAATTTGAATGAATAAATGCAATAATAGAGAAAATACCAAAACAACCAAAACGATGTAGTAAAACAAAGTTCTAAACAACATAAATCCTTACAAATGACGTAAAGCGACCAAAAGACACAGAAGAGTTTGAAACAATAAACCCGACCGAAACACATAAACCTACTAAACAAACTCGTCAAGATTAGTTACTTCTGGGAATGAACTAACTGGCTTTCTACCTTCGAGTTCCGTATATTTTTTGCAGCGACCAACTAATGGTAGCTCCCAATGCGTAGCCTCTTCGCTCTTCAACTTCTGCCACGTAGGATGTATGCGTGCGCAAGGGCAAAGGGGCTTGATTGATAACTGTTTCATAGGTACTTAAATTAGAATCAACAATTGAGTTATATAGTGGTGAGAAAAAACATAACCATATATCGAATGACTTACATTGACAAAGTGGTTAGTATCGACGAATCCAAACTCAATCTCACGTCTTTGGGCCATAATGGGAGGCTTACCGCGCAGAGGTAAAAAAGTATGACTGCAGTTGTGATTCCCTACGAGTGACACAAAATGAACAATGCATTCGAACTTGGTTGCAATCGCAATACCCATCTCAGGCATTGTCATCCAATATTTGGGTGATGCTGGTGTCTCGTAGTAGTTTATACTTTCTGCAACCTTCAGGTAATCCTCTTTACCGTTATAAATCTTGCTGTATGTGTCGTAGTTTTCCATTAGCTCATCGTATATTGCCTTCCGAACACCTCGCCATCCTTCTTCATGACCATACAACCCGAATGAAACTGCTCTGTATCCACAATGTCCATCTGGCTTAACATCATTAATACCCGATATAAAAGGGTTGAAATGAATCGGAAACCAACGCAAAAAACCTTTCGGGTCATGTACTAGTTCTGTGACTCGATCAATGGACGGTTGTACGATGTTGCTACCTAGCGAGGCAATGGAAGAGGTACGAGTACGAGTACGAGGTACTCTAGGCACATCTGCCCGAATCGTTGATTCACTACCAACTGCTTTACTCTTTTTAACTTTTGTTGGTTTTAAAGACTACATGACTGCGTCATGACTAGCTTCATCCTCTTTCAGCGGGTACTCCCATCCGCTCATGTCCCGTTTAGTGGATGATGTATCAACCACTAACTTTCTTTTCACCTGTGGGCGGCCTCGGTGTTTCTGATTCTCCAATGGCTCTAGCAATGACGATGTTTCAGGGTAAACAACTTCAAACCATTTCTTGTAAATATGTTTGATACGGATTTCATCTTTCGTATCCATAACATCGTTAACTAGCTTTAGCAGATCATCTTTGAGAATTTCCATGGTCGTACGGAAAGTACGAGGCATTATTTCTAACCTTGTCCAGTGGATGTGAAAAGCATCTAGAGAGGCAGACATTCCACCTTTACGCCACTTGCGGACCTGGTGATAGCAAGGTATACCATGGGTAGATTTTACAGCGCATATACACTCGCCAGTGTCTTTAACATCCGGCCCATCTTCAATAGCGACCATCTTGGTATCTTCGGCCTTCTCTACTTCAGAGAAAAATAGTTCTAACGCCACGTGGGAAACCTTGCCTCGAATCTCATCAAACAGTTTATCCGCGAACTTATGCAGTGCTATGTAACGACTTTTCTCGAACGACGACCTAATGGCAGCATGTTGGATTTCAACAAGCGAATGAACCCTCCCCCAAAATAACTCGAAGTTTAATTTGCTCGTACGTATGTAACGCTTTAGGTTAGAATGAGCACTCTCGACGCGGTTTGTTGTGCAATGTCCCAAATGCATGTTTTTGTTCGTCTTCCAAACAACAAATTTGTCCATGTACTTATCGAGCCAAGATTCTTCAGTGTATTCAATTGCTTTAAGGTAAGCTTTGTACTTCAATAGCATCTCCCGTCTGGCGTGATCGAATTCAATCTCTGATTTACTATACGCAATCTTCTGCCAAGCACTAACAAATTCTTTATGATCACTTTTCTCGCGGAAGTGCTTTCTTGTTTGCCCTAGAACATTTTGGTTAATGTGCCAGCGACATAACATATGCGTTGTCTCTGGGAATACCACTTCTATAGCATTCATCAATGCTAAATCTCTGTCGGTTAGGATGACCCGCGGTTCTTCAATTCCATGAACGGAAATCAACGATTTCAAACACTCTAATACCCATTTGAAGTTGTTTAACTTCTCACCCGACATGAAGGCAAATGCCGCGCAGAAAGTCAATCCAGTACACGTCACACCCACTATCTCGAAAAATGGCATACCATATCGTATCACTTTATATGTACTATCCATAATCAAAACTATCGGAAATGTGCGCAAAAGGTCAACACTGACAGGATGGGCAAAAAACAAATCTGTAATGATTTGTCCATCGTCTTCACCAGATTTATGCCATTCATAATAATTGTGTGACTTAAGCTCACCCCACAAGAACTGAAGTTGTGACCTACCCGCCTTCTTTAGAACCCGATTTTTTTGTCGTGCATTGTAGATCGTCCGCATGGTAGAAACATTATCTTCGTTCAATTTCTTCACACCATTCAGTATATCTCTGGGGTTAGTACCAATGAAGGTCGCTCGTTCAACATACTCCATCTCTTCATCATTCAAACGGCCAGCAAAAGAATGACCATCTAGATGTATAGAAGTGTCATGGTTATGAGTACCACATTTTACTTCTAACTTCCATTGATCTGGGGCAACCATTGACCCGAGAAGCTCAAATGGGCAGCCAATCTTTTTCGTTCCTGTAGACTTCCGTTTGCGGTCTTTTTCTGCAACCCTTGGAATATATTTCCCCCCCTCTCACACTGGAAATAAACTCTCGGATTTTTTCTGCTGTTTACTTTGTCGCGCCGACTTATGTTGATAACCATACCATAAAGTTTTCCGATCTTCGTAACCCATTTCACCAACGCGCCGTGTGTGTAGAACTCGGTAGTGAAGAACAAATGACTATAATCGGTAGCGGAAGGTGCATCAGTCCCACTTGCGACATCCGTCCCCTGTTACACAACAAAAAAGCACAATAAACATTCAAGTATAGTTAACAACATAAAAAAATCAGGCTTTTTTTCGAAAAAAATGCGCAAATCCAAGGTTCTGAGGCCTAAAACCGGTGGTTCTAGGCCTCAGAACCGGCCGGACACGGCCATCAGCACCACCGGTGCTGAGGCCATGAACCGGTGGTGCTGGGGCCTCAGAACCGAGCGGACTGAGGCCCCAGGTCCACCGGTTCTTGGCCTCAGCACCGGTGGTGCTGGGGCTGTGGAACCGACCGGCTGCGTGGCCATGCACCATCGGTTCCATGTGCTGGAACCGATGGTGCATGGTTCGCCGGGTTCTTCAATACCTTCGCCGGCGACAGTGGTGGCGGTTCCGGCGACCATGGCTCCTTCTCCGGCGACTCAATCTCTTTTTCCGGCGAAAATTCATCATTCCTTCTCTCCAGCGACATCAACTCCTCCACGCTGATCCCTAGTTCTGCTTCCGACATGATCGATTTTGTGTTTTAGTTTGAATGTTCTTGATTTTCTTAAGAAGTTTGAATTAGGTTTCAAAATTTTTAAGAAACTATACTATTTGGATAGTAAATTCAGCAAAGAAGAGTGTTTGTTTGAGTATACATAGCGAAATAGGACTTTTGGTGAATTGGGTATACTCAGGATACACTTAGTAGTTTTTTTTTACTTAATGGCAGTTTTGATATTAATTTTCTGATGGAGGGTAAAAATGTCAAAAAAAAGTCAATCCAAAGTCAACTGTTGTTTTTGGGTATACTTAAACTCGTTTTGGGTATATATAACCTGACCCTATGATGAAGCATAATCAATGTGTGGAGATACAGATGCCATGAATTTGGATTTTCCAAGCAGGACGCTTCGATGACCTCCCTTTTTATTAACCTATATAGGGGTGTTATCGGTCCGGTCTGGTCCGGGTTTTTACAAAACCGGACCGGACCGATAATCTTGTCGGTTCGAACCGAACCGATAAGATTTCGGTTTAAAAAACCAAACCCGAACCGGAACCGATAAGAATCGGTTCGGTTCGGTCCGGTTCGGTTTACCGAACCGACAACCTCTTCAAGAATATTTATTTATAGTATTTTACTAACAACGTCGCAGCGCATTGGTTTAACGCCTAAGCCACGGCTGCTTTAGTGAGAAAAGAGATAGGTTTGGGTGTCCTTTTATATAAAAGGAATGTTTTATCTCCTATTGAAACTAACGATGTGGGATTACACAAAACTACTGAATGTTGTTCTTTAATACCACACAAGCAAAACCACTGAACACAAAACTTCTTCTTTAATACTATTATTTATTACACAAAACTACTGAATGTTGTTCTTTAATATTATTATTTATTAAGTTTTTATTTTATTTTCTCCCCTTCCTTAATACTATTAACTATTCTTTATTTATTATAATTCAGTAAGATGATTCAATTGCATTAATAAGAAAATTGCATATTAAAAGTTTAGTTATTAATATTTCTTGGTAAAATTTCGTGTTTAAGTAAATTGTTATAATTTGTAGACATGATTTATAGTGTGGGATAAAATATATTAGTTTGTACTAAATTTTTACCGATTTTTTCGTTCGGTTCCGAATCGGTTCTACCGGTTTATCGGTTCGGTTCCTTATCGGTTTTACTATTTCGATTCCTTATCGGTTTCGGTTTTAAAAATGGAACCGCAAACCGGACCGTTAAGGTTCGGTCCGGTTCTCGGTCCGGTCCTTACCGGTTCGGTTCCGGTCCGGTTCTCGGTTCTCAGGAACCATTAACAGCTCTAAACCTATATATAAAGAGAACAAAAACTAATAAGATTTTATCATGTATATAAAATTTGGTTAGTGATCATTTATATTAATATATTAACAAATAAAATCGGTCTTTTATCTTTATATATATTTATTTATTTTATATACCAACATCTGAACTTGAAATTAAGTTATGGGTTGGTTGGGTATGTATGTAATGTAGGCTTTAATAGGTTAATAGTAGCTTGTTATTTTTTATTTGGATTTTCCATTTCAAAATTATTCGGAGGTTTTCTTCAAATTTTTAATAAAAATCAAAGATTAGTTTCTAAGCATTAATTTTTATGTTATTTATTTAAGTAAAAGAAATAAAAATTGATTTTAACTAAATTAATTTTTGTAAGTGGATTGGTCCACAGACCAAACTGAACGAGAAACTGAATCTGGCTGATCGGACCAAACGAATCGAAAATTTAACATTTCGGTATGATTAAAAAAAATAGAACTGAAAACTTAGTGGTCCAAACCGATAAGTTTAGCGGTCTGGTCCGGTTCCGTCAAAATTTGAACCGAATCGGACCGATAACACTCCAGTCGAGACTAAGTTATAGATTTTATCAAATCAAAAATTAAGTTTACAATTTTATAAATAAAAAAAATCAAAATTATAAATTTTGTGAAATCCAAAAACACTGTTAGGTAATTTTAAAATCCATCTTTTTATCCTAAAAGTGTGGTAGTAATAGTATATTATCAAACATACATGGATACCTGTATAAACCCTAGATATAGTTAGTGCTTTCTTCGAATCGTGTATTATGTCCAATACTAGTTCTTCTCAACTTATCATAATACAACTCAACAAAATAAAATACTGTGAAATTCACTGGCACAACCATTCTAGACATAAATATTTTGCTTTGCAAATTGCAAATGCAATCCTTCAAATTTTATGCAATTAATAGGATCGTAGCATATATATTATTTTAATATAAATATATATGACTAGTTGGAAGACGAAGAGATCTTACTTTGGCTATAGTTTCCTCAGTTTCTCCGACAAAAACACTACATACTCCTTTAGAAGTGTCTACTTCGAGTTTGAAATCGCAGAACTTTTGGTTTGTGTTATCTGGCAAATACACTTCCAAAGCGGTCGTGGCTTGTACCATTCGCGTAACCCGAAAGAGAAGATCACACTCATCTGTGCTGTGTCCTCGAAAAATTTGCCACCTATCATGCATGCTATATAGAAAACTATATAATATTCCTTCCTTCCGCCTTAAATGTTGTTTTCTATTATTATTTAAAATTTCATATTAAATGTTATACGAAAATATCAATGTAAGAAGACTACCTGTTTTTCGGAGATAGAGTTAATGATCAATAATGAAATAAAATTTGCATGATTGAGTTATCACATAATAATAAGAAGAAGATCGAACAAGAAAGATAAGAGAAAATCTTTTTATTCAATTGAGTCATCTCACATACAAGAATACGTCTTTATATACAAGAGTTAACTCTAACTAACTACTGAAAGTGTAACTAACTACTGAAAGTGATTATAATTTCTAACACTCCCCCTCAAGATGTACTGTAAATGTCTTTTACAGACATCTTGGATAATAGAGGAAACAAAAGAACAGAAGGCAATGGTTTAGTGAATACATCAGCCAACTAATGTTGAGACCGAATATGCAGCAATTTGATGAGGCCAAGAGAAACCTTATCACGAATGAAATGGCAGTCAATTTCGATGTGATTGGTCCTCTCGTGAAACGTTGGATTGGAAGCAATGTGAACAGCAGCCTGGTTGTCACAAAATAGAAGAGCATGAGAGGAGACTTTAACTTGAAAATCACCGAGGAGCTGATGAAGCCAAACCAGTTCACTAGCTGTGGAAGCCAACGCCCTATACTCAGCCTCTGCAAAAGACCGAGAAACTGTAGCCTGCTTCTTAGCTTTCCATGAAACTAAAGAGTCTCCAATAAAAACACAAAAACCAGTCACAGACCTTCTGGAATCAGGGCAGGATCCCCAATCAGAATCCGAAAATGCTCGAAGCTGCAAACCAGAAGAAGTGGCAGAACAATCATCTAAAGAAGAATTAGTAGAAGAGAAGAATAGTCCCTGACCAGGATTGTTCTTGAGATATCGAAGTAAGTGATTGGCAGCCTGAAGATGAGGAACTCGAGGTTGAGAAAGAAATTGACTCAATTTGTGCACAGCAAAGGTGATGTCTGGCCTAGATAATGTCAGGTAAATAAGACGACCAATGAGCCTTCTATAGACCGAGGGATCAGGCAGAAGATCACCCTCAAGAGCACTAAGATGAGTATTCAGATTCATTGGAACAGCAATTGGTTTGCAAGCAAGGTTTCCAGTGTCCTCAAGGAGTTGCAGGGTGTATTGTCTCTGAGATAATACAATTCCAACAGAAGAACGAGCTATCTTAAGACCGATGAAGTACTTTAAAGGCCCAAGATCCTTGAGCTTGAACTGGGAGTGAAGAAAATCCTTGACAGAATTTACAATTTGAGCATTTAAACTTGTGATGATTATATCATCAACATACACAAGTAGAGCAACAAATAAATCCCCAGTTCCTTTAGTAAACAAAGAATAATCGTACTTGGATTGGAGAAAGCCAAATTTAAGTAGAGAATGAGAAAGTTTCGAGTACGATTGCCGAGAAGCCTGTTTCAGGCCATAGATAGACTTGTGAAGCTTGCAAACAAGTTTCTCACCCTACAATGCAGCCATCTGATTATCACAGTATCCAAGAGGCAAATCCATATAAACTTCCTCAAATAGATCCCTATTTAAGAATGCATTATTAACATCTAGCTGAGTTAAATGCCATTTTTTGCTAGCTGCCAAAGCAAGAAGAACTTTCACAGTCACGAGCTTAGCAACCGGAGAGAAAGTTTCAATGAAATCAAGCCCCTCTTGTTGTGTGTATCCCTTAGCTACCAACCGAGCTTTATGTCTGTCGATGGTACCATCTGACTTATACTTGATTTTGAAGATCCATTTGCACCCAATGGAGTGTTTACCCTTTGGAAGAGAAATGACAGACCAAGTTTTATTTGATTCCAAAGCATCAAGTTCAACTTTCATAGCAGCCCTCCATTCAGGATATCTAACAGCTTGATGAAAGAACTGAGGCTCATAATGAGAAGAAATATTTAGGATGAAATTTCTGTAGGAAGGAGACAAAGCATTATATGATAAACATCATTAACGGGAAATGTAGGAGAGTAAACAGGAGAAGAAACATCCTGCTTGGAGACAAGATTACAGTGGAAATCCTTGAGAAATGAAGGAGGATGAGACACTCTAGAGGAACGTCTGAGGGTTGCATCATGTTGAGCAAGAGTGGATGTCATTGGCAAAGTATCCATAGTATCAACCACTTCATTAGCAGCAGAAGAATAGGGAACACGGTCCGAGTAGAAATTCTCAGGATCTGTAACTGAAGAATTCCTCACTGATGTAGCAGGAACATGAAGAGAAAAGTCTGGAAATGGATCAACAAGACTCTCTGATGTAACAATTGTATGAAAAGGAAAAATCTCCTCAT
Organism: Limnanthes douglasii subsp. nivea; assembly: GCA_036936605.1. Lineage (NCBI taxonomy): Eukaryota > Viridiplantae > Streptophyta > Magnoliopsida > Brassicales > Limnanthaceae > Limnanthes > Limnanthes douglasii. The sequence continues at coordinate 51,009,367 of JAUPFV010000003.1, forward strand.
GAAAAACCACATCCCGAGAAACGAAAACTTTCTTAGACTGAATATCATAAATTCTGTATCCCTTAATACCAGGAGGATATCCAATGAAAACACCAATCCTAGATCGTGAATCAAATTTCGTCCTATGAGCAGTCAGAGTAGAGGCAAAAGCCAAGCAACCAAAGGATCTAAACTGAGAATAGTTAACACTTTTCTGATATAAAATTTCAAAAGCAGTCTGATTGTGCAAAAGAGGAGTTGGAGTCCGATTGATTAAGAATGTGGCAGTCAAAACGCATTCGTTCCAGAATCTAATAGGAACTCGAGACTGAAAATACAAGGCCCTGACAACATTGAGCAAGTATTGATGCTTACGTTCTACTACAGAATTCTGTTGAGGTCTTTCTACACAAGAGAACTGATGCAACACTCCAAGTGAGCTGAAAAACTCAGAAAAATTCAGTTCTCGTGCATTATCGGATCGAAACACTTTGATCTTAGCATTGAACTGAGTGTCTATCATTCTAAAAAACTTGGGGATAATAGTAGTAACATCAGATTTGTTCTTGAGAAGATAAATCCATGTAAACCGAGAACAATCATCCACCAAAGTTAAGAAAAATCTGAAACCATTATAAGATGAAACATGATAGGGTCCCCAAACATCACAATGTACTAAATCAAACGGAGATTCAGATAAGTGATTGTGAGAATCAAAAGCCAATATTCTTTGTTTTGCAAGGGGACAAATATAACAAGGTGGGGATTTATTCAACACAGAAGTATCACAATGTAGTTGAGTTTTCAAACTATCTAATCTCTTAAAAGAGAGATGTCCAAGTCTATTATGCCAAGTTTGAGCAAAAATGTTATTAACATAAGCTGAAAATTGAGATTTTATCACTGCAACATCAAGAACGTATAGATCTTCTGTCCTCTCACCCCTGCCAATCATCTTCCGGTTGCACATATCCTGAATTTCAAAGTGATCAGGGAGAAACCGAATTATAAGTTTAGTTCCAGAGGTCAGTGCACTAACAGACAACAGGTTAAACTTGAATGTTGGCACAAAAAGAACATCTTTAAGAATCAAGTCTGGGCTGATCTGAACATCCCCAACAAGACTAACTGAAATCCTTGTATGATCAGGAAGAGTAACAGAGGAATTCTTGATATGATGCAATGAAGTAAATGCGGAAGCAATAGCACATATATGTTTAGTTGCTCCAGAATCTACTATCCAATATTGAAGTGAAGAAAATACTGTACTCAATGTCACAGAAAAGCAGGTACCTGTAGTGAAGGAAGCTGCTGTAGTTTGAGCTTCATTACTACTTTTGTTAGGAGAATTCAAGTGAGTGGACAACATGGTCATGAGTTGTTGGTACTGATTGGAGTTCAAATTCTGAAAAAAAAAGTGCTTGGAGAACTTTGATCTGTCTGCATAGCATAGCCATAAACTTGATTGGCAGGATTAGCACCAACATTGACAGAGTTAGAACTCATATTAGAGAAGTTATTGTCACGAGGTTTAGGTTTATATCCAGGAGGATAACCATGAATCTTGAAGCATCTATCAATAGTATGACCATGGATTTTACAATGGGTATAATAAGGTCGATCTTTTCTCTGACCTCTATAACCAGATCCATCATTAGACCTCCTATCAGGAACATTCACTTTAGTAGCAAAAGCCATGGTAGCAGAAACATCAGTGGCATTATTAGTAGAAACACCAACCTTTCTCTGATGCTCTTCTTGAGAAATCAAAGCAAAGACTCGATTAATGGGATGAAATGGATCCATTAACAGAAGCTGACCCCTAACTTGAGAATAAGAGTCATTCAATCCCATAAGAAAATACATTATATAATCCATCTGATAATGATCACTCATTTCTTTAACACCTCCACATGTGCATTTCCCACAAGAACAAACAGGTTTGTAGTTACTCAATTCTTCCCAAATAGTTTTGAGTTTTGTGAAATAAATGCTAACGGAACTCTGATCTTGAGTGAGATTCATCAATTCTCTTCTTAATTGAAAAAATCTTGGACCATTTTTCTGTTGAAATTTATCTCTAAGATCAACCCAAATTTCATAAGCAGACTCAGCATATATAATGCTAGCAGAAATTTCTTTAGAAACAGAGTTGAGGATCCAAGATATAACAACATTGTTATTTCTAGTCCAAGAGGTAAGAAGATTGAGATTAGTACCTTCAGGTTTGGTAATCGATCCATCAATGAATCCTAATTTATTTTTTACAGACAATCCGATCAGCATTGCTCGACTCCAAGAGGCGTAGTTTTCTCTTGTCAACAATTGCGTAACTAAAACAGCACCTGGATTGTCAAAGTGATGGAGGAAATAGGGACTAGATGGATCTGCACCCAAAGACCTGGAGTTTGAATCAGAATCGAACACAGCATCATTTGCTCCATTTGAGGCTGTCATTGCAATCGGAGTTGCAATCGATTAAGAAGAATGAAGAAAATAAATCACACCGAGCAACTTTAATAGCTTAACAATGGTGGATCACAGCGGAAAGAGCAATCGCTCTGATACCATATTTAGAAGAAGAAGATCGAACAAGAAAGATAAGAGAAAATCTTTTTATTCAATTGAGTTATCTCACATACAAGAATACGCCTTTATATACAAGAGTTAACTCTAACTAACTACTGAAATTGTAACTAACTACTGAAACTGATTATAATTCTAAACATCACATGCCAGCTTTTCCATAATAATATGTGCGAATACAAAATTTTAAAATATAAAAAATCACTGAAAGATAGAAGTGAACATAAAAATACTACTCCCTCCATTCCAAAATATTGGACGTTTAAAGTACGGACATGGATATTAATAAATATCATAATGACTTACGTAGAAGATTAAAAATAAATAGATTTAATTAATCAGTTTTAATGAATCTATTTTACCTTTTTGCCAAAAGTAGGAAACAAAAATAACCTATTGATCATACTTTATTGTTTTAATTAAATAATAATTAATATTACTTTGAGAAGGAGAACGAAGGGAGTAGAACTTTTTATGGATATATTGAGGATGGCTTTTCTTCAAGAAACTCTGTTCTCCAAGAACAGAGTAAAAATTTTCTGATTCGATTAATCTGTATTGTGATTCTTCTCTTTGCTTGGGAGAATGAATAATAATTTCGATATCTTGAAGGAAGACTTTCCTATACTTAGGAATCCGTCCGATGCAAATTCTGGTGGAAATGCTGTCAAGAACAGAGCTCTAGAGAATGAGAAGAATGATTCTGTGTGTAATCTTATTTCCAATCCTTTTTATGAAGAAGTAATTAAAGATAAGAACTCAGATAATCAGATGAACCATAAAGATTCTTATGCGGATATGTTGAAGCCGAATAAAACAGAGTTTGTACACTCCTCTGTTTCTATTTCTCGTAGCAATGATTTTCCTATAATCACCTTCAATATAGAAGACAAAGATCGGCTGTTAAAGATCTCCAAGCACACTTTGGTTGCAAAATTTGCATCTGGAAAGCATCTATGGAAAGTTTGAGGAAATTCTTATCAAGATTCAATTTCAAAGGTAGTTTCAGTCTTTCAATCTGGGATTTCAGGCACGTCTTCGTGGAATTCACTGATCTTGAGGATTTTAAAACGTTATGGTCAAGGAATGTGTGGTTTTGGGTGATAAAACAATGAGACTTTTAAAATGGTCTCCTGGGTTTGATCCAAGTCTTGAATCTCCATATACGCCGGTTTGGGTTTCACTGCCAAACTTACCGGAGTTCTTGTTTAATAGATCAACAATCTCAGAAATAGCAAAGATATTGGGAACTCCTTTAAAGGTTTGGGTCCCTTCGATAAATAGGGCTAAACAGAATTGTTGCAGATTCTGGGTTGAGATTGATGTTTCGAAACCTCTAGTTCACAAGGTTCAAGTCAAGTTTGGGGATTCAGAAAGCTATTGGCTTCAACTGGTTTATGATAAGGTTCCTCTCTATTGTACTCACTGTGCTCACATTGGTCACTCTGTGGATCAATGTAAGAAAATGTTGTTGGCTCAAGAAAAGGATGTTAGGAACATTGTGCAATTGAATGATTGTTCTGAAGTTCCTGATCAGAATTCTTGTTCTTTAAAGGAAAATCAGGTGATTCGTAATGGTAATCTTCAGGATAGGAGTGTTTCTTGTGATCAGCAGCCTCAGGAGATTAATGATCTGCCACAGGAAGATGGAGGGGTTGGAAGAACCTTAAAGTCTATTGTTGTTAATAAAATATCTTCTGTTGTGGATCAAGATGTTAGAAATGTTGAGGAGTCTGGTAAGTTTCAAGATGAGGGTTCTGTTCAATGTGTTTTGGCTGATGAAGGTTCTGCTGAATTAGTTGATGAGGATGAATTAATAGATGCTTTGAAAACTTTGGAAAGAAGGAATGTTTTTGAGATTCTTAGTGAAGAAATACATGATTCACCGACTCATGATGGCAGTCTTAATAACTCTCCTGTGAAGGGAAGTTTAGTTGAGAAGAAGCAGAAGAGGCAGGATTTAAAAAAAGGTAAAAAGACTATGAATGTTTGGAATACTAAAGGTCATGTATCTTCAAAGATATTAAGATGAAAAGGGCTCAGAAATCATCTTTTAATACATGACTATTTCGATTTTATGTTGGAATGCAAGAGGTATTGCAAACAAAGAAACCATCCAAAGATTGAAGTCTATTGTTATTTCGTCAAAAGTTAGTTTTGTTGCTCTGCAGGAGCCGTTTGTGAATTCTGATAAGTTGGACTGGTTAGCTAAGAAGCTGAAGATGTCTGGTTGTTGTTGTAACATGAGTAATAAGATCTGGGTTTGCTGGAATCAGGATTATAGAGTTGATACGATGTTTGATAGTGACCAGCTCTTGCATCTTAAAGTTGCACATCCTACTTTGAATAAGGTCTTTTATGTTTCTATCATTTATGCTAAGTGTAAGACTGATCTGAGATCTGTTCTGTGGAATGATATTAGAGCCCTTAATGTTTCTTCTCAAGAATGGATTTTGCTGGGTGACTTTAACGTTATTGCAAGTATTCAGGAACAGGTTGGTTGTTCTACTATTAATCAGAAGGGGATGGATGATTTTAATGGTTGTATCATGGACTGTAGCTTGATGGATGCTGGTTTTATGGGTTCTGCTTTCACATGGTCTAATGGTCGTAAATGGAAAAGATTGGATCGAGTCTTGTATAACTCTGCCTGGTTAGAATTTTTTGACTGTACTTCTGTCTCTCACATGGCTAGAAGTTGTTCAGATCATTGCCCTATTCTTATTAAAGTTGCTTCTAATCTTGAAAAATCGAAATCTTCTTTTAGATTTCTGAACATGTGGGCTTCTCACCCTCATTTCTTGAAAATGGTAAAGGATAGTTGGAATGTTAATGAAGCTTTTGAGGTTGGTAACCCTATTAAGAATTTTTGGCTTAAGCAGCTTCGTTTGAAGACTGAGTTGAAGAGTTGGAACAAGTGTGTTTTTGGTAACATTTTCGATTCCATTAAGCTCTCTGAAGAATCAATCATTAATAAAGAAGTTATGCTTATTAATGAGTTTAATGAGGAGAATAAGTTGGAGTTGGATTTGGCTAGACAACATCACTTAACTTTTCTTAGTAGGGAGGAGTCTTATTGGAAGCAGAAGTCTCATACTAGTTGGCTGAAATATTCTGATAAAAATACTGCTGCATATCATAGCTTTGTTAGGAAAAGGGTTAGGAGAAACAGGATTGATAGAATTAAAAGTGGAGAAGTTTGGTTGAATGGAAAGAAGGAAATTGGTGAATCTGTTGTTGAGTTTTTTAAAGAGCTTCTTTCTCCTAGTCCTAGTGTTGTGTTGGAGGATGATTTGTGGAACGTTATTCCTTCTATTGTAACTGAGGAGGACAACAATATTTTGACTAGGATTCCTGATGATATTGAGATCTATGATGTGGTTAAAGGTTTAAAGTCTGATTCTGCTTCAGGGCCTGATGGGTTTAATGCTGAATTTTACAGGATTTGTTGGAATATTGTGGGTTCTGATCTGTGCAAGGCTATCAAGGGTTTCTTTCATGGTTATAGGCTTCCTAAAGGGGTGAAGGCCACTGTAATCTGTTTGATTCCTAAGATTGATAACCCAAACAAGTAGAGGGACTTTAGACCGATTAGCTTAACAACTGTTTTTTCAAGGATCTTGGGGAAGCTTATTAATAACAGATTGGCTACGTTACTTCCTAATCTGATATCTGAGGAGCAGGGTGGCTTTGTCAAGGGCAGGAATATTCAAAATTCAATTATGCTTGTGCAAGAGTTGTGTTATGATATTGATAGAAACAAGAGAAGTGGTAATGTCATTCTTAAGACTGATATGACTAAGGCTTTTGATAAGCTTAATCATAGTTTTCTCCTTCATGTTCTTAAGGCTTTTGGTTTTAATCAATCGGTGGTTGGCCTGATTCACAGTTGTATAAAAGATGTATTCTCTTCTATCCTGGTTAATGGGGAGGTTACTGGTTTTTTTCCTAATTCTCAAGGCCTTAGACAAGGGGATCCACTCTCCCCTAGTCTGTTTATATTGGCTGAGGAGTATCTCATTAGGTGTATTAAGATTAAAGCTTCTGAGCAGCCTGTGATTAGATATAGAACAAGGAGTGATATGTTTATTGATTGCTTAGCATTTGCTGACGATTTCATGGTCTTTACAACTGCTGATCCTGATACAATGAGGGTTTTTAAAGACATTATGGATCACTATCAGTCTGTTTCTGGTCAACAGATTAACAATGCAAAGTCTAAATTCATTGTCTCTACTAAAATTGGTACTCAGAAACTCAGATTTATTAAAGATATGTGGGAGATCAATCATACATGTTTACCCTTCAGTTATTTGGGTTCTACAATATCAAACAATACTAGAATTGCTAACTTTGAATCTATTATTTGTAAAGCTAGAAGCAGGATCCTGGATTGGGACAAGCTCCATTTGTCTTTTGCTGGTCGCCTGATGCTCATTCAATCAGTTTTGATGGCTTTTCCCGTCTACTATTTGCAGCATACTGTTCTTCCTGCTGGTGTGATCAACAGATTGGAAGTGCTTTTCAGCAAATTTCTGTGGGGCAGCAAAGAGGATAAAAGAAGTATTAGTTGGGCTAGTTGGAAAAGACTTTGCAAACCATTTAAAGAAGGAGGGCTTAATGTTAACAGTCTGATGGATATGCAACATGTTTATGCAATGAAAAACTGGTATAGTTTCAGAAGGCAGAGTTCTCTTTGGGCTAAGTTTATGTTGTCTACCTATTGCAGAGATGTTATTCATCCCACTCTGGCCATCTCTTCATATAGAAGATCTAAAACATGGGCTACAATTATGAATGTTAGGGATGAGACTGAGAACTTTATGTTCTGGTTACCTGGTCAAGGGCATCTAAGTTTCTGGTATGATAGGTGGTGCTCGGATAGGCCACTTATTAGAGCAGTCAATGATAATCAGAGAAGAACTTTATGGGACTGTACTGATGTTCAGGTTTGTCAATTTTGGTTAAATGGTTCGTGGGATCTGGATAGGCTGCAATTTTTGGTCACTTCAACTGACATTGCCAAGATCAAAGATATTACTCTATCTAACAAAAAAGATGAGTTGCTATGGTCTTTGTCTCAGAATGGTTTCTTCAGTACTAGGGACACATTAAACTACATCAGATCAAAGGGCAGTATAACAAAGCTTTATGATAAGACTTGGAATTCCGTCTCTCCTAAGAAATGCTCTTTCCTGTTATGGAGGGCTCTCCATAACTGGATTCCAACAGATGAAGTTATGCAGTCTAAGAATTTCCAGTTGGTTTCAAAATGTGTCCATTGTGAAAATATTGAATCGACTCACCATGTGTTGGTTCATTGTCAGGAGGCCTGGACTGTTTGGAGACATTTTAGTGGTATATTTAAAGTTCAGGTACATTCTTATATGACTATTTCTCATGTGATAATGAAATGGTACTGGGCTGCTCAGAAGAATTGTGATATCTTCACAATTCTACCGGCTATCATAACTTGGTGCATTTGGTCGGCCAGAAACAAGAAGAAGATGCAGGGTGATTTAACTAATTCTACTACTATCATCAATCATGTATTGTTCATTCTAGCTAGTCTGGATCAAAGTAATGTTCAGAACAGAAAGCACTGGGGGAATTTTAGACGTGAAGCTTTGAATCTGGGATGTGTTAATCAGGTAAATAATGGATTTAAGGCTCTCCACTTGAAATGGAAGAACCCAAAACAGGGGAGATATAAAATAAATGTTGATGGTGCTTGTACCTTTGATGGCGAATCGGCTGGAGGAGTGTTGATTCGTAATAGCAATGGTGACATTGTTGCTGGCATGGGTTGTCTCTTCGGTAAAAGTTCACCTCTGATTGCTGAATGCAGAGCCTTGTTTGAAGGTTTGAAGCTGTGTAACAGACTTCAGATTAGGGATGTTGATGTTGAAATCGATTCTTCGATCTTAATTAGCTTGTTGTTGTATGGTGATTCTCCATGGTATCTTGAACCAATGCTGAGATGTTGTAGGAAGCTTCTTTATTCAACAATGGTGGTGAATCAGATTTTTCGAGAACAAAACTTGGGGGCAGATTGGATTGCCAAGTTTGTTCTTGAAAAGAATTTGGGTTTGGAATTTGGAAGGAATGATGCACCATTAAAATTGAAGGCAATCGCTTTTCTTGAGAGCATTAATCTGGGGTACTTGAGATTTCGAAGTTAGGATTGGATTTGGGGATTTTGGCAGAAGGTTGAAGATGAAGATGGCGTTTGGATCGCGCGATTTTCTTTGTTTTTAATTTTGTGTAATATTGCCTTTTAAAGCTTGTACTTCTCTATTATCTCAATAAAAGCCCTTTTATAAAAAAAAAGAACGAAGGGAGTAATTTAATACATAGATTAATGATGATTTTTAGACAAATATTAAAAAAACAATAAGATATTTATAGTCTCGTATCAACCTCTCTTGTTTTCTTCTATTTTTTACTTTTTTCGTCTATTTTTTATATTAAAGATATATCATCATTACTTTTATTAATACGAGAACTGCTAAATAAAATCACCAAAATTATTCCCAACATTAACATAATCGTAAAGATTCTTAATAAATAACAATTTTGTAAGAGTAGTAAATAAATAAGTAAATAAAATTTTAATTTTTTAATTTTTTTAATAAATAACAATTTTATTTGACAGTTTATAAATATTAAAAAGTTTGTAAAAAATTTAATAGGATAGTTTTAGCACTATTTTTAGGAATTCCCCTTTAATAAGTGTGCGATTATTTTAAAAGACTAATATATTAAAATGAAGGGTTATTCATCCATAACTACATACACAGTATCGTAACAGTTTTTGGTTTTTATAAAAAATAAAAAAATTCAATCATTAAAAAACAATAAATAATAGGTTTTGATTATTCACGTTAATTAAAGTTCATCATTGATTTTGAAATTATAAAAAGTATTTCTAATTTCCATTTATAACCTTTATAATTAATAATTGTAGAAAACAAAAAAGAAGAAGGATATAAATGGTATATAGCTATTAATACCATTTTGGAATTTGGAAACTCAATTAAATTGGGACAAATATATTTGTCTAGAACCTTAAATATAATATGACGGAGGGAATATATAGCCGCCCAAATGTAGAGAATTTTTATTTTTTAGAAGTTTGTTCTGATTCTGGTGGCTACCCGTCGGGACTTAACATTCTCATCCGACGGTAGAGGTTCCAGCCACGTAAGATCTTTCACCATCCGACCAAATAAAAAACATTTTTAATAAATTCAGAAATTTTATAAAAGTTTGGAATGCGTTATCTTTTTTGGCCAAATTAAACCCTATGCTAAATAATATTAAATATTCCACTAACTTAGTAAAATGGCATAAAATGATATATAACATATTCTTTTTTACTGTACTATGAAGCCGGGATTAACTACTGTTTAGGGCTGTCAACGGAACGGACGGAATTTTAACAGTTTGGTTTGCAGTTCTATTTTAAAAACTAGAACCGATAAAAAACCGAAATAACAAAACCGGTTAAGAATCAAACCGATAGAACCGATACGGAACCGAATAGATAAAATTAATAAACAAATAGAATCGTTAAAGAATTGAATCAATAAAACTGTTAGACCCCATTAATTTATTATTATTAATAATTTTTTATATATTATATTTAATTATCCATTATTAATTAAAAAAATCAAAGATTAACTTTTAAACTTTGATTTTTATGTTATTTTTTTATTTCAAAAAATTAAAATTTTAATTTTAATTTTAATTTAATTTTTTTAAATAGACCGGATCGGACCAAAACCGGACCGATAACAAACCGGACCGAAACGGGACCAAAGCGAATTCGGACCGGACCGAACCGAACTGAAAGCTTAGCAGTCTGGTCCGGTTCCGGCGAAACTCGGACCAAACCGAAAACTTAACGGTGCGGTCGGATTCCAAAATATAAAACCGAAAGCTTGGCGGTCCTGTCCGAACTGATAAGCTTAGCGGTCCGGTCCGGTTCCGGCGAAACCCAGACCAAACCGGATCCATAAACACCCCCTACTGCAGCCGATAAAATTCTATCCGGAGTTTGAGGAATTAAAATTTTGTAAAAATTTAGCACCATAAAATCATAAAGGTATGAGCTAAATACTGGTATGATTTATATTTGTATATATAACAAAATCTTAAAATTTGTTTAAATAAAGGAGGTTAATAAGAGTTGCAAAGTGCCTTCTTCTCTAGAGTAACAACAGGAACACCAGCACTCTCAAGTAAAACTCTGGTATCATGGACATGAAAAATAGGATCATTCACTTTAAACACCATCTTTCCTTCTCTGTTTTCAACTTGGAAGTTGCCTGAAGTCACTTTGAGGATCTTTTTCACCACCATCAACTCCTGAACTGTAGAAGAACAATAGTTAGGGCTGATAATCATAAAAAAATATCAATGAGAACTAATTACTAATTCTTGAGATGTAGCCAACATTATGGTAGACCATTTAAAAACTCTCTTTGTTACGAGGCGTCATTCTGGTTACCTGAGCATGGACAGAGTTTCAGCCAACGTTACATCTAGGGTGATCTCAATAGATAAAACATCTATGATACGCACAGTAACGTGCAATAAGATTACAAAATGCTTTATTTATTGTTGATATCTATAAGTTATATAATATTATTCGTTCGATCATCCGATGTATCGGGTTGGTTGGATTAGTATGGAATATATTAAATATTTCTTGTCACTCTTTCATATTTTGGCTTGCTATCAAAGACAAGTTGTCCACCCGTGACAGGCTTCTGAGTTGGGAATTAAATCATCCTCCCCCGGATTATGTCTTATACAACTCTGACTTGAGTAGAGTAGATACAAAATAAAGCGAAAGTGAGAAAACACACAAGACGAAAGTAGACTAAGCAACATTGTCCAAAATCAAGTGAATGAAAAAAAAGAAACAAATTAGCAGGAAAGTGGAGGTTGCAAACAACATTAACAACAAATATAAGTTAGAAATTATAATGATTGGATTGGTCAGACAATATTAGTATCAAGGAACCTAAAGCAAAGGTCATAAAGAATATGATGCAATACCACGGAGGCCAGGGTAGAGGTGAGCCAAACATTCTAGCATTCCTCGTCTGTGTATTAAACAACCGCGCCAAAATCGGAATACCAAAGGTGCCCAAATTGGACGAAGGTTAATTGGATGCTTCCTAAAACCAAGACGCTAAATTATGTCTATTTGTACTTAAATATATCAAAACTTGGAGCTTTCGTAATCTATATAATCTCAATGAAGCTATATTTATATATGATATGATTAATAGTTTCAGAGTTAGAGTTTCATAAAATACAATTCGGGAGAGAAGCATTTAACCCCCAACCCAAGAGCTTGTCACGGGTCGAAAACTTCTCCTAGATAGTAGGCCAAGATATGAAAGAGTGACTAGTAATATTAAATTTATATCATACTAACTAGACCAACCTTATACATAAGATGACCGAACGAATAGAACTATATGATTTATGATTATCAATTCTGAATCAAGCATTTTGTAATCTTATCGCACATTATCGTATGAATCATATATATTTTATCCAATGAGATTACCCTAGAGGTCACGAGTGCTGAAAATCTATCCATGCTCAGGTAATTAGAACGATGCCTCGTAACAAAGAGAGTTTTGAAGTGGTTAACTAGAATGTTGGCTACATTTGAAGAATCAGTAATCAGTTCTCATTGATTTTTTTAAATCAAGACACTTTTGTCATGAAAGAAACATGTTTTGATGCTATTTTGAAAGAATTTGTTGTTCAATCACCAATTTTGAGCCAGTTCTCTAGACAACATTCTTTTAATTTGTTACGGAAAATGAAAATACATTAGTCATATTTCTTTATCGAAAACACTAGAGTTTGTGAGATTTTGAGCGAGGATAGATTAAGCATGGATAATTTACTTTTAGAAATTTAAAAATTCAATACAGATGATTTTTTTGGAGAACCAGTTCATACCCTGCACAAGAATAAAAAGGTTGTAGATATTTAAGACAATTTATTTGAATTGAGGATGAAATTTCGACTTGTTGACAATTTTGAAAGGTTATTTCCAACACATGTGAGGTGTGCGTAGGTTAAGAATGATATTAGTGTAATATGAAGATTAAAAAAGACTCATTCTCGTCATTGGTGACTATGACATGGTCAATCTTGGAAAATGTCAAGAAAGGTGAACTAGAAACCAGGGGAGCAGAGATCATTTAGGTAACATTGGCAACAACAATTGTTAAAATAGTAGATAACCGTAAACTAATTTTTCAAGGATTTAATGTGCTCCTTAAGCTTATAGATAATATTAAAATCTTCAAGGATAATCCATGAGATACATTCTTAAATGGCCTCAACGTTAGGCTAGAAAGGGATGCGATATGGACTATCATTAAAAGCATAAATGGTTGTGAAGCAAAACGAAATAGGTCAATTATGACTTCTCGCTTTGTAGTGAATGTGGTATGAGGGTGAAGATAACTTGTAAATCTTGATCACACTGGGATTATATATTATCCAAATCATACCAAAGGGATGTGAGGCATGGTTAGTAACATAGTGTCAGAAAAGAGTCATAGTTAATATTATTGTGTCGGCCTCATGAATGAAAACTTTAGCCTCACTAAGGATCATGATATAAATATTATTACTAATTATAAAGGCAATCATATTTTTTTCCTAACGTGTTTTTTTAACCTTCAGACATTCCATGAAACAATAAACATATGGCATTTAAAATTTATAGTGGATTAATGTTCTTGTATCAAAGGATAAAACCATAATACATTTAACACCCTCACTAGAGTTGCGAAACCTGCTAGGTGGGGAGTCCACCTCCTCTTTATTTTTCTCTTCCACGATTTCTATCGCGAGGAATACACTTTCTTACATCTTTAAGCACCCTAAAACTTAAAAATGGGATTAGATTTCTCATTTGAAGAATAAAATTCATGAAGTATCAAAAAATACTAATGTAAACAATCATGGCGAGAAGGTTTGTTTCACAATCACACATTATATTTGATGGAGGGGAGTGATAGTTAGAAGAGAAAAACTAATTTATATTTGAGGGATGAGAGTGATGGTTAGAAAGGGAAAATGATAGTTAATTGCTATATGATTTTGTGGAATTATATATTTTTTAGATTTTATTTAGGTTTATCTAATCTAGTAGATTTAGGTATTTTAATGTTCCATTTATGTTCAGAAATGTAGATAAAAAATTATAAATCATAGAATAACCTTAATTCACAGTATCTTAACTTCTATTTAGGTTGATCTAATTTAAAAGTTTTAGATATTATTCATCGGTTCAAAATAGTAGATTTAAAACTTATGTGGAATAAAAGAACCTTAAATCATAATTAGGGATACAATAAAAGTTAAAATTTAAGGTGTTCAGGATTATTTTTTTTCAAATGACTTAGTCAAAATGATGTAATCAAATTAAAAAATAAAGTATAAATTGTGTAATATCTTTTTTTATTAAAAATATATTATTAATCTTAAACTAAATACTTTAGTCTTATTTGATAAAGTTTACATAAAATATTATACAAATCATTAAATCACAAGTGTTATTATGTTCTAATCGCCTAACAAACTTTTTTAACAACCTCGCATATGATGGTCATATTCCATTTATAGAATATAGTCCTATTAAGACTCTCCATAGTCCTCGAAGCATGTTATTTGTTTAATAATTTATACATTGGACTAAAATCAAAGTTAGAAGAGGTTACAATATTTCAAATAAGTTAACCATTCTTGCTAATTCAGCGCGTGCCTAACTAAATTGACATTTGTCATAAATACTGCCATGACATCAACCATTAAATCTTACATAATCTTATCAGTGTTTCACTTCCTCACTACTAATCTGACCATCAATCTTATTCCAATATAACAAACCAGATCCTTTAACATATTTAACAACTAATAGTTAATTTTTTCATTCATAAACAAACCATTTCTACCATCTAACATTCCGTCATATTGTCACATTTCTCAATAGAACTACTTTCTTTGGTCATAAGGCTTTCATTGAAATTCTAGAATTCCAAGATTCAATATTCCCATGACTATGTATCAATATTTCTTATCTATTTTTTACTTCACAAAAATTTATCCCCTTAACTTTTATGAGTAAAAATTATCTATATTTGATAGTCATAGTACTAAAAATCTAGTATAAATCCACCTTAATTTTCTCAAGATTTTTCTTGATATCAATCCCTTTATTTTTAAGAACAATGTCTGTAATAAGAAAAAATATATCAAGAAAACCTTCATTAAATATTATCCCCTCATAAAAATCTATAGACCTATACCTTGAAGAACTTGCAAAAGATGTGGTAGAATATCAAAAACACTTACAAGATTTTTTGTGTAACCAAACTAGAACCTATAAATATATGCATGAAGAAGACCATCAATAATTTGTGTTTGGTTATGGTATCCTGGACTATATAGAAACTTATCTACCTAAAGTTGGCGGCTTGCCACATCATACCAAAGAAGATGAAATCTGGTTTTTCTTTGATGTATTTGAATGAGTTCTTTCGATTATCATTTTATTCTCACGTTGCTGATTTATTTTATCACGTTTGAATATGTCCCACCCAACTAATAGCCAATAGGTGGCACATGTTAGTTAGTGTATTAATAACTTTCAAACTTTTAGATCTTTCCTATCAATTCTTTCTTTCTAATGTGAAAACAAAATCGAGACAATCATTCTGTTTTGAACTTTAAATGACTCAACTCAAATTATTAGTCCACCCTCCTCTGATCACAACTGGAAAACACGTTTTATCTATATGACATGAATTTGGGAGTCCATACATTTTAAAACCGACTTTGGTGAGATAGAAAGAAGGTGGATGCAAATACGTAAGATAAGATATATTCATTTTAATTTTATCCTTTAATCTAGTTATTTTATCTTTCTATCATACCCCTTCATTGTGTTACTTGTTTTACAGAACCAAACAAAGTGCTTGAAACTTTCAACAAAATCTTTCACGATGACAAGCCTATAGACTTTCTGTTTTCTAACTCCCCGACCAATCTATCAATCCGACTTTCACTAACTTTAAACACCATAAAACGTAATCCAAGGTGGACTATGGTCTCAACCAAAACACATCATGAGCGCTGATGGTAAACCAATGATTCGCAAAACTAAGAAACCAAACAATACTGAAAGCAGTCTCGACATCCTCTACTACCGAGTACAAGCCTGAAATCAACAAGGAATTAGCATATGCATTCTAAAACAAATATGACAAAGGACCTAGATAACATTAATATTTTTAGTTCATCTCGTAGTAAAGCTTTTCCAAACAAGAAAAATCCTACCATTTTCTCAAAAACTTCCTAAAAAAATAATGTTACTAATCATATTATTTTAAGTACTTTCTCTCGTCACGAGAACACCAATCTTGATAACAACGAAGACACAAATCCCTTTCAAGACCAAGAACACAAACAACACAACAAAAGCCTCATGAAATCTTTTATATAATGTAGCTCGTTAAGAATTTTGTAATTAGTCGCTCAAATCCTTAAAGCATGGACCTCACCTTATAGAGGTACTCGATCTCTCATAAACAATAAGTAACCATGCCTCCAATAACTATCCACTTCAATCGATAAAACCTCAACTCTTTGATCTCCATCGTCAACAAATGACCTTTCCTGAATTATATTTAACGGATTAGGCCCATTACTACTATTAATGCTAACAAATCAACAACCAAATTCTCAATTCAAGGCACTTGTTCAAATTCCACCTATTCAAATTTCTTTATCCATTTTTTAAAAACCTCAAAATATCCCATCATGCTTTCCTGATTGGCTTTAGAAACACCATTAGTTTGACTTATGATTAATTTCGAATGCGATCTTACCCGAACGATTTCTGCCCCACAAATATGAGGTAACTCCAAACCTCCTAACACAACCTTATACTCAGCAACATTATTGGTAACATCAAAGTCTAATTTTATTGACTATATAATTTCTTCACCAAATGGGGAGTGAAAGGTTCCCCAATCTATCGTTTCACACCCCAATGGATATTTACGTGGGGAAGTGGAAATGTTTCTCTACTAACTAGTCACGCTTCACCATTAATGACCTAGGTTTAACGATTTCATGACATGTGTACAAGAGTAAATCCAAACATGATACACACGAGACTAGTGATATCCCTATAATGATAGTCAAAGATTAAATCATTTGATCTAGTGATTCAGATCATAGGGTTTGCCAAAATCCGAATCGAGGATACAAGAGAAATCTAAAGTCGCATCTGACCCGCATGTCGAACATGTCAAATATTAGATCATAATGTACTTTGTAGTATAAATTTAACAAGTGTGTAATGTTGATGGTTGATATTAGTGAATTAATGCAGTGAAATAGCCAAAAATGGGTTAACCATGTAAGCCCAACGGTCAACCACCATTACTATATATGACAATGTACCTTTGTTAGGAGAGAGAGAACGATTATTACTTATATATTATTTTTTGTAGCTTATCTGGTTAGGGTTCTCGTTTTAGTTTTTCTTATGATAATGTACCCTTTTTGGAATGGGAGAACAATTATTACTTATTTATTATTTCTCATAGCTTCCCTATTTAGAATTCTTGTTTTAGCTTCTCAGCATAGCACGTGGTGATTCTACTCGAATTATCCTTGACACGTTTACCTCTCAGATAATTTTAGAGTCATCAATCCTAAAAATAAATAAATTTAAGTTTGAGAATGATTCCTAATAAAACTATATTTTATTGATAGTATATATTCTTTATGATACGAGGTAATGTTATATCAAAGACTAACAAAAGAATAAGATACACGTAATAAGAAAGTGGATAGATAATGATTATAATGAGATTTTAGACGAATGTCATAAAAAAAGATAAAACGAGGAACATAATTAAAAAGGTGGATAGACGAAGGTCATAAAAATAATATTACACGAAGGTTACAAAAGACGATAGTACGAGAATCGTAAGAAGCGATTAGACGAAAAACAAAAAAAAGGTGTTAGATTTGAATTGTAAAATAACTGATAAATAAAAGGCCAAAGCTATTTCCTCCATGTTATATTTTATTTCCTCCATCATTCAAACTTTCAAAAACACTAGTGACTTGCTTTTAGCAAATTATCCTTATTTTTATTTCAAATTTAACACTAGATGTCATTGATCTAATAGATAGTCTCGGAATCAGTTGTTTTGTTCAGAAGCAACTATTGCTAGCCAAAAAATTTAAACATTAGCATGTAATTCTGAGATGGTATCTCGGAATTACATGCTATTTTTTTAATGAAAGCATGTGATTCCACTTGGAATCAGATGTTTTGCAGTTAAAAAAAGCATGTGATTCCGAGACGGCCTCTCGGAATCACATGCTTTCGTAAAAAAAACAAAATAGAAAAGAACAACCATATGGTCACAAAATCGAACCAAACTCGAAAACAGATCCAACCAAAGCATAAACTCTAATCAAACCATAAATCTACCAAATAAGAACCCTAATCGAACCTTAAATCTACCAAATAAGAACCCTAATTGAACCCTAAATCTACCAAATAAGAATCCTAACCTAACAAGAACAGTCATAGCCAAAAGAAACTGGAAAACAAAAGACAGTAGAAAACTGAAGAGATTAGGGTTTTGAAAATAAACTGGAAAACAAAAGACAGTAGAAAACTGAAGAGATAAATAAGTATGCTTTTTTTTCTTTGAATTTGTTAATGGGTAGGATAATAGAATAATGGCGTTCTTGAAAAGGAAAGAGATAGAATAAATGGATAGAATGACAAATGTGTAATTTCTTTTTTGGAGGAAATAACAACATGAAATTATTTTCAAATTATGGAGGAAATAAAAATTATCATGAAAGAAATAGCTTTGGCCTAAATAAAAATAAATTGTTAGAAAAGATGTAGTACGAGAATAACTTTATTTATTTTTCTAATTATCTTTTATTATTTTAACTTCGGGTTTGCCAAAATTTCCGTTTCAATGTTGTTTCCATTTATTTAGCGTTTGCCAATGCTCAAAGGCGTGGTTGAGTGTGTGGCCATCGAATTGGAATTGGTCTTTTCATTTAAGAAATAAGAAGCAAGTGTCAACACCATCCCCACTTCTTCTGCTCTTCCTCTTATGTGACCTTTTGAATTGCCCGCACTTGAATTCCAAGTTTTCTAAATTTTGTCTTTAACAGAAAACCAAACAAATCTCACTCCATCACCGCTTGTCTCGCTCTCGCTCTCCATCTTATCATCTTGGATGACTAACTTTTCTTCAACGGCATCACCGCTACGTATATAAACGACGTCCAATTAATTTCATAAAGAAATAAATTTTAGAATATAAAATAATAGTCTTTTACATCTTTCACGGTACTGCTTTTATGCAAGACAATCTACGACCTAAAATTTTTAACTTAATTTCCGGACATATACAAAACCAAAAAAGCTATTATATTCTGATTTGTTTTTTGTTTGATTTTTAAATTAAAAGTTTAAAAACAAAAAAAAATTAAAAATAGATTAAAATAATTATACTACAACAAAATAATAATATAAAAAACTTTTGAAATTTCATGATTTTAAATTAATTGGTTTTCGATTATTGCCATCAACTTTCCTCATCATATCAGGTCAAATAGACAAATAACCCTTCATAAATTGTATTTAGTAAATCTGTAAGGAGTACACTAAACCTATTTCGAAAAATAAGCTTCACCATTATTATTGGCCTCTATAAAAGTGATAAGTGGAGGATTAGTCTTAAGATATATTACGGAGGTAAGAGATACGATGCTTATAAACCGAAATATAGTATCGATTGCCTAAAGAAATTCATGTATACATAAAAAAAAATGTAATTGTCCATTTAGTTAATACACTATGTGTTTGTAGAAATACATAGTTGATCAACCGTTGTACATGGAAAACCGAAGAACACACGCCAAAACAGTCATTCACAAATTGATAGACTTGATAAGAGAATATTGTACTCTTCCGTTTGCCTTTAATAAATATTTACGTCGTTACTATAAAAATATAAATTATTAATCAATTTCTTGAATGATTATAAAATCAACTTAGACGAGTTAAAAAAAATTAATATAATTTTTATCGTAAAAATTATCAAATGATTAAAAGTTAATATATTATTATCTTTATTCTGACATGGTTAAAAAACTCTTATTATTTACGGTCTCGTGTAAGATTTTTGACATTGATCGTCACAAACTTTTACCCGTTTAAAAACCGTTCCATTTTTCTAAAATAATTTTTTTTACTTTATAAAAATATACTTATATTATTTTCATTATAGATATTACTTTAATCCAAATACTCATATCTATGTACTTCGTACTAAAATGATTCACTTTTTCCGTATCTTTCTATTTTCTGTTATCCAACATTTCTCTGTATAAACCAATAAATTAAGAAAGAAAAAGTTTATATTTCTGTTAATATTACCACTACGATTCCTGACGAGTATAAAGGAAACACTATAGCTGTTGGAAATCCTATTAACAAAGACACCGTCACAAATCGCATGCCCATTGTAAACCTTGTCCAATAGATGCAAAACTTTCTCGATTTAGTATGTGATCATATTATTTTGTACTCACTTTGGCTCCATCATTACTAATATCTTTCCAACTTTAGTATTGTTCTAACACGACCCACAATATTCATATAAGTGCGGCTAATATTCTTTGAAGGAAATTTGAACTGGACATGTTACTATCATATTTTTATCAATTTATAATAATAAACTCTTCATTTCATCTATTTTTTATTGTTTTAGAGTTTTCGTAACTTAACGAATTTGTTTTATTACATAAAAATAACTTAATCATATATCAATGTAATGGCCAATTTTAAAACCGAACCTATTGCATTTGAGTCTATGAAAATTGAACATGATCCATTAGTTACTAAGGAAATATTTTCCTCTTTATAACAAGTTCAGAAGAAGTTGAAGCATGAAAAACTCAAAGTTGAAAATTTTATTGTTAATTTACGTATCGAGAAAAGACATTTTGACAACCTAAAACACCCAACAGACTACTTAAAATATGGTTTTAATTACCCAATGTACCTCTCTTATTACTCATAATACAACTTTAATTGCCGAATGTACCTCTATGACTACTCGAGATACTGAATTGATTTTTCAAAATATTAATATGTTGAGTCAAAACAATTCTCGGTTTACCTAAAAAATACGTTTACTACCAAAATACCACCTTGACTATAAAAAATACCACTATGAGTTTTGAGGTTAAAGCTTTAAAACAATCTTGATAATTTTGAAACAACCAATATCAAATAGATAAATGTTTTTAGAATATGTTAAAAGTTAACATATATTAGCTGTTAAAGAAAAAGAATAACTGATTATGAGTGTTGTTAAAAAAATTAGTCAAAAAACTCGAAAGTATGTCATATTAGATATTTGGAAATAAAATTGGCATTTACTTGGGCAAGCTAAAATTTTTACTACATATAGAAGAAAGATTTTACTCTTCGGAAAATGAAGATGAAACCAAAAAAAATCTAAAGTCGAGGTAAATACTAACGAATTTACCACATAAGTTGCCTTGCTCAAAATTTATTCTACTAATGGTGTAGTTTTGATATAAACTCCTCATGTGATTCTTAATGAGAAGTAAAAAGTTGACACGAACACCATCGATGAAGCTCATCCTCTTAATAACGAAAAAGAAATTGACGAAAAAGTTAACGAGATGGCTACCCAAGAAACTCATTTACCTAAATAAGTTACTTTCACATAACTTGTTCTTAATATATTGTAATATGCTTTAAAGACTTATTTGTTTTACATGATTTGTACTTCATTCTAAACCATGAATGGCTTTTTATTCTTATACTTTCTTTTCTTTTTTTATTTACAATGAATGTTTATACTTTCTTTCTCGTTTTGGGATAAGTATATGTATTTGACATTCAAGTGAGACATAACATAAAAAATTGTGTAATCATATAGATTTTAGTGTTAGGCTTGGCTTATTAACCATTTTGTGATATTAGCATATTATTCATTGCTCATTATTCATTGCACAATATGGCCACTTGAGTAACTTTATCGTGTTTCTAACGTTAGGATTGGTTTAGTAATCATTTTTGCGACTTTGACATATTAGTGAAAGATGCGTATGTCCAATTGCTAATTATATGGTTTTTCAACCCTAGGTTTGGTTCAGTAAGCATTTTCATAACTTTGACATATTAGTCAAGACTTAGTACGACCAATTGCGTAACCTTTTGGTTTTTCAACCTTGTGCTTGGTTTATTAACTATTATCGCTAAGTTACAATTATATACGACCCTTTTATAAGACTCTTTTACTTGCTTTGTTATTAGCTTCTTACTAACCAGACCTCTTATTCTTAACATCTCCTTGTCAGATTTTAAAATTCAATTATCTATCTTTATCATCTTAGTCTTCTTTTCGAATAATAATAATTTTCAAAGGAAAATATCTTTCATTAACGAATTGGCTTACAACGTGCCTCATAAAAAAATACTTTCATGCCACCCAAAATAAAAATGAACGCACAACCGTACTACGAGTTCTTCTTATACATCTATAAATACTGAATATTCGAAGGGTGTTTCAATACATTTCCATATATACTCTTAATCGATATGCTTTACGATGATCCTTGGAAATGATTGTCTAAGTTTCATCATAATTTGGAGCTAATTTTCTTGCAAACTTATTTTTGTTTATCTTACAAAAATTTCTTCATAACTAAATATCCTTTCTTAAAAAATATTGGCTTCAGTTTCGAATAAAAAGTTCTTTTTCTTACGCTTTCCTAATTCTCTAGTCTGACTTAAGCCTGATCTCGACGCTTCTCAACCAAATCAACATTAATATGTCTTTCTCTATTGTTACCCTCTAATGGATAGTAATGTACTCTATGATTAGGGATTCTTATATTCACTGAAATCACAACCTCCATCCCATATACTAAATTAAATTGAGTTTCTCTAATAGCGGTCATAAGGATCGTCTTGTATGCCCATAACACTTGTAACAATTTATCTAGCCATCTTCTTTGAGCTTCTTCACTCTGCTTAATTCCATCCATAAGTTGTATATTCGTCACCTCTATATGAACATTCGCTTAGCAATAACAAGAAGTTGAAAAATGATACTCTATCTCATATCTTCTGCAAAATGTTGTCATGATCTCATTCTGAAACTGTGGCCCATTATATGTCAACAAAATACTTGGAACGCTAAATCCCACAAAAATATAACTATGGAAAATATCATATATTTGAGCCCCCATCTGGCATAAAGCTTCCGCTTTAACCCACTTAATAAAATAGTCAACAATTACTACAAAAATATCTCTCTCTTGTAACTCATCGGTATATGATCCACCATATTTATCCCGCGTTTATGAAAAAGGCAACGCATTGGACTATACTCATTGGTCCACTTGACAAATGACTTGTATTGGTATATGTTTGAAAATTATTACATCCTTGTAACATAGCCTCATCATATGGTGTTAAATTTGACCAATAAAAACCCGAAAAGAGGAAATATCTTATTAAAATTATATTCCCATAATGACCCCCATAAATCCCATTATGAAAAATTCTTAAAATTAAAAAAATCCTCATCTCTCTTCAGACACTACAAGATTGACCTTGTATATTTTCTTTCTATGTAACACGTCGCCAAAAATTGCATATTTAATTGCTCGTATAATAAATGCTCGAGCCTCGAATTTTCCTTATGAGAGTATATGATCTCTTAACAATAAAAAATGTTATTGCCTCCAATCATCAACCATATTTATTTCGAATACTTCAACTTCTTTATCATTATCTTTTTTAGACAACCTCTCTTGAATTATGACGAGTAGATTATCTCCTGAAATTGTTGTCTTTACTAAAGAATTTGCATTTGAATTATCAAGACGAGGTACATGATCGTATTCTATAATTTAGAATTTATTCTCTCATTAATTTAATACTTCTAAATAACCCCCTCATACTTTATTGTCTTGCCTAGTATAGACTTTTATCCTCAATTATTACTAATTGTAAATCCAACCTTATCCAAAAAAAATCCACCTCACAAATATGAGTCAATTTTACTTCTTCAAAAAAAAAATCATTTTCGGACACATTATTAATATTATAAAAAAAAATTTACTGATTTTTAATTTATTCACCAAATGGTATTCTCAAGATAGCTCATCCTCTACTTAATCCTAGAGCCCCGTCAACCTCAACTACCCAATTAAGATCCATTCTTGTTTCAGACTTTATACCCTCTTCATCATCGACACCTCTTTCTTTAACGAATTTATTTATGAAGTCCACAACTGCTTAAACCTCAATAGCAGTACGAGGTTCGTATACTATTTCATATTCTCCTAACTTTATAGACCATCACGTAAATCTTCCTGATATATATATTTTTCCATATACTAATTAGAGGAAAATAAGTTTTGTAAATAATAGTATGACTCTAGAAATAAGGCCTCATCTTTCCTGCAACTTCCACTAAATCTAAAGATAAATTTTCTAAATTCAAACATATCTTCTCAGCACCGAATAAAGTTTTACTTACATAGTAAATTGTCCTTTAAAATCTTTCATATTATCTTAGTAATACAACACTCGCATCAAATTTTGAAATAAATAAGTAAATATATTAAAGTTTCCATCTTATAAGAGATGAAAGAGCTTCTATTGAAGTTATATATATTTTTAACGCTAAAAAAGCCTCGTTAAACTCTTCGTTTCAACTAAATTTATTTATTATTTTAAGAAATTTAAAGAACGAATGGCTCTTATCTAAGGCTTTATAAATGAATCTCGATAATGTCACAAGAAGTCTCGTGAACCTTTATACTTCTTTGATTGAACTTGGAGGTTACATATTTAACAATGCTTTCAACTGATACAGGTCAACATCAATTATATTTTTTCTGATTATATAACCTAGTAATCTCTCACTTTTTACTCTGAAAGAACATTTTATGTGATTAATTTGAGGTTAAAATTTCTACGATTTTTGATTATCTCATAAAGGACCTCAAGTTTCACTGTCATTATTTGCGATAAATACATTAATATACACTTACATATTATTTCCCAATTACTTCTCAAATATCCAATTAGTGAGCATCTAATAAGTTGATCCCGTATTTTTCAATCCAAAATACATTATTTTATTATAAGAAATACCCAGAAGCAATATCTCCCTCGTGATCAGGATACATTCATATATGATTATAACCAGAATATGTGTCCATAAACGATAAGAAATTATGACCCCAAGCAGCATCTACCAACTAACTGATACGAGGCAAAATAAAATCATATTTGGTTGAGATCGGTAAAATCCACATATATCACCCACTTTCCATTCTTTTTTTTTAACTAACACTAGGTTAACAACCCACTTCATATACCTTGAATGCCTTATATGTCATAATCAGAGAAATTTATCTATATGTCAGACAATGGTTTCTGCTTTTTTTAGGGATAAATCTCTCATCTTCCGAGAACTAGTCTCTACTTTTGTATCATTTTTTAACTCATGAAAAATAACACACGAGCTAACTCGGGAAACATTAGAAACACAAAAAGAAAAACAAATGAATTTTCCTTCAATAACCCTACTAGTTTTATCTTCAGGTTCTAACTCATATGATTCCTAATTTTGACCACTTATCAGCTGTTAAATATTTTTTAATTACCTTCTTTAATTGCTTGTCATATTGCATATCTTCTTTAAGCTCGTCAATATCTCTTTAAAATTCATCACCTATAACGAGTTTTCGACCCTCTCTTATATTTTGCAATTGCTATAAAGCCAATTTTTCAGGACACAAAGAAACCGACTAACGCTCTCTAGCCGCTCACTGACTTCTAACCGAATACTTAACGCATTGTCAGAAATATGAAGTAGTTGCCTCTATTTTATGTAGCCACGATCTTCTTAGAATTGTATTATATGAACTATAAGCGTCAACTATCATATAAAAAGTTCTAATATTCTTCTAAGTATTTTCATTTCAACTGTTATAAGAATGTTTATCTCTCGAAACCGACCAATGAATCTTCCTTCAAACCTAACCAAATTTTGACCAGTTGACTTGTACGGTGACACCCAAATCATCTTATCATAACTAATATTTTAAAAAACATTGGGGAGCTTAAATTGTCTCATAGAATTCTCTTAACCACAACTTCGTTCATGTCTAAAGTAATCAATAATGCATATTCATGAAAAATGATTACCCTTCTTAAATTATCATCATTAAAAGTTAAGGGATCAGCTGGTTTCTGGTAGTTTCTGATGACTCATTAGTCAGGTGAACTTCCAAATCCTTCTTATGTCTCTTTCCTAGAAACTTGGCTCGTCCCAAATAATGTATCTCCCTTAGATATAATATACACAATTTTTTATTACTCTTTATCATTTTTTACTTTCCAATCTTTCCTCTATGGCCTCATTATTCTTTTGTATGTTTAGCTTAATCTTGCAATTATCTATTATTACCTGCATCTTACGTACTTTTTTGTTAGTCTTTAATGTTTACCTTTTCATTATAAGGATATAAATATATATATATATATAGAATGTACCTTTAAGACGCAAAGACAACTACTAGTAATTAGTCAATCAGTTAATACTACTTTGCTCTTGTCTTAAGGAAAATATATGGGCTTGAAGAACCATAACTCTAAGAATGTCCATAATGAGGTAAAAAACCTTATCAAATATTATAAATACATTTCATATATTTTAAGACAGAGAAAATAAATTTTTAGAGAGATAAAGTAATAAATATAAAATCCTATTAACATATTAGAGTTTTTTACCCATTATGTAGCATACACCTCTGTATATACACAGTCTTAGGTAGTTACAAGTGTAAAGGTCTAATATATCATTTATTCAAAGGATATATTTCGATATTATACCATATAAATACATGCATATATATATAATTATATAAAAGGATTTTATTTCATTATCATTATCCGGATATTATAACCTCACCAAGGTTCATTTTAGTCTTTGAATTGGAGTATTAAATCAAACTTAAGGATAAATAGTGTTTGAGTAAAAAGAGACGGATAGTATAATCCTTAAGTCTTTTATTCTTTATACCTCTAGATTTTAGTTATTCCTTCTTCATGCTTCAGGTTCCTATTTGAATTGTATAATTTTCATTTTCCTATCAAAGTGATAAATTCCTCAGGATTTGTTAATATGTTGATTTAAATAGGATATAGGTCGTCACGTTGAATATCTTCCAAATAATTATATTGAATGTCTTATAGGTCGTCAAGTGGAATGTTTTTCATATCGTCAATTGGAATATCTTCAAAGTCATCAATTTAAATGTCAATTTATTATAAACATCATACTATAATTATTTACTTATTGCTCAGTTGAAGTACGTTTACTGTCTTCCTTATTTTGTCGAATTATCTTGTAGAATAATAGCTCGTAGGAGAATAGTTATAAAAGAAATAACATACCAAGAGAACCTCGTACGGAAATATTCATCCTTAAATTTTTTTTCTTATGTAGCTCGTCCAACCATACGTTAAGTTCTTATAACCATTATGATCTAATATAAAATTAGTAGTTTTTGACATAGTAGTCAGGCCATAGTACCGAAAACTTCATATGATGGAGGATTTTTGCCTAAAAATATTGTGAAAGAAAAAAAGACTAAAAATGATCAAAAATCATTATAAAGGTAGTTTTATTAACCAAAGAATCAACCCTTTTTACCATTATTGGATCTCATATTTATATCTACCTTATCTATAATTATTCGGGATATGTGACACGTATATCTTATGTCACATGTCAACCTTCTATTTTATAAATTGATATTTTACCCTTAACTTGCATGAAAATTTAAGTAATACATAACACTTATCACAATTTTTTTTAATTTTTTTTAAGTTCTTTCCAACCTTATTTGGACTTTACTTATAGTATCAGCTACCTATAATTATGGATTTTTTCGATGCTTCAATCTTCTACCACTACTTCACTTGTTTTCTAACGCTTTTAGCTAACTATTTTACCGATGCTCTCTTTTTATCTACTTGATTGGTTCTTTATCTATTCTGAAGTCTTGATGATAAGTTTTTCCACTGTCGTTACCTTGGTGATAATAATCTAAATTTTCTTAATAAGAGTAATGACGTCTCATCGACATATTACCTTATTAGGAGTCCTTTGTCTTAATATATAATTATATGTTTAATGACTACTTACAACTTTAAAATCAGTTTCATCGTTGGTTACATTATTCAAAATTATTTCATAAATTTCAATTAAATTTAAAGCAAATGAATTAATGTCGTCATTAATATGTATTTTTAACCAACGAACACCCGATACTTTGTTTGAGAAAGATTTATCATTTTATTTGAACCACTCATCTTATTAAAGATTAATGACTCATATATATCCATTCAGTTTATACATAAGTAACACCTTTTAAAAAAAATTATGTTTACAAAGTTTTAACTTCAACCACTTATTTCTTTAGTTTCATCAACCCTTTTCAATGATGACATTCTCCGTCATCAAATTGAACTAAATAAAGGTAAACATTGTTCTAAATTATTTGCAATATACTTTTCTTTTTAAGACTATATTATATTTATTTATAAAATACTCATGTAGAGCTCGTTAAAATCAATCATACTTGTTGGCTAACAATTTGCTCCCGATGAGTTGAAGCTTTTAAATAGTTCTTCAATCCCTTCTCTTAAATTTGGTGAATAATTGACACAATTACAATAAAAGTTAAAGGATCGACATACCATTATTAATGATTGAAACACAACTGGTTGTCGATGATCGGAGAAAAATATAGTCTTGAAAATAATTTGAAATTAAAAGAAAATCACCAAACTTTAGAAATAAAAAATTGAAAAGAGAAGTTGAAAAACTCATAATTGTTCTCGAGGATGCTAACAAGCGAAATAATTTAATGTCGAACAAGTTAAGAAAATCTTGACTGATGAGTTTTTGAGAAGAACAAGAAAAATGATGAGAGAGCGTCAATCCTGAAAAGGATTCCTAATAATAACAACCTCAAAACAATATATTTGGGACAATATTGGCACGACCTTTCTGAATACTATCAAATTCTATGCTGCAAATACCGTAACGATACAATTAAAATTAAAAAAAAAACTAATAGTTCTTCTTTCAAAACTAGCATTCTTTCACCCGAAGATGTTGATGAAAACAAAGACGACACCAATTATGATGTAAGAATTATTGATAATTTTAAAAAAGATAAATTGTTAAATGTTATGTGATACTCTAACTTCTTAGATTTTTTGCCGACTAGCATTTGGTTGCCACCTTAACAGTTATTTCTTTTTTTGTATTTTCTTATAACTCGTTGTTGGTTAGCATCCGATTATTATTTTGAGTCAATATTTATTATCTGATATTAATTGTTATTTATTTTATTTTTATTTATACATATTAACTCTTATTTCACACCATCCTTATTGTCATAAACAATCATCTTTTCACATTGGTTTTTTCCTTATCAACTTCTTCTTGTAAATTAGATTTGTCTAAATTATAATAATAAATATATTTATAACCATCATTAAAATTTATAACTAACGATTTCTTTCCACGAAGTTAATTTGATAATAGAATCATAGATGATTCTTTAATATTTTCAACTAGCATATAATATGATTTCTTATCACATTTGAAAAATAGCATGACCTTTTACACTTCTTAGTTGGACTTAATTTATAGTCACATTGCTTTGATTTTGATGTATGACCATTTGTACTTTAACATCTAGGATTGATTTATAACCATAGTCGTAACTTAAGACCTTTACAATATGGCTTTTACACATTTAACATGACATCTTATGTTTACAACCATATTCACTTCAATTGGATGTGTAACATTTTACCCTTCCAATGTCAGATTAGCTTATAACTATATTCGTTTATTAATTATAATTTCGTTATAATTTTATACCTTTTGTCATTTTTTCCTTTATTAGTTATTGACTAATTAAATTAAAGACATCTCACAAACAGTGTAAGTTTAGAGAAACTTTAAAACAACCATAAATTGAACACTTTATTGTAGACCAATTTATCTGCTCATTTATAAATTATTTTGAGAATATTAATAAATGTTGATTGGAAATTACTAGTGTTTGTTGGCTAATAATCACTTTATTAAAATCTGCACATATCTTATAACCGAAAGAAATGAAATAACACTTTAAATATTTTATTAGAAAATATTTAATTGATATTATCCCTTAATAATGCCTTATTAAAAAACTTCTCGCATTGTCAGTTAAAAAACGATAGTTCTTTATCGAGTAAAAGATTTTTTGAAGGGTATTTCAGTAATAAAACGAGAAATAATTAAATTTTGGATGAGTTGTAGAGAGATATTTAAGGTGTTTGGTATACTTTTATAGAGACACGTTGTGGAGGGTAGTTAAGAAGTGAATTTGCTTCTTACATTTCATTTAATGCCATCAAATCTATTTACACTAAAATGGGCCCAATGGCCTTACATGGTCCATAGACCCATTCCGGTAACCCGATCCTAAATACAACAAAATCCCATTATCTTACTTATATTTATTATACTTTATTACATCAACATATATAAAATATTTTTTGGCTCAATAACAGATTTGTTTGATCTGGCTTATGGATAATTCGGTCCTTATCAATAGTCCCATTAGTCTTTGTAAAGATTCTTCGAGAGGACGTATACGTGGAACTTTTATGGATTTGAGCTTTGAACTTGTTCGGTTTAAAATATTAAACAATTTTGGAAATTTTTGACTAATTCGAACAGGCATTGAAGATATAATCTTGAGCTGATTCATGAAGACGTTTAAATATATTTATATTCTTGTTTCAGAGATTGCTATCCGGGACCCTACTCACGTACACGTGTGATGGAAACATTGGGTCGACGACCTTCCCAATGATGAAACGTAACTAATTTTTGAAGCGATTCCACTTCTCTGGAAAAAATAATTGTAGGAGACTCTTCAACTTCCCAAGGCTTATATTTGTTTGGCTTGTGAAAAAAAGGTTATTGGGCTTTCCTATACTTTTTTATAAATAATATTCTCTCTCTTAGCTTTATTTTACTCTTTTAGAAATTTAAAAAGAGGGAGAGAGAGAGAGAGAGAGAGAGAGAGAGAGAGAGAGAGAGAGAGAGAGAGAGAGAGAGAGAGAGAGAGAGAGAGAGAGAGAGAGAGAGAGAGAGAGAGAGAGAGAGACATAGAGATTATAAATTCCACTACTACCATAATCTCCAGTTCTTAGCCCGGTAACCATCAAAAAATACATTTCCTGTGATTCTTAGAAACTGAACGTTAACAATTAGCTCTCAAACCTCCAACTATGGAGGTATCTTTACCTACAACAGAAATTCTATTCCAGCCCATCCACTATGTTTTACTACTCAATCCTTTGCTTCAAGAACTTACTCTACGAGTCGACACAATCCCAAGGTGAAATTACTAGCAAACATTGTTCACGCTTCAGAGTGATGGGTTCATATACTTAAAATAGGTCTCCCTTAAATAAAATTGTATGCTCGGTGGTACTAAGCGCCAATGATCTTCCGACCATAAGGCAAAAAACAAAAAACGTTCCAAACATGTTCCAGCATCTCCAAGTGTGTCCGTGTAGCAGTAGGCTAGTAGCAATCTGAAAGGGATGTTGAAGTCCCAAAAGAGGGAAAAGAAAATTCAAAATAAAAATGTTGCAAAACTAAAGAAGTACAAGCAAATGTGGAGTTACATCCTTCTATGGATGGGTGTGTAGGGCCCAAATTCAAAAATGTCAGTATTAAATATTTGATTTCTCTCCATGAAATCCAATATGACTATTATTTAGAGAATAAAATAGGTACGCTTCGGGCCAGGTAGGAAACACCTGAATGGGTAGACATAAGGTTACCAAAATCCGGAGAGACACCTTTCAGTTCTTAAGTAAGAGAGTTAGTGGTCTACCCGGAATTGCTTGATTAGGGGATTCAGTTTACACTAGACCTCGAGATACTCAGGTACTTCGATTTTTTCGGTGTATGACCGAGCTAAGTCAGTACAAACTTTTGGTTTACCTTAATGTCATGTATCATGGCATCGAGGTTTTCAAAAATAAAACTTCAATGGAGCAACTCATTGCTATTTCCCGGTTGTCGAGGAAATCTCAGAGCCCCTTCCACTTTCTTACTAATGGAAATGAGTATAAGGTAGTAAGCGATATGTTGAAGAATGATAAGATGTGGAAGCTGCATTTATTCTTTATCACTGGATAGTGAGAGAATCACACAAAGATGTCCCCGAGGAACAATCCAAGTCGCATACAAAGGGTGTGGAAAAATGTTGGTAACTTCACGAGTCTTGCTTTTAATTTTGACTATTATTATCCTCAATATTTGTAAGTTACTTTTGGTATTTTTACAAGTATACTGAAGTTTGAACAACATGAATTCGAATATTCTACAGTAACCTTCAAACATTTCCACAATACACCACAAAAACTGGTCCAACACTATCCATAATTGCTTCACTTCGAACAACCTAGTTTGAAGTCACCTCTTAGGGACCAAAGTAGAACTTAACTTGTCATGAGAAACGTTCACTAGTCGACCTCGTCCATCATTTATAATTGACTGAATAGAACCTACCAACTGCAAAGTCTACCTTCAAACTAGGAAGAGGGCTCACATCCATATGGTAGAGAAAAATGATACTTGTAGGTTGGGTTCAAAGAAAGAGACCGTGTGTGTTATGGAAGAGAATAATCCTGATAAACCATTATAATTAGTTGTTCAAGCTGGTGTTAAATTCGGAAAAATAGCTAAAGAGTCCCTAGCCAAAAATAGGAAGAAAAAACTGAACACCTAAAAAATATACGAGGGACAAACATAGTAGTGAGAAGAAGAGGAAAAGGAAGAAAATAGGACACAGACTAGCTCATAAATTATGCATAGCATAGCTCAAGCTACACTTCATTCAGTAATTGAACTTCATACCTTATTTGTTCAGGAGACAAAAGAATAAGCTTACGAAGGTCAGATTTTGAGGGGTAGTACGGAGAGGCTTCATTTTTAGGGCTCCAATTAGCAGTCCTTCCATCCGAATTGTTCTACCGATGATGTGCCCTTTCAGTTAGAAAGAAATACAGTTTTTTCATACATTTTTAGGCTTTATGAAGCCTATTGCTGAGTTGGAAAAAGAAGTAGTAGCACAGAAGAACCCATATTCCTCCTCTAAAAAATATTGTGAGCGTTATAGGATGGTTATCAAAGAGTAAAAGGAGTGAGTTGAAGCTTTCGTTATTAAGTCGTGCGGACTGATGAATAGCTTAAAAACAACAAAAAGTTTCCCGCGAAGCCGATATTACCAAGCTGCAGGCATCCGGAGCAGAAGAAGTTTGAAAGTACAAATATCAAGAAAAAATATATAAGGATGCGAGAGATCTTTTGTAGAAAGGTTTAGATGAACATAAGGCATCTACCGAGAAATACAAAGAAGAGCTAACTAAATTTTAAATTCAAGCTATAGAGGATTAGGAAGATGTTGTAGATGCATATTTTGAAAAGTTATTAAAGTCTTTATTAAAGTGAGACGCTTGGATCAAGTCCGACATGGTCTTGGAATTTTATAAATCGTTCCCAGATCTGAACCTTAGATCTCTTTGGGATGGGTAGTTGAAGAAATATTGGCTACTCACATGGATTTTTATAAACATTTGGTATCAATCTCGATACATATGATGATGATTGTGCCTTTGAGAATAAATGCGAAGACTCAAAATGTAGGAGGTCCGAGGAGTATCACTAGTGTTGCAGGGAATTAGTCCGGAGGTAACTGAATTTAGTTTGATTTTACAAGTTTTTTGTATTATCGTCCTGTTTGCAAGTCCTTGGCATGGCTAAGACATTTTGTAATAGTTTTCAGATTTTTCTTGTATAAATCTTTGGTATGGCCAAGGAATTTTGCAACTGTATTTCGAATTTATGAATGAATCACTTCCTTTTTATTCTTCATATTTAAATTAATTAATTATTCACTGAACAACATAATAAGAGTGAAAGCAGAAATGGGTGGAAGCAGAACATCTATCTGCAGCATATATTAGAAATGATAAAGTTAATAATTATTTTGGACGTAGTTCCAGATAGAGGTTCTGCTTCCACCCATTTCGAAAAATAATAAACACTCATAATAGTGGTTTGAAGACGTCCATATACCATAGGTAAAAGTCAAACCAGATCAAGCCCCCACATCTATCCAAAGCTATTTCCTCAGATATCGAATGAAGTGGTACAACTGAAATGTGTATGAAATTTGTGAAGTGTTGACATGGATCATATCATCAGACTTATTCTTTAATCATTTTCATAATAGAAGGATAATAATACCTAACCAATAAACCTCTTCTTGTTAATAATTTATAGCCCTAATTAGGACATATCCCTCCTCATCATGAAACTCATATAACATCATATGTGATTCACCAGTTCTTAGGCATCGTAACAATTGTCAACTTATATGATTATTGTCGAGTATATTCCTAAGGATTGTGAAACCATGTGCGTTGAACCTTAATCTTTTCGCTAACTTTAAAAAATTGCCAGAGTCTTTCGATTAATTCCTTAATCTCATACCTCTAGTCCTTCTCTACGGTACTCCAGATTTGGAATACTTCTTCAATGATGAACTTATGCTTAGAACTTCTCATTATCAAAGGGTGCTCTTGTATCAATATCTATTGATAACCTTTGGTATATGTAATTTAATTTTAGGAATCAGCCACCAAATTATCGGTCAGGGGAACGTGCTCATACTCAACGTATTTAAAAAAGGTTGTTGTCTCTCTTAATGACTTTAAGTATTTTACCAAGTGATCTTATCTTGCTTTAAATTGACTTGATACGTGATTAATGAGAAGCATTAGCCCTACCAATATTGCCTCGTATGTTGCATCATTATTCAACGCTTTAAAACTAAAGCATATTGCTTGATACATTGAATCTCCAAAAGAAGATACCAAATAAACCCATGCTCTACAACCCAAAATACTAGAGCCCCATAAATTTGAATTGTCCACCTATTCAAAGTTTTAACAATACATGGCCCACACCCTGGTCTTTCGGAGTGGTATTCAACTAAAAAATATGCCAATTATTATGCCTTAATGGTTGTTCGAGTAGAGAAATTCGATATCATAATCTACGAACCTCATTGACGGTTAAGTAATCTGACCCGATACGTCTGGTTTTTACAGTACATTCCACAATCACTGCATAATCTGACATAGCTAAGTAAATATAGAATCTCTCTCCAACAGTTGTTTTGGTTAATGTCTCTCGAGATGATATATGTTCTTTATTTTTTACAAAGGTTGTGTCACAATATCCAGTCCAATTGAACCCGTTTGCATTTCTTAATACTTGGACAAACTCTGCACACTTATTCAAAGACCTTGATATAAATTTGTTTGAAGCTTCTAACTTTCGAGTTAAAATTTGTACATCTTTGATGGAGCTTAGGGATCCATGGAAATCAAAGCTTTAGTTATAGTAGGTCAGTTTGAATGCCTTTTTCACTTACAATATGCCCCAAGAATTTTCCCAATCGCACCGCAAATGTACATTTTTTTGGTTCAGTTTCAAATCGATGGTTTTCAGGTTAGAAAACATTTCTTCCAAATCTAAAAAATGATCCTCATCTCTCTTGGCTAGCAAATTCCTTATTTATGAAAAGTTGATATGTATGCCCAATATTCTTTATATCAAATGAAATTACTTTGTAGCAACAGAGGTCACTACCTATTAAGAATATTGTTCTCTCTTGGCCTTTTAGATCTATCTGTATCTCGTTATATCTCCCAAAAGAGTCCATGAATGATAAACTTTATTACCCAAAGTTGAATATATCAATTGATTAATTCTAGGAACGTGGAAATGATCCTTCAAACAAGCCCGATTCATATCTATAAAGTCAACCCATGTGTGTTACTTCTCATTTTTATTTTTAACGAGTAGTGGGTTGGCTGTCCAAAAGAGTAAGAAATAAAATATTGTATCAATGTTGAGTGTTGAAGCTGAATATAGAGCCATGGCTGAATCTACAAGCCCGATAATTTGGATTTCCCAGTTGATGAAGTATATTGGCATAAAAACTACCATGCATGAAAAGTTATGGTGTGATAATCAAGCGACGCTTCACATTGTGTCTAATAAAGTCTTTCATAAAAGAACGAAACATATTGAAATCGATTTCCATTTTAACTGCGAAAAGATTCAACAAAATCTCATTCATACAGAATATGTCAAAACAAGAGTACAATTAGGAGATATATTCACAAAATCCCTCAATGGATCATGTATTAATTATATTTGCAACAAGCTAGACATGCTGAATATACATGCTCCAACTTGAATGTGAGTGTGATTTTGTTTCAGTCTTTCGACAAAGCTTGCACTTCAAGTACTTATGTTCAAGTTTCAAAGGAAATGTTATAATGAAGCTACGAAAGTTTCAAGTACTTTCACACAAGCTTGAGGGGGAATGTTTACAGAAATAATAAAATATATTGACTACATACTTTATTATAGCCAATAGTCAATGATACTTTATTATATACATTACTATAGTAGACTATACATTATTATAATAGACTACAATATTATCACGATATATTCACAACCTATTTATATGGCTTTAGCTTGTACAAAATTTGTGTGTCAATAATAAATCTATTTTTCACTTCTATAGTAAGCAAAGACAAAGATATGGTTCATATACGTTTAGTCAAGCATGATGTTTCTGCATCTTAATAAAAAACATTCCCATTTAGGCATTTTTTGTACTTTTCCTTGGCATATCACATAACCCTAACGATATTTTTTATTAACCAAGTCCCCCATTGTTAAGGAAATTTTGAAGAAATATTTTATCTTTATTTTGTTTTCAATTTTTATCAACTGAATTTATTCACTTTTATTATTAATCACTTGTACTTGTTTTATCTTCTCTTGTTTTAAAAAATGATTTATTGTGTGGTACTCGGTTATTCTATTTGAAGTGATAAATATTAAAAAGGGAAAGCTTTATAAAGAACACATGTTCTCATTTTTGGATTATGTATAGAAATATCTAAACTTAGTTATTATTATTTGAATGTTTCATAAAAAAATTAGGAATACTTTTAAAAATTAGCTTATATTTTATTATTTGTTTTATTGAGTGGTGTGTGGACTCTCTAAAGTGTTAAGTACTACATGTGAAATGAGTAGAGACTCATCTTTCTTTTTAGTACTAAGAGCCCCCAAGGTGTAGAAGACTACGTTTGATAATTCTCACATAGTTATCCACTCTTGTTTATAGGGTTTCAATACTCCCTAACATGTTGAAGACTATTGTTGGTAATCATCCTCGACTTATCCATTCTTTTTAGGTGTGTCGAGACTCCCTAAGTTGTTGAATACTAATTTTTGAACCATTCGAGATGTTTTATATATATTTTTATTTGATATTTCTTGAATTTTTTAGAATTACTTATGAAATCATCTCATTTTTTTAATCAAATTATAAAGTGCATGAAGACTTAATATAAATGTAAAATATTTTATAGATGTCAAATCCCTCATTTAAAACCATTTTTGTGCCACCAAGTAGGAAAAGAATACATCCATAATGAAAGGCTAATAGTTAAAATAATATACCGAACCTTGAGAATAGCGGTATAACGTTAAATATTCTATCTCGCGTGATGCTGAAGCTGATTCCCTTATTCATCCACTAGTTTGTATCTCGGCTTTGCTGTAAAATATATTGTGTATGAATCTTACGAATTTGGGGCTATTTTTCGTGATTCTTGTATCTTGTGAAGTACTCTTCTGAGGAATTTATCCCCTAATTCAAACCCCGTAAGTCAAATTTTGTACTTGTATGTGTTTCATATCGGTTTTTTATAATTCTCTAACCAAAGGTGCGGTTTTACCCTATTTTCATGGAGCATATAAATTTTTGAACTCATTATTTATGGATTACTTTCTTTCTCATATGTTTATATTTTATAGAAAGACATATCAGTTTCGAGTGTTACAAATTCTTTTATTCCATAGACCAAATCAAGGGGTGTCTCAATTGTTTTTGTTTTTACGATGGTTTTGTATGGCCATAAACTTTTCTAAAAATGTCAGGCCAGTTTATTGCGGATTCTTTCTACATCTTCTTGATGTTATCTAATCTTGTTCTCATGGTAACCTTCACTTGGTCATATGTTGATGGAAGGAAACGAGAATAGAAAATTAGTTTTTTACCTTTTGTTACCCATAACCATGTGAGTTTTTTATTTTGAAATGACTCTGGTTATTTATTGTGATAATTCCTGATATTTTATATCGGCAACATATGTTTGATTTGAGGAAGTTTGTGATTGGTGTGGTTTGTAACATTGTTATGTATCTACCCACTTATAGAAGTAGTCTACCACAATTAGTAATAATTTCCTTCATCCTGAAACTTTTGGAAGAGGCGTACAATATCAAGGCCCCATCTATTAAATTAAATTGCCTCTTATGTTATTTGTAACAAAACATTTATGTTATTTGACTTTTTGTATTGTATCCTTAATTACTGTAGAAATTAGTAAATACAACGGACACTTCATTTTCCATCATGGAGTTCATATACTATAAATAATGATTATTCAGGGCCAATACACTTGAGAAATGTTACTTAGCATCTATTTGTCTAGTGTGTCATATATCCACACAAATCTTGCTTACTTGATTTTGATTTGTCTTTCCCTTTAATTATCATGACTCTTGAAGCCAAAATTTGATTAAAAATAATTTGGTATGGTGATGGATGGTTGTTATTGGAAAATGACTCATTGTGCGATGGCGTACAAGCCAAAGATACAAAACCATCAAAAGTGTTCTTCTTTAGTTTTCGCACTTGTTCAAAATATACTTGGTCAAATAGGTTCTCATGGCGCCAAAGTTCTTTTAAGTATGTAGTGATTTTTTTCTTTCTTGCCTTTAGATGAGCCTAAATCTTGATTGAATATTAGTTGAAAGTCGGTCAACCGTTGTAATATATTAGCTCCACAAATGTTTGCAATCTAAAAACATGTAATGGTAGCTTCACACTTTTCCGAATTGTTAGCAGCTTATAAGAAAAACTTTATGGATTAAGTCAAAATATATTATGTTGGGGAGATTATATGGACTTCTGCTCTTATAATTTAGTTGTTTTTTCTGCCACCCGTTATGATCTTCAACGTGGATTATAGTTGCTCTTTTATTGAGATATGTATTTTAGATTGAAATTTTGTTAGAAATTTTACCAAGGTTCGGCCTTCATTGCGTTCTTCAGCTCATACTGAACGCTATAAGTCCTAACTCCACTAACCACCTGGTTAGTCTCCCACACACATTTGGATTTTCTAATACACTTCTCAAAAGGAAGGATGTTTGTACTATTATTATGTGATCTCAGAAGTACGACCTCATCTTTCTAGCTGCAACCACCAATGCTAACGCGATGTTTTTAAGTTGTTAGTATTTAGTTTTAGTCCTCTATAAAGATTTAATTACATAGTATATTTATTTGGAATCATTTTCTCGTTGTGTTATTAAAACATCATTGACAGCATAGTCCGAAACTATGAGGTACGTAAACAATATATCCTTCGAATTTGGCTTTCTTAGTAGCTCTAGACAAGCTAAAACTGTTTGATGTTATTGATAGTTTCCTTACCAGCGGGAGTCCAGCTGAACCTTCTCATATATCTCAAAACTTGGAAAAAAATCTCACACTTATCCGAAGATCTTGAAATATATTTGTTTAGTGCAACTAATTTTTCCATCAATATTTGTACTTCGTTTGTATTTGTGGGAAGTTCCATTGCATCAAAATTTCATAGTTGAATATGATTTGCTTGAATATATTTCTTCTTAAAAACGCGACCTAGAAATTTCTAAAACCGCATAACAAAACTAAACTTATCTGAATTAGTTTTTTTGGTTTGAAAAGACTTCGGTCATATCATTCAGTTGATCTTCATCTTGAATGTGTGTAAATAATATATCATCAAAGTATGACATATTTAACATAGAATAATATGAAAATCACACGAACAACAAATTTAACGGTTTATCCCAATTCCAAAAGTAAAACTAGATAAATTTAATTGTCGAGTCCGATTATATCAAAACCTAAAGAAACTGGACCAATAACCCAGGGATGTGATTTAGGGTGTGGGCCGTGTGGCCATCGAATTGGAATTGGTGTTTTTACTTAACAACAAAACGTGTCTCACTCCATCATCACTTCTTTCGC
This sequence comes from Limnanthes douglasii subsp. nivea, assembly GCA_036936605.1. Taxonomy (NCBI): domain Eukaryota; kingdom Viridiplantae; phylum Streptophyta; class Magnoliopsida; order Brassicales; family Limnanthaceae; genus Limnanthes; species Limnanthes douglasii. The sequence continues at coordinate 51,049,426 of JAUPFV010000003.1, forward strand.
TTTTCCTTTTACTCTCACCTTTTGAATTGCCCCACTTGACTTCGAGGTCATCTTAAATTTATTTTCAACATCGAAAATACCAAACACATCTCACTCCCATCGTTGCTTCTTTCGCTCTCTCTTGTCTTCTTAGATGATTGACTTCACTTCAACGTCATACCCACTGCGTACATAAATGATAAAATGACGTTGGATAAATTTTTATTAATAAAATAATTTGAAAACAAAACAAAGTTTTTACATTTAATCATCAAAGGCGGTTGTATGGGCTATATATATCTCGATTTACATGGTCCTATCATCATATTATGATTAAAGAAAATGTAACGATAGATCTAGGTATATAGATTTTTGTTTGGTACCGTTTTATCGTAGTAAAATCAAAACACCGTCCCGTTACAGAAACGGCAACGTGATTATGATCCATCATGAACACCAAATAATAAAATTATTTTAATATAAAAAATAAATAAAAAAATTATTAATCCACAACTTATAGTAATAGTTATTATACATTTTTTATAGTATTGGATTTTTAAAAGTCTAGTATACGGTTTTCAAAACAAAAATTTAAATTTCCGATTAGTTTTGTACCGCACAAAATATAAGTATTGTTATTATTTAATAAAAAGTATAATAGTCCGATTAGGTAGTTTGTATATTGTAAAATATGTGGTATAAAGTTATTATATTTTGATAATAAATACCACCGATACTGAGGTTATTATAAATGATAAAATAATTGTTATAGTTTTTTTTTTTTTTTTTTTTTCGGAGGGAACCCGCAGCCGCTACTCAGAGTGCAATGAGTCTGACGCGATAGCCTGCAAACCAACGCCAGAAGGTAAACCACACAAGGTGACAGGCTCAGCCGAGAACGCGTATGCAGAGGGACTCGAACTCATGACCTTTTGGTTATAAGAATGCCATGCTCAACCAACTCGGCTACCCCTTGGGGGCCTAATTGTTATAGTTTGATTATAGTATAAGAGGTTATAGTTTGATTATTATAAGCAGTTAAGATTTAGTATAGTTTAATTATAGTTGTACAAGTGTTGTTACAGTTTGATTAGTGATAAAAAAAAAGTTGTGACTAGTGTTGGTTAATAATATAGTTTCATTATAGTATAATTGTATAAGTAAGTGTTGTTACATTATATAATTAAATGATAAAAAGTAATTTTTATTGATTTAAACTTTTTATAGTTTACACAATAACTCTTGTGGGACATGAGTTGTATAACTATTCTCAGTTTGAAATACCTTATTACAAATTCATTTATAAATTTCTATTACTAATTATTTTCATCCGGAATTTCGTTTTTGAATTTCAGTCATTCTTCATCCTCATCACCAATTTAATTTATAAAATATTCTTCAATATCACTTAATGCATTGAACATGTCCTTTTGATGCTCTTTTATTGCGTGATATGCTCCACCGCAGTCGAGTCATTTATTGCAAGTTGCAACACATACTTTAATAGCTTGGCTGGTCAGTCTTGATCGTCTAGTTGTGTATTGGAGTTTGGTCATACTAAAAACAAATTCACTAGCCACTGTAGACGTAGGTATAGAAAAAACTTTCCTTGGCTAATTGGACTTCTACCATATTAAGAGATCAATCGATAATCCTCATTATATATAGTCAAATCGAACGAAGTTTACAAATACAAGGTCACTTCATTAACACCTTTAATATATGTTGATGTTGTTATTTTACTCTACATAATATTTCTCAAGTAGTTATGACTGATAAAGGTATGATTTATTCGAATGGCGGGTCAGACTGGTAGAATATTATGTTAATCTGGTCCAATATATGTCTTGTAAAAGAAGCTCAATAAATGTGTAACATTGAGACCATATTATGTAGTATGGAGTAATATGTTTATGATTAGTATAATAATGAGATGGAATACTCATAAATGAACCAAACATATGGTCTTTGGGCCCGCCACTATTACTATATAAGGTAATGAGTTCATAAAATTATCTGCATATGATGAAGAGTTCATAAAATGAATGAGATAAGGATTGTAAGATAGTACAAGACTACTAAAGAACGAAGTGAGGGAATACAAATTGAGGGTGAGGAGCAGAATAGAATGAGGATCATAGAGTATGCGATCAATTCGAAGGAGACAAACGATATGAGCCGATGAACATGGAACAATCAATACAAAACTGTCAAAGAAAGAAGCTACACACGTAAAATAAAGGCGATAAAAAATAATAGATGAGAATCATGATGAAGAGACAAGACAAGCATATAAAGCATCCGAACAGTCATGATGCAGTAATGCATATCGTCATTTTTTAATTATCAAGCAACGTGTCTATACATTTATTACAGAGTATGACCATCACTACAAGCTTTTTAATACGTTCAAATAAATAATAAATATATATTAAATGTAAAGAGGGTAAACCTTATGTAAATAGTTTAAATAATAGGAGAACAGTGAAGAAAAATAGTGATAAACATTTATACAAAACAAATTTAATACAAAAAACTTCCTACTTATTTTTGTAGTTTTTATATTCATTATTTTTTCTTTAGGTTTGATAAAGGAAGCTATTAACAAATTAGGCACCTCTCTGTGGGAAAATTTCTTTCTCAAATTCATAGACCTAATCAAAAGAGAAAACCCGGGAACCTACTTAAGTTAAGGAAACCCAATAACTTCCCCAAGATTCATAGTGAGCCCGTCAGTAGATGGATGCAACTTAGGGAGAAACCAACCCTTGGGTGAGCTTATGGCGGGGCAGACTGTGCTAGGATATGGTACTCAAGCAATCGAGATTACAATCGATGAGCAACAGATCAGAGCATCGATCTGAATCTAGTATATGATAACCCAACTCTGGGGTGACCTTGTGGATGCCGAAAATCAAGCACTCGTCAATCCTATGCTGGTGCAGGGCAAAAATCCTCCATTAGGCACATATATTTCGACTACACCGTCTAATGTTCAGCTTCTAAAAATACAGATCAAAGAGCTACAATGGGAGTAATGCAGGGTGAATCAGTTGTAAGTAGAGCGTGACCACGAGCCCAAAGTAAGGATGAAACAGATAACCAATGCATTATAACTGTTAACATACAAAGTCTTATAAAAGAATAAATAAAAGTAAAAGGTAAACAAGGAGGAAACTAAGGCGATCTGCACAGAGAAAACACGAGCATTTTAAGAATATGATGATGATGTTCAATCTGGCAAATATTCTAATTTGTAGGTATTTTTCCATGACGGGAAAAAACAAGTCTCGAATGGTTCAACAACCTGCCAAAAGGGATGATTCAAGAGAGGGTTCAGAACCTTCATTCAAGATAAACACATTTCTACACACAAATATAGGCATCATTTGAGAGAAGGTTTGATATGAAAGGATCTTGATACGATGATCTCGTTAGGTTTTTATCAACACGATGGGGAATGTCTTAGAAATAGTTAAAAAAATTATCACGGTAGAGAATTCTAAGGAAGGAACCTCGTGTTTCTAATATCCCCAAGAGTCATATGCATTAGCTTCATATAAGAGGAGAGTTGGCGAGCCCAGACTCAAAGAACCTGCCTGAGCTTTAATTAACAAGCTGAAGCTCTAATATTATAATAATTATACCCAATGATTTACACCTTTGACTAAATATCACCTCCATATATGACAAAACAAAAAGACGAATAAAGTACCAGTTTCCTCAATATATTTTGACACCAAGCAACAAAATATCACGTAAGTATTTTTATGTATACTACAACGACCATTGCCATTCAACTATCGACTACTGGCAACTGCAAGAGGAGTTCATAGATAAATAGATAATGGTCACCTTGTCCAATTTTTTATAGAAAACTAATGAGAGTGCCTCAAAGAAAAGAATGTTGAAGAGATCTTGAATAAAAGGTCAGATCAACGACGAGATGATATAGGCAAACAATAATATTTATACACCATATTTGGATGAGATACTTTATCAGAACCAAAGTCAGACTACAGGAAGAAACACAAAAAGAGTTACAGGTTCACTTGGTGGACGTGTCCGGATATCTTCACTACAGAAAGATGATAGCCAACGAGATTTTTAACGATGACAATTTGAGGAGACTTATTACATGAAAACATAATTATTATCAACTTGGACATAGTGGTGTATGTGGATCGACTTTAACAAATTTTATAAGATATGTCCTAAAGATGCATTTCTTTTACCCAGAATCGACCGGTTGGTGGATCAGCTTCGAGAAATAAACTTCTAATTTTTTATGGATGTTTATTCAAGTTATAATCAAATACATAAATTTTGGTTGAAAACATGCAGGTTCCACCTATCAAAGGGTAGACAATCAAATATGATATAAACATGCCACTTACATGGAGGTATACATCATCGATATAATTGTGAAAACCGATACCAATTATTAAAAAATCTAATATATATCTGATATATTTGCGATGTTGTGAGAGTTTAATCTCAAGTTCAAGCCTCTGAAATGTTTGTTCAGAGTTTGTATAATAATATTTATTGGTTATATTGTCAACGAAAATGGAATCGAGGTTGAGCCCGAGTAACTCAAAACTCTGCTAATCACGGATAAAATCCATAGTCAAATAACTAAGTTGTCTAGAGAGAAAAACAGAAAGAAAATAAGAGAGAAAAGAAAGAAAACCTGTAATAATATTATTGTATATCTAATCTGATGTCTTTACATTTTGAGCTCCTCGTATTTATAAGATTTATACAAGACCGTTCATTTCTTTTTATGTATTACTATAAGTTATAAAATTTAAATAATAGATATAACGTCTAAGTAAAATAAAAATATACTATATTTTTATTCTGATATTATATATAAAATATTATCTTGTCACAAGTTCCCCTAGTCCTTGACTTAGAGTGTAGCAGAACTTAAGGACTATATAATGGTCGTATATAATATCCGAATAATGTAATCTTCTTGCTCTTATTCACATTTGAGGGAGCTTGTTTCTTTTATTTGGTCAGTTTTTGTAGCTATTTCTTCATTTATCTTTTCCAGTTGAGACGTCGTTGATCATGTCGAAGAAACTATGCTCGCCATGTCGGCTAGACTTCGAAAATTCTTAGGGCTTGTTTATATTTATTTTCATAGCTAAACTATTATCAGAGACGTGTCCAACTTAGTTTTTACTTAATTTTTCATGCCTCATTAAAAACCTTTGTCGGGAAAAATATCATTTGAGCATATAAATATCTATTTTTTCAAAAGAAAAGAGTACAACTAACAATTAGTATGTTGTTAGGATGTTACCTGCTTCTTCGGTATGCTTTGATTCCTTATTGGATATGGATGAGTGGACAACCTAGTTTTTGTTGAAGGATAAAGTAAGGAATACATATACTTGTACTTATTGTGTGTGAGTATGTTATGTGGTAGATGTCTTGATCCTTTTGTTGGAGGATTTACCGAATGTCGTAGGTGACTTTGTGTAGATGGTAAGTATGTAGGAAACATAGGGTGTTTGTATGAAAATATGTTTGGTACTGATGAACGTAATGAATGGTTATAATTTATATGAGTGAAGATTTATGTATTTGTTTAACATTTGTTTAACGTAATGGGGCGTACTTTTCGGTTGATTCGCCGTAGAGACCAATTCGGCATATTGCATAACCTCGTGGGCTTGGAGTAATTCTCATATTAATATTGGTACAAGGTATTGGGCACATCGTAGCCCCTTACGTAGCCTTAGTGGGCGTGACCAATTAATTCGTTCGTATTATTGGACATATTTAGTCTGGGCACAGTACGACCCCTTGCTTAGCTCGTAGGCGTAGTTAGTGATCCGTTCATATAATTCTAAGGATGGATATGCAACTAACACATAAAAAATCAAAAACAGGAGATGGAGGTGAACATCATTTGTTGTATAGCATAGAGATAACTAATGTTAAAAGCTCAATGTCATGAAGATAAAGATTGTTTAGACTACGGTATTTTTTATTATAGAGATGAAGATCGCTTGACTTATAGCCCTTTATATCATGGAGATGGAGATCAGTGGGTCTATAACCTTTTCGAACATGGAGATAGAGATTACTCGGCCTATAGCCTTTTCGATGATGGGGATGGAGATTATTTGGCATATATGGAGGATATCACGTGGCGAATGGTTTGACAAGTCTTTTATAGGCTGAATTATTTGAAGTTCGAATTATAAAGCAAAGTCATTGATGATGACTACAAATTATTTTAGAATATTCATTGACGAAGTCATATTAGATATTCACTATTTTGTTGTGGAGATTTCTTATTTGAAGTTTTTTGTTTAAAACAAAGATCTTAAGTTTGAGGCTTTGAACAGTGATTCGTCTCTTGACTATCAAATTTATTGACAAATGGTTCATAGACTTTCAAAAGTTCGATAGTAGTCCTTGGACTATCCACTTTGGATAAAGTTAGTCCTCGCGTGTGCTTACTATCAGTTATTGTGACAGATAGTCCATTAACTATTATTTTTTATTAAGTTAGTTATTTGACTTTCTATTTTCAATAAACTAATTAGTCTCATTCATAAACATACGCAATGGACTAACTTATCTAAAATGGATAGTCTAGGGACTACCACCGGATTTTTGAAAAAATTGAACGACTATATATCACTATATATCACTACCAATGGACTTTGATAGTCCAGGAACTATCCGTCCCTAAATGTGATAGTCTTTACATTGTGAACCCCAAGGTTGTAAAACCCATCATTTATTACTTCTTTGTGTCCGGGGACCATAACCCGATAAATTGATAATTCAATTTATATCCCGGATTTATTAATTCAGACTTAAATGTTGAGATTTAGGCCCTCTTCATCACAGTGCCCAAATTCAACCCGGTTACCATACTTGAGCTCATAACGCCCTTTCACCCATAAGTCCAATTTAGCTAATTAAATAATTAATTTGATTATTTTTAATTTGGACTTTCTTAAGACAATGACCAAATATGTTTATTTAGCATGTCAGTCCAAATTATTGTCGGTCGATAAATATATTAAATAAATATATTCCAACAACCTCCCACTTTGACCTCTACATGATAGTCAATAATAATATTTAATTTTAATGGGATCCATATATTCATTGTCAATGGGCAAACGGTATAACTCCGTACATGACTGATAACAATAAAGGAAGAAAGACCTCTTTTTCGTAATGTGAACAATAAGATGCAACAATAATCACATTAACATTATCAATCAATTACTTTGGCCAATTATAGAGCGTGACCTAAGAGTAATATGACTTGTTATCATACATATCTAATTTTAAATAGTTCATACCTTTAGAGATCCAATACAGTACATATATCAATAAATATTTACAGGCATGTATATATAACAATAAACTTTAATGAGCACAATACTCCAAAATATAATATCAGATCCTATTACAAACTCTTCCGCTGAATCTAACAATCCTCTAAATCAACTACACCCATACTAATGGTGCGTCCCTGGAAAACCTTAGGCAAAACCGCATTTGCTAGAGGATGTTAGCTATTATGGAGTTTGTGTTGATGTGCTATATATTTATCTAACCCATCTGAACTATCACTTTAATAGAAAATAACTGTATGTCTATGTGGTTAGACCTAGACAATTTCCTATTACAGTTAGAGTATTGCACTGCGATATTCTGCCGCCACAATTACCAGTTCGATGCGTCAAAGCACGCAACAAATTCTTCCACCATGATGGATGATGCAATAAGTATTTACTTTATACGTTTCCAAGATATTGCACCTCCAACCAATAAGAATATGTTTCCTGACGTGCTCTTTAGTGTGTATACGCATCTACCAAAAAGCGAGTCGAAATACCCAATGATCTCCAGTTTATCCAACTTCTCATATGTCAACATGTGCCAATTTGTTCCTTACGAATACTGGAGTACCCTGTTAACTTTTTTCTAGTGATCCATGCCTAGGGTACTAACATATATCCCCAACATATTTATAGAAAAGGAAATATCCGGCCGAGTACAAACTTGAGCATACATTAAACTCCCAACTTCTGAATCATAAGAGACCATTTTTATTTCCTCAATCTCAAGTTTTGTCTTAGTACATTGACATAGACTAAGTAAGTCACCCTTTGCTATAGGGGTGCTTAAAGGTTTGCAATCTGCCCATCCGTAACATTGTAACATACTTTCAATGTATGTCTTTTGCGATAATCCAATAATAACAGGAGAGTGATACCGATGTATCCGGATTCCTAACCTAAAACTGACATTACCAAGATCCTTGATATCAAACTTGTCTGATAGAAATCCTTTTGTACTGTGTAACAATTTCTTATTGTTAGAGGCAAGTAATATCTCATCCACATGTAATATAAGAAATATGAAATTACTCACACTGAACTTGTGATGTACACAATCCTCAACCGAGTTGATCTCAAAGTCATAACTGACTATTACCTCAACAAATTTGTGATAACATTGACGAGAGGCTTGTTTAAGCCCATAAATGGATTTTATAAGCCTGCAACGTAGATCTTTTGAGTTACTTTCCACAAAATGTTATGGTTGCACCATATAGATCGTTTCTTCAATATTAATATTAAGAAAAGTGGTCTTAACATCCATCTGATGAATCTTAAGGTCGAAATGTTCAACTAATGTCATGATTGTTAAAAATGAATCCTTTGTCGATACCAGAGAAAGTTTTTCTTTGAAATTAATCCCCTCATGCTGAGTATAACCTTTCGCTACAAGACGTGTTTTATGTATTTCCACACTACCTATGGAATCGTGTTTGATTTTGTAAACCCATTTACAACTAATTACATTTTTCCCTTCAGGTAATTGGACAAGATCTCACACCACATTGCCTTGCATTGATTTATACTCTTCTTTCATAAAGTCAATCCACTTCCGAGAGTTAGATCTTTTCATGGCCTGTTTGTATGATGACATATCATTTACAGTTCAAGCACATAACTCGTCCTCCTCTCGAAGATATCCTATAAATTTTTCACGTATAGTACTCCTCATTTCTCTCATGGACCTTCTCAAGGGCACTATTTCCTCTTGTTGTACTTCTTGAGGAGGTAGAGTTTGATCATTATGAACGATGTTATTTTAATTCCATTGTGAAATATAATCTTAAGGTTCCTCTTGTTTTACCTGGAGCATATTCGTATCCTGTTTAGAACCCTCAAATGGTGCATCAATGTTAATTTGGGGATTACCTTGTTCTAATGGGACCGAAATGATTGGAATTACAACCCAATCTTCTGACACCTGAATATCCCCACTAAAACCTTTATGAATCTCTATAAATTATTCCTAAAAAACAGCATGTGTTCCTTTATTCTCCCCCTTAAACTCAACATCCTCTAGGAACTTGGTCGTTCGTGTCTCAAAAATTGTATAAGTGAGAAAATCATAAAACCTAAACCCTCTGGAATATTCAGAATAACCTATGAAGAAACGACTAACTGTTTTTGGGTCCAGTTTTTATTTATTGAGTTTTGTAAGGCCCCGCCTTAACTGGACAACCCCACGTATGCAAATGCTTTAAATTGGGTTTACGTCTGTTCCAAAGCTCATATGGGGTCCTAACAATAGCCTTAGTGGATATTGTGTTGAGTATATAAGCGGCACATTTGATGGCTTCCCCCCAGAGAGATAATGTTATAAATGAGTGACTTATCATATTTATAACCATACATTTTAGTGTGTCTGATTCTTTCTCTCAAATAAACCATTCATGCGGGGTGAATCCAATATTTTATATTGAGGGACTATACCACACTTTTCTTGGCATTTGTAATAAAAATCCTTGACGTTATTCACCTGACTCGTCATATTTGTCATAATAATCATTACCACGGTCAGATCTAACAGTCTTAATGCTCATAATGAGTTACTTTTTGCAACTTCAGTCCTAAAATATTTGAACTTGTCTAGGGCCTCATGTTTTTCTTCTTGACCAAACTTTGGCCTGGTCCTCTACCATCTGTCTTCCGCTTATGCCCTTCCACTTTTGCCGATGTAATCACATTGACCTCAGATGGTATACCTTTAAGTTTATCCTCCTCTTGTGCAGTGTGGGAAATTCACTCATTAATATTCCCATTTTCCCGTGTGCAGTTATAGATGGACTAAGAATACTTAAATTGTTCTGGCAGTGAATGAAATATGAACCCCACTATGCATTTCTCAAGATAGTCTAAACCAACTGCCTTTAACTTTTAGCCAATCATCAACATTCCCAGAATGTGCTCCCCGATTTTACCTTTCAAAGTATACTTTGTGGTGGCTAAGTCGATGAGAAGACGTTGCATCTCTACCTTATCATTTTTAGCAAAGTCTTTCTCGACCTCCGCGATAAAGATCGATGTAGTGGTAACACTTTTAGGGACAACCTTATGCAATACTATTGGTATACCTTGTAACACAAGCGCCATGCATAACTTATTTGACCTCTCCTAACTTTCATCGACCTTAGTTTCCTCCGTTGTACTTTCCAGACTAAGGGGCGATGGTTTGAGAGTTGATAATGCATGGTTATAATCATGTGCATACAAAAATAGAAACATATCTTCATTATACAATTTGAAGTTCGAACAATCCAACATGGATGGACGATTTCCCAATATATTGTAACTAGTGGACACTATAATAAGAATAAACAACACAAAGTCCATTTATCATCTTGACATATAACTAAAATTATATGTATGAACATGGCAAATACATGTAAAAATAAATTCGTTGATAATAGATGTCGGAGCGCAAAATCGTACTAACATGCAGTTTTATGAGTCGGAGAAAATACCTTGATCATTATTTTAATTTCCTAAGTACCAATGAGACCTTTCGGAGGGCCGATGTCATTTACTTAAATTAAAATAACCCTAATTTGATTTTGTTAAGTGATGAGTTCGGATTATCCAGTCACAGCCCACTATATTATCCGGAAAAGGGAAATTCAGACAATAATGTATCACTGAACTATCCGGACATAACAAAAGTAAAAACACCTAAATACCTTTCGACTAAGCTATGTGTTAATCAGCTTAAAAGATTAATAGGTCTTTAAACTTGACCCGGTTTCATAACTTGACCCGTAAGCCCATGGGTCCTTGATTAAGGGTATAAATACCCCAAACACTTTCATTAATAAGAATAATGAATATTTAATAAAGCCAGGCTGCTCAAATCTCTCACTACTTTATATCAAACACTTAATACTCAAAATACTTTACAAAATTACCCTCAACCCAAAATAAACCAAACCAAATTAGAAACCATAGTGGGAGGCGACGGTGCTTGATCCTTGCATTTAAAACCAGTAGATAAGACTTGTTCGGATGGATCCTAACGAGCAAGAAACTCCATCACTTGTGGTGGAGGTAGTTGGGGAAAACAAGGAATACACCATCGAAGAACGAGACAAGTTGAGAGCAAAAATAGAGGCGTTGAGGGCCATAAAACAAGCAGAAATGGGTATAAAAGAGAAGTCAATGGCATCAGTCATCCATCATACTGACAATTTCAGGGAGAATGATCCCTCAGTAAAGACTCATTTGAGTTAAAAAAGACCAATGTCAGTTCTAAGAAGATTCACCGGTCCAAGCCAGTTGAAAGTTCAGATTCTGAGTCCTCTAGCAGCTCTTCGAACGAGGTTGAGCTTGAGGAGTCTTTGTCATCAAGCAATGATGAAGGAAGGTCCAGGAAGAAACAAAAACTTAGTAAAAAAATATTCAATAAAGAGAGATAAGCATGGTAAACTTAAAAAGCATCTGGGCAAAGGGTCATCTCACAGCCACAGTCACAGGCATGTAGATCAGTTGTTGATCGATCCTTTTGGTTTTCAAACCGAACCAAGTATTTTTGAAACACCTAATAAAGACACAATCTTCAGTCGTAATACGAAGTGGAGACAATCACCATTGTCTGCCAAAATACTGTTCGGAAACCTACCCAAAAGGTTTGACAGCTCCAAAATGGAGAAGTATGATGGGATTAAGGATCCGGACAACCATCTGGAGCAGTTCAAGAACTTCATGATGAATTTTGATGATATTGACAAAATTCCGTGTAGAGCCTTCTCGCAATCTTCTACGAGAAGTGCTCTTAAGTGGTACAACAGCTTACCCAGGAGTGTATCAGAAACTTTGATACATTCTGAAGGAAATTTGTGGGTAGTAAGGAGATGAAGGGAAATGGAGATATTATCATCCATTGTGCCCAAGAGCCAAATGAGTCCTTAAAGGACAACATAAGTCAGTTCGTAAATACCAAGAACGGGTTAACAGATTTTTTCGAACACGTGGCAATTTCTTCTTTGAGACAAGGGTTGAACCCTTGGAATCTGGATGATTCGGTGACCAGGAAGAAGGCCATTACTTGGGGTGGCTTGCTAAATCAGGTGGGAAAGAAGATTACCGTGGATGAAACCAAGAAAACCAGGGTGCACCGTCAAGTGAGGTCCGCCCCAGCAGCTCAAAACCAAAATCAGTCCAGGTATAAGGCTAAGGAGACCAAACAAGGGTCCAACAGGGCTAAGGAGGCTCAATCCTACAAAAATCAATCTCAGAGTCAGCAGTCAAGGAGTTAAAGAGTTCATTGGGTTTAACCGGAGTGGTTTGCAGAATTAAAAGAGAATGTCGCGACAATTTATAACAAGACCAAAGATGAAGTTCATTTCCGTAAACCAGCAGCACTACAGTCTCCCAGGGACAGTATAAATACTTATTTTTGTCAATATCGTAATGATATTATCCATAACATCCAAGACTACATTGCTCTGAACGAGGAAGTACAGAATCTCATTGAAAGAGGTAAGCTAGGGGCTTATGTCAAAAGAAGAGGTGGAAACATGCTTAACAATGCTCCTCGAACTAGCCCTACGAACAATGTGGGAACATCTGCTCTGGTGGGGGCGATGGTGATCCTTGAAATATTTGATGTTGATTCGGAGTATTTGGATCCTGATCCAACCCGGAATAAAATAAGGGCCATAATAGAGCAAACTAAGACGGTTTCCAGAGTCATTGGTTTCTTTGATTTACTCACTATATTCGGAGGGGATACCATGACAACGCCCACTCCTTCATCAAGAAAAAGGCATGTTCACTCTTTGGCCACTCAGTTGGAATACGGAATGTCCAGTATCAAACCCCTTTTCCATTTATAGTCTGTGATGAGGATGATTTAAGAAACATTGTTGGGCCTCACGAGGATGCTGTGATGATAGGAGTATTTATTGGGGGCAATGATATCAGATGAATTCTAATAGACACGGGCAGTTTGGAAAACATCCTCTTTTTAAGTTCTTTACAAGAAGATGAAAAATATGGTCGTTATTCAACGGTCAAACAGAACCATTGTGGGCTTCACAGGAAGCTCTACGGATGTAATCGAGAAATTTGAGGAAGAGGTGCTGTTGGGAAAGGGGCGTTTTAAAAAGTTGGTCAGAGTGTTATTTGTTGTGGTAGATTGCCCCACGTGTTACAATGCAATCTTTGGGAGGTCCCGACTCTCTAGAATGCATGTTGTAGCCTCAACAATCGATCAGTGTTTGAAGTGTGCAGTTCAAGAGAAGGTGGGTGTCGTCTAAAGTAGTTAGAAGATAGCAAGGGAGTGTTATGCAACTGCACTTGCTCCTAAAACTTTGAGAGCAGTTTGAATTAATGAAGATTAAAAGTTACTAAGGCCTTATGATGGGGATGGTGAGATTGATGACCCTAGAGAGGCCCTTATTGTTATAATACCGGTGGAAGAAGTTGAAAGCCACCCCTTGGCAGAGGGTAGAAGTATCAAGGTTGGCTCCAAGATGGCGCCAAAGTTGAAAAAAAAATTGTTGTCGTTTTTATCAGATAATCAACATGTTTTTCCTTGGTGCAATGGTGATGTAACCGGATTATATGCAAGCGTTATCTCGCACAAACTATCAATTCAGAGTGATGTTGCACCTGTTTTGTAAAAAATGAGGGCCTTCTCTAAGGAGAAAGTTGATGTAATAGTCTAAGAAGTTGACCGACTTTCCAAGATGGGGCACATAAAGGAGTCCCATTATCCTTTATGGACTGCCAATCCGGTGTTAGTCAAGAAAAATAACGGTAAATGGCGTATGTGTATTGATTTTACTGACCTCAACAGAGCTTGTCCAAAAGATCTTTATCCGGTCCCCCGGATGGATCAACTGGTGGACTCAACATCTGGAAACAAGTTGTTGTCCTTCATGGATTCCTTCTCTGGGTACAACCAGATTCAGGTGGATCCGAAGGACCAAGATCATACTACATTTGTTACAGACAAGGGTCTCCATTGTTATAAGGTGATGCCTTTTGGGTTGAAGAATGCTAGGGCTACTTACCAGAAGCTAGTGAACAAAAAAATTGGTAATCAGATTGGCAGAAATATGGAGGTGTACATAGATGACATGATGGTTAAAATCTTAAAGGAGGATTTGCATATAATTGACCTTCGGGAAACTTTTGCCAATCTGACAATGGTGAATTTGAAACTGAATCCAGAAAAATGTGCCTTTGAGGTTTGATCCAGAACTTTTTTGGGGTATGTGATAAGTGAGAAAGAGATACATCCCAATCCGGATCAGTTGAATGCCCTATTTGATATGGATCCTCCTCAAAATATTAAAGAAGTCCAGAGGCTTACTGGAAGGTTGACTGCTTTGAATCGTTTTATCTCAAGATCGTCGGATAAGTGTGATGCAAAATGTATCAAACCCAAAATGTAGAATATTACGGATAACTAAACTCAAATGACTAGTGGTGATACAAAAATCTGGGGACTATGGTGACAGGTGGCAGCCTCTCGTGAATAAGAGGACCCGGTGGACTAACTTTATCCAAACGGGATAGTCCAAAGACTATCAACGGACATTTGAAAGTCAAAAAACTATCTGCCACCAAACGTGATAGTCGAGGACGATATATTGTTCAAAACCCGTAAGCAAAGTTCTATATAACGTGTGACCTATCAGCTTCCTACATATTTAGAACTGATAAATAAAATACACACAATCCGTAAATTCCACGCGTTTATAACTGTTAAATGAAACTTAGAGATCAGTAGAATGTCCTGTTTACCGCAGCTAATACCTCGATCAATTCCGTACATACATTGGATTGACTTGGGCAATGGATGAAATAACAGTATTATTATTTAATTTATGTGACGGTTCCCTTTTTTATAATTATAAGAGGCGAGTCATTATCTGGTTTACTGTGCGGCCGTCGGATTGGAATTGGTCTTTTCATTTAATGAAAGGAAAAACAAACAAGTGTCAACTCCATCCCAACTTCTTCCGCCCTTCTTTTAATCTTAAGTTTTGAATTGTCGCAGCTGACTTGCAAATCTTTTTAAATTTATATTTGACAACAAAACCAAACAATCTCACTCCTTCACAACTTGTTTCGCTCTATCTTCGTAGTTGACCAACTTTATTTCAACGTCATCACTACTACGTATATACATGACGTTCGAAAAAAAAATCGTTAACAAAATGAATATAGAATATAGAATATAAAATATTGTATTTTACATCCAGTCACGGATACTGCTTATATGTAAAACAAACAACGACCCAAAATTTCAAACTTAATTTTCAAATATATACGGGACCAAGAAAGATTATTTTATTCTAATTTGTTTTTGTTGGAATTTTTAAATTAAAAAATAAATAATAAAAAATACCATCATTATGTTACTTATTTATTTAGGTTGAGCTAAAATCCTAAAATCTTAAAATATACGATCATTTTTGAAAAATCTCTACTATATTTTACTAAAAGTAGACGATTTAAGAAATATTTGGAAAATTCTAACCATCGTATTTTCAATTTCGAAGATGACAACAAACAAATGCTAATATAAATCATTTTTGAAACTTCATAACGGTAAACTAATTAGTTATCCGATTGCGATGAATTTTTATCATGTCATACTCAATCGACGAATAATGTTTTATAATCCGTACCCAATAATCGACACGATGAAAGTTTATCGACTCCAACGCGCGATGTGATGAAGGTCCGTCATAGAATGAGTGCAACTAATTATGTAAATGTATAAAATTGAGTGTGATTAATTGTGTAAATATCTAAATCTATGTGCGACTAATAATTGTGTTAGTATTTAGACTTATGTACATAAATTATTCGATTTTCTTCTATTTATCATCTTACACTAAACTTGTTTGGGACGAATGGGTTATGTTCGAAGGCCGAAAGATAAGATTCATCATTATCATCTAAAACAGTGATAAGTGGGGGAATAGTCCTAAGATATATTACAGATGCGAAAGCTACGATGTTTATAAACCAAAATATAATGTCGATGGTGTGACAAAAATCATGTGTACATAAAAAAAATGTAATTGTCCATTCTAGTTAATATATTGTGTGCTTATTGGTTATTGACCATCATAAACGAAAAATACAACCACGAATCTGTAACGCGCAATGACAGTCATTCACAAGTCAATAGACTTGATATTAGAAAATCCTTCGCAAATGTAATTCCAAAACAATGAGTAAAGTTCGAGAAATAATTTTTTCTGAAGTTTTTTTGTATTAGAATGTGATAACTCTTCAAATGAAGAATTTGGTCCTTATTTCTAACAATGAACTAATGACATCATTATTACATATTTTTGAATAAACTCTCGCATTTTGTTTCTAACACATGTGTCATTGAATCAAAATCACTCATCTTAGTATAAATCAATAAGTGTTATGTATCTATTCATTTTGTATATAACTAGCGCCCATTTTTGTTTCATTTTTACTAAGTTTTAACCTCTAAAACTTCTCTGTATAGTTTCATCAAACCTTTCCAATGTTGACCTTCTCCGTCGTCAATTTGAACTTCAAATGGAGGTAAAATATTTTCTAAACTATTTCCAATATATGTTTCTGTTAAAACTAACTTATGTTTATTTATAAAATACTCGAGTAGAACTCGTTTAACTCAATCCTACTTACTGGCAGACGATTCTCTGCCGATGAGATGAAGCTTTTAATTGATATTCCAATCTTTTGATTTAATTTGGTGAATGATTTATACAGTATCAATAAAATTTAAAGGACCGAGACATCGTTATTAATGATTGGAAATGAGCTAAATGACGATGGTTGCTAGAAAAAACATAGGCATGAAACATGATTTGAAATTAAAAGGTGGAAACATCACCAAACTTCGTAGTATAAAATTAAAATAAAAAGTTGTTAAACTCAAAGTTGTTGTTGATTATTCTAACAAGTCTAAAAAATTCAACGTCGAACAAGTTAAGAAAATCATGATTGATGAAGTTTTGACAAAAGCTACAAAAATGATGAAAGAGCGTGGTCTATTGATCATGAAGGGAATCCTTAAGAACAAAACCCCGTAAAAATCTACTTAGGAAGATACTTGCATGACCTTCCTAAAGTCTATCAAATTTTATGTCATAAATCCTAGGACTATACTATTGAAACTTAGAACACTACTATTACTTTTTTCAAAACTGACAATTTCGTGCCTGAAGATGTTGATAAAAACAAAGACAACACCAATTATGATGTAAGCAATCTTGACAACATTGAAATTACTCCCCTATCATATTCCCTTGAACATGATGATTCTTATTTTATTAAAATTTATGTAATACTCTAATTGTTTGAAACTTTTACCGGCTAGCATCCGGTTGCTCCCTTAACATTTTTCTTTTGTCTTTTTTGCATTTGCTTAGAATTTTTTTGGCTAACATCCAGTTGTTATTTTTAATTTATTTTTATCATCTGATACTAATGGTTATCTATTTTACTTTTTTTTATATTAACTATTATTTTACACCATGCTTATTGTTGTAAATAATCATATTTTGGCAGTTGTTTCTCTCTTATCAACTCTTTCTTTTAAACAGACTTAACTTAAATTTAAACATCATTATCTTTATACTATATTATTAAAGTTTATAACTAACCATTTCTAAGAAGATGATGAACCGAAACCCAACTATATTTCTTAGAATAGAGTGGAAACATTTTCCGAAAAAGTAACACTTTTGACTTTTTATTTTGTTGAAGTTCCTAATAGTGCT
Organism: Limnanthes douglasii subsp. nivea; assembly: GCA_036936605.1. Classification (NCBI taxonomy): domain Eukaryota; kingdom Viridiplantae; phylum Streptophyta; class Magnoliopsida; order Brassicales; family Limnanthaceae; genus Limnanthes; species Limnanthes douglasii. The sequence goes on from JAUPFV010000003.1 coordinate 51,067,529, forward strand.
CACACTAGGTCCGAATGCGCCATCTATACATAGAAATCAGAAAGTCAAATTTGCTACATTTTGTGAAGTTTTGACGGAAGAAGTTATGAATTTTATGAATAACTAGACACCTCATATCTCTAACGTAGTTCTAATTGCTTAATGGAATCCCCGTAGGAAATAATGTTTGATTTATGGATAAGTTTCTCATGTCTTGTAAACAATTTCTAATTAAAATATTTTTGGGGTTCTCCAAAAATTCCAATTGGATAAAATCATAGATTTGTTTTGGAACAAAGAGAATGAATATTTGTGTCTGAATGTTTTTCAACAGAACCCAACACATGTATTTCGACCAATGCATGCGGTTTGACAGTTAGGGTAGTTGGGGTAGTTAGGTCACATAAATGAATTACAATTTTGAGTTAAAGCCGGTTAAAATTTGAAATTCAAATAAACTTTCAAATTTTAAAATTAAAATTTTGTTGACTTGCAATAATAGACAATTCAACCAAAATAAAAAAATTCCAAGCTAATAGGTCAGCTCGGCCCCAGCCAGGGGCTTTGCCCTTTGGACCTAGCTAGGGGCTTCGCCCCTTGAACCCTCTTAATCATGATATAATCTAACAAGTGTGTTCCAATCTTACACATACCTTGGGATGATACTACAAATGTGTTCCAATCTCTAGATGTTAAGCTTTCCACATTGAATTCAACACCTAATGTCATATTAGATGGGAATTTGGTATCTCAATATGAGAGATTTCAGATGGACTTTAATCCCATCCCAATATCCGATTTGTGCACAAGATCTCTACTTAACCCTTGGGTTAAATGATCGGCTAAATTATATTGAGTTCTCAAAAAATCTACTGAAATAACATCATGTGTGATGCACTCATGAATCATACTGTGTCTAACATCTAAATGTCTTGACCTACCTTTGTAAACTTGTCGATAGACATTGGCCAAGGTAGCTTCATTATTACATCTGATAGATTTATGTGATATCGATTTTGATTACAACGGAATTCCATACATTAAATTTCTTAGCCACTCAGCTTCTTTACTCGCTACTGCTAATACAACAAACTCTGATTTCATTGTTGAATCAGTAATACAAGTTTGTTTCTTAGATATCGCAAGAGATAACACCTCCCTTAACTAGAAATACCCATCCACTTGTGGCAGGATAATTTTCCATATTGGAAATGTAACTCGCATCTGAATATCCTTCAAGTACAGAAGAAAATCCAGTATAAGTTAAACCATAATTTATGGTTCCTTTCAAATAGTTGAATAATCGATTTAAAGCTTGCCGATGATGTGAACTAGGATTAGTAGTATACCTATTAAGCTTTCCAATATCAACTACAATATCCGGCCTTGTGCTAGTCATGGCATACATAAGACACCCGATGGATCTTGAGTATTCAAGTTGAAATATAACAATACTTTTATTAGGTAGAAGTTTAAGACTAGGATCTATAGGTGAGCTTATCGCAGAACAATCTTTAAAATTAATTTTGTTCAATGTCTTCTCAATATAGTGATATTTAGAAATCAATATACTATTGTTATATCTCTTAATTATTATACCAAGAATTATTTTCTCTTCCACCAAATCATTCATCTCAAAATTAGATGATAAGAATTTCTTCGTTTCATCAACCTGATTTTGGTCAGTACCAAAAATCAATATATCATCCACATATAGACAAATCATAACTCATTTACCAGATTTATAAAATTTGCTATATACACACTTATCTACTTGGTTAAGAGTAAAACTATTAGATAATATCACGTTATCAAAAAATTTATGCCAATCTTTTGGTGTTTGTCAAACCATACAAAGATTTTTTTTAACCTTGTATACCTTGTTTTCACAATCAGGCATAACAAACCCTTCCAGTTGTTTCATATAAATATCCTAATCGAAATCACCATTAAAAATGCAGTTTTAACATCCATTTGATGAATTAAAAGATTGTATATAGATGAAACTACAATCAACAATCTAATAGTGGAAATCCTAGCAATCAGAGCATATTATCAAAGAAGTCAATTCCTTCTCTTTGTCTAAACCTCTGGATAACCATTCTAACTGTATACCTTTCAATAGTACCATCTACTTTCATTTTTTGTTTAAATATCCATATATTTCCCAATGATTTGTAACCATGAGGTAAATCAGCCAACTCCCACGTATTATTATGCATGATCGACTTTATCTCATCTTGGATAACTTCTTTCTAGTATGCAGCCTCCCTTGATGTCATATCATCACTAAAAGTACCTGGACAATTTTTAATAACAAAACAATATTGATATTGATAGTCAATCTTATCTTTTGACCTTCAACTAAATAAAGTTGAAAATCAGATCCGAACGACTTAGCTTTTCTAGCTATAGTACTTTTCCTTGGTTCGGAAGGTTCAGGTACAGAAGCGGTACCACTTAATATATTTTCAATTTAAATTGAGTTCATATTTAAAGAGTTCTCGAATCATATATCTAGGTCTAGGTATAGAGGTAAATCTCTCTTCATAAAATATTACATCTCTTGACTCGATAACCGTGTTCACCGAAACATAGTCATTAGATTTAAACACATAGAACCTATACGCAACGAATGCTAAGCATATCCAATGAAGATACAATTTATGCCTCTTTCACCCAAATGTTTCCTTTTGGGTTGAATGAGCCTTACAACTGCTCTACAACCCTAGACTCTCAAATAATTTAGTGTTAAATGCTTCTTAAACCAAAGCTTATATGGGGTCATCTTATTCCTTTTAGTAGAAATACGATTTAATAAATAACAGGCTGTTAATATAGCCTCGCCCCAGAATCCTTCATTCAAACACAAATAGGACAAAAACGAATTAACCATTTCTTCCAAAGTCTTATTCTTCCTCTCAGCTATACCATTTTGTTTTGGTGTATAAGGAGTCATGGTTTGATGAATTATACCAGTAGAGTGAAAATATATAGGATTATAATATTCACCTCCTTTATCCGTACATAGATTTTTAATCAAATCATTCTTATGTAGCTCTACTTCTTCCCTATATATTTTAAATTTATCAAGAGCTTTATTTTTAGGATGCAACAAATAAATGTAGCAATATCTAGATACATCATCAATAAAATTAATTACATATTTTTTATTTCCTAAAGAAGGTGTAGCATGGAAATCACATAAATTACTACGTACTAGTTCCAACATTTTGGAAACTCGGTTAACATTATTGAAAGATTTTTTAGTTATCTTAGTCAACATGAAAGTTCTATATTTTTCATTGTTTGCATCAACATGAGGAATAAGACTCATTTTTACATGTCTTTTATTCTTCCATAATGAACATGTTTTAATGTAGCATGCCACCATAATTTTGTTTTATTCAAATTTCTACACATACTAGTTAAAACCCATAAATAGAATCATTTTGGAACGAAACATTAATATTTAACATAAACATACCATTACACAAATATCTCAATCCCATAAATACACCATATTTTGACGATACATATTTTCCACTTCCGTACACTTGTTTGGAACCACAATTATATAAAATAAGACCAGACAAAAGATTCTTTCGAATCCCAGGATAATACAATACATTGTTTAATAGTATTTCTTTTTTCCTGAAATAAATAATAATTTAACATTTCCTAGTCTTTTAATTGGTTTGGTTGCAACATTTTCCATTTTAAGTTAAGATCCATCGTCAATCAGTTGAAAATTATTGAACCATCGAAGATCCTTACATACATGATTTGTTGCTCCCGAATCAATCCACCAAGCAAAATCGTCATCCTGCACATAAAATGCCTCAAATATTAGAGATATATAATTCTCACCAAAATTAAAATTCTGAAATAAAATCTCACCTTGCTGCTTTTCAGGATCCTTAAATCCACTTGAACCAGCAATGTGTCCACTTGGACCAACATTGTTCCCACTTGGACCAGTATTATTTTTTTCCTTTTCCAACTCGATAATCTCTATTAAATTGACCAGGTTTGCCACATTTCAGCATGCCATTTTAGGATTTTTGTTGGAAAAATTGTTGTTTTTGTTGTTGCCTTTAAATTTTTGTTTATTCCCCTTATCTGTATTAAGCATTCTTAAAGAATCCGTTATTTGCAGCCATATTTACAGATAAGTTTCTCACTTGGTTTTTACTCTTAAGATTACTGATTTCATCTTGAGCCCTTAGCCACTCTCAATCTTAAAAGGACTACCAAGTTCGACTAAAGTTATTTCTTCCTTGTCGTGTTCAGAGTGTGTTCAAAATCCTTCCATAATGGAGGCAATTTGTCAATAACAAAAGACACTAAAATACATTCGTCCATTTTCATATTGTATTGAACAAATGTATCAGAAATCTTGTTGAATTCCATTCTGATGGACCAAAGTTTGAACAGATATTGAGAATCTTATAAATGAATGGATATCTCGTACAGATTGGTGATTGATTTGGTAGGACTCTGCATATGGCATCCAGGGGTCGACAAACTATTATCGTGGCAGTTGATTATTTTTCTAAGTCACTGGAAGTAGAAGTTCTCTTTAAAACTACGTCCAAGGTGGTTATAAAATTTATCATATTTAATAAATGTTTAGATTTGGGATCCTCGAGAATTATTACAACACATAATGACTCTCAATTAAAAAATGTAAGACATGCAAGCCTTATGCGCTTCCCGAAGGATTCAATATTTATTTTTGCCACCTTTTGACCCTTAAGCCAATGAGCAATTAGAGGTTGTTAACATACATATACTAAATGGGTTGAAGAAATATTTAAAAGGGACGCCGAACCAAATTATTTACAAGACGTGTTATAAATTTATTAAACTATTCTCCGAATGAAAACTCAAAAATTCATATTTGTTTTAGTTTACGGGATGGATGCAGTAACACCACCAAGTATCTACCCTTTCATCGTTCTGAATTGAAAACTACTCAGAGGAGGATAATAATACAGCCAAGAGATCTGAGTTGGAGATAATTAAAGAGAAGAGAATGAGGGCCCAATTAAGATTTGTTCATTATCAATCTGATGAGAAGCAGGTACAGATCTAGGGTTTAAAGAAGAAAATTTAAAGTATGGTATACATTTTTTAAAAAGGTTTTCCTACATACCAAAGGCTAGGGAAGTTGACATCCAATTTAGAAATGTCTTATTCGATTATCAAAAGACTTAAACCTCGAACTTATGAGTTGGTAGATCAAGAAGACAATCATCTTCGGAATCCGTAGAATATTGAACACTTTAAGAATTTATCTTGAATATTTGTAAAATAACCTTTATTTTTTATTTTTCTTGTCTTATATAAATATTAGGGACACACTCTTTCCTAGCATGGTGGCCCGAGGAGGTTTTAATTAGGTGTTCGAACTACTTAAAATTCATGACATTTTATCTTTTATGATTCTTATGTTATTTTACTTTGTGATTTGCATATTTTTGGTCTCAAAATTTAAAGGTTTCAACAATAGTTTGTCACATTCAAAAGGTTCCAACATTAGTTAGTCATAATTAAAAGGTTCCAACATTAGTTGGTCATATGAAAAGGTTCCAACATCAGTTTGTCCTATGAAAATGTTCCAATATTAGTTGATCATGTGTAAAAATTCTAAAACTAGTTGGTAACAATTAAAAGGTTTCAACATTAGTTGGTCATGTGTAAAGGTTCCAACATTAGTTAAAATTCATGACATTTTGTCTTTTATGATTCTTATGTTATTTTACTTTGTGATTTGCATATTTTTGGTCTGAAGATTTAAAGGTTTCAACAATAGTTTGTCACATTCAAAAGGTTCCAACATTAGTTAGTCATAATTAAAAGGTTCCAACATTAGTTGGTCATATGAAAAGGTTACAACATCAGTTTGTCCTATGAAAATGTTCCAATATTAGTTGATCATGTGTAAAAATTCTAAAAATAGTTGGTAACAATTAAAAGGTTTCAACATTAGTTGGTCATGTGTAAAGGTTCCAACATTAGTTGGTCACAGATAAAGGTTTGAACAATAGTTGGTTAGAAAAATGAGGTTCGAATGGATGATGATCCGGATATAAATACTTCAATTACCTTCGAATGAGTTATTTGATAATCATAAGTCAGGATGATCCGCACATGAAATTACATTTGAATTGGTTATTTGATAATACAAAGGGATGATGATATGGATATAAATATTTTATTTACATACAAATGGAGAAAATTTGAATGAGTTATATAACGAATGAAAGGTCAGACTCTAAATAACACCTGGATTCAAAGGAATTGTGAGAATAAATATTTTAATTACCTATGAATAGAGAAAACTGAATACGCTATATGACTAAATGAATTAGATAAAATAAAGAGAATTTGTTCATAAAATCCAGAATACAAAACGTCTTTGCTATGCCAATAACTTAAAACAATCCAAACAAAACACTACAATATGCCTTGTGTAAGAAAACAACACGACGATACAAGGATAGGAAAAATATAAAATCAATTACCTTCAGGCTCTTCCCCATTCGCATCATATTCTTCTCAGCTACCATATTCGGAGTAACTATCTTCATTTTCGTTGGCGTCACCAATATTTGAATTGATTAATATACCTAGCTGATCAGCTAAAGGCATGTCATTAGGCCACAATTCATTTAGGACTGACTCCAACATATTTCCAAAGTTAAGCTTTGGCAAAACCTTGTATAAATCTAGTACCATGTCGGATTTGATCGATGCATCCTGTTTAGATAAAAAAAATTAAGATTCGGTCATCGTACTTATCCACTGCAGCTTCCTTATGTTTCACAACCTCAGTTTTAAGTGCATTTAATCCCTCCTCGAATTTCTTGGTGTGATCATCCTAATGCTTCAATTTATTTGACAAATTCTCTATAACATCCTTGTCGCTTGCAACCTGGTCCTTATATCTTTGAATTTCTTCAGATATAGATGATTGCAACTTCTCATGAAAAATCTTTAACTTTATGAGTTCCTCACCAGTAACCACAACTTCGTTAGCTAAACCACCAACACACACTTTCTCCTATTCGTACGATTTATTGTGACGCTCAAATTCGTCTGTACGAAAAATGATGGTTTCTTTATGTGCCTTGATTTCCTTTTACAAAGCCTAACATTTTATATGAAATAATGTTTTGTTCGTTCACCAATTGAAAAGGTATATCTTCGAATGAACTAGTTAGGTTGAGAAATTCATTTTCAAAAGCCTCGAAATTTATCTTCTTCATATGACCCATTATGTTACCTTCGTAATAGGATTTTTCCTCTATCATTGGGACCAACGGAGAAATCGGTTCGATACTGGGGGAAGATCAATTTAAATTGTGATGAAGATAATTTCTGAACTGGTATCTGTTTTATTCTTCTTATTATCCATTTGTTCACTACTATGCTTCCTCATTTTGTGTATATTCTTCCTCTATAAGGCAAGAGGGATTATCGGGGGTCTTAGCCACATCAACATCAGTATCAAGTGTTATTAACAAAGGCTTACCGGATTCCTCCACCCCTTCCGTACTAATGGTGTCGTTCTTAGAACCTTCTATGGTAGCCTTACTTTTTTCTACCCGATGACTAGGAGCCCTAGTCCTTGTCAGAAGGAAAACATTACCTCAACGACCTCAATCTAATCAGAATTGAAAACAAGGTTGAGAATTTACGAAAGTGGGATGATATGTAAGAAATTGGAACTAAAAATATGGGTAAGAAGTTACATTTGTTCTTTCAGATCCTCGAAACGCGGCTTTGATTACCCTTTATGGAGATCATGTTGCCATTATCCCAGCAACCAATGATAAAGAAGAACTTTATATTTTAAAGTTTATAAGCCTCTAGCAAGTCATTCACAATCTTATATTCGTCTTTTATATTAAAAATAACAATAAAGAATCTGGGTATTCTTTGACAACCCAGCAATAGCAGCACATTCCTCCATTATTATTTAGATATTTGACAACCTGGCTGTCATGATGCATGACATCAGGGTGATCCAAGCATTTGGACTAGCATTAGTTGGGCACAATCCAACCAGATCAAAGTAATTAACGATATTTGGGTCTAAGAGGAACCAGAGACTCCAATTCAATAGATCTGGATAAAGAACTGATTCTCTTTCCCCATGGTTCATGGCTGTCTCACTATCCTTGTGTAATCGTATATTCACCTCCTTTGGAAATCCATATTTCTCACGAAACACGTTCAACTCACTATCTGGGAAATAGTTGTAAAATATTTTAGCAAAGTCAAGTAGATATTTGTGACTTGCTTTTTGAAAGTTAGGCCCCACACGCCCAGCAAGTGAAGGAGGATGTTCTATATTTTCCACTTCAGTAGCTTTACCCTTGCTACTCTTAGCATTCTTCTTTTCTCCGCAACTTCTTTGGAGGCCCCTATATTCTCTCAAGATTATCCTGACACTCCCAAAAGGCGACTTCATTCCAGCATTTTTTTCTTCATCAACTAACTGTGTGAGGTTAGATCCGTAGGGCACTATTTGTGTTGGGGTACTATTGAGAGGGGACATCACTTTTATTATTGGTTGGCTGCTTTGAATGAGTACTAAGAGATAGTTGTGGATTTCCGGTGATCTTTTTACTATTGGTGGGTTGGACCTTAGTAATTTATTCTAAACCTAATCTATTAGAACTTCTCGCTATAAATTAAATTCTATCTCCATCATGTATCTAAATTTAATTGTTCCGAATATACTCTAAAAACCATTGTCCTATTCAGTTACAAAACTAACATTATAGTAAATAAAAAATTAACATTAAAATTAGTTAATGATTGATTCATTAGGATTAATAATAAAGAGGTATGCATCAATTATATTAAAAAAGTTATAACCGTTCTACTATTAAAAGAGGAAGCCGTAAATTTAACTAATTTTTATTCAGTTTGTTGATTAGTAATATAAAAAAAACATCCTAATAAAATAAGATGCTGATATCTCTATTTCTCTTTCGACTAAATTTAGTTATTAAAATATTTATTTATTTAAAAAATACATAGGAAATATCAACTAAATTATTAAAAATATTTAAATAAAATGAAAAATAAAATATAAAATAAATTAAGTTGATCCGATGGAACTAAAAAAATATTAAACAAATTAAATCAGTCGGACCGGGACTAGATCATAATTGAACTAAATTTCATCAGTCGCAGCTGAACTTCAATTAAGAAAAAAGTGCAATTAAATCTTAATTAAAAGCTTAAATGGAGTAGGAATCTGATTCTTGATTCTCAATCGCAAAATTAAATCCAATCTCTGTTTAAATTTAAAAATTTACATAATTTTTTGCCTTTAACATAGAAATCACTCTTTCTTGATTGGTTCTTTTTTCTTTGATCAAAACGCATAAAGATCTGATGTTTGCTTTACAATTTCAATCAATTTCAGGACATCGTCACCATTTTAGCTCATTACCGTCGATTTTGAGTCAAATCCAAATGTCGAAGCTTCAATTTGTCGCTTAAGCCAATTGAGTTTTGGTAAAGACCTCGCAACTCTTCCGAATTAAGAAAAAAGATAAAGAATCTAATATGTAATCAGAGTTATTGTAGAAAAGTAAATAAATAAAATACTCATTGCTTGTATTTTACGAAACCCACCACAATTCAACTCCCACAAAGTTAAAATCTTGCAAAATGATAACACAGGTGACATTATCACTTGGATGACTTTACAATCTCTTTTATACTCCCAAAATTAAAGACCTAATATATAATAAAGTATGTAAACATAAAATATTTCTACGTATACGTATATCGCCATTGATGCAGTGAAATCTTATTAAATATTCTAAAAAAGAATCGATTTAAAAAAACAGAATATATATTATGAAGAAAAAAAAAGAAAAAAAAATGTTTTATTGATAAATGAAATTTCTTTTCCCTTCTTTAATATATATATATATAATCTTAGATAATTATAAATATATATACGTTTAATTTTTTTATTGATTTCTTTATCATTATCTCAATATTATAACATCAACGTTATTCAACATGTGTCCATTTACAACATTGTAAGTTTAATTGTTTAGTTGAAACAACCGGCTAACCCCAACTGCAATACTCGTTAACAAAAATAAAAAATACAATTATTTCATGTGACATCAGACAACTAATGTAACAAATGTGATCATTGATTGTTTTTTTAAGTATCGTATGATTATTGAGTTGTTCTGTATGTGTATACAAGTGTGCTTGAATAATCAATGCTCAAAATTGCTCAAGACGACGATGTATGGATAATCATTGTTCAAAATTGTTGGTATAACTTCAACAAGACTTACAGTTTGCATTGGTTTTGTGTTTATACATACGGAGAAGCAAACCAACTACACATGGGCTTGAAGTGTTCTAAGTGAGATAATGATGATAAGTTGGGAGTTAGTTTTAATGTGAGCTATTGGAGATGTATGTTGAACACAGATCAACAATTCGGTAAATAAGATTTTCATTTTGTAATTTACATTTTGGATTCAAAATTTAATATTATAATAAAATAAATTCATTTATATTTTTATAGGATCAACAACGCTCATGCGACCCTAAAATGCTACATCAGTTCTAGTTAACTAAATTTTAATCTTTTTGGACCAATGCTTACGATATTAAGCAACCTAAAAAAAATCATTTAAAAGAAATAAATTTCGGCCCAAAGTTGTATATAGTATTTATATGTTTAGCAACCTAAAAAGTAACTTATTTATTGCCGCCATTGAATTAATTGGAATAACTTATCAACATGTTAAAAATATAATTGTAGATCGGATAACATGTGGATATATTGTTTTAAAAAACACACAGATGACCTACTGAATGTAAAATAAGTACGATGGAGTGAAAACATAGGCTCATTCTTAAAGACGATGTGATATATTTTGAAAAAACATTACACATTATTCATAAAAATAAAATTATGTATGAATATACTCAAACAAGGAAACGAATATGTACTCATCAATATCTCAAACAAATATAAAACTACGTACGAATATGCTCCAACAAATAAACAAACAAATACTCATCAATATCTCAAACACCTATTATGAACATCATATAAATATTTGTTCCATTAAATGTTCTAGCTTTAAATTTCATGTTATGATACATTTTTAGATGAATTTGATTCTCTCAATTTTTTTGTTATATTGTCTTTGAAGTTTATTATTTCTCTAAATTTTGAAGATATATGTTCTCAAACATTTGTTGTGATGCTACAAAAATCTAATTTAAAAAAATAAAAGAAAAAATCGTAATTATATGTGATTTGGAAAGTAGCTTACATCGGTTACAGTATTAATATATAATGAGTCAAATCAAACCGGATATCTTATGTTAGGAAATTCTCAAAGTATATTTATACCGATTGTTATGCATCAACCAATATTCTTCTCAATTGAAACAATATAAAATCATAATTCAGTTTATCATACATTATATGTTATAAATTTAGGCATAAAAATATAAATAAACCTCTATACGATAAAGTATATGATAGTGATATAATCAATATTTTACAAAAGTAATGATTTGAACATGATCATATAAACGAAGATGTTTTATCTTATATTTTAAGATATATCAAGAATTATCTTCAGAATGATAATTAATTAAAATTGTTAGGATTACTTCTAAAATCAATATCATTAAGTTAGAATCTCATTAAATTTAATGGGTACATAAAAAGTTAGCGGAGGCAAGCACACATTTGATGAGAGAATCACTTTTTAAGCAAATAATAAACTAAGGTAATACAATTTTGAATAAACTAATACGATAAAAATTTCATTTATGTGACTTTACGTACTAGAGAAAATATTTTAGTTACAGTTAATAAGTTGAGTAAAATTACTAGCCATAAAAATATGAAACTTTAAAATACAATTGGAAATATTTTTGGTACTTGAAAACACAAAAAAAAACATGACCTTTGATTATTTCTATATTTGTAGTACTCGAGGGGATTCACGTTGGACTACTAGCCTATACATTTACAGATCAGTCACGTGGTGTGTCTTTACCTTTGCAGGTGATTACATATTTTTGAGATAAAAAAAGTTTGTATGTATATTCAGCTATGGAAAAAAATCATAACGTTATTGGTTTTGGAAAAAAAATGAAATGGTTGATAGATATACTCCTAACATACCATTCACTTTTAAAATAAATATAATAAAAAAATTCATGATAATAGTTAGTAACATTCGATTTATATGATCGATAAATGTATCACCTTAGTCCAATACAAAAATATATTTACGAAAAAATCATATTGATTTTATATCTATATCGGATTAAGAATTTAACAAAGTGTTTACAAAATATTGTTTCGACAGTTGGTCACATCTTAATTAAAAATGATTGAAATATTCAAGTTATAATTTATCTAGTAATGACAATCCAACGAATGCAATAAATGTTAAAAGTAAATTTGGTTTTTTTTCTTACGTCGCTTAGACCGAAAATAATATACAATATATAAGTGAATGAAATATCTCAACTAATGTGAGACCTTTTGGAAGTGAACCAAAAAACAAAGCTGTAAGGATCTGCAAACCTAAAACAGACAATATCATATTAGTTGGAGAGATATAAATTCTAAGGCTAAAAATCATGACTAGTCACCGATATTTGACACTTGTTGCATTCATGCCACTAAGGTTTTTTCCTCCCCAAAACGGGTCATTTTTGTTTTAAAATATGGTATATATGGTCACTGTCGCGTTCTAAATAACCATACGGAGACACGTGGAACTCAAAGTTATAATGTTTTTGTTACAAATATGGTTATTGAACATTTCACACTCAAAATACCCCTTTTTGATGATTAATAGAGTGTAGATCAACACTAGCGTGACTATAAATATGGTTATTGAACATTCTAAATTCAAAGATACAAATCAGTTTTAAGGGTATTTTGGGTGTGAAATGCCTAATAAATGTATATGTAACAAAAAACTTATAACTTTGGGTTCCAAATGTTTCTGTATGGTTAATTAACACGCGACAGTGACCATATATGCAACATTTTTAAACAATAATGACTCGTTTTGGGGACGAAGGAACCTTAGTGGTAAGAATGCAACAAGTGCCGAACACCGGTGACCAGTCACGGTTTTTAGCCTAAATTCTAACATAGTATAAGAACGAGATTGCAACTTTCGCTACGTTCTAAGCGATGCGATAGATATATTGAACCATAATACATTCCGCATATTAAATTTAAAAGGGAGTGTTAAAAGTAAATTTAGACAATATATACCTGAAAATGAAATATAAACCGTGCGAATCTGCGTGCCAAAACATACAATATCATATTGATTGAAAAATATAATAATAGATACGAACACGTCAACAAAACTCAAAATATATATGGATATTAAACAAATATTATATTAAAGTCATAATTTTTTTGATATAATTCGTGTTAGAACAGTCATATGTTCATATACAATAAAATTATACCTATTTTAATATAAAATTATGTGGCATGTAATAGGATTTTGAATTTAGCATTAAATAATGATGAATGAATGAAAATACTTGCACTATTTTGTTCAATAATAAGCGAAGATAAATAATTAATATTTTTTTATTTATATCGCGTGAGATAGATAAGCGAAAATAAAAAATTAATAAAAAAATTTAATTATACGAGATAGCTGGTTTGTTGTAATATAGTCTAAATTTGCAACTACAAAACTCAAATGTATTTTCGGATACTAGTAATAGTTGCTTTGTCGTTATTATAGGTGCCAATAATTGTAATATGTAATGAACAAATGCCAAAGTTAATTATTTATATATTATTTTATTCTGAAAACAAACGTGCAAGTTGTAGCTCACGTGTACTATTATATGGATTTTTTTTAATATATAAACAAATCAGCATACACAATAATATCATATACAGAGTACCAAAAAATAAAATCCGTATTCTTCATTCTCGTCTATCTCTCTCTCTCTCCGCGATAAAAATGGCTGGTGTTATAATTATAAGCCCTAATTATTGTTCTTCTAGAGTTCTGGAGTTGGTGATGGTGAGGAAGCTCCTGAGCCTGAATTCAGGCAAATTTGAAGTTGAAAACACAGAAGGAGACGTTGTTTTCAAAGTGAATTTCCCTAGGTTTCATGTCCATGAAATCAGAGTTTTAGTTGACAGTAACGATGTGCCTGTTGTTACTCTACAGAAGAAGGCACTTTACAACTCTTATTATCCTTTATTTCAACAAATTCTTTAACTTTTTATTATACAAAATTGAATCATAGTAATTTGCTCATTCCTTTTATAATTTTCTCTTGTTTAAAAAGTTAGATCCGGGTAGGGCCGTCAACCGTTTTCGAAAACCAAACCGGAACCGGACCAATAAAAATATGACCGAATTTTAACGGTCCGGTTCGCGGTTCTATTTTAGAAATAAAAAATCGGTTCGAAACGATCGATAAACTGATAAAACCGTAAACCGATAAAACTGATAGAAAATCGTAAAATCGATAAACCGAATCGGAACAATAAAATTGTTACATACAATTAATTTCTTATTATAAGTTATTTTTTAATATATTATATTGTCAAAATTAAAAGTGAATTATCGATCTTTAATAAAAAAAATAACTTTTAGATTTTATTTTTATGTTATTTATCTATTTGAAAAATTCAAAATTAAATTATCATTTTAATTTTATTTATAAATAGAACTGGAACAAAATAGAATCAGACCATATTCGGACCAAACTAGATCCCAACCGAATCGGTCTGAACGGGACACTTAGCAGTCCAGTCCGATTCCAAATTATAAAACCAAAAACTTAGCCTTTAGATCCGATCCGAATCAATAAACTTAACTGTCTTTGGTTCATCCGAAACCCGGATCTGAGGTAGTTTATTTTTTGAGGCAGTAGTTGAACCGGCCCTCATAGTTTTGTGAGATAAGACCCTTAAAGAATCCGTTATTTGCAGCCATATTTACAGATAAGTTTCTCACTTGGTTTTTACTCTTAGGATTACTGATTTCATCTTGAGCCCTTAGCCACTCTCAATCTTAAAAGGACTACCAAGTTCGACTAAAGTTATTTCTTCCTTTTCGTGTTCAGAGTGTGTTCAAAATCCTTCCATAATGGAGGCAAATTGTCAATAACAAAAGACACTAAAATACATTCGTCCATTTTCATATTGTATTGAACAAATGTATCAGAAATCTTGTTGAATTCCATTCTGATGGACCAAATTTGAACAGATATTGAGAATCTTATAAATGAATCGATATCTCGTACAGATTGGTGACTGATTTGGTAGGACTCTGCATATGGCATCCAGGGGTCAACAAACTATTATCGTGGCAGTTGATTATTTTTCTAAGTCACTGAAAGTAGAAGTTCTCTTTAAAACTACGTCCAAGGCGGTTATAAAATTTATCATATTTAATAAATGTTTAGATTTGGGATCCTCGAGAATTATTACAACACATAATGACTCTCAATTAAAAAATGTAAGACATGCAAGCCTTATGCGCTTCCCGAAGGATTCAATATTTATTTTCGCCACCTTTCGACCCTTAAGCCAATGAGCAATTAGAGGTTGTTAACATACATATACTAAATGGGTTGAAGAAATATTTAAAAGGGACGCCGAACCAAATTATTTACAAGACGTGTTATAAGTTTATTAAACTATTCTCCGAATGAAAACTCAAGATTTCTTATTTGTTTTAGTTTACGGGATGGATGCAGTAACACCACTTAGTATCTACCATTTCATCGTTCTGAATTGAAAACTACTCAGAGGAGGATAATGATACAACCAAGAGATCCGAGTTGGACATAATTAAAGAGAAGAGAATGAGGGCCCAATTAAGATTTGTTCATTATCAATCTGATGAGAAGCAGGTACAGATCTAGGGTTTAAAGAAGAAAATTTAAAGTATGGTATACATTTTTTAAAAAGGTTTTCCTACATACCAAAGGCTAGGGAAGTTGACATCCAATTTAGAAATGTCTTATTCGATTATCAAAAGACTTAAACCTCGAACTTATGAGTTGGTAGATCAAGAAGACAATCATCTTCGGAATCCGTAGAATATTGAACACTTTAAGAATTTATCTTGAATATTTGTAAAATAACCTTTATTTTTTATTTTTCTTGTCTTATATAAATATTAGGGACACACTCTTTCCTAGCATGGTGGCCCGAGGAGGTTTTAATTAGGTGTTCGAACTACTTAAAATTCATGACATTTTATCTTTTATGATTCTTATGTTATTTTACTTTGTGATTTGCATATTTTTGGTCTCAAAATTTAAAGGTTTCAACAATAGTTTGTCACATTCAAAAGGTTCCAACATTAGTTAGTCATAATTAAAAGGTTCCAACATTAGTTGGTCATATTAAAAGGTTCCAACATCAGTTTGTCCTATGAAAATGTTCCAATATTAGTTGATCATGTGTAAAAATTCTAAAACTAGTTGGTAACAATTAAAAGGTTTCAACATTAGTTGGTCATGTGTAAAGGTTCCAACATTAGTTAAAATTCATGACATTTTGTCTTTTATGATTCTTATGTTATTTTACTTTGTGATTTGCATATTTTTGGTCTGAAGATTTAAAGGTTTCAACAATAGTTTGTCACATTCAAAAGGTTCCAACATTAGTTAGTCATAATTAAAAGGTTCCAACATTAGTTGGTCATATGAAAAGGTTCCAACATCAGTTTGTCCTATGAAAATGTTCCAATATTAGTTGATCATGTGTAAAAATTCTAAAAATAGTTGGTAACAATTAAAAGGTTTCAACATTAGTTGGTCATGTGTAAAGGTTCCAACATTAGTTGGTCACAGATAAAGGTTTGAACAATAGTTGGTTAGAAAAATGAGGTTCGAATGGATGATGATCCGGATATAAATACTTCAATTACCTTCGAATGAGTTATTTGATAATCATAAGTCAGGATGATCCGCACATGAAATTACATTTGAATTGGTTATTTGATAATACAAAGGGATGATGATATGGATATAAATATTTTATTTACATACAAATGGATAAAATTTGAATGAGTTATTTAACGAATGAAAGGTCAGACTCTAAATGACACCTGGATTCAAAGGATTTGTGAGAATAAATATTTTAATTACCTATGAATAGAGAATACTGAATACGCTATATGACTAAATGAATTAGATAAAATAAAGAGAATTTGTTCATAAAATCCAGAATACAAAACGTCTTTGCTATGCCAATAACTTAAAACAATCCAAACAAAACACTACAATATGCCTTGTGTATGCCAATGACTTAAGAAAAAAATACGACGATACAAGGATAGGAAAAATATAAAATCAATTACCTTCAGGCTCTTCCCCATTCGCATCATATTCTTCTCAGCTACCATATTCGAAGTAACTATCTTCATTTTCGTTGGCGTCACCAATATTTGAATTGATTAATATACATAGCTGATCAGTTAAAGGCATGTCATTAGGCCACAATTCATTTAGGACTGACTCCAACATATTTCCAAAGTTTAGCTTTGGCAAAGCCTTGTATAAATCTAGTACCATGTCGGATTTGATCGATGCATCCTGTTTGGATAAAAAATTTAAGATTCGGTCATCGTACTTATCCACTGCAGCTTCCTTATGTTTCACAGCCTCGGTTTTAAGTGCATTTAATCCCTCCTCGAATTTCTTGGTGAAATCATCCTAATGCTTCAATTTCTTCGATAAATTCTCTATAACATCCTTGTCGCTTGCAACCTGGTCCTTATATCTTTGAATTTCTTCAGATATAGATGATTGCAACTTCTCATGAAAAATCTTTAACTTTATGAGTTCCTCACCAGTAACCACAACTTCGTTGGCTAAACCATCAACACACACTTTCTCCTATTCGTACGATTTATTGTGACGCTCAAATTCGTCTGTACGAAAAATGATGGTTTCTTTATGTGCCTTGATTTCCTTTTACAAAGCCTAACATTTTATATGAAATAATGTTTTGTTCGTTCACCAATTGAAAAGGTACATCTTCGAATGAACTAGTTAGGTTGAGAAATTCATTTTCAAAAGCCTCGAAATTTATCTTCTTCATATGACCCATTATGTTACCTTCGTAATAGGATTTTTCCTCTATCACTGGGACCAACGGAGAAATCGGTTCGATACTGGGGGAAGATCAATTTAAATTGTGATGGAGATAATTTCTGAACTGGTATCTGTTTTATTCTTCTTATTATCCATTTGTTCACTACTATGCTTCCTCATCTTGTGTATATTCTTCCTCTATAAGGCAAGAGGGCTTTTCGGGGGTCTTAGCCACATCAACATCAGTATCAAGTGTTATTAACAAAGGCTTACCGGATTACTCCACCCCTTCCGTACTAATGGTGTCGTTCTTAGAACCTTCTCTGGTATCCTTACTTTTTCTACCCGATGACTAGGAGCCCTAGTCCTTGTCAGAAGGAAAACATTACCTCAACGACCTCAATCTAATTAAGAATAATTGATGGACAAGACGGAGTAGTTACTGTTCCCAAGACAGGTAGCATTCAGAATTGAAAACAAGGTTGAGAATTTACGTAAGTGGGATGATATGTAAGAAATTAGAACTAAAAATAGGGATAAGAAATTACATTTGTTCTTTCAGATCCTCGAAACGTGGCTTTGATTACCCTTTATGGAGATCATATTGCCATTATCCCAGCAACCAATGATAAAGAAGAACTTTATATTTTAAAGTTTATAAGCCTCTAACAAGTCATTCACAATCTTATATTCGTCTTTTATATTAAAAATAACAATAAAGAATCTGGGTATTCTTTGACAACCCAGCAATAACAGCACATTCCTCCATTATTATTTAGATATTTGACAACCTGGCTGTCATGATGCATGACATCAGGGTGATCCAAGCATTTGGACTAGCATTAGTTGGGCATAATCCAACCAGAGACCCCAATTCAATAGATCTGGATAAAGAACTGATTCTCTTTCCCCATGGTTCATGGCTGTCTCACTATCCTTGTGTAATTGTATATTCACGTCCTTTGGAAATCCATATTTCTCACGAAACACGTTCAACTCACTATCTGGGAAATAGTTGTAAAATATTTTAGCAAAGTCAAGTAGATATTTGTGACTTGCTTTTTGAAAGTTAGGCCCCACACGCCCAGCCAGTGAAGGAGAATGTTCTATATTTTCCACTTCAGTAGCTTTACCCTTGCTGCTCTTAGCATTCTTCTTTTCTCCGCAACTTCTTTGGAGGCCCCTATATTCTCTCAAGATTATCCTGACACTCCCAAAAGGCGACTCCATTCCAGTATTTTTTTCTTCATCAACTAACTGCGTGAGGTTAGATCCGTAGGGCACTATTTGTGTTGGGGTACTATTGAGAGCGGACATCACTTTTATTATTGGTTGGCTGCTTTGAATGAGTACTAAGAGATAGTTATGGATTTCCGGTGAGCTTTTTACTATTGGTGGGTTGGACCTTAGTAATTTAGTCTAAACCTAATCTATTAGAGCTTCTCGCTATAAATTAAATTCTATCTCCATCATGTAGCTAAATTTAATTGTTTTTTATTCATTTTCCGAATATACTCTAAAAACCATTCACCTATTCAGTTACGAAACTAATGTGATAGTAAATAAAAAATTAACATTAAAATTAGTTAATGATTGATTCATTAGGATTAATAATAAAGAGGTATGCATCAATTATATTCAAAAAGTTGTAACCGTTGTACTATTAAGAGAGGAAGCCGTAAATTTAACTAATTTTTATTTAGTTTGTTGATTAGTAATATAAAAAAAACATCCTAATAAAATAAGATGCTGATATCTCTATTTCTCTTTCGACTAAATTTAGTTATTAAAATATTTATTTATTTAAAAAATACATAGGAAATATCAACTAAATTATTAAAAATATTTAAATAAAATATAAAATAAAATATAAAATAAATTAAGTTGATCCGATGGAACTAAAAAAAATATTAAACAAATTAAATCAGTCGGACCGGGACTAGATCATAATTGAACTAAATTTCATCAGTCGCAGCTGAACTTCAATTAAGAAAAAAGTGCAATTAAATCTTAATTAAAAGCTTAAATGGAGTAGGAATCTGATTCTTGATTCTCAATCGCAAAATTAAATCCAATCTCTGTTTAAATTTAAAAATTTACATAATTTTTTGCCTTTAACATAGAAATCACTCTTTCTTGATTGGTTCTTTTGTTCTTTGATCGAAACACATAAAGATCTGACGTTTGCTTTACAATTTTAATCACTTTCAGGACATCGTCACCATTTTAGCTCATTACAGTCGATTTTGAGTCAAATCCAAATGTCGAAGCTTCAATTTGTCACTTAAGCCAATTGAGATTTGGTAAAGACCTCGCAACTTCCGAATTAAGAAAAAAGATAAAGAATCTAATATGTAATCAGAGTTATTGTAGAAAAGTAAATAAATAAAATACTCATTGCTTGAATTTTACGAAACCCACCACAATCCACCTCCCATAAAGTTAAAATCTTGCAAAATGTTAGCACAGGTGACATTATCACTTGGATGACTTCACAATCTCTTTTATACTCCCAATATTAAAAACGTAATACAAAATAAAGTATGTAAACATAAAATATTTCTACGTATACGTATATCGCCATTGATGCAGTGAAATAGAATCGATTTAAAAAAGAGAGAATATGTATCATGAAGAAAGAAAAAGTGTTATTGATAAATGAAATTTCTTTTTCATTCTTTAATATATATATATATATATATATATATATATATATATATATATAAAACGAATGAGTCGAATAATGATTTGACAGTGTACTGTGTCTGGCCGTACAGTTTTGTGTCTGTGATAGTGATATTGTGCCTTGACAGTATACTGTGTTCGGTTGTGACTTGTGTTAGTCTTGTAATATGAGCCCATTAGGCTCATTGTCTAGTAAGTCTATTAATTCCCTATAAATAGACTACTAGGACTACACAAAACACAATCTGAAATCTGTAACCTTTTCTATCATAGTGAAACTCTTTTCTCTGGCGGCACCTGTGGACGTAGACAATTGTCGAAGCACGTTAAATCCTGTGTTCATTCAAGTTTGTCCTTCACATATATTTTGTGCTTGAGCCATTTTGTGATAATTGAATAGTGATTTAATAACAAAATTGGTATCAGAGTGTCAGGCCCAGACGGAACGCGATGGTGGTGAAATTCTCGGAGGTCAAACATGATGAACATTTGAGGGTGTTCGGTTGTCCTGCGTATGCTCATGTGAGAGATGGTAAGCTTGAGCCGAGGGAAAAGAGGTGCATATTTCTAGGATATGCTACTGGAGTGAAGGGATATAGGTTATGGTGTACCTCTCCAAAGTCTCTAGGTTTCCTCATCAGTAGGGATGTTACTTTTAATGAGTTTGCTTCGATAGACAGTCAGAAGGAAGTAGGAGAAATGGTCGAATCAGGATCGGTTGTGAGTAAACAGGTGGAGCTTGAAGTAGAATCAGTTCCTAGCAGGTCCAATAATTCAAGTGGTTCTGAGGTGGATCCAGAATGAGGAGGTGAAGCGTCAGCATCAGATGATTGTGACGATGATGCGCATGAACCAGAACAACAACCTTATAGCATAGCATTGGGCAGAGAAAGAAGAGATATTAGACTTCCAAAAATGTATGCGAATCTAGTTGCATATGCTCTGTCAGTTGCAGAAGAAGTTGAGATGCAGGAACCTAGTAGCTACAGAGAAGCTATAGCGAGTTCAGAGGCAGATCGATGGATTGGTGCTATGGGGGAAGAGATTGAATCTCTTCAAAAGAATACTATGAACATTGGCTTAACTTTTAACAAGACCGATATTGGTGAATCGCTGGATGATGTTGCATGATCATTGGTTGGTTTAGTTAATTCTGATTTTGCAGGTGATATGGATAAAAAAAGATCTCTGACAGGATATGTATTTACTCTCTGGGAATGCGATCAGTTGGAAAGCACAGTTGCAAGCTACTATAGCTTTGTCTACAACAGAGGCAGAGTACATGGCGGTAATAGAAGTAGTTAAAGAGGCAATATGGTTGCAAGGTTTGGTGGTAGATTTGGGCTTCGATAAGACTACTTATATACGGAGGCGGAATATGCGGACCGAACCCCATATTCCCAACACGTGGTATCAGAGCGTCAGGCCCAGGCGGAACGCGATGGTGGTAATATTCTCGGAGGTCAAACATGATGAACCAATAGTCATGCTCAAGGTGAATGATCTCAAGGGCACTATTTGTGTCCATGAGCGTACAAAGCACATAGATGTCAAGTATCATTTTATTCGTGATATAATATCATACTAGTGTTGATATCGGTTGTGTTCTTACTTATATACAGAGGCGGAATATGCGGACCGAACCCCATATTCCCAACATGTGGTATCAGAGCGTCAGGCCCAGGCGGAACGCGATGGTGGTAATATTCTCGGAGGTCAAACATGATGAACCAATAGTCATGCTCAAGGTGAATGATCTACTCTATACATCCTAGTTTGGAGCGTCCATGAATTATCAAGCGGTGGTACTTGATTGAAGTGGATAGTGGAGCTAAGAAACAGGCGCAGGATGGTCGAGTGAGTAGATGGATCCGTTGTAAAAGCTCTATTGCTCAGGTGGAGCAACTTCTGATTAGAGTGAGTGGATGAAAGTCGATTGAGAGGAGGCTAAGTGGTACTTTG
The DNA here is from genome assembly GCA_036936605.1 of Limnanthes douglasii subsp. nivea. NCBI lineage: Eukaryota > Viridiplantae > Streptophyta > Magnoliopsida > Brassicales > Limnanthaceae > Limnanthes > Limnanthes douglasii. The sequence continues at coordinate 51,090,293 of JAUPFV010000003.1, forward strand.
TTCAAGAGGAGGATTTGTTAGGGTGGCGACCAAAGTCCCACATCCCACATCGGTTAAACATGGGAAGGATCAGTGGTATATAAGTAAGAACATACCTCAACTAGTATGAGGCCTTTTGGAAGTGGACCAAATGCAAAGCCGTGAGGACCTTCGGGTGCCAAAGCGGACACTATCATGCTAGTGTTGAGATCGTATTGTCCGTACTTATATACGGAGGCGGAATATGCAGACCGGACCCCCATATTCCCAACAATATATAATCTTAGGTAGTTATATATATATATATATATATAATCAGGTAGTTATAAATATATATATATATATATATATATATATACACGTTTAATTTTTTTATTGAAGTCTTTATCATTATCTCAATATTATAACATCAACGCTATCCAACATGTGCCCCATTTACAACATTGTAAGAATAGTTGTTTAGTTGAAACAACCGGCTAACCCCAAGTGCAATACTCGTTAACAAAAATAAAAAATAAAATTATTTCATGTGACATCAGACAACTGATGTAACAAATGTGATCACCGATTATTTTTTTACGCATCGTACGATTATTGAGTTGTTACATATATGCATACAAGTGGGTTTGAATAATCATTGCTCAAAATTGCTCAAGACGGCGATGTATGAATAATCATTGTTCAAAATTGTTGGTATAACTTCAACAAGACTTACAATTTGCATTGGTTTGTGTTTATACATACAGAGAAGCAAACCAACTACACATGGGCTTGAAGTGTTCTAAGTGAGGTGATGATGGATACTATTAGTACATTTCCGATTTTTATTGTGATAAGTTGGGAGTTAGTTTTAATGTGAGCTATTGGAGATGTATGTTGAACACAATCCACATGTTATGCAAATAACATATAAATAAAAAATTATTGCAAACACGAGAAAGTTGATGACCAAAATTGAAAATATAGATGAGTTTATAGAATGTTTTAACATTGTTGTCGAGGCAAACACGAAAGAATAGTATAACATAAAACTAACAACACTGAAATAATAAGCTTCTGAGAAAAAATCTTAAATATGTAATCAATTCATGGATAATACCATACAACGATAAAAAAATTCATCTTTTCACGAACGAGATTCAACATTTGGAAAACAGATCAACAATTCGGTAAATAAGATTTTCATTTTGTAATTTACATTTTGGATTCAAAATTTAATGTTATAATAAAATAAATTCATTTATATTTTTATAGGATTCAAAAGTTAATGTTATAATAAAAAAATTCATTTATATTTTTATAGGATCAACAATGCTCATGCGACCCTAAAATGCTACATCAGTTCTAGTTAACTAAATTTTAATCTTTTTTGGACCAATGCTTACGAACTGCTTGTCTTCAATATTAAAAAAAATCATTCAAAAGAAATAAATTTCGGCCCAAAGTTGTATATAGTATTTATATGTTTAGCAACATAAAAAGTAACTTATTTATTGCCGCCATTGAATTAATTGGAATAACTTATCAACATGTTAAAAATATAATTGTAGATCGGATAACATGTGGATATATTGTTTTAAAACACACACAGATGACCTACTGAATGTAAAATAAGTACGATGGAGTGAAAACATAGGCTCATTCTTAAAGACGATGTGATATATTTTGAAAAAACATTACACATTATTCATAAAAATAAAATTATGTATGAATATACTTTAACAAGGAAATGAATATATACTCATCAATATCTCAAACAAAAATAAAACTACGTACGAATAAAAAAAAAAAGTTTTATTCTTTATTAATATGCTCCAACAAAAAAACAAACAAATACTCATCAATATCTCAAACACCTACTATGAACATCATATAAATATTTGTTCCATTAAATGTTCTAGCTTTAAATTTCATTTTATGATACATTTTTAGATGAATTTGATTCTCTCATTTTTTTTTGTTATATTGTCTTTGTAGTTTATTATTTCTCTATATTTTGAAGATATATGTTCTCAAATATTTGTTGTGATGCTACAAAAAATTAATTTTTAAAAAATAAAATAAAAAATAGTAATTATATGTGATTTGGAAAGTAGCTTACATCGGTTACGGTATTAATATATAATGAGTCAAATCAAACCGGATATCTAATGTTAGGAAATCCTCAAAGTATATTTATACCGATTGTTAGGCATCAACCAATATCTTCTCAATTGAAACAATATAAAATCATAATTTAGTTTATCATACATTATATATTATAAATTTAGACATAAAAATACAAATAAACCTCTATAAGATAAAGTATATGATAGTGATATAATCAATATTTTACAAGCTGAAAGTAATGATTTGAACATGATCATATAAACGAACATGTTTTATCTTGTATTTTAAGATATACAAAGAATTCTCTTGAGAATGATAATTAATTAAAATTGTTAGGATTACTTCTAAAATCAATATCATTAAGTTAGAATCTCATTAAATTTAATGGGTACTTAAAAAATTAACGGAGGCAAACACACATTTGATGAGAGAATCACTTTTTAAGAAAATAATAAACTAAGGCAATACAATTTTAAATAAACTAATACGATAAAAATTTCATTTATGTGACTTTACGTACTAGAGAAAATATTTTAGTTACTGTTAATAAGTTGAGTAAAAGTACTAGCCATCAAAATATGAAACTTTAAAATACAATTGGAAATATTTTTGGTACTTGAAAACACAAAAAAAACATGACCTTTGATTATTTCAATTTTTAGAGTACTCGAGGGGATTCACGTTGGACTGCTAGCCTATACATTTACAGATCAGTCACGTGGTGTGTCTTTACCTTTGCAGGTGATTACATGTTTTTGAGATAAAAAACGTTTGTATGTATATTGAGCTGTGGAAAAAAATCATAACGTTATTGGTTTTGGAAAAAAAATGAAATGGTTGATAGATATACTCATAAAATATCATTCACTTTTAAAATAAATATGATAAAAAAGTTCGTGATAATAGTTGGTAACATTCGATATACTTTATAATGATACATGATGATAAATGTATCACCTTAGTCCAATACAAAAATGTATTTACGAAAAACTCATATTGATTTTACATCTACATCGGACTAAAAATTTGACAAACTGTTTATCAAAATATTGTTTCTACAGTTGGTCACATCTTAATTAAAAATGATTGAAACATTCAAGTTATAATTCATCTAGTAATGACAATCCAACAAATGTAATAAATGTTAAGAGTAAATTTGGTCTTTTATCTTACGACGCTTAGACTGAAAATAATATACAATATATAAGTGAATGAAATATCTCAACTAATGTTAGGCTTTTTGAGAGTGAACCAAAAAGCAAAGCTGCGAGGATCTGCAAGCCTAAAACAGACAATATCACATTAGTTGGAGAGATATAAATTCTAACATGGTATAAAAACGAGATTGCAACTTCCGCTGCTTTCTAAGCGATGTGATAGGTATATCGAACCATAATACATTCCACGGATCAAATTTAAAAAAAAATATATTAACATTTATGCTTCCATCCCACACGAGGATAGCTGAAAATGAGAATAATATATAAATGAAATGAAAAATAAACCATGCGAATCTGCATGCTGGAGCATATAATATCATATTGATTGGAAAATATAATAACTGATATGAACAAGTCAACAAAACTCGAAATATATATATCAATATTAAACAAATATTAGATTAAAGTCATAATTGTTTTTGATCTAATTCGTGTTAGAACTATCATGTGTTCATATACAATAAAATTATACCTATTTTAATATAAAATTATGTGGCATGTAATAAGATTTTGAATTTAGCATTAACTAATAATGAATGAATAAAAATACTTGCACTATTTTGTTCAATAATAAGCGAAGATAAATAATTAATATTTTTTTATTTATATACGTGAGATAGATAAGCGAAATAAAAAAATAAAAAAATAAAAAAATAAAATTAATTATACGAGATAGCTGGTTTGTTGTAATTAGAGGTGGCAAATGGTTCTGGAACCACGGTTCAGCCTGCTTAAGAACTGACGGTTTACCTGCGAAACTAGCCCATTAGAACTGCAAACTGGCAGTACCGCAACCCGCCAGGACCGCATAAGGAGTAACCCGGCAGGACTGCAACCCGGCAGGACTGCAACCCGGCAGGAATGCAACCCGGCAGGACTGCGAAACCACGGTTTATTTGTAAAAAACCGCGGTTTATTGGTAAATATTATAAATGTTTTATTTATTTTATAACCAAAATGTTATATTTAAAAAATATTGAGATATTGCATATTATTATAGAATTATTATTACATTTTTGTTAATATTAATTTGTTTTGGTTATCAATATTTTAAGTGTTGTAATTATTATATAGTCTAAAATTTTAAATATTACTTATGTTATTATCACATTTTGAATATTATTATCATGTTTTTAGATCTAATATTAGTAGTGTTGATTTTAATATTACAAACCAAAACTATATCTTATCATGTTAAAATATTATAAATTTTATGGTTATAATTTTAATATTACATTTTGAATTTTATTACTATGATTTGTTTTTAAATATTACAAGTGTTTGTTATTATTTTTTAAACCAAAATCATATTTTATCATGAAAAAATGTTACAAGTTATATTTATTATTTTTAATATGAGATTTTGAATTTTATTATTGTATTTGTGATTAGGTTTTAAATATTACAAGTGTTATTTATTATTTTTAAGTTATATTGTTATAATTTTAATATTACATTTTGATTTTTATTATTGTGATTAGGTTTTAAATATTACAAGTGTTATTTATTATTTTTAAGTTATATTGTTATAATTTTAATATTACATTTTGAATTTTATTATTGTGATTTGGTTTTAAATATAACAAGTGTTATTTATTATTTTTAAGTTATATTGTTATAATTTTAATATTACATTTTGAATTTTATTATTGTGATTTGGTTTTAAATATAACAAGTGTTATTTATTATTTTTAAGTTATATTGTTATAATTTTAATATTATATTTTGAATTTTATTATTGTGATTTGGTTTTAAATATAACAAGTGTTATTTATTATTTTTAAGTTATATTGTTATAATTTTAATATTACATTTTGAATTTTATTATTGTGATTTGGTTTTAAATATTACAAATGTTATTTATTATTTTTTAAACCAAAATCATATTTTATCATGCTAAAATATTACAAGTTATATTAAAATACTTAATATTACAAATGCTAAAATATTACAAGTCATATTAAAATATTTAATATTACAAATGCTAAAATATTACAAGTTATATTAAAATATTTAATATTACAATTGCTAAAATACATTTTTTAGTCTCTTGTCGCTAACCACTTTTTTAAGTCGCAAAACTTTCTCAACAGTAGCTGCAATTTGTAATGAATCTCCCAAAACTTGTCATCGAGTCTCACGATTAACCTTACTTAACGCAGCAGCAATCAAATCGACCATCTTCGTCTTCGTACTAAGACTTTGTTTAGGAACAACGGTCTTACTCTTAGTCTTAGTTATAGTTGGGTGTTTGACACTTCGTGTCACCTTGTCGACCATTTTAGAACTAAAATTTGGTTTGGCGGTCTTACTCAAAGTCGTACATGTAGTACTAACAAGTTTGACGTTTCGCCTCTCCTTATGAGAAATTTTCAAACTAAAATTTTGTTTGAGAGTCTTACTCATATTCGTAGGTTCAGTGGCACATTTGATGCGTCGTGTGATCGGATCCCTCTCGGGTGGAGGAGACATCATAAAAGAAGAAAATTCCGAAAAATCAGTTTTCAGAGTTGCTTGTCCTAACCTGTTGTTGAAGCCACAAGACGGCATTGGAAATTTGAAATAAGCACAAATAATAACTAATACAAACTAATAACAATTTTTTTTCGAAAAAAAAATCTAACTATTTCGAAAACAGAAGTACAACATGTAAAATACAAAAGTTAAGCTTAGAACAAGTTGAGAGATTTTGAGAGTTTATAGTAGATTTAGAGAGTGCGTGAGGTTGGAGTTGGGACCTCCTCTATTTATAGGGGAGACCCAAATTTGTTTTTTTTGAAAAATCATAAAAAATAAATTCGCCCGGACGAACTGTCCGGATGCCCGAACCTGACTTTCGGACCATCCAGACCTGCGTCCGGATGGTCCGGACGTATCCGGGGCATCCGGACATCTCGTCCGGATGGTCCGGACGTATCCGGGGCATCCGGACATCTCGTCCGGATGCCCCGGACGAAAAGCGCAACGGCTAGTTTATGTACTAGCCGTTGCGTTTGAATCGTGCGGACCATCCGCACGACTGACCGGATGGTCCGCACGGTGACGTCACGGATGACGTCACTTGCTGACGTCATCCGTGATTGATTTTTTTTCAAATTTTTTTTTTTATAAAAAATTTAATTTTTTTTAAAGTTATGCACTTTAAACTATTTAAAAAAAATCAAAACTCTATATATAAGATTCCGCACTAATATTTTCTAAAAAATTAAAAAAATTATATAAATAGGAAATTCGAACTATTATTTAAAAAAAATAAAAATCTATAAATAGATTTTTCGAACTATTAGTTTTTTAATAATTTTAGTACTTTTATGAAAAAAATATATATTAAATTCTCTAGATTATTGAAAGAAATTTTATATTATTAACCCTTCCTTTTTTTCTAGTTTATTGAAAGAAATTTTATATTATTAACAAGTTAATTTGGAACATAATAGATAGTTTATATTGTTTATGATGTTAATCTCCTAAATAAATATATTTATTTAATTATATTTAATTATGCCATCATAATATAATTCCTTTTTAGGAACCAAATTACAGATAGTTAATTGAAACACATTTGGTATTTTTGAATTTATTTCACAACCAAATTACATGTGTTTATGCAATTGGAACATAATCCAAATTTATACAATTTTTAAAACTTTAAATTTATACTTCAAAAATTGAATACTTCAAATATTAAATTTATACTTCAAATGTTGTAAATTTGTAATCGAAATACAAGTAGATGTACTTATTTTATTTAATATATACATAATATTAAATAAAATATCTTAAATACATAAATATAAATAGAAAAGAAAACGTATAAAAATCAAATTACAATTATTTTTTTAGAATGTAATTGATGATTATAAAATTTCGATTAAAATGATAACATATTTAAATTAAAATACATGAAATAGAATAATTAACTCGTGTATATGGTACATATCTCAATTATTGAAATTAGATTCAATTAACACTTACAAATTAATTTTAAATAACATTATAAAATATTCTAATAAACGGTTCTTAAATGGTTCGTCTGGTGGTTTGAACTGACGGTTTAACTGCGAAACTGGCCCATTAAGACTGCAAACTGTCAGGACCGGCAGACCGCCAGGACCGTATAAGGAGCAACCCGGCAGGACCGCAACCCAACAGGACTGCAATCCGTGGTTCTGATTTAAATGGTGCGGGCGGTTCGCGGTTCAACCCGTTTGACCCCCCTAATCACCACTTCTTTGGCTATAGCTCTTGTCTTCTTAGTTGATGGACTTCGCTTCAACATATATAACTGACGTTTTGACTTCGCTTCAACATATATAACTGAGATTTGATAATTTTTAAACACTAAAATAATTTGACAATGTAAGATAAAAATTACGAAATTGCGCTTAAAATAATATTATCACAAAATTCAAAATTATCGATACTCTTAAAAGTATTACGAAGTCATGCTACAAATCAAAAAATTTAAGAGCATTATAAAATCACCTGCTTTGCCTACGAGTTTCCTACACTAAACCAAGCACACTACGGGATTTTCTTCCATTAACAACAATAATTTTTCGGTCCTCGATATATGAAATTAATGCATTCTGAAAACATGAAGATGTATAGTAAAATACGCACCACTCAAATACAATATAATATACACATTCGACTAAGGATGGGAGATAGATTTGGATTCAGTTAGTGTACATATGGATGTTGATTTTCCCCTACTCCATGTACTCGACCACCACCTATTTCAACTATAAAGATCAAAGATCCTTAATATTTTTTATTTAATTGTATTAGACATTTGTTTTTTCTATTTTATTGTTCAGATCATTATTATTTAGTCCAACTAATCCAATGTGTTTATTTGTTTGTATGAATATTATACATTTGAGTCTATAGCCGTACGGTCCCGTACAATAAAAACACCGTAAAAGTGTAAAATTTATAACAAATGCGAAAAATACTATTAAATATGAAGTGTGACACATTGTGCTGTAACTAGAGGTGTTTAATGGTTCTGGAACCACGGTTCAAAGCTGACAACCTGCTTAAGAACTGGCGGTTTACCTGCGAAACTGGCCCATTAGAACTACAACCTGGCAGGACCGCAACCCGCCAGGACCGCATAAGGAGCAACCCGGCAGGACTGCGAAACCACGGTTCATTTGTAAAAAACCGGCGGTTTATTGGTAAATATTATGCTGATTTTATTTATTTTATAACCAAAATGTTATATTTAAAAAATATTGTGATATTGCATATTATTATAGAATTATTATTACATTATTCTTAATATTAATTTGTTTTGGTTATTAATATTTTAAGTGTTGTAATTATTATATAGTCCAAAATTTTAAATATTACTTATGTTATTATCATATTTTGATTATTATTATTATTATGTTTTTAGATCTAATACAAAGCAAAACTATATCTTATCATGTTAAAATATTACAAATTCTATGGTTATAATTTTAATATTACATTTTGAATTTTATTATTGTGATTTGGTTTTGAATATTACAAGTGTTATATATTATTGTTTAAACCAAAATCATATTTTATCATGCAAAAATATTACAAGTTATATTGTTATAATTTTAATATTACATTTTGAATTTTATTATTGTGATTTGGTTTTAAATATTACAAGTGTTATTTACTATTTTTAAGTTATATTGTTATAATTTTAATATGACATTTTGAATTTTATTATTGTGATTAGGTTTTAAATATTACAAGTGTTATTTATTATTTTTAAGTTATATTGTTATAATTTTAAAATTACATTTTGAATGTTATTATTGTGATTTGGTTTTAAATATTACAAGTGTTATTTATTATTTTTAAGTTATATTGTTATAATTTTAATATTACATTTTGAATTTTATTATTGTGATTTGGTTTTAAATATTACAAGTGTTATTTATTATTTTTAAGTTCGATTGTTATAATTTTAATATTACATTTTGAATATTATTATTGTGATTTGGTTTTAAATATTACAAATGTTATTTATTATTTTTTAAACCAAAATCATATTTTATCATGGTAAAAGATTACAAGTTATATTGTTATAATTTTAATATTAAATTTTGAATTTTATTATTGTAATTTTAATAATGATTATAAAATTATTATTACATTTTGGTGAGTATTAATTTGTTTTGGTTATCACAAACATCATTCATTACAAGTGAAAATTAGCGGATTGGTGAGTATTAGTAAGTCTACGATTTATAGGCATTTTAAAACTTAAAACAACGTTTTTTTAAATATGCAATAAAATACTAATCGAAACTAATTAATATCGCAAATAATAAAAACTAAATTTAGACTAATACCAACTAATACAACTAATAACAAGCAATAACAACTAACAACAAGCAATAACAACTAACAACAACTAATAAAATTAGAATTAAAAGAACTAATTTAAATTACTATAACAATTAAATAACTTGATAAATTATACGAAGCTCTTAATTGAGCTATTATAATGTTATCCCAACGTTATTTAAGTGTTTTTATCAAATAGAAACAATTTACGGAAAAAAAAATGAATCAATTCCGAAAGTAGGACTACAATATGTAAAATAAGAAATTTGAGTTTTCTAGAATATTTAGAACAAGTAGAGAGATTTAGAGAGACGTAGAGAGGAGTATATGAATTTATGAGTGTGGATTTGGGGTCTCCTCTATTTATAGAGGAGACCCAATTTTTTTTTTAAAAAAAACGAAAAAAAAAATTGGAACCGGACGTCCGGTCCGGACGCCCGGACCGGCAATTCGGACCATCCGGACAGATCTCCGGATGGCCCGGACTTATGAATTTTTTAATTTTTTTTTTAAATTATTAAAAACCATGTTAGTGAAAGAGAGTGAAACGTAGCAGAAGCTTAAAAGAGGGATAAAACCCTAATTTAGTTTTTATTTAATCAAAATAGTCTGCCGACAAAATAAGGCATAGGATGCTTTATATAACATCTATCCAAAACCCTAATATCAAATAAAGAAAATTACATAAATGTCTAGAAACTAAAATAAATAAATAAAATAACGTCTAAATATGAAAACTGATTTTCGAAGGCTTTAGAGGTCGAATTTGGGTATTAAACTTTATGACAAGTCACAGTTTTGAAATCTTACGGTCTCGTCGAAATCTTCGATTTGAGTACCTATTTCACCTAATTCCGATACCTGACCAAGAAACCAGTTTATCCGCAAACTTCGCTAACTGTCTGCATCATTCCCTCCGGGATAGAAAAGATTCGCCCTCGAATCTGACTTATCTCTCTTGCGTCAAGACCAAGGTGCTCCAACCATAGTGAACGTCGCAGGCTAGAAGAAAACTTTCCAGCTTTCCATGGCGCTCCATTCATAGTTGATTCGAGGAATTCTTTGTCTTCGATAACGACACCAATCTCCGAGTCTCTTGAGCCGAGCAAACTCCTATCGTTTATATTAGACGATCCGATCAACGCAATCCGATCATCTATGATCATTACTTTGCTATGCACATAAACCTGACTTGTAGCCAGAGGACCTCCATCAACAAGTCTACCATATGCTCTCAAACCATAAAAAGAGATGTAGTCTCGTGTTTTAGGGCCAAGCAGAGTCTTCTTTGGTTCAACTTCCTCAGTATATTGATTGATGAGTCCTTCAACATCTTTCCAGAATAATCCCTCAACCAGAAATCCATCCTCCGTGAACCATTGAGTGACACTTTTTGTTAGCTCCACTGGTTTTCCTGCCGAGATAGATTTTGGATCTGCACTTGCGATAGTGAGTGTATAGAGATCTGAGAATCTGGGTAGTTTGGAAGAGACAATCAAGCCAGTGCTAGTGAATGATCCCTCAGGAGGATAGGTAAACAAAATTGCGTTCTTTTCCTTTGTGTATATTATCAGCTGCAAAATGGCATTGAACACTACATACAATACTATGCAGCCAATCAAGAAATTTCTGTTCTCGGGGAACTTCTTATTGTAGAACTGAGCAACAAGAGCGATTGCTATGATAATTGTCCCTAACAACAAACGGATATTGCTCAGCCTGACATCCTCCTTATAACCACGACCCGTAACAGTCTCAGAGACAGACCCGTCGAGCATGTGTATGATAGAATTGTGATCCAAGAGGTTGGTTTTCTTGGGGCCAAGCAGAGTCGTCAGATTATGTAATATTGAAGTTTTCTCTCTAGAAATCGTGCGATACTGCCAATGCATAATGGGTCTTACAGTTGCAGCTCCACTGTCATCTATACCACCCTGGAAGCCTGGTATGAGTGGCATGACGACAATCACACGGAAACAACTGTTTTCGTCACGAGCTCGTAAAATGCGTCGATATAAAGCTTCTAGGACACGGTTTTGTATCGTGTCTTCCGCAAGACCCGAAATGAAAAACTGATTCTCAATGTAAATGAAATGCTGTGCTTCCTCAATGAGAGAGCAATAAGCATTATGAATACTTTCGTCAGTTTGATTTGTTCCGGCCGACCACTGACTGGCACTTCTGATTACCTCAACCTCATCAAGATTATCGAATTCCTCAATTGATATGTTTGCCAGAACAGTAGATAAAGCTCGGGCGAATGCCCTCTCCATCTGAAACTCAATGGAATCTATCTGAGATGGCAGTTCGTTTATTGGTGTGTTATCGAGTTGAAGCTCAACAAGAGAAACTAGTCCTCCAATCGAATCAGGCAAGCTACTCAAAGATTTGCAATCCCTGAGATTGAAGTGTTTTAAATATATCAGTGAGCATTTTCGTACCAGCCAGCCACGAATAACTGATTGTATTGTAATAGATGCGGCATTTATATTTGTGAAATTTCTCCTCAAAACCTTGCCTTTGACTTGGCTTTGTATCAAAATAGCAGCCCTGTGCCTTTGAAGTAAGACTACATATTCCGTCCTGACCTTCTGTCCACGAACAAATGATTGAAGAGTAAGAATTCCTCTTCTAAGCTTGTGTAGGTACCGTCGAGCTTGGTGCCCTCGAAAGCAGCTTTGAACACGTAAAATGCCATGAAGAGTATGATTTCTTGTATCTTCAAGAACTCCAATCTGTCCTGTACGGAAAAACAATTTTGTATACCCAACTTGAAACATCTCGGGCAAAATATTGAATTGATGAAGAATTGCAACTGAAACACTGAGTGGATCCTGTGAAGCAACATTCTCCAGCAGGAGAAACCCATACCTGCGGGCAAACTTGTAGTGGGAAACCCTGGTAGGAAAGCCACACCGAAAAATACGAACAACCTCTAGGACCCTGGTAGGAAAGCCACACCGAGAAATACGAACAACCTCTAGGACCCCACAGCATCTTAACTGCTGGAGTACAAGTCCTTGCCTGTAGAAGCCAGGAGATTGAAGGTCATTAGGCTTTATACACCGGATGAAATGAGGAGTGGTGGTCTCTAAACGCTGCATCAACTGGAATAGTTGACCCTTGAATTTTGTTGCTACACTCAGCTTTTGGGAGTCAGCTCCACCAGCTTTATGTAGAGGACCGACAACTGGCTTCTCAGCTTGAGTGAGCATGCTAGATGCAAATGCCTTAGGAAGGTGGCAAGAGCATGACGACAAAAGTTGAATGGAATCTTTTTCAGCTTCGTACTGGTTGGAGTATTTGGTGAGAGCCTCATCAATGAGGCCAGTTTGTTTTGTCTGTGTTCGTCTACTCTGTGTGCGTTTTCCTCGTTTTCGAACCCGTACCCTTCTGAATCTTTGTTCTCTATTGGCTCCACTGATATATTTTCTTTTATTTTTTATTTTTGGTTTGGAGTTGATATCTTTTATCCACCGATTCATCCGTAGGAAAAGAAGAGAAACTTGAATTCGAAATTAATTCTTTGTTTTTCGATGAAAAAAATGGTGTAAAAGGTTTTGTTTCTTTATCCTTAGCTCTAGATCCTCTGGTGTTTTTAGGAGAAGAGAAAGAATTATTGTTTACCTTGTCGAAAGAAGATGCGATTTTTTCTGGTGTTATCCAAATATCATCGTCTACATTATTAATCGGATCGTCTTCTTCCTCATCACCGTACACATCATAAATCGGATCTCCTAATTCCGACCAAGTTTCATCAGAAATTTCACCTTCGTTGGCAGCCTCATACTCATCAAAGAGTGGATGTTTGAGTATCGGTGACTCCTCCATGTCACCATCAAAGTCAGGGATGTTGACTTTCTGGGTCCAGCGAGCCAACTGGTGCGGCGACTCGGTCACATCTGTGCGAGCCAGCAGCTGATAGAATTCGTCGGTATATTTATCCACAGATCTAGGTTCCTGACGAAGATTCTGACGTCGCTGGTAGAGATCCCGCTCGAAGTTGTAGGGAATGAAAGCCTTGCGGAGTTTTCTTTTGAATTTCTCCCAACTCTGGACTTTATCCTTACCTTCACGCGCGCGGTTCTGCTTCACCTGCTGCCACCAAGCCTGTGCCCTACCGCGTAGGTGAATGGTGACTAATGCGACCCTTCTCTCCTCCGGAACCTCCTCGAAGTCCAGGACTTCCTCAATCTGTGATAACCAATCGATAAGTGCCTCCGCCTTAAGGCTGCCATCAAATTCCGGGATGTCTAACTTGAATCCAAGCTCCCAGCGGCGGGTGTGAGAAGTATTTTGGTCGATCCCCTCCCCAAAAGGGTGAACCATGCCCTCAACCTCTGTGCTTTGTTGCTTGGCGGTAAGAACAGCCACCTGCCGGGTAAGATCGGCTACCTGACGGCGTAGGTCAGCATATTCACGATCATCTACATCACTTGTATCTCGGTACACTCTAGCGCCACCGCGATCGCTGGTTCTTGCTTGTACCATCGCGCAGGACTGCCTGTGTCTGATACCAAATGAAAGAGAGTGAAACGTAGCAGAAGCTTAAAAGAGGGATAAAACCCTAATTTAGTTTTTATTTAATCAAAATAGTCTGCCGACAAAATAAGGCATAGGATGCTTTATATAGCATCTATCCAAAACCCTAATATCAAATAAAGAAAATTACATAAATGTCTAGAAACTAAAATAAATAAATAAAATAACGTCTAAATATGAAAACTGATTTTCGAAGGCTTTAGAGTTCGAATTTGGGTATTAAACTTTGTGACAAGTCACAGTTTTGAAATCTTACGGTCTCGTCGAAATCTTCGATTTGAGTACCTATTTCACCTAATTCCGATACCTGACCAAGAAACCAGTTTATCCGCAAACTTCGCTAACTGTCTGCATCAGTTAGGCATTTTAAGAAAATGTTAGGCATTCAAGTAGTTGCCCAAGACTACTTTAAAAAAATTAATTCGAAATTTTTAACTATTAACCACCATGTTAGGCATTCAAGTAGTTGCGCAAGACTTGGTAAGTGAGAGGGTGTGTTTGTGCCTCCTTTTATATAGATTGACACTTTTATCTTCAATGGTAACTATCGATGTAGGATTCTTTTAAACAAAACTCCTCTTTAATGGTAGTACTAACTATAGATGTGGGATTCTTTTAAACAAAACTCCAAATCTATAGTTACCATTGAAGAGGAGTTTTGTTTAAAAGAATCCCACATCGATAGTTACCATTGAAGATGAAAGTGTCAATCTATATAAAAGAATCCCAAGTAATCTAAGATTATCCACATTGTCAATGATCATATATTATTTAATTATTGATTATTCGGCTTTTATATTTTATTATTTTTTTATGATTGGTTTTGATATTAAACGTTTAATTACTAACTTAGTTATTAATATTTGTCGAAAAAAAAAACTTAAAAATATATATTTCCTAAATTAATCTCTTATAATTTAAAACAATTTTGTTTGTTAATTACAATCGCAGATTTATTACGGCATAATATTTAAAATACATTAGTTTTTAGCAAGTTTTAAATAATTTTTTATTTCGATTCCGAATCGGTTCTAAACAATATACAAATCACCTAATAATTTAAAATTAGAATACAATTATATGTCTAATAGGTATATATTATTTAATATGTACATAATATTAAATATAACATCTTAAATATCTAGTATGTTAAAACAATATACAAATCATTTTACAATTATATTGTTTGCGATATCTTGTTTAAGACAATCAAATTTTTATTTTTATATTTTTACAATTATTGAAAGTTGTAATCGAAATACAAGTAGATGTACTTATTTTATTTAATATCTACATAATATTAAATAAAATATCTTAAATACATGAATATAAATATATAATCAAACGTATCAAAATCAAATTACAATTATTTTTTTAAAATGTAATTGATGATTATAAAGTTTCGATTAAAATGATAACATATTTAAATTAAAATACATGAAATAGAATAATTAACTAGTGTATATGGTACATATCTCAATTATTGAAATTAGATTCAGTTAACACTTACAAATTAATTTTAAATAGCATTATAAAATATTCTGATAAACGGTTCTTAAATGGTTAAATGGTTTGGCTGATGGTTTGAACTGGTAAACAGTTCTTAAATGGTTCGTCTGCTGGTTTGAACTGACGGTTTAACTGTGAAACTGGCCCATTAGGACTGCAACCTGGCAAGATCGCCAGACCATCAGGACCGCATAAAAGCAACCCGGCAGGACCGCAACCCGGCAGAACCGCAACCCGCTAGGACTGCAACCCGCCAGGACCGCAACCCGGCAGGACTGCAACCCGTGGTTCTGATTTAAACGGTGCGGGTTGGTGCTGGTTCAACCCATTTGACACCTCAAGCTGTAACAATAGACGCCTCCATTTATCTATAAACAACTCCATGTGGTCCTGTTGCATGTGGTAATAATTGCAATATACATGTTGAAAAGTAGTGCCACCTGGAGCAGGGTTATTCCAATAGTTAAAATGTTTCTACAATTGTATAGTAGCAATATTGAGTTGTTTACCACATTGGAAGTTGTATTTTCGAATAATTTTAATACTTTGTTTGTTGTTTATTACCTAAAGGGGGTTAAAAAACAAATGTCAACTGGATGATATGCAATAATTAAAAAACAACCACCACATATATGAAATGGAAAGTTCTAGCTAACGTACTACTTATCATTTTCTATATATACACAATAAACCATACACGGTATTTACATATATACACCTATACCTACCAATAAATAAAATCGATATTCTTCATTCCCCTCTCTCTCTCTGCGCAAAGTAAATGGCATCACCTGGTGCTGTGATTATCAGCCCAAACTATTGTTCTTCTACACCTCTGGACTTGTTTGTGGAGAAAAAGATCTTTAAAGTGAATTCAGGCAACTTCGAAGTCGTAGACAGAGAAAAAAACATCGTCTTTAGAGTGAATGATCCTATTCTTCATGTCCATGATACCAGAGTTTTACTTGACAGTGCTGGCGTTCCTGTTCTTACTCTACAGAAGAAGGCACTTCCCAACTCTTATTAACCTCCTTTATTTTATTTAACCAATTCTTAAGTTTTATTTTTTGTAAATAAATATCATTTTAGAATTTTGATGTAAGAATAATGAACAGATTTATTTTTTCGGAATTTTACAGATTACGAGCCTGCATACTAGGTGGCGAGCTTATCGGGGAAACAGCACACAAGAGAATGATCTTCTATTTACAGTTAAGCGATTGATACAAATCGCGACCGTTTTAGAAGTGTTTTTGCCACATAACACAGCAGAACTGCTCTGCGATTTCAAACTTGAAGAAGACGATGCTAAAGGAGTATGTACTGTTTGTGTTACGGAATCTGGGCCAGAAATTGCCAAAGTAACTTTTCTTCGTCTTCCAATTACCCATAACTATATATATATATATATATATGATGCTATTAATTTGCACAGAATTTGACGGACTACACTTGTAAAGCAAAATATTTATCTCTAGAATAAGACAACATAATATAAAACTGTTTTGGAAATGAATTTCATAGTATTTTGTTGATTTGTATTATAATATGTTGATAGAACACTAAAAAGCTTATGTTGCATTGAACATTTTTTTTGGGTCCATTTGTATTTATGATTACCCGTGTATGACTAGGCCTATGGATGAAGAAAAAAGAGTTTTGATACTGAAAAATGTTAGCGGTAACTTTAAACGCAATTCTGGTCACTCAACGTGATTCTTAGCTATTGAATACCATGCTATTAAAATTATTTTTGGATTTAGAAAAAAAACAAAAAGAAAAACAAATCATACTATTATCTTTGACTTTCACACTTATATATAAATTCTAACTATTAAACACTACCAAACGTTAGAATTGAATTTCAGTTATTATTCATACTACGGTGGCCAACCGTATCAATTGTCTACGGTATTTATGCTATATTCGAAATTGTCGATTTATTTATTCGAAATTGCCGATTTATTTATGAGATCCTGATTTTGTTTTATTTTGTGTATAGATTAAGGAAAAGAAAGGTTTTCGAAGCATATTGCTGGGAAAAACCAAATACGCGGTATCTGTAAATCCTGACGTTGATTGTGCTTTCATCATAGGTCTTCTTTTGATTATGGATGATAAAAACGGATTGGTAAAATTAGGAAAAGCAGTGAAAACAATTGTTATATAATCTATTTGTATGTTTAGTTGTGCAGTATTGTTTTTGTATTTATGAACAAATGGTGTTTATTCATGTACGAAGTTAGCAGATGTATCTATCACATAATAGAATTTTTGTATGGTTTTTTAGTAAACTATTTTATTGGTGTTATATATATATATATATATATATATATAAATTTCGTGTTTAAATTTCGTGTTTTGGACGCTTTGATTATTATCAGATCATGGAGTTCTAATCATGGAGTTCTAGTAAACTATTTTATTGGTTATATATATAAATTTCGTGTTTTGGATGCTTTGATTATTATCACATCATGGAGGACGAAGATATCTCACCAATATTCAACTCAATAACCATGCCAAGATCTTCATTTGAAAATCTGCACTCCATTGATCTTCCTCTGTATGGGAAGAAAGATTTGTTAACGTTCGAAAAAGACTTCCCTCTACTCAGGAATACTAACCCATCTGAGCTATCAAATTCTGTCATCTATTCACGAAAGATGTTTGGAGACAACGCCAATATAAGAGTTAATTCGGCTTTCGAAGAATCAAACAAAGGGAAATCAAATTCTTCTGCTTCTGCTCCTTCTTACGCAGATGGCCTGAAACCAGGAAACAATGAATTTCAACATAACAATGTGATTGTTACCTATAAGGATGATCATCCAGTTATCACTTTTGAGACAATGGACAAAAATTCTCTGATCAATCTATCAAAACATACCCTCATCGCGAAGTTTGCTTCAGGAAAACCACCATTGGAAACTATTGGAACCTTTCTTGGGAAATTCAAGTTTTCTGGTAACTTCAATGTTTCAACTTAGGATTACATGCACGTCTTCATCGAGTTTAACAATCTTGAAGACTTCAATAAACTGTGGTCCAGGAATGTTTGAGCTATTGGCAGCAAGACCATGAGGCTCCTAAAGTGGACACCTCAATTCAATCCTAATCTTGAGTGCCCCTTTACTCCTAGCTGAGCATCCCTTCCCAATCTTCCTGAATTTATGTTTAACAATTCGACAATAGCTGAAATTACTAAGGCCTTAGGTACTCCTCTCAAGGTCCGGGTTCCTTCAATTAATCGAGCTAAACAAACCTGTTGCAGAATTTGGGTTAAAGTCGATATACCCAAACCTTTGGCTCAAAGGATTTTGATTAAATTTTATGAGGAAGATAAGCTCTGGGTTAACATTATTTATGATACTCGCGCTAACTACTACAAACTATGTTCCCATATTGGTCACTCAGAAGATAACTGCAAAAAAGATCCCCTTTCAAACCAATGTAAACCTAAACGAAATCCCTTCTATCTGTAAACCTGACAGTGCTAATACTACCAAGCTGAAATCCATCATCATCAACAAGGAAGATACAACCAATCACACTGAGAATACCAAAGATAGCATTTCTGATACTGCTGAGGAAAGTTACTCTAAGCCTTACCAGGAAAAGATCAGTCTTGAATCTATAAACTAGGAAAACTCTTCAAGATCTAATGACAACAACCTTTCCCTTCCAAAAGAATCTGAAATTATAGATGCTTTACGAACCATTGAAATAAGATCCTTGCATACAGAACAACTACCTCATGAAGATGATTATTCTCCAACTAGAGAAAATGTGGGTAGCCTTCCAAGTTCACCTGCAAATGAGCACAAAGAAACGGAGTTCAAAAGAATTGAGACAAGAAAGAACACGAAAATCAAAGTCTGGAATACAAATGGTCATATTTCCTCTTAACTAATCAAGCTCAGAAGAGCCATTAAATATTCACCAACTAATCAACGACAGTTAACATCTTGAGCTGGAATGCAAGAGGACGAGGACCTAAAAACACTATCAAAAGACTAAAATCCCTCATCAAGTCTACCAAATATTGCTTTGTAGCCATTCAGGAGCCTCTGATACAATCTGATAAGCTTTAAATGGTTGTCCAGAAACAAAATTTTAGTGGCTTTTTGAGCAATAACAGCAATAAAATATGGGTCTTATGGCATCAGGATTACAATGCAAAGGTTCTTTTAAAATGAGGATCAGATTTCACACTTAAATGTTATGCATCACTCTCTTGACAAGGAGTTCAGGGTCTCTGTGATTTATGCCAAGTGCATAAGAGACTTAAGATTTCCTCTCTGGGATACTCTAAGGTCTATTGATGACCCCTCTAAAGAGTGGATCATCTTTGGAGACTTTAATACTACTACAACCTTGAAGAACAACTCTGTTGTAACACTAACCTGAGGAGCAGGGAAGACTTCAATCATCTGATCATGGACTGCAATCTTCAGGATGCTGGCTTCACTGTTTCTAGATTTACCTGGTCAAATGGCAGAAAATGGAAACGGTTAGGTAGAGTTATGATAAAAAATTTATGGATGAAGTATTTTGACTCCACTATGGTTAATCACCTTGCTATAAACTTCTATGATCACTCCCCCATTTTTATAACCATATCCTCAAATCTTGATAAAATCAGATCCTCCTTCAAACTCTTAAACATGTGGTTTTTACACATTGGGTTCATGGAAACTGTTGAGAAACGCTGGGTTGAGAATACTGATGGTAACCATTTGCAGAGATTTTGGTTTAAGCAAAAAAGGCTAAAAGCTGACTTAAGGGACTACTATAAGAATGTGTTTGGGAATGTGTTTGATGCAGTTAAAAGCTCTAAAGATGAAATCAATTACAGAGAGAACAATTATCAAGTTACTATTTCTATTGATGACAAAATCCTCCTTGAGGATGCTAAAAAACTCACAATCTGTTAGTTGATAGAGTTGTCTTATTGGATACAAAAATCTCACTCTTCCTGGCTCAAGGATAGTGATAGGAACACAGCTGCCTATCATAATTTTGTGAAGAAAAAAACTAATAAAAACAAGATATGCATAATAAAAGATGGTGATTAATGTCTTACCTCTCATAAAGCCATTGGTAACTCTGTTATTAATTACTTTCATTATCTTTTATCTACTAACTTGTTTGATGACAGTACAAGGGAGTTAAGAGATCTGACTCCTAAGCTTTTAAATGATGAAGACAACTCAAGTCTTCTGGCTATTCCTGCAATGAATGAAATTCACTACATTATCAATTCACTAAGCTATGTTTGTTCAGCAAGTCTTGATAGATTCAATAGTGAATTTAAAAAAAAATGTTGGCTTATCATCAAATGTGATCTATGTGATGCTATTCAAGGATTCTTCAAATATTATTAAACTCCTAATGGAATTCGAGCCACTACAATCTGCTTAATCCGCAAGACTGCTCACCCTAATACCTGGGAGTAGTTCAGGCCTATTAGCTTAACTACTATGTTAAGTAGAATAATAGGTAAGATTACCAACAACAGGCTCGCAACGATTCTTCCGCACCTCATTTTTGAAGAGCAAAGTGCCTTCGTCAGTGGGAGAAATATTCATGACACAATTGTAATCGCTCAGGAGCTCAGTCATGATCCCAACTCAAAAAACAGACGAGGGAATGTGATTCTTAAGATAGACATGGCCAAGACTTTTGATAAGCTTAATCACAGGTTTCTTTTATAAATCCTTCACTCTTTTGGTTTCAATACTGATGTTGTTTTTCTGATCAAAAAATGCATTAGCAATGTTCATTCCTCAATCATAATCAACAGCAAAATGAAGGGATTCTTTAGCAACTCTCAGGGTCTGAGACAAGGAGACCCACTGTTTCCTAGTCTCTTCATTCTGGCTGAGAAGTACCTTATCAGAGGGATTATGAAGCAATCTAAGGATAATCCTAACTTAAGATACATGACTAGAGGTAATCTCAATATTGTTTGCCTAGCTTTTGCTGATGACTTCATGGTTTTCAGTAATGGTGCAGCCTCCTTTATTCAACAAATTTAGAGTTTTCTAAATCACTATCAGGAAGTCTCTAGGTAGCTTATTAACAACAATAAATCTAAGATCATTGTCCCTCATAATATGTCTGTTCAGAGAATAAATGCAGTATAAAATATTCTAAAATTCAAGCATACTAACTTACCTTTCAAATATCTTGGCTCCATCATCGCTTCTTTAACCATAATCTCCAACTATGAAGATATGGTTTCCACGATTAGAAACAAAATTGTTAAATGGAATAAAGCCTCTCTTTCCTTTGCTGGGAGACTCACGTTGATCCAATAAGTGTTGTCTGCCTATCCCAATCTCCTTCTTCAGTATACCACTCTTCCCAAATCTGTAATTGTGAAGACCGAAGGCTTTATAATAAGTTTCTTTGTCGGATTAAAGAAATTAAGCAGAGTGTTATATGGTCTAGTTGGGGAAAGTTTTATAAGAGTCATAAAGAAGGTGGTCTAAACTTGAAGAAGCTGGATGATGTGCACCTTATCTACTCCTTCAAGCTCTGATTTACATTCAGAGCTTAGAATTATCTCTTAGATAAACTCACTGCCTCGATTTATTGTAACAAAAATCATCCTATCCTAGTCTCCTCTCCTTTTAAGAACTCCAAAATCTAGACAAGAATTATCAGTGTCACGGATATGGCTGAGAAACATATTTTCTTCAATCCTGGTTGTGGTAACATGGATTTATGGCTCGATCGCTGGTGCTCAGACAAACCATTTGTTCAGTTCAGAGACACGGATGAGAGAAGTTGGTTTTGGGATGTAAACATAGATAAGGTTAAAAGCTTCTGAGTGGATGGCGACTGGAATTTGGAGAAGCTAAAATCAACTGTCACCATTACTGAAATCAACAAAATTAGATCCATCTCCCTAAACAATGCTCCCGATATGATCCACTGATCACTTTCTTCTCATAATTCCTTCAGTTGAAAAGATACTTGTAAAGTCATCAATCGCAAGAGAAATAAATCCAACCTTTATATGCTAAAACCTGGAATGCAGTCATGCCCAGAAAATGCTCGTTCCTCCTCTGGAAAGCCTTTTTAAATTGGATCCCAACTGATATTTCCCTTCAATGGAAGCACTTTCCACTTGCTTCCAAATTCCAATTTTGAAGCAGTGAAGAAACAACCCATCATATATTGGTACAATGTCATCAATCTTGGTCTGTTTGGGTATACTTTAGTGCATTATTAAGAATCCATATATTCCTCAACATGAATTTTCTCCATCTTATAAGAATATGGTATTGTTTTACCTAAAAGCAGTGTGACATTCGTACGATCACTCCCTCAATAATTACTTGGGTAATATGGGTTGCTCGCAACAAGAAGAAGCACCTCAACCAAAACGTCAGTTCTTCAACCATTATTGCTCAAATTCTTTATATTCTTTTTTCTCTCGATACTGCCAAACTGCTAAAAATCTCCCAATGGGGGAAAAACTCCAATGTATCTCTTAGCTTGGTTTGTGTTAATCATCAACTTTTTCTCAAATGGAAGAACCCCAAAGAAAACCGTCTCAGACTGAATACTGATGGTTCCTGTGACTGTTCTGGTAAAATAAGCGGATGCGGCCTTGTTCGAAATCATGATGGTACAATCATTTTGGGCTTTGGAAGACTTTACGGGAAGAATCTTCCTATAATAGCTGAATTCAAAGCTCTCTTTGATGTTCTTCGAATTTGGAGACTGTTGAACATAGTTAACCTGGATGTTGAAGTGGACTCTGAGATCCTTGTGAATCTTCCGTAATATGGGAAGTCTACATGGTACTTGGAGCCATTAATAACCTGCTGCAGAAAGCTCATTCCCTCTGTATGAACATCAGTCATATTTATCGTGAACATAATCATGTCGCCGGTTGGATATCAAAGAAATCTTTGATGGAAAAGATTCAGATGAACTTCAACCAGAATGATGCTCTCAATCCCTGCGTGTGATTGTTCTGCTCGAAAGCATGGAGATGGGTTATTTGAGAATTAATTCCTCTGATTAGTGGTTTTATGGTGTTCTTTTTCATCACTCCATGCTTTCCTCTAATTTTTCTTCCCCAATTTTAACTCTTTAGCTCAAAATCGTATCTTCCCAAATCTCTCCTAGCCTCGTCTACTTGCTTCATTCAACTATAGTGACCATTAGATACAAAATTTTGAATTTCTTTCTATAAGGGCTTCTTCTTGTTTTATTGTAATTTATATTAAGTACTTGTACTCTTAATTTCTTTCAATAAAGGCAATCCAACTTCAGAAATATATATATATATATATATATATATATATATATATATATATATAATTTGCTTGGTTGCATTATTTAGAAATAGTTTGTTGGTCATTCTCATATAATGTATATATTGTTGTTGGTGGATATTAAAATAGTTTCAATTTTTTGTTATTGGCCGATATATTATTGTAAAAAACGTCCAGCAAATATGTCGAATGAAATAGAGTTTTTGTTTTTTATTTTCAGACGTCAAATTAACGAGTAATATATTATAAAAATACTGTAAGATTTATAAAATTTAGTGTTGTCTGTATTTTTTAAAAAATCATATATTAACGGACAGTATAATATTGGTTTTATTTAGAAAAAATATTACTAGTAATATTTTATAACATAATCAATGCACATGTTTTTAAGCTTTTCAGAATACAGAACAAGTTTAGGTTTAATATATATTTTTATTTAATTTTTGATATAATTTTTGAATCAATAACTTTAAAATACTTTAACGAAGCGATTTTAAACAATATTTTAGCAGAGAAATTTAGTCCACCTACTTTTCGTACTTGAACAAGTCTTATATAGTATGAAAGTTTAAGCACCATTTTCAAAGCATCAGAAAGATTTTCTTCACTTTCAATCTTCATCTTTCTTTCTCTCTCTCCACCACATCTCGGATATAGTGAGACTTAACATATTTATGCTTAACTCACTCATAAAATATCAGATTACTGATCAAGTGAAGAGCACTAGTATTATCACAAAATAATGTTACTTTTTGCTTTATATCAATTATCTCATTTATCAATCCTTTTAATCATATGAAAACTTTCATTTATTTAGTAACATCTATATATTCAACTCCGATCGATGATAAATCAACAATCTTCTAAAGATATTATTTATAACTAACCACTCTACCAAACACAGTAAACAGTTCACTTCCTAGTTGCAAACGAGCCTGCATAATCAGAGTACAAATACCCTCTCGGGATCTGATCAATGTTGTATCTTTGATTATAACAAGCATACTATTTTAGTTATCTCATGATCCATTTAAAGTACGCTAATGAGAATTCATTGGATGTGGCATAAATCTTCTTAAAATATTAAATGAGTATGAAAATTTGTGGTATATGTATATCCTGACATTAATTGTGCTTTCATCATATCTCCTATTTTTATTGCATATGATTTCAAGTCTTTATGAGAATTATGCAATCGATAATAGGAGGAATAAAAAATCTTGGAGTTCTAGTGAAATATATAAGGTCATATGTCGTTCAACGATTTTCCCTTAATAGAGGAAGAACAAGTTATATATTGAGTTAAGGACGTCGATAATTATCATGATCAAGATATTATAATAAATAAAAGACTAATGAAGCAAGTTAGAAGAAATTTTTGGTGAAATATCTAATTAAAGGCATCGTCAAAAGAATAAATTAGTACGATAAACTTAAAACATCATTGAGTTTAATGATAGTAAACAATCGACATTAAAAACAAAAAAAAACAAATGAAGATGAAAAGAACCCACACAAAAAGTAAATTCAAGATAAAAATGGAAAGAAGTTAAACATATTAGAAGATTTGAGGCATGTGTAATGTACTACTAACATACACATGACAGTTACGGGGTAAAATAGTAACATTTTGTACGAGATGACCGTCACGTGTCATAAGATACATATGTCACCTATTCTTATAATTTAGGAATAAAATAGATATAAATATGAGATCCAATCATTATGAAAATGTTTTATTATTTGATGAATAATACTACTCTTAACGATTTTAGTTTTGTCTTTTTAGAAAAATATCAAGGAAGAAATTTATCTCATCATTTTTGGCACCGTGCGGGAGAAATAATTTTTTCAAATAAATTTGTTATTTTACCAAATGGTGATGATTAGATCATGAGTAGATAAATAATCACTTAAGGTAAAATAAATGGATCTCCAACAATTATACATCGATTATTTGAAGGTGGGGAAATACATTAATTGTTCATTCATGAGATGTTGCTTCGCTCGTTTGTGGAAACAAAAATATACAAGGAACTTTGACGGTTATACTGGGAATGTTGGTATCAAATATTTTAATTCAAGAAAATAATAATGTTGAAGAAATATCAAGCAACGTGATGAATAGTCCAACAATAACGACAATAAAACAACAATATATAATAACGAATGTTAAGAATATCCAACAATTACCGACAGATCCCGAGGATAATAGGTTAAATTATTTGTTTTGCATTTTAGAGTTGCAATTAAACAAGTTAATTTCAAAGAAATGTAATTCAAATTTCTGGCAAACTAAACGAGAAGAAAAAATGTGAAAATAAATTTGATTCAATGACTTAAACCCTGCAATTTAGTACCAAATAAAGTTACTTTGGGAACTAATGTAAATCCAACTAATATATGGATAAGGATGAATTGGTTTGAGAAAAGGAAATTGATTTTAAAGAAGAGGAATACGAGAATAAAACTACTGAACTAAGTAGCAAAGCATCATCAAAGGAAAATAAAAAAAGAAAAATGAATGTTTAAGGAAAACCAAAAGAGAGATGTAAGACAAAAATGAATATGTATATTTTGGCTGAATCTCTATTAACGTAAAGGATCTTAAAGATAAATTACCAAAGACGTTTTCAAATATAGGATGGAAAAATACGATGGAACCATATATCTAGAGCATCACCTCGAGAAATTTCAAAATATTAAGGTAAGATTAAATCCAGAGGATACTTTACTTGATCAATATTTTTCAGTGACATTTAAGTTGATGGCCTTAACTTGGTTTGATAATTTTCCTTCATTATTAATTGATAGATTTTGTGGATTATAGACATCATTTGGCATCATTTCATAGCTCATACGTTGTTAAAATGGGAAGGGGTTCATTTTATGAATTTATTTCAAAAAGTTGAGGAATCCTTAAGGAATTATGTTCAAAAGTTTATAAAAGAAATTAGTGCATTGGAACGTTGCAATGAGAATG
Source organism: Limnanthes douglasii subsp. nivea (assembly GCA_036936605.1). NCBI lineage: Eukaryota > Viridiplantae > Streptophyta > Magnoliopsida > Brassicales > Limnanthaceae > Limnanthes > Limnanthes douglasii. The sequence continues at coordinate 51,117,265 of JAUPFV010000003.1, forward strand.
TGGATCCAACCTCATTTAAAATAGGCTTTACTTGTCATAATATTTTGTTAGAATATTTGATCAAATTTCTCCTGGGTTGTATGAGAGATCTACTAGCAAGAAAAAAAATGTGCAAGAAGGGAATTACAAATTAAAATAACAAAGAAACAAATAGAATCGTTGAAGTAAAATAGATTTAAAATAAAAGAATTTCGGCGGTTGTCAAGGATCTTGTGAATATAATGAGATTTTCTTATTATGAAAATCTAAACTGATGGTATATTCAATTGAATGCACATGTCACCGTTGTTTATGATACAACAAGAGACCAGTTGAAATACCAAACTCTTATCTTCGAACCAATTAATGAAAGAAGTCGTTGATATTATTGTGTATATTGCAATAATCATGGACATCCAGCATAGGACTATTTTCAGTTGAATGATGGATTTCAAAGGTTGATGGGTAATGGGTAATTAGTAGAGTTCATTAAAGTAAGGAAATGAGAAATAATATAAGAAAATAAAAGAGAAGGAAATGCATAGATATAGAAAGAATACAAACAACAAAAGTTATATTCTATCTTCGGGGGAGATACGTTATCATGAATTAATAATTTATCAAATTAAAGATACATGAATGATTTGGAAGTTTATTTTATCGATGAATCATCTTTGCATTTGCATAAAAAACCAACTTTAACCTTGTCCATTTAGTGACGATGATCTGAGAGGATTGGTTGTAAACCCTTGTAATATGTCGAGTAATAGTAAGAAGGGTAATGTTTGACACTAGAAGTTTAAAATAATTTATTAAGGAAATTAAGCACACAACTAGGTTAGAGAATTCAAATTCCAAATATACACTTAAGCTCGTGTAATATAAAGAGCCTAAAAAATCAACATAAGAATTACATCGTTCAAATTATGAAGAAATCCTACATCACATATAATAGATCTGATGGAACAAGTTCAAGGAATTACAAAAACACTAAATACAAGATCGCTCACTCTCTAGAAACGTTTTTATAAATAATATACAAGTTTTCAGAGTTTTTATCCGCTATGAGTGTTTCTCTTAGTGTCTTTTTCCGATGTTTTGTCAAACATTTATCAATTATAGGATAATTCAGTTGCTTCACATTTTTTCTCTTTAGTATGATGCATATTATCATAAACATATACCATGTTAATTATAACAAAGCAAGAATGTTAAACAAACTTGTATCAACATCCTGTTCAACAACTATGATAAAATAATACACTAAATTGTTATAACAAACTTGTATCAAAATCGAGATCAATGATTATGATCAAATTTCACAACAAGTTTTTATAACAAAATTTTACATCCCATAGTTTCAAATGCTTTTCCATAACAATCAAAATTAGAGTTATTCGAAGTGGAACCTACGTATATAAAAAATTAACTCAAACCTCAATTGAAGTCTCACACCGAAACTGAACTCAATCTAAATTTTATTTCACAACTGCGATCAAACCTCTCATGTTGAGACCAAATCCTATGTATTGATCGAACCCTTATGCCAAAACTGAACTTATGCCAAGTCTGAACTCCATTTTCGCGTCGTAAAACCTTATTGCTACCAACCATATATAATTTTTGCTTTATTATAAATAAACAGAAAACTGGTTTTACCCGATTGTTCTTTTTCTCTCTCACAAACTTCTTAATACCAAGTTAGGTGCTGTTATTGTAATGAAAACGATAAAACTTATAGCCTATTATTTATGTGAGTCTATATTTTAAGGTATGTTCTCTTTATTTATTTAGTAATTATGTAATCTATATTAGGATTTCTCGTCGGGCGGTACTAAGGATTTTCCAGAAATTTCTTTGGGTAGTATTACTTGGAGTTTGGCTGCCTGAATACTTCTCTGCTATTAAATATTCGTGAATCACCATAAATAGGATAATACCTTGGTCTCATGATTGATGTTGGATTATTTGAGTCACTCAACTAATGGCGTCAAAGAAAAATATTAAGAACAAAAAGAAGAATGCTGAAGGCACAGACTCAGAGTTTGAGAGTATTATATTTTTGGAGGAGTATTTCACTAAGATATTGCATAAATACGGGTATTTTACAGAAGAGGGGCTTCAAGAATTTAGAATTAGGTACATGATTCCTGAAGATGTGACCATCAGATTTCCCTTTTTTAGGGACCAGCCTTACCAAACATAAGAGGGCGAAACACGCTTATACACCACCATGTTTGACTAGGGTCTTTGACTTCCCCTTTCGTATTTGATTCGATATTTCTTTAGATTCCGAGGAATCTTTCATACCCAATTGACAACCAATGGTCATAGAATATTATTGAGCGTAGTAGTAAGCTCAAAAGTGCTTAACATTCCTATATTCTTGGTGGAAGTCCTAAGAGCAGTAGATGTATCTAAAATAACCCGCTTACCTTTCTTTTACCTTCAGTTATTCGGGGTTAGACGACTGGTAGATCTGCCCACTTCTGATAAAAATTGGAATATATTTTTGTATATACGTCAGGAAATTAGGAGCACGAAAGTGCTATTACAAATTTTGCAGTTAGAAAGGCGGTGGAAAGCTAAATGTAAGATGGTCGGGTTCTTTAAGTAATGTACCGAGAATAATTTATGATATATAACCTAATAGTCGAGGTTTAGAACCTTCACGTATGTTTTCCCATTTAAACTACTAAAAGTTTGGTTTGTGGCGAGTGGAAAAGTCGAGGGTATCAATAGATGGACAAGTGGTAATGGATGGTAGCGAAGAAGCTGCGACAATTGAGAGGTTGCTTGCATTTGCTGTATAAAAGGTTTGAAGAGCAGAACAATGCAAGTGTGGGGTTGATGGTGCCCCAAATTTGTAAGGCCCGGGAGATAATGGAATTGTCTCCTTCACGGGAGAAAGGAGGAAACGAAGAAGAAATGTTAGCTCTTGGAACGAGTGAGGGGAAGAGCCAACATCAAAAGAACACATAGACAATGGAGGAAGATTTATTGAAAGAAGGTGTGAAGGAAGGGGTTGCACGTCCCTGTGATGAGGATGAGGATACTGAGGAGAAATGTTCTCCTTTAAAAAGAAACAGGTTTGTGGTAGATGTGATTTCGTTATCGCAACATAACATGGTTTTGGCGGATAAAGATAACAAGGTTGATGGAAGCCTGGGAGAAGGGGGTACAAGAGGACCCTCTATGCCCGTAGCTGTAAAGCCATCTAGCATAACACATGAGGTAATTATGATTGACGAGGCAAAAAAAGAAGAAACTGAAGAAGCTAAAGACAATTGAAGAGATAAGAGGGAAGGAGAATGTGCTGCCAGAAGGATTAACGCATCGTGTTCAAAATTTTGCAAATGACACATGGTGATGGTCGACCTTTGTGAATATAGTGATACTTGACCGTATTCCACCAAAACATCAGAGAATTGAAGCTAACCGAGGGGTCAAGGTGACCGAAGATCTTCCCTCAATGAAATTAGCTATGCCAGGACCTTCTCAACTAATGATAGACCAGCTGAAGCACTATCAAGACTTAGCCTTCTATGACACGACGCCGATGAATGAGGCGATCGAGGTATTTGGATCAGTATTTATTTAAATAGTGGATTCTAAAATGGTGATTAAGTATGACAGATGCATCATAACTCCCTTGTGTTGGCTAACCAACGCATGTCACCAATTGACGGCTCTATCATGGAGAAAGGGAAACTAGACCCTTTATTCTTTGGGTCCGTGCACGATCTTACTACCGAGTTGGCTCAGTTTAAAAAAACGTACGATTTGGTGAATATATGTCATGACAAAGTTGTGAAGGAGAATGCATAATTGCAAAAACAACTCTTGGGGTACTGCACATGAAAAAGATGCGATCTGCAAGAGGAGCCTTAAGGTAGTAAGGAGTACCGCTCTGCTTTCATCGCTGAACAATGACTTATTAGAAAACAATAATACCATCCAGGAAAGTTGAATTTGGGGAATGTAGATGTGCTTAAGGGCAATCCCGATATGGTGGTGGTGAAGGTAGTGAGTGTACCCACTAATGTCAATACTACCCCTGAAGGAATAGAATTAGGGTTCACCTCTGCTATCCCTGAATTATAGTGTGTGCTTGAACTATCGTTGGATTGAGACTTTTGTATATTTTTGGAATGTGTGTAAACGTTAAGATTACTAATGTTGTATGAAATATACGATTTTTTTCTAACTATGCATATCTATACTTAATTTTCTTATGAAGATGAAGTCACTTGTATTTGTTATATTTTTTCTTTCCCTAGCATTTCCTTACAAGATCGAGCACACTATGGCCCATTGCGTAACCGAGAAAATAAGAGGTATCCCTCGGTTGATTCGCAGGAGTGTCTGGTTCAACCGATTGCGTAATTTCACTGGATTGCAGTAGTTGGCATAATAATATCGATACAAGGTATTGGGCACAGTAGGGCTCCTTAAGTAGCCGAAATGGACGTGACCAATTAACCCGTTTATATTTATAGATTTTATATACTTATGGTACAGTACGCCCACATTACGTATCTCGTAGGTATTGTCAGTGACCCGTTCACGTAGTTGTAAGGAATAAATATAAATAAACACATTTCAGTAGGCGAAAGCAGTAAAATTGTAGTTAAAAGAGAAGATAATCAGATGCCTCACTAAAAAACTCGTCCGCTTTATCAGAAGGGAAAACGAGTGCATCAGTACATTACATGGCCGGGTGATATAATTTTAGGTAGCTATTACTCCAAGAGTGCTTGAGGGTGTGACTTTCTTGTTCAGCGATGCGGTAAGCTCCATGGTGGCCTTTGGAGATGATAGTGTAGGGCCCTCCTAGTTAGGACCCAACTCGCCAGCTTCCTTATCTCTAGTGCCTTGAACTAATTTCTTCATAACAAGGTCTCTAACTTGAAGGGCACGAGTTTGTAATTTAGAATTGAAACATCCTCTCCTCAGGCTTCTGTAGTGCTCATCTCGGATATGAGCTTGATCTTGTCGTTCCTCAACGAAATCAACATTAGTAGCTCGGTCCTGATAATTTAAAGTGTTAGAGTAATTGAAGATTCTGTGACTTGGGATATTAATTTTTTTTAGCACCACAACCTCAATACCGTAAACAAGGGAGAATGGAGTCTCATGTGTTGTTGTGCGCGATATGGTTTGGTGTATGCCCACAACACCTCAGAACGTTTATCGGGTCACTTCCATTTTTCTCCTTCCAGCTTCTTCTTGATACCGTCAAGGATAGTATGGTTAGTGATTTTGACTTGCCCATTTGCTTGAGGGTAGTAGGGAGTGGAGAAATGTTATTCAATGCCGCAGTATTTCCAAAATATGGTCACAGAATTCTGGAAGTAGGGCCATTGTCTGTCATCAATATACGCATGATGCCAAATCGCGCAAGTATCTGATGGTGCATGAACTAAAAAATCTCATGAGCTTTTGTTCATGATAAGACCTTGGCCTCAACCCACTTAGTGAAATAATCAACTGCAACAACTAATAAGTGGTGTTTTTTTATAGCCATCAACAAGGGTCCAACAAAGTCGATGCCCCACTTATTAAAAGGGCACGAGACCGGATTGGCACCCATCAGCTGGCTTGGAAGACAACCGACATTGGAAATTTTTTGGCATGCACGAAATTGATGGAAAATTATCTATGCGTATGATGCCAACTCAGGCTAATAATAGCCAGCAAGTAAATATTTATGGCTGAGGTTATGGTGGCCATAATGTCCTCTTGCTTTGCCTGAGTATAAGTCATGGAGAACTGTGGTAGCTTCTTCTTAACTTAAGCAGCGCCACAGTGCTCGATTTGCACTTTTCTGGTAAAGAACATTATCCAACACACAGTGTTTAGCTGCACGTAGCTCTAGTGCTCGAGCAGCTGCCTTGTCCGAGTAGAGTGTGTCGTGGTTGAGGTAGAGTAAATAGGAGTATCTCTAATTAGTTACATTCTTGACCGTATAGACGATATGTTGTTGAGTAAAATTAGAAGTATGAGGGTGTTCCTATAATATTACGAGGGAATGCTCCCCTGAGGCCGCAGTCTTAGCCAAAGTATCAACTATGGAATTGTCCAGGTGGGGCACCTACTCCTATTTTACTTCCGGAAACGCAACCTCTCATTCTTTTAATAGTATGAGGTAGGTGCGAGGTCCTTCTTGATTATCTTCATAAGTTCGTATTGCATGGTTGATAAATAGTTGTAAATGAGACCGCACACGAAGTATCTTGGCCCTGCATATGTGAGCTAGCCTCATTCCGCCAATGACTGCTTCATACTCTGCCGCGTTGTTGGTGATCGGGAAGCTAAAGCGTATAGCTTTTTAGAGAGTTCGTCTCTACCAACTCAACTTGAGGCTCCATCAGCTTCCAGTATCCATTTTATCTCATAGGTACTGGGCGAAGGGTTGGTTTCTACCGTTTCGGGGCGAGGAGTAGAGAAGTCGATACAAAAATAGGTAGTGGCTTGGCTTTTGATTGATGTGGGTGCTTTGAACTTAATATCATACTTTCCTAACTCAATAAACCATTTCGTAAAGCGTCATGAAACATTTTATTTTTTCAGTATGTTGCGCAAAGAGAAAGAGGTTCAAACTATGATCCCGTGACCCTGAAAATAAGGGCGTATCTTTCAAGCGACGATCACCAGTCCCAAATCTAGCTGCTCCAGGTTGAGGTAATGGGTCTCGGCATCCACCAAGGTCTTGCTGGTATAATAGACTGGGGGTTGTATGCCCTCGGGTTTTCTGACAAGAACATAACTTATTGCAAAAGAAGATACACATAATTATAAGTATAAGGTCTCACCTAACTTCGGTGCGGAGAGGATTTCGGGCAATGTGAGATAAGTTTACAGTGCAACAAATGCAGCATCACAGTCTAGGTTCCAGTCGAAACTTTTTTTCTCCCCTTAGTACTTCGAAGAATGGGTGGCTCTTGTCAGATGATCATGATATACAGTGAGAAAATGCTACGAGATTTTCCGTTAGGCATTGGACCTCCTTAATATTTTTGGGAGGATCCATATGGATTAAAGCTTGTAACTATACAGGATCTACTTTAATCCCCTCCTTACTGACGACGTACCCTAAGAACTTTCATATTCAGACTCCGAATGAACATTAAAGTGGATTTAATTTGGGGTTATACTTACGTAAAATGGTGATGATGTTGCTTAGCACTTACATCTGCTACTGAGCGGTATAGATTTTGACGATCATATCATCGATGTATACTTTGATTTGGTGCCCTAACTGGTCTTTAAAGATTTTTTTTATCAAGCTTTGGTATGTAGAACCCAAATTCTTTAGGCCGAAAGGCATAACAGTATAACAAAAGAGCCTGCACTCTGTTTGGAAAGTGGTGTGCTTCTCATGACTCTGGTGCATCCGGATTTGGTTAGAATGTGAATATGCGTCCATGAATGATAGAAACTCACATAACGAGGCAGAATCAACAAATTGATCAATTCGAGGTAATAGGAAAGCATTCTTGGGGAAACCTTGATTTAAGTTGGTGAGGTCAATGCACATGTGTCACTGCCCTCCTTTCATTTTAACCAAAATCGTGTTTCCAACCCAGACCAGGTACCGAGCGCGACATATGTTCCCGACCCGGATAGCTTAAGACCTCTTTACTAATAACCCCTTTCTTTTTTACGGAGAATGACTGGTGCTTTGGCCTAATAAGCTTGGCATATCTATCAATTTCTAACTCATGGCATATTAACGAGGGGTCTACCCCTGATACGTCACTAGCAATCCATATTAAAATATCCAGATTTTGTTGTAATTCATTAACTAGAGAAATTTTTAATAACATAATCTAAAATTGTACCTACGTGCAGTGTGCGACCTTCTACTATCAACTCATCTGAAGCAACCTCAAGATGCCATCCAGCTACGCACCTTCTCTGAGATCATCCATCGGATCGGGCGATGAGGTATAGTGTTTGGTTGAACCGGCTCCCCCTCGCCAGTTAATTGCTATTGCATCGGTTTGCTAGAGTCGATTGCCACCGAGTGACAGGTCCGGGAAGTCCTCTGGATTCCCCTTATGATCCCCACAGAATTACCCACCGGGTACTTTATACATTAACAAAAGATGCAAGGAGTAACCTTCATCCGATGCAACCATGGTCGTCCAATAATGGCATGATAGGAGCTTGGGTCGTCAGAAATCGTGAAGAGTGTATTGATTTCCCTTTTTGTAATACCATGTCCCACCTTTATCTTGAGTTATACGTTTCCAACATATTGTGAGGCTTTCCCTTTATATCCCGTCAAAGTGCGATGTATGGACTTATATGATGGTACTTCCAACATTTGATCATAGTTTGTTTTGAAGATGAAATTAGCCGAGCTTCCCCCGTCCATTAAAACTCTTGTTACCATAATGCATCCTATATGCAGGTTAATTGTTCAAGCATCTTCGTGAAGAGTGATGATACCTCTTAAGTCGTCGAATGACAGCCCTGGCATACGTGGGTGAGACCCATCAACCATTACATTTAAGGTCTGCAACTCTGTAGATATTTCTTAGATGAGTAAAATTTGTTATATTATTACCAAATCAGTTGATTAAAAAAGTGGAGAAGAGCCATGGAGCAAACTAAACGGAAGTTTCATTCCCATTTCCAACTTCAACTTTGTAAAGGATTCCCAACTGGTTACAAAGCTTGTCATTCCCGTTTCCAACTTGAACTTTATAAAGGCCTGCCGCTTGGTGAAAAGCTTGAAAATCTTTCTCCAGCTTCAACTAGTGCTAAAATTGATAAGCTTTAAGAGTTTAAGCGCGCTTGATTTCAAAGTTTTAGGGTTTTTTTTTCTGAGATGATCCACTTAGTTGATAAGGAGTTTTTTTTTTGGTTAAAATTGACTTGAAGAGTTTAAGCGCGCATGATTCCAAAGTTTTAGGTTTAGTATCCCAAGGCCGCCCTCATTTGTTGGCAATGTGAGCTTATCCCAAGTGATCTTGGCCCCATAGATTTTCATCTCATAACCCGACCAGAGGAAGCGATGTAGAATTTGTGGGAGATCATTTAGAACTCTGACTGGCAAAATGAAATTCGAAGACCAGCAGACTTGGTTAGCAAAGAGGACCAATTTGATCAGTTGAAACCTGCCCGCGTAAGAGAGGTGGTTAGATGTCTACGAGTTTATTCGATTAGTAATCTTGAGAAAGAAAGGTCTGCAATTATTGTATGAAATCCTGGAAGTGATTAAAGGGACACCCATGTATTTGACCGGTAAGGAGCCTTTAGAGAATCTAAGGAGGCGCAAAATAGAATCTTTAGTGTTTGAGGGGTTCCAGAGAAGTAGATTTGACTTTTTTTTGGATTACGTTGAAGGCTGGAGAGATCAATAAACTCAGACAAGCCTTTGCGGATTATGTAATGGAATAAAGATTTGCTATGCTGAAAATGATAAGGTCTTCCTGGAAGAAAATGTTGATAATTTTAAGCCTGTGACCTTTCCAGTGGAAACTGGAGGAAGGATAAAGGATTTTCTCCTACAGAATACTTGAGAGGACCTACATGACAATAACAAAAATATAGGAAGATAGATGATCTCCTTACTAAAGTCCTTTCTCTCATTGGAAGTAGGTAGTGGGTCTACCATTGATGCATAAAGCAAATGACGGAGTGGTGATACATTAGATAATCTAGTACATCATAGTCACGGGGAAGTCCATGACTGATAAAATGTCCAGGACGATTTCCAATCTGATGTTATTGAAAGCTTTCATGAGGTCAATTTTTAGGCCTCATCTTGGGTCCTTTCGATTGGTCTGGTAGCCATGCATCAACCATTGGGTCAAACGATGTTATCAGCGATGGAGCGTCTAGAGACGAAGGTGGAATGGGAGGGGACTATCAGGTATGAGAAATATGGCTTGATTCTATTCGTCAAAATCTTGGAGATTATTTTGTAGATAACATTTCCACATGATATGGGACAGTAGTCAGAGGGGGAGGATGGGGTGTCCATCTTGGCGATGAGCGCAACGAGAGTTTTATTCCACTCTGCGCTCATTTTCCCCTTGTGGAAGAAATGTTTGACACTGACATAAACATCCGGGTCCACAGTGGGCCAAAAAGCTTTGAAGAATCCTGCATTAAAGCCGTCAAGCCCAAGGGCTTTATCATTGGCAATGTCCAAGAGGTAGATTTTATTCTTTTGTCACAAAAAGGTTTAATCATCTCTGATTTATGGTGCATAGGAACCGAGGTTTTGATAAGTGTTTTAATTATTTGGTGACCGAGGTAGTTATCTGAGTTAGGAGAGCCTCGAAGGTTACGAAAGTGGTTGAGGAAGGTGTGGGATATGAGTCTAGGGGTGGAGCTAGTTGAGCCGTCCGAGTTGGTGATGGAGAGGATTTTGTTGTAGGCCCTACGAGCCCTGATGCTATTGTGTAAAAGTTTATAGTTTTTATCTCCAAGATTTAACCACGTTTCTCTTGATATTTGCTTGGGGAAGGATTCCTCGACGCGGATATTGAAAACAAAGGTTTTGGTGACGGCCCGATATTCAGAGACGAGGGAACTATCAAAAAGGTTAAGCACGAGGATTTGCTGGGCTTGGACAAGGGCAGATTGAGCATCCTCGACTTTATGGCTGATGTTACTAAATTCCTGTTTGTTAAGAGAGGAAATCGAGGGGGAGAGTCTAGCAAGCTTAACAACCAAAGCTTTCATAAGGCTTTTAAAACAAGGAAGATTCCAACTAGTGGTAACCAGGCTTTGGAAAGTAGGGTGATACTTCCACATGTTAAAGTATTTAAAAGTTTAGAGCTACTCTCAAAAGGGGATCTAACAAAAGGATGATCGGGGTGTGGTAAGAGGTCTTGGGGGGGGGGTGGTAAGAGGTTTTGGGAAATATTTCATCCCAGATGCCATTGACGAGGGCTCTGTCAATTCTCAATTCTAGAAGAGATAGGGTTTTCAACGCGGTCGTTGAACAAGGAGAATTGGAACCCGATGGAATGGGGGTCATCAAGGTCACAAGAGCAACAACACTCATTGAAAGGTGCAATTGAGCTATTATATTGAGTGTCTAAGTTTGATCGTTCCCTGGGGGTTTCAGATAGCATTAAAATCCTCATGACAATCCAAGGTTTATTAGAGTAGTCCCGAGAAGTGAAGTGAGTGTCACTCCAAAGCGAGAGGCGTTCATATGGTTTGTTGAAACCATAAAGGGAAATAAGGTTAAGAGTGATGTTCTTACTAATCCACTAAACGCTACAGTGGATGGCTTGAGTTGTAGAGCTCATGATATAGATATTGAATACCCTTTGGTTTCGAGCGATCCAGATTCTACCATAATGGTAGTCGGTGTGATTGGTATGAAAATACCACCAAGACAAAATTATCTTCATTATCAGGCTTACATTATCAGTATTGACCTAGGTTTCAAACAGACAAACAATATTGATGTTAGTTGCAAAAACAAAATCACTAACATTCGTTTGACGAATATGATAATTTAACCCTTCACATTCCAACAAGCTATTCTCATAAATTTAAATCTGATTAAAGTTCAAAGGGAAACTTGTTTTACGAGACAATAAGTCTATAAATGGTAAATATATATTTAAGGGCTCCGTTTCACGTAGCAATGTCAAACGGGACGTCCCACATATGGTAAGGTGTAGGGTAAGGTTTGTTTTGTTTTTTCCAATCTCCCGCTGGTAAATTTCGTTCCATCTCGTCCAAAAAGAATCCAATTCTAAGCGGACAAGGTTCGGACCAAAATGAAAACCAATATAACGTATTTGTACCGTTCCGGACTCATACAAGTGTATGTTGTTTTTTCATTTGGTATTTTTAATCTTAAATTTTTGTGTGCATTTGTTATGTTATAGTTACCGTTTTAACGTTTTTATAATATGTAATAGTAAATGTTTTTATAATATATATATATATATATATATGCGGCGATATTGTAACCGTTTTAATAATCGTAGCTAATCACACAACAAAATATTTGAAACATAAAAAACAACAAAATATATAAATGGAAGTAAGTTTTTACGATTAAAAAAAGACGAGATTTGATATCCATACGCTACAATAAAATAAAATATTTTCAGTTCATGGGTTTTACAATTATTCTTAGTTTGAGCTACTCTATTACAAAGTGATTGTAAATTTCTATTCCAAATGATTCTTCGAGATTTTCATCATTTGATTCATACCATAATTCTTCATCCTCACTAGCTTCATCCAAAATATTTTCTTCAATATCACGTATTTTATCGAAGATGTCCTTTTGATGTTCTTTTACAACATATAATTTGTCTTGCATCCTATTATCCAACGCATTAATATCCTTGAGTGTAACACTTCAATTGCTAGGCTAGTCAATCTTGATCGTATAGCTATTAATTGTAGTATGACCTTACTAAATGCATATTTACTTCCCATTTTAGACACGTGTATCGAAATAATATCATTCGATAACCTAGAAAACATAAGAAAAAATGGTGTCTTGGACTTCCACCATCCTAATATACCAAGTACGTGTACATCATTATACATACTCGAATCAAACAGAGTTTGTAAATATTGGTTCATTCTATTAACATCTCGATTAGTTATTGATGTATCAGGGATATTTTGCATTTCTTGTTTCAAGTATTTGTGACGATACTTACTTTAACTTCCCGTTCTACTACAAACTAAATCTGGGGATGGACTACAATTGTTATTCCCATAGAACATAACATAAACATTATATGTCTTCAATATACATACTTTCCAATATCAAAACACTACTTCTTGTTATGATAAGCATTCTTAATTGTGATACTAGTATACCAATGCTCAACATATTGATAAAAGAAATTCATTCTGAGAGCTAATGTAAAATGCACCGAATACAATAACCACGTGGGATGTGATGAAATACTAAACAATTTTGTATTCTAGCATGGGTACAATAACTTTACAATGTATCTATCCTTACTTTCATGTAAGTGCATGACAAAGTTGACAACACATTGAAGGGTTATATGAATGTTAGGACTTTATCCTGTAAAAACCGTTCGAGTATACTTTCTAAACATGGCTATAAAATATATCATTTCATGATAATATTCCCAATTTAGACATGAGAGGTTGGTAATACTTCCCGTTCTTAGACCAATATTTCTCATAAAAACACGATACCTCATTTTAAACAAATAAAACTGTACTAAAATATTATAAGTAGAATTTCCTCTACTTTCAACGTCTATAAGTAATTTTTTAATTTATTTCCATTACCCTTAACTAATTATTTAGTTTTGATGTTTTCGAGGACCATAGTTAATGCCTACTATAACCGCCTTTATAAAAGGCTCAATAGACTCATTCAATATTATATTTATCCCATCATTTGAAATCAATTGAAGTATATGACATACACATCCACTATTAAAAAGATGGATAATTTCAAATTGTAATCAAATTTAAGTCTCAATTAATATTATCGTGTTTGATAATAGAATTAAAATATATAATTATTTTTTGAATTACTCAATTAATATCAGTCAAATATAGGATAACATACATAATATCAAACTCAAGACATTTTTATATGTCACTTGTCAAACAAATATTCCATGACTCATATTAGTACTAATTTAAAAAATATTGCAAAATTAATAACTAATAACAAATCAACGGTCAATAAGCGCAAACATTATATCTTCGAGAAATACCTTAGAACTGTTACTGATCTTTCAACAACCACTTCGTGCTAGATTCAAGGGCTGGAATGAGCCTCATAAGAGAAAAATTCATACAATGACATATATCTCATTCATAAACGTAAATATATGGAGGTATATGTCGAAGTTTTGTTCGTGACGTTGAGAAATTTTTATCTCAATCTCAAACCTCCAAAATGTTCATTTGGAATTTTTAACAGTATAATTATGGGCTATATCGGTAGCAAAAATGGAATCAAGTCCAACCATAAGAAACTCACATAACTGTTAACCATGGAGCCACCACACAATATCGAGGAGGTTTAGAGACTCACGTTCATCTTGCAGCTTTATTACTGTTCATGTCTAAAGCATATATCAAAAGTTGTGTTTGTTTAAGTCCGTATAGGAGAAAATAAGTTTTCTTAAAAATAAATAATGCGACCAAGATTATTGTGCTCTTAAAGAATACTTCACTTCTTCATATAATTGATCACCTTTAGTTTAAGATGAGTCTTTATAATTGTATTAATTTTTCTCAAACTATGTTGTGACCTCAATTTTGGTTCGGGAACACGTTAGGGCACATTAACCGCTTTATTACATTAGATAAAATCTAATAATTGTCCAACAACGATATTTGAACTTACAAAATTTGGCTTTGGGACTGGTTGTAGCAGTAAGAAAGATGAGGTGATATTTTTAGAATCATACCATCATTCTCCACACTTTATTTCTCTAAAGAATGTCTTGCAGAAATCAGATATTTCGGGCAGGCTAAAGCGATTGTTAATCAAATTTGGATAATATGACATCGTATATGACTCTTACAAGATCAAAGCCCAATTCGTGGCAAATTTTATAATCAAATTCATGGGCGATAGAATTAACCACACAACGGACATGCCACTGAACTTGGAGGGAAATGTGGAATAGATCTTTGAAGTTGATGGAGTGTCTAATCTTCAGTACGGGGAGCAGATATTGTTCTCAAAACACCATTTGGGGAGAAAATCATTCACTCATTCAAAGTTCTATGAGTGTCTAATCTTCACTGCGGGGGGCATTTTTGGAGATTTCAAGTTAGCTCGTATTTATAAAGCTAAAGTTATATGAGTACACTCAAATATTTAGTTGGTAGTGAGTCAAGCAAAAGGTTTCTCCAAAGAAAAACAAGAGAGTATGAGAGGGTATTTAGAGGCTTTACAAATATGCAAAAACGAATTTGATTATGTAGTATACGAACAAATATCTGGCTTGAAGAAATCAATTGCAGATCCCTTGGAAAAATTCACAGATTTGGGAGATAATCCCCTTATCATCACACAAGATATACCAACTATAGAGTACCTTGCGGACAAAGTTAAGTTCATGGGAACAAAAATAATCGATTACTAAAAAAAATAATCTTTGTTATACTTATGAGAATATATTATCCCTGAAGATAAAGCCGAGGAAAAGGAACTAAAGATACAGACAGTTGAGTACGCAGTTGTTAATGACGTCATTTACATAAAATATACTACGCGACCGATGTTGACTTGTCAGGAACGAGGATTTATTTATTCTCAAAGACCTTCCTAAAGTAATATTTAGGATTCACTATGTATATTACAATTTAAGGAGAAGTTTCCTTTTGTTAGGATTTTATTAGCCCAAGTTGGCAGCCGCTGTCGAGGTCATCTTACGTGCTTGTGACACTTGCCAACAATATTTCCAGACAAGCAATTTTCTCAAAGTACTAATGAGGATTGTCCTAATAACTTTTTTTTATTAAGTGGGGGATCGACTTCGTAGCACCCATACCCATGACTATTGGGAAACAACAACATTTAGTGGTGGTTGTTAATTACTTCAAAAAATGGGTTTAAGTTAAGACTCTTACTAGACTAGTACCCAAGAAATTTGTGATTTCCTTTAGAGTTAAATCTTATCTAGGCTGGCATCCCAAGAAGTATGATGACTTATAATAGTCATAATATTTTGTAGACTATGTCGTGGAACATATTATTTTTATACCCCATATTACCGCTAAGTGAAATGTGAAGTAGAAGTAAGAAACATAACCATTCTTTGCGGTTTGAAGGAAAACTTATTGGGAATTAAAGGGAAGGGGCATCTAAAACTAACCGAGGTTCTTTAGCCTTATAACATGACCCATAAGTCGACCACCTGCAAAACCCCTTTCTCCTTTATATATAAGACGAAGGTCGTCGTCCCTACAGATATAATTATCCCTAGTCATAGAATCGGTCACTGTTCAGAGGCCACCAGTAGTGGCGATTTACAAACTTCCATCGGCTTGATTGAGAAGCGTAAAGGCTAGGCTCAGGTGAGGGCGAAGAACTACGAATGTCTAATAAAGAGAACTACAAAATATTCTTGTGATTAAAGGACAAGAATGCTGACATATTCTCCCCCAACTAGGGCGGACCATACAAAATAATCTCTAAATAACATCACAAGGCGTACATGCTGGAAGACATGGAAGAAATACAGTCAAGCACCTTTGGAACATCCAACACTTGAAACTATACCATTCGAATTTTTAATATGGTTGTGCGCTCTTTCTCTTACCTGAAGGGGGGATATGATTTTTTAATGAGGCATAATGTAAGCCAATTGATCAATAAATAAGTTTGCAAACACATGCTACGTCTTACTTACGATATATATGGATAGTCGTACACAATGCATATTTATTAACGACAATCTCCATACTCCAATTTATTTTGCCTTGGCACATTCATTTTCTTAGTGGTAAACACTAACATATATATTAAATTCACATTTATTTTTCTAATATCACAATGTTTAAGGTTTCACAAAATTATTTATTTGAAAACATAGTCCCGTAATAATCAGGCCACATGTAGATAACTCTATGCATTACAAACATACTAACATAAATACTCGTTCTAACACCCTATTTCTCGGCCAAAGTTATCTCTTCCACGCCATATAACCCAGTGAGCTATTACAATCACAAAAATAAAATAGGATTATGTCTAATAACAAGTAAGCAATTATGTTTCACACAACTAAGCATATGGTTCACAGATATATTAAGCTATGCGAATAACCATACTGAGCCCGAACAAACGAGGATAAAGTAGAGAATGGGTTAATAAACCAAACATGCACGACTAAGCAAGCGGTCACACTGAGCCCCGATAAAGAACTCTTTTGATTTCAGCCTATAGCCTATGTAATATTATAAATTATAATAAGAAAATCTTGTTGAGGTTTTACTACCCCCCCCCCCCCCCCAAAGATCATTATTGACAATATAAATAAAGGGTGCAGAGTTCAGTATAGATTTGGAGAGAATTTTACTTTGTACTAAAATTCAAGATTTGAGGCATGCCTTTTTCTTGAGTACTTAATAACTCATGAAATAGAGCATCATTAAACAATATTTCCAATGATATCATATTTAGGATCGGGGTCCAAGTAGTCTTTGATTTTTTCATACACAAGTAAGGTATGCTCTTGCTTTGGTGGTGCAACGAGTATTAGTTCTCACGACATTTGGTCTTGGCTCATGCTTCTTACGCTCGAAGTTAACTTCTTTTTTCCATGATCTGTAGGACCTTGACACACTTAATAATCTTCTGATCTTTAATAAGGATTTGACTTACTCCCATCAATTTTTTGAAATTCCTCATGTTATGGCTGACATCGTTATAATACTTGCAAAACTTAATTGGTTTCTCCCTTACTGCTGTTTGATCATAGAGATCTTTTTTCCAAAATATAAAAAATATTGGACTTATTATAGATGGGTGATATACTCTTGATAAAATTAGTGGTGTTTCCTCCCCTCATCTACATAGTCATGCAGTCATTAGAATTTATCCCAAATAATATTCCTCCTCGAGACACAATGGATTTTTCTTAATAGGTGCTTGAGTTAGAACCAATTGGATTAGCAGATGAGAGTGATAAAATTATTCAATAAGTTTATGAGGTGCATTCTATGATAATATTATTGACATTGGAGCATGGGAATGACAGTTTTGCATGACCTTCAATCATATTGTCTCGTCGACTTTGATTTATGGTTCAAACTCGGCTAACAGCGTGTTGAAGGATAAAGCTTTCGTTTTTATTATGCCTTCAATTAATATGGATTGACATATTACTTTGCCCATAAAAAGCACATATCACAGTTTAATAGAAATTATTAAGGTTGTTCTTCTTCTTAATGAAACATCGAGTATAATCCCTTAAACACTCATTCTACTATTGTGTATAATACATGATATAATCATTATCACATTAGATTACTTTGCTTCCAATTAATTGATGACTGAATAAAGATGACAGTGTGTCAAAGCTCTAGATTTTGATTTGGTCAACTTATTTAACCAAGTAAACGAATATCATATAAATGACATATAGAAGGCTCATAAATTAGTCGATCATCATCGCAAAAGTCGATAACCTCATTCAAAAACTACTCAATGCGTTCTCCAAATTTCCTGATCCATCATAATTATTCATTTTATACCGATAGAAGTTCAGATTCTTGTACCTTGGAATAAGTTTTTGAGCAAGATGAGACACCACTGTGATGTATATTCGAGGACAATAAGGGAAATCAATGGCGTCCCTATACATATGATAGTGAATTAGACCTTTGGATACTTTCAAACAAGGTTGATAAAGGCTTGGAAAATATGGAGCCTAACCATATTGGTTTAGCCAAAACTGCCAAGTTCCCAACCTTGTTCCTACAAAATGACTCAATATTCAATGATATGGGAGTATTTAATGAGATTATAATGGTTATTGCTCAAGTTTCGGAGGATGTCATTGATAAAATTTGGAGGTTGGTCTTCTGGAAAATCACATGGTGCTTGGGCTCGAGCATGTCTTGATGACACTAAATCCTAAATCAGGATCATTAATGACATCGTATTTTTGGGCTACTCTGATTGCCATCCGAGATTGGTAGACCTCTCGCTGGAGGAAGAAGAAAATAACTTATGGTGCTGAGACTAATCCCATTTTCAATATGTATAGTCAATTTGGCCATCATAAAACCTCTAAAGCGATTATGAAACCCAATTTGAGGATTTCTTACCACTTATAATGTATCACTGATGCTTGGAAACGACCATTTGATTCCAAACCTTAAGATCTAGAATCTAAGGACGCCCTCATATCTGGATAATGTGTCATTCGAACATTCAATTTTTTAACTCGAGATCTTCACCTTTTACTCGATCATAGGAAGCGTTATACTAACTCATAAATTTATTTCAAAACCCTGACAAGTAAGAGAAAAATGGAGTACCAATACACTTGGTCAACAAAAATAATCGATTTGATGGATAAAGCCCACAATTATACGAGAGATTCTTTGAGGCCCAAGCCATAATAATGAAAGTAACCTTGTCCGTAATGTTTTACAATAATTAAAAGGAAAATGACAAAAAATATGAGGGGCATTAAGGCATTTAAGCGAGAAAGGACCAATATAGAAGCAAATTATATGGACAAAAGCATCCATATGATTTATACCCAATTGAGAGAGGAAAATATGCCTCTTACCAGAGCTAACATTGAGGTCATAGAGTAGATATATTTTATTAAAAGCATTATTGATTAACTGATGGGAGGAGATATTAGCCCGACAGAGGATCATAAAATCATCCACAAAACAAAGGTTATTAATATTAAGTTTTTGACATTTTGAGTGAAAATTAAATTTGTATCTCTTCTTTTTTTCTTTAAGAATACTAAAAAAATACTTGTTTTATTAAAATAAAAATAAACGGGGAGATTGGGTCACCTTGTTGGAGACAACAATTAGCCATGAAATTCTCATGAGCGTCAACATTGATATTAACAAAATACATTGGATAATCCACAAAATTATTTTATCAATAAACAAAACTACAACAAGGATATCGAGAATAAGATGCCATATAATGTTATTAAATGATTTTGTAAGGTATAGTTTCAAGGCAACCCTAGAGCCAATACTAAATGTTATCAAGATGCTATGGGTAGGGCCAAACATAGACTGTGACTTGTTAATAAGGTCGGGAAATGATTCATTAATTATGTTTTCCATAATTGTAGAAATTACCTTGTAAGTTACATACATAATGTAATTGGTGTAAACTTGGATAGGATGGGGAAGTGTCAATCTTGGCTATGACAAAAATATGGATTTTTTGTAGGATTCTTCAAGGTAGTTAGAGAAAAAGAATTATGGACACAATTAAAAGGAATTGACCAACGAGGTGCAAGAGTACTTAAAATATAACGCGTTATAGTCATCGGGTTTTTCTCGATTTATGTTGCAAAAACGATTCCTTCGCTCAGCTGAAGAATATGAAGCTACAAATAATTCAATTTTAGTAGACATGCGGTTATAGTTTAGAGGTTCAATACATAGCATGAACTGAGCAAGAATATGTCATTTGAAGCAAATGTGACGCAACTAAATATTTCCAATACTCCCACAATTTTAGGAGGATAAGGTCCTTTTGGAGATGAGCTAACTTAATAGAAATGATTTATATTCTAGAAGCTTCCAGATAAAATTCCAACAAGATTAAATAATATCATCATAACTGAGGTGTGATTTTCACTTAGTAAAAACTAAAACGATTTTTTAGTATGGGGATAGGGGAAACCAAAGTAGAGAGTGATTATTGTCTGGTCAAAAGTGTGTGGGTGGCCATAGTGGGTAAAATACATGGGAAATATCTTGTCATAACTGTATGTTACTAGATTACGATCAATTTTAGAGGCATTGAGGGTACTTCGTTGTTTGTTTGACTATGCAAATTGATATTAAGTTGTATAAAGGTCATTGATCTCAAACTAGTAACAACGACTATTAAAGTTACCAATAGAGAAATTTAAGAGGTATAAGGATCCAGTGTGATCCTCAAGTTTATTGAGAGGATTAAAATCCTAGAGTAAGACCCGAGAGTTGCTTATATAAAATTATAACACATAGTATGAAAATTGGCCATAAGTGGGGAGTGATATGATCGATCATTAAACATATTAATTATAATGGGGCAACATATAATGGATGAAGTCAAGTTGTTTATTTTACGGTAAATTAACTGTGGGAATAAGAAAAGGATGGAGAGATAAAAAACACTTGGAATCCTTGCAATATAAATTCTACCAAGAGGATAAGAGGGTTGATTTTTAGTATATTGTTAAAAATGGACCATATATCTAATAATGGAATCTCTCGTAGTCAGACGAACTCCAGTCTCGAGAAGACAAATACGGAAAATATTCTTGGTAATAACAAATTTAGTTACATATTTTTTCCATGTTGGATCATTTGACCCAAGGTAGGATCATACTCCAAAGTATTATAAGTTCTATGACCCTGGTTAGAAGAGGGTGTTTTTAGGAACCATCAATAACAACTATGGCTCGAGTTTTTTATTTTGAACCGCTCGTTGCAAGTACCCCTACCAAAGGATCATCATTAGTTACATATTTTTTCCATGTTGGATCATTGGGACGGGGCCAGAGTAAT
Organism: Limnanthes douglasii subsp. nivea; assembly: GCA_036936605.1. Taxonomy (NCBI): domain Eukaryota; kingdom Viridiplantae; phylum Streptophyta; class Magnoliopsida; order Brassicales; family Limnanthaceae; genus Limnanthes; species Limnanthes douglasii. The sequence goes on from JAUPFV010000003.1 coordinate 51,138,466, forward strand.
GACATATTAGTTATCAAACATAAGATAATATTCAAATGATGGGAAAACCCTTGATATTCCAACATGAGTGTGGTAGACCGACCCATTCACCAAATATGCAGTTTGCTTGCAAATTGAAATAGAGCTAGCACACCGTTTGAACAAACATAACTTCACCCTGGTTGAGAAAAACATCCATCAAAGGAAGAATTACCTTATCTTATTATTTCTTGATGTGCCAAATATCATGTAAGTCTTCTCTCTCGGTTTCATCAGCATGGACCCTCATTAGCCCGTTAAGTTGCTTTAGCCTCTAAAGTTTAGCCATATGAGCGATTTTCTTGTTGACCGGCTCACCTTTGAGCCTCTTAACCTTCTCCTGATAGAATTTCTTGGATTTCTCTGAAGCAACCACGCTCTCCTTAAGGCGCATAAGCTTAGAACCATTAAATCAAAGAACATCGTCGAGAAGTAATCATTCCTCAACTTTAGCGGCATCCCTGCGACCTACAAACTGTTCTTCAACAATTATCGTAACCAACGAGACCCCTTCATTAACCCACCTAAAGATATATGAAGCATATTGACTCTCTAGCATAACAATAGATCTCTCGACACCCTGTCCATGGTACAACTTGCCTCTCTCCATGATCTACTAAGAAGCCTTGACGGGAGAACCAACCTCGACGACCTGAAAAATGTAAGGTTGATATTGGATGCTTCACATTCATCTCGAAGATGATTGCATCTGAACTTAGTAAATTTTAAGGATGAAGAAATCATGAGGTTAGGAATGACGCCAACCGTCGCTCGATCAGATTCAAGCCCTCAGGAAGCAACTGAAGTTCTCCGTCGAAAGATGCAATGATGACTCGATTTGGGAGGAAGGAAGCTCCATATACCATATTTGAGGAAATGTTCCGGCTGATAAATATCTATGAAATGTCATCGAGCGAACTCCGTATAAAAATCATAACTCTTGGGAAGAGTAAGCAAGTGAAGAAGAAACTTTGAATGGAAGTCCTTCTCGCGTAGAGTTTTGGGTCTCCTAGCTCAAAGACCATACAAACTGACAGTGACAACCCACATCTTGATACATATCTGTTATAGAAAAAATAGAAAAAACTGGACCACCACAGAAGGACAACTAATTGTATCTCTTCTTTTTTCTCTTTAAGAATACTAGAAAATACTTGTATTATTAAAACAAAAACAAACGGGGAGACCATGTCTCTTTATTGGAGAAAACACTTACCCATAAAATTCTCATGTAGGTCAACGCTGATATTAATAGATTAAAATGTTGTGTAGACACATTGGATAATCCACGAGATTATGTTTTCAAGAAAAAAAACTTCAACAAGGATATTAAGAATGAGATGTCACTTAATGTTATGAGAGGCTTTTGTAAGGTTTATTTTCAAGAAAATCCTAGAGCCTATACTAAATGTTATTAAGATGCTATAACTAGGACCAAACACAGGTTGTGAATTTTTAATAAGGTCGGGAAATGGTTCATTAATTATGTGTGTCATAATTTTGGAAATTATTTTGTAAGTTACATTACATAATGCAATTTGTGTGAACTCGGGTAGGATGGGGGAGTGTCCATCCTGACTATGAGAGACATCTAGATTTTTTGCTAGGATTTTTTAAGAGAGTTAGAGTCAAAACAATTATTGACACCATTATAAACGTCTTGATCAACAAAGTGCAAGAGTACCTCAAACATAACGAGTTATATCCATTAGGTTTTTTTCGATTTCCGAAATGTCAGAAACTTGTGAATATTCATGCTCTCAAGATCGGGAGCCTCTTTCGGTTTTAATGAAGGGATGTTATAATATTTCTAAGATTTTTTAGGAGGTTGAGGATTAAAATCTTGCGCATGCTATGGTTTCGAATAATATCAAGAAGGATTTTATTTCTATTGTTGCTGCCAATTTAGTGATTGTTTTCATGGTGAAACAAGTTTAATTCCTTCCTCCATCGACACTGAAGATGGAGTTTCAATTGAAGATGAGGTTTTTATATTTCGATCAACATGTATTCCTCATTGGGTAGGTTTTTGTACTGTTGCTTTGCATAATATAAGCTTGGCGACAATCTGTTATAACCAACTACCCCATTGTTGAGGAAATATTGAAATAATATTTTATCTTTATTGTGCTTTGAACTTTTATGAAGCAAACTTATCCACTTTTTATTATTAAATTACACTTGATTTATATCCCCTTATCTAAAATATCGTTTTATTGTGTAGTACTATATTATATATTTAATGTGATCAATTTCAAAGATAGAGACCTTTATATAGAATATAGGTCCTCAGTTGTTTAGATTATATATAGGGATATCAAAGCTTTATTATAATTATTTGAAGGCTTCATGATTAATTTAGGACTACTTTGGAAAATCATCTTATACTGGTTTATGGACTCTCTAAAGTGCTAAGTAGTACTTTGGAAATCATCCCACACTTATCATCTTGGTTTTTAGAGGTATTCAGACTTCATATGGGTCTGAATACTACTTTTGAAAATCATCTCATACTTATCCACTGGTTTGTTAGGATGTCGAAACTCTTTAATGTGAGTACCATGTTTGATAATTATCCTAAACTTATACATAGTTTTTAGGGGTGTCAAGACTCATTAAAGTGCTAAAGATTACTTTTTCAATCATATTTGACGTTCTTTTTTTATTTTTCTTTTTTGATTTGAGATTTCTTTAATCATACTTGACAATCTTATTTTCTTTTTCTTTTTTGATTTGAGATTTCTTAAAGTATTGTGAATTACTTTTGGAATCATCTCATATTTTGGCTTGATAAAATTATAAATTGCATAAAGACTTAATATAAATGCAAAAATATTTTATTAATTTTATATGCACCATTAAAACCTTTTTTAAGCCACCAAGTAAGAAAAAAAATACATCCGAAATAAAATGTTAATAAAATGTTTATAAAGAATTATTAAATATTTGTAGAAGCTTAAGGAGAGTAATAGAACATTAATTATTTATCTTCCATGGGTGTCGAAGCTAATTACCTTCTTCATCCAGTAGTATGTATATTACTGACTTTGTTTTGGATTATATTTGGTATAAACCTTCGTAATTTAGAGTTAGTTTGTCGAGAATCTTTTATTTTGTATGAATGAATACTTTTTAAACAACTTTTTACCCCATTTTAAAACCTCTAAATCAAACTTTCGAGCTATGTTTCATTTCGCATCAGAGTTTTATAATTATCTGACCAAATATGTGGTTTTACCTTAGGTTACTCGATCATATAAATTTTGGAGCTTATTTCTTATGGATTAATTCATTGCTCATATTTTGAAATTATGTAAACAAGCATAGTAGTTTCGAGTTGTACAACTACTTATATTCCATACACCAAAGCAAATGGTGTTTCAGTTGTTGTCGTTTATGGTGATTTTTTATGACCACAAAACTTCTTGCAAAAACGCGAAGCCAGTTTCAGACATCTTCCTTTAAAGTATTTTTAATGCCATATAATATTGTTTTGTTGGTTACCTCAACTTGCTTGTTTTCTAGTGGATGAAAAAAAGAATAGATAATTTGTTTTGTACCTTTTGTTGCACATATCCATTTGAGTATTTTACTTTGGATTTGAATTGCGTTCTTTATTGTCATGAATCTTGGTATTCCACATCGGAAATATATGTTTGATTTGAGGAATTTTGTGACTTCATTCACTGTGATTTGCACCCATGGTTGTGTGTCTACCCACTAAGAGAATTAGTCTACCACCACTAACAAGAATTTTAAGAATCCCATTCCCTTTAAAGCTTTTGAAAGGGGGGTACAATATCAAGAAAAGATGTTCGGGGTGGTATTGAATTTAAGAAGCATTGACAAATGTCATAATGTTTAACTTTCTTCTTTGAATACTCAATTATTTTATGATAGTAGTAACGTTAGAGCGAAATTATTCTATGTAAATGCCTTCTGTCATTCATTCTAATATTCCAAGTAGACTATGGTTCCTAATTTGTATGGATATGTATTTCGAATTGATGTTTTGTTCGGAAGTATACCAAGATTTGATCCCTCATTATGGTTCCTGAATCAAACTAAATGTCATAAGTCATAATTTCATTGAACACTTGGTGAGCTTCTCAAACACATTTGGATTTTATAGTACACTTATCAAAAGTAAGGATGTTCATACTCTTATTGTGTAAGCTCGAAAGTACGGTCTCATCTTTTTAACCGTAACAACCAAATCTAAAGAAATCTTGATAGGTTTTAAGTATCTAGTTATAGCACTTAATAAGTATTTACTTAGATGGTATATTATTTTGGAGTCATTTTGTATTTTCTTATTAAAATAACTCTAACATCAAATTCTAAGGTTGCGACGTACATAAACAATGATTACTCCGGCTTTGGCTTTATTAGTTCTATAGAGAAGCTATGAACTTCTTAATGTTGTTGAAAGTTTTCTCATAAGTCGGACTCCAGTTAGACCTTTATGCATCTCTTAGGATTTCAAGGAAAGGTTAGCATTTCTTCGAAAATCTTCAAACTAATCTATTTAGTGCAACTAATTTCTGCTAATATTTATACCTTTTTTTTTGTTTCTTAGAGAGTCCATTACAATCAAGTTTCAGAGATTAATAGGATTTTTTTCAATTATTTTCTCACTAACCATTTAACATAGGAACTTACTAGAACATATACCAAATTTACACTTGTTCGGATTTAACTTTCCTTTGACCTTTCTTAGATTTGAAAAGTTTTTGTACATGTTAGCCAAATGATCTTCATCTTAAATGTGTGTGACCAAGATGTCATCAACGTATGCATGTAAGTTTTGACCGAACTATTTTACAAAAAAACCGTATTGACAAGTGTTTGATATGTGATCCTAGCATTCGTCAGCTCGAATGGTATTACTGTGTAAAAATTAATCATTTTATTTGTTTATAAAGGTGATGTGCTCATCTTATGGTCATCTTCATGCATTTGTATTTAGCTATACCCTCAATAATTATACATATAAAATAACATATCATTTAGACATGTCTCGTTTAAGTTTCTAAAATAAATTTACATCCTCTTTTTGTCATTCTTTCGACACTTTGAATTGGATACCATTTATATTTTGAATAGTAAAAAAGATAAAAAAAATAAATAATTTAAATAGTATAAAGATATAGTGTATATATTAAAAATATAATTTTTATTATTAATTTTGCTATACAACTTGAATTTAAAAAATAAAATTTATTTCAATGGTAAATTAAAAAAAAAACTAATGTTCGTCAATTTCAATTACAAGTTTTTATCTATGATCCATAAAATTAAATTTAACAACTAAATAAAGAGTTAATGTTTGACTAAAGATGATCAATCCGATCTGGAACAAACATAATAGTTTTGGACATTTTTTATTGTTTAGTTAGCTCCCAATAAAAATTATCCACACGATTTAAATTATCGGGTTAGGGTTACCTTTGACTGTATCTTATGTAATGACCAAACTAAAACTATAAAATACCTTTTTCTATTTAACTGCGAATACTCTCGTAACATTTTGGCTGCACTTAACATGAAACTCATATTGCTTCCATATGGTGAGTTTTTGGACCGTTTTCGTTGCATCTCAAAAAAAAAACTTTGGGACACTGGCTTTTGTGCTGTGGTCTAATAAATCTGGAGAGAAAGAAATGCGAGAACTTTTACAAACGCTATCTTCTTTGTATTGTAAATATCTCACCGTCGAAAGAATCCGCTACGGAGTCTATGACAAAATATTTTTGGTTGATAAATCTATAATACTAAGTTATTGCATTTCTTCGCGTATTACTATCCTAAAAATTACAGTTGTCCATGCTTATTTTATCCGGAATCGTTATCATCCAGTAGTGACTTTTACATTCCGTCATTATTAGTTGTTTCACTAGCATTACATGTGATTTATCGTTATTTTGATTACTTAATTGTCTTCGCTTCAACATCATCGGAACCATGTATATAAATGATGTATGAAAATCTTTAAAAAGAAAATAGTATCCTTACCTCTAACCTCTGAAGTAAAAAAAAACAATAAATCAAAGTTTCATACTACATAACTTACCAATTAAAAAAAAGTTTCGACCTAAACTAAACTAGTACCATTCCTTCTCCTTCATTTTATACGTAGAAAAAATGTTTCAACATAAAACAATACAATTCATTTTGCTTACATGTTAAATGTGAGATTTACTAAATAAATTTAATATTATTTTTCATTTTATCAATTGTATTTGTTTCTTTTATAAAAATTATAATTTAATAAAAATATAAAAAAGAGCAAAAAGAGTCCTCGCTCCCTTCCTTTTGAAGATTAAACGTTTAATGAGATTCCACAATTATTGAAAAAGTAATTAGGTAATTTATTAATAATCTCATAATATATTTATTTACTAATAATCTTCTAATCGATAAAAAAACAATTGTGTTCGAGTTTTGGTTGCTAAAAAATTATTGTATCAAAGTTATAGAATTATGTATAAATTTGTTACGAATAAATAAATAAATAAGGTACGAAAATATAAATTTGATTGCTAAACAAGTGTGATTGTACGACAAAATAAAATAACAAACTTGTTTTGTGAAATTTAGTGTTACACGAGTGTGAAACATCCAATTTTTTTCTATTTACGAAAACATGTGCATTTTTGTTTTGAGAAACCTTTTTCAAAAATAAAATATGGTCAAATTGTAAAAATATGTGTAATTTGGTTAAGAAATAAGCGTAGAAAAAATAATTGTGTATCATTTACGCAATTATATGTAATTTGGTCATTAAAAAACAATTATGTTCTACAAGTGAAATTAAATGTAGATTTGTTATGAAAATAAACATAAAAAAAATTACTGAAAATATCATTCATGAATTTTGTTTCATTTATTTATATTTATATATATATATATATATATATATATATATATATATATATATATATATATATATATATATATATATATATATATTGAACAAAAGTTGAAAAATGTAAAATATAACTTAATAAAAATAATCAACTATTAAAGACTGTTTTGTATTAAGCATACTCTTAGAAAGATTTATATTGCATGTAAAAAGAATTGAGTTCAAAATTTAAGTAATTAGGGATGATTTGAATTTTATTGCGGTTATCCATAACTCTAATTCTTATTATTTTTATATAGAAATTAAAATAATAATAATAATAATAATAATAATAATAATAATAATAATAATAATAATAATAATAATAATAATAATAAAGAATGGAGCGAGGACTCTTAAAACCACAATTAATTTGGAATTTGTTAACTATCTTAAAACCTCATTTAATATGAAATATAAGGAGTATGTATTTATATTTTGGATATGCTCAAAACATACGACTCTGTTGCTCCGATGGTTCAGCGTTTACCGATGCTCAACGATTTGGTTTAGTGTGTGGCCGTCGTTTTGGAATTGGTCTTTTCATTTAATGAAAAGAAAACAAGTGTCAACTTCATCGCCATTTCTTTGGCTCTTCCGCTTATCTTATCTTTTAGATTTCCCACTTGACTTCGATGTCTTTTTTATTTTATCTATTACCAAAAACCAAACATTTTCATTCCATAACCGATTGTTTCGCTCCAAAGAGTAGCTGAGTTGGTTGAGTATGGTATGTTTGTAACCAAAGGTCATGAGTTCGAGTCCGTTTACATACACTTTCTCGATTGTGCCTGTCACCTTATGTGGTTTACCTTCTAGCGTTGGTTTGCAGGCTATCGTGTCAGACTGAGGGTTTACCCTGTGCGCACTCATTGCACTCTGAGTAGCGGCTGCGGGTTCCCTCCGAAAAAAATAATAATAACCGATTGTTTCGGTCTCCAAAGAGGTAGTCGAGGTGGTTAAGCAAGCCATGTTTGTGACCAAAGATTATGAGTTCGAGTCATTTTACATACGCTTTATCGGTTGGGTCTATCACCTTGTGTGGTTTACTTTCTGGTGTTGGTTTGGAGGCTATTACGTCAGACTGAGGGTTTACCCTGTGGGCATTAATTGCACTCTGAGTAGCGGCTGTGGGTTCCCTTCGAAATAAAAAAAAATTGATATTGCGTTAGATTGAGGGTTTATCCTGTGCGCATTCTTTGCACTCTGAGTAGCGACTGCGGGTTCCTTCCGAAAAAAAAATAAAAAATAAAATAATAACTGCTTATTTTTTTCGCTCTCCCTCTTATCTTCTTAGTTTACTAACTTTTACTTCAAAAGTCATCACCACTACGTATTTTTTTCTCCCTTAAAGTTTGGTTATCTTTATTGATAAAATTTGGAATTGCAAGGACTGTATTAAAAAAATATGAAAAATTCAAGGATTAAGAGTAAGAAATTCAAAATTAGAAACAAAGAGAACACCATTAAGCTTCTTGAACCAGAGGAGAGCTAGGTTAACTTTGGGGTAAAAGCTGGAGGAGCTGATTAGAACAAATTGAAGCACATTCATAGTCAAGCACCTTGAGATGAATCAAATGGAACACTATACATCATTAATTAGAGCTAGGCCTCAAGTAGTCGATCTTCATGCTTTCGAGCATAGCAATTTCTCGCAACTGATTAGGAGAGTCGTTTTGATTAAAGTTCATCTTATTTCCTTCCTGTAAAGTTTTTATGAAGATCCAGTCGGCCGCATAATTCTGTTCACGGTATATGTGGTTCATGTTCATGGCTGGATGGATGAGTTTCATGCAGCAACTTATTATTGGATCCAAGTACCACGTTGATTTTCCATAGAGCATAAGGTTCACTAGGATTTCAGGGATTGTCAAGGTTTACAATATTCAACATCTGACAGATTCGAGGACCGTCGAAAAGGGCTCTGCATTCTGTAATCAAGGGGAGGTTCTTCCCATACAGTCTACCAAAGCCCATGATGATTGTCCCTTCATGGTTTCGAAGAAAACCTCCACCGCTAGCTTCATTAGAATTTTCACAAGCACCATCAGTGTTTAAAACGGTTCGCTTTTGGATTCTTCTACTTGAGAAATAATGACATTCTGAAGTTTCTAAGGTGATTTACGCTTTCCAAACTCAAAGAGGCTTTAAAATCCTACCCCCCATTGAGAGTTCTTCATCAGCTTAGCAGAGTCCATACCAGAAATAATAAACATTACATGGTTAATGATTGTGGAAGAACTAACATTCTGATTATGATGCTTCTTTTTGTTGCGAGCATCCCAGATTGCCCAAGTAATTATAGAAGGAAGATTCGTACGGATGTCACAATGTTTAGTAGTAGACCAATACCATGTTCTTATAAGATGGAGAGATTCATGTTGGGAAAGATATGAATCTTGAATAATGAGCTGAAGAAGACCCAAACAGACCCAGATTGATGGCACTGGACCAACGTATGATGAGTTTTTTCTTCATTGCTACAGAATAAACACTTGGAAGCGAGTTGAAAATATTTATTTTGTAGGATAGAATCGGTTGAGATCGAGTTAAGAAGAGCCCTCCATAGAAGGAACCAATATTTCCTCGGTGTAACAGCGTTCCAAGTTTTGGCATACAAGTTGAATTTATTGCACTTTTTCTTAATGGCATTCAAGGTTTCTTTACAGCTAAAGGATCCATCAGAGGAGAGAGACCAGAGAATCGTATAAGGTGCATTGCTCAGAGAGATGGATTTTATTTTATTAATTTCAGTTGTAGTCATAGTGGATTTTAATCGTTCCAGATTCCAGGCTCCATTCACCCAAAAGCTGTTAACTTTGTCCCTATTTGCATTCCAAAGCCAACTTCTATCATCAGTATCCATGAATTGGATGAATGGTTTGTCTGAGCACCAACGATTGAGCCAAAAGTCCATGTTACCACATCCAATATTGTAAAAGATGTGTTTCACAGCTATGTCCCTGACTTTTATAATCATAACCCATATTTTTTTATTTCTTTAGAGCGGAAGAGGCAAGGATGGGTGAATTTTATTGCAGTAAATTTTTCCCAAAATGTTTTCTAAGCTCTGAATGTAAACCAGAGCTTCAAAGAGTATATGAGTTGCACATCATCCAGTTTCTTCAAGTTGAGACTGCCCTCCTCAGGACTCTTACAAAGCCTTTCCCATTTAGACCAGGTAATGTCATGCTTGTTATATATATTTCCCCATAAGAATTTGTTGTAAAGTCTTTAAATCTTGACTATTACAGAGTTGGGAATACTAGTATGCTAAAGAAGGAAATTGGGATAGGCTGATAGAACCGATTGGATCAATGTGAGTCTTCCAGCAAAGGAAAGAGCATATTTGTCCTATTCAGAAATTTTGCTTCTTATCTTGGAAACCATGTCTTCGTATTTAGAGATTCTAGTTGAGGCAGCTATGGTGGAGCCAAGATACTTAAAGGGTAACTTGATGTGTTTGAATTTCAAGATCTTTTCCATTGTGTTTATTCTCTGAGTCGTCATGTTGTGAGGGATAATTATCTTGGCTTTAGTGTTGTTTATTAACTGGCTAGAAACTCTCTGATAATGACTTAGAAATTTTTGAATTTGCTGAATAATTGAGTCTGCATCATTGCTAAAAATCATAAAATCGTCAGCAAACGCTAGGCAAGCAATGTTGATATTACCTCTAGTCTTGAACCTTGATCTAGGATTCTCATTAGATATCTTCTTAATCCCTGTGATTAGATATTCCTCAGCCAAAATAAAGAGACTGAGAGACAGTGGGTCTCCTTGTCTCAGCCCTTAAGTGTTGGTGAAGAAACCATTCATTTCACCATTAATTATGATGGATGGGTGAATGTTACTTATACATTTGTTGATCAAAGAGACAACATTAGTATTAAAACCAAAAGAATCAAGAATTTTAAAAAGAAACTTGTGGTTGATCTTGTCAAAAGCTTTAGCCATGTCTGTCTTAAGAATAACGTTGCCTCCTCTGTTTTTAGATTTTAGATCACAACAAATTTCTTGGGCAATTAGAATAGTTTCGTGAATACTTCTTCCTCTGACAAAAATATCTTGTTTTTCAGAAATGAGGTGAGGAAAAATAGGAGCAAGCTTGTTGTTGAAAAAATCGCGTATTATTCCGTTAAGCATAGTAGTTAAACTAATCGGTCTAAACTCTTGCCATGTATTAGGATGAGTAGTCTTAGGAATAACGCAGATTGTGGTGACTTGTATACCAGTTGGGAGTTGATAACCTTTGAAGAACCCCTGTATAGCTTCACATAGATCAGTGTTGATAATTGGCAATCATTTCTTGTAGAATTCACCATTGAAACCATCAGGACCTGCTGCGCAAACAGGGCTAAGAGAATTAATAATGCTATGAATTTCATTATTTTCAGGAATGGCCAGGAGGCTGGAGTTATCTTCATCTTTGACTAGAATTGGAATTAGATCGATTAAGCCAATTCTAATGACGTTCCATAAAATTTCATCAATAAAATAAATTTAAAATTTAAAATAAAGTCTTCTACATCTAATCACGATACTGATTTTATGTAAAACAATATACAACTAAAATTTTAAACTTAATTTTCACGTGGAAGACTTTTGTATTCCAAAATTTATTGTTGGAGGTTTTGAAGTTAAAAGTTAGTCCATCTATATCATAATATTGATCTTTTAAAGTTTTTTAATTAACATCAATGAAAGTAATAGTAAATTTGAAAGACTAAAAAAGAAAAATTGATTGGTATAGTTAATAACTTGTGGAGAAGATTAACTATTTTATTAGTTGAAAGTGGAATATATATACTCAATACTGCATTGGAAAATGAGAACAACATATATTATGAACAAACAATTTCTTATAGAAAGACATATATTATAAAACAGAGGGATTAAAAAAATCCCCAATACCATCCATAAGTTTAAATAATATAATTTGTTTTATAAATAATTAAGTTCACCGTACTCTCGTCTATTTTGTCTAATAAAATAGATTTCATAACTTATCATCTCGTTTTTGCATCAATATTTTATTGTAAGTAAAGTTTTGTTTTGTTTTATTTTTTGTTTAGAGGATGCAAAGATTATAAAAAATGAACAAAAATTTCTTTATCCACAATCTCCAGTCCTCTTTTTTTAGTCGACTAATGTGAAACTTTAAAAAAGATACAGATGCATTGTTGTTGTTGACTTTTCCCTTCAATTAACTCATGGTAAATTAAAATGATAGTAATATTATCTACTTGAAAAATAAACATTTTCGAGATGATGAGTCCAGATTCCGTCACCACTTCGGACAGGGTCAGTTCGGACGATGTCTACCTAACCGGACAGGGGCAGTTCGGACACCTCATCCATCAGACTGTTCGAACAGAACTAAAGTATTTAAAACATAATCACTTCTTGAATAAGCTGCATGCTCTCCTACTTAGAACTCATGGGTCCTTAAACTCGACCCGGGTCCATTAAACACGACCCGAAAGCCCATAAGGCCTAAATATAAGGGTATAAATACCCAACCACCAGCATTAAATGAGGGTAATGAAAATTAAATACAACCACACTGCTTAATTCTCCCTCTACACTCTACCCAAAGATTAAACACTTACAAACTTCCATAAAACTCTAAACAAAAATTACAAACAGTGGGAGGACGACGGTGACTGAATCAAACATTCGAAACCATCAGAAAAAATCAGTCCGAATGAATCTGGACGCCCCCGAAGTACCACCAGCTTTGCTTGAAGTGGTGGGTGAAAATTATGAATATAACATCAAGGAGCGTGATAGATTAAAGGGCAAGATAGAAGCTCTGAAGGCAGAAAAGGAAAAGATGGGCATAAAAGAGAAGTTAAAGGCATCAGTTGCTCATCATACCGACAACCCTAGAGAGCATGAGCCTTCGAAGACCCATGTGAGTACCAAGAAGACTCATGCTAGCTCCAAAAAGTCTCACCGGTCTAAGCCAGTGGAGAGTTCTGACTCAGACTCAGAATCTTCTGATAGCTCCTCGGATGAGGATGGAGTTGAAGAGTCTTTATCCTCCAGCAGCGATGAGGGCCGATCTAAAAAGAAGCAAAAATTGATTAAAAAATATTCAAGAAAAAGGGATAGACATGGGAAATTAAAGAGGAATATAGGCAAAGGATCATCTCACAGCCGGAGGAATGTAGACCGGATGCTGGTGGATCCTTTTGCCTTCCACGATGAACCAAGTATCTTTGCAACTCCCAATGAGGATACTATTTTCAATCATGACCGGAATTGGAGACAATCTCCATTATCTTCCAAGATTCTGTCCGGAAACCTTCCTAAGAGGTTCGATAGCACAAAAATGGAGAAATACGATGGTAGTAAAGATCCGGACAACCACTTGGAACAATTTAAAAACTTCATGATGAATTTCGATGATGACGACAAGTTGCTCTGTAGAGCATTCTCTCAATCCTTTATGGGGAGTGCTCTGAAGTGGTATAACAGCCTACCATAAGGTTGCATCAGAAATTTTGATACCTTTTGGGTTGCCTTTTGAAGGCAATTTGTTGGGAGTAAGGAATTGAAGGGCAATGGAGACACAATAATCCATTGTGCCCAAGAACCAAACGAATCACTGAAAGAATACATAAGTCGCTTTGTAAACACCAAAAACGGGTTGGCTGATTGCTTTGAGCAAGTAGCAATAGCGTCTTTGAGGCAGGGCTTAAACCCTGGAAATTTAGCTGATTCAGTAACCAGAAAGAAAGCCATGACTTGGGGAGGTCTACTGAATCACGTCGGAAAGCAAATCAACGTTGATGAAACAAAGAAAACTAGGGTGCACAGGCAGGTGAGGTCTGCCCCGGTTTCACCAAACCCCAACCAAAATCAGTCCGGGAACAAGGCAAGAGAGACCGGACAGGGACATAACAGAGCTAAAGCTCAGTCTCATCCAGCTGCGCTGCAATCTCCTAGGGAACATCGTAACAATTCCTTTTGTTAGTATCATAATGATACTGGCCATACCACTGACGATTGTATCGCTTTAAAAGAAGAAGTTCAGAACTTAATAGAAAGAGGAAAGCTTGGGGCGTATGTCAAAAGAAGAGGAGGAAATAGGCCTGATAATGCTCATCGGCCTGGTCCAAATAATGCAGGCACATCCACTCCGGAGGGAGGTATGGTTATAATCGAGAGATTCGATGTAGAGTCAGAGTACTTGGATCCTGATCCAACTCGAAATAGAGTGGGCGCCATTGAGGAACGTTGTAAAACAGTCTCCGAGCTTATTAAGTTTTTTGAATCACTCACGATTTTCGGAGGGGATACTATGACAGCTCCTACTGCTTCTTCAAGGAAGATGCATGTTCATACTTTAGCTACCCAGCTGGAAGGAGGCATGACCTCCTATCAATAAAAAATTCCATTTCCCTTCATTGTTTTCGATGAGGATGACATAAGGGATATAGTTGGCCCTCGTTAGGATGTTGTTGTCATAGGAGCATCCATTGGGGGCAATGACATAAGACAAATCTTGGTGGATACTGGGAGTTCAGCCAATATCCTCTTTTTAGCCTCTTACAAAAAGATGAAAAATCCAGCCGTAATTCAGCATTCGGACATATCAATTGTGGGTTTCACTGGAAGCTCAACAGATGTGATTGGGGAGTTCGAAGAGGAAGTTTTGTTGGGCAATGGCCCTTTTAAGAAGATGGTTAGAATACTTTTTAGTGTGGTGGATTGTCCCACTTATTACAATGTTATTTTAGGGAGGTCTTGGCTCTCTAGGATGCATGCCGTGGCCTCAACAGTCCACCAATGTTTGAAATATGCTGTGCAAGGACAAATGGGAGTTGTTCGGAGCAGCCAAAAGATTGCAAAAGAGTGTTATGCCACAACACTGGCTCCAGGGACGCTGGGGGTAGTTCGTACCAATGAAGAATAGCAGTTTGAGGGGCTCTCTGGGGGTGAGGGTGAAATTGATGACCCCAGAGAGACCCCTGAAGTGTTGATACCGGTTGAGGAAGTTGAAACACATTCTTTGGAAGAAGGAAAAAGTGTTAAGATAGGGTCCAAAATTCCATATGAACTAAAGAGTAAAATATTGAAGTTCCTGAAAGACCATCAACATGTTTTTGCTTGGTGCAATGCTGATGTTACCAGAGTTCCAGCAGATATTATATCACATCACCTATCCGTCCCAAGAGACGTAGCACCTGTGGTACAAAAGAGAAGGGCTTTTTCCTAGGAAAAGGCTGATGTTATTGTTCATGAAGTTGACAGGCTTACTAAAATGGGGAATATAAAGGATTCTCAGTATCCTTTGTGGACAGCCAATTCGGTCTTGGTGAAAAAGAAAAATGGCAAGTGGCGTATGTGCATTGACTTCATAGATCTCAATAGGGCTTGCCTAAAAGATTTATACCCAGTCCCCCAGATTGATCAGCTGGTGGATTCCACTTCTGGGAATAAGCTACTTTCCTTCATGGATGCCTTCTTCGGCTACAATCAGATTCAAGTAGATCTGAAAGATCAAAAGCATACCACATTTGTCACTGATAGGGGTCTTCATTGCTACAAGGTGATGCCATTTGGGTTGAAAAATGCTGGGGCTACTTATCAGAGATTGGTGAACAAAGCCTTTGCTGATCAAATTGGAAGAAATATGGAAGTATACATTGATGACATGATGGTAAAAAGTATGGATGAACAACTACACTTGGCAGACCTCCGGGAAACTTTTGCTAACTTAGTAAAAGTAAATTTGAAACTAAATCCAGAAAAGTGTGTGTTCGGAGTAGAATCCGGGAAATTCCTGGGTTATATAATAAGTGAGCAAGGGATACAGCCCGATCCGGACCAGCTTAATGCTTTATTCCAAATGGAGCCTCCTCAGAATATAAAGAAGTACAACGGTTGACTGGGAGTTTGGCTGCTTTGAATCAATTCATCTCAAAGTCTTCGAACAGATGTGCCCAAACTTTAAAGGGTGCAAAGGGATTCGACTAAACTTCACAGTGTGATGAGGCCTTCAATAAAATTAAGAAACATCTGTCCTCCCCCAAGACTTTATTTAAACCTGTTGATGGAGAGACACTCTTCGTATACTTGGCAGTTTCCAATTGTGCCATCAGTGCTGTATTGGTAAGAGACGTGGATAATTACCCCCATCCGGTGTACTACATCAGCAAGAGCTTGATAGATGCATAAAAACACTATTTAAAGCTCGAAAGATTAGCATTAGCCTTGGTAATTACTGCAAGAAAGATGAGGCTTTATTTTCAGGCTCATCCTATTATCGTCCGGACATCTTTTCCCTTGAAGAATGTTGTTAAAAAAGCAGACATTTCAAGTAGAA
Source organism: Limnanthes douglasii subsp. nivea (assembly GCA_036936605.1). Classification (NCBI taxonomy): domain Eukaryota; kingdom Viridiplantae; phylum Streptophyta; class Magnoliopsida; order Brassicales; family Limnanthaceae; genus Limnanthes; species Limnanthes douglasii. Next base: position 51,154,728 of record JAUPFV010000003.1, read on the forward strand.
TGACTAAGTGGTCAGTGGAGTTGGGGGATTTTGATATTGATTTTGCTCCTCGAACGGCAATCAAAGCCCAGGCTGTGGCCGATTTCTTAGTTGAATTCCATTCTGATAGGGATATGGAGTAAACTACTGAGATGAAAGATAAAAAGGTCTGGATCATCTGGACGGATGGTGGATCAAGTACTATAGGATGTGGTGCAGGGCTATGCTTGACCTCTCCGTATGGTGACAAAATGTATCAGGCTATATGCTTCGTTTTTAGGGCTTCTAACAATGAGTCCGAATATGAAGCTGCTATAGCTGGTTTGAAGTTGGCTTTCATTTGTGGAGCCAAAAGGGTCAAGTTAATGAGCGATTCCCAGTTTCTTATCCATCATGCACAGGGTCAATCCGAAGCTAAAAAGGAGCAACTAGTGAAGTACTTACTTCTACTTAAAAATGAGTCACTTAAGTTCAAAAGCATTGTTTATGAGCATATACCCCGAGCAAACATACCCTATACTGAGTCATACCCTTGGCAACCATAGCCTATACTGAGTCATACCCTTGGATCCATGTGCTGGAGTGACCTTCTATTCAACTCAATATGGGTAATGAGGAAGAAATTTTCGATGTACAAGTGAAACAACCTCAAGATTGGAGATTTCCTCTCCTGCATTATCTCTCCGATGGCATCTTGCCTTCGGATAAATCACTAGCAAGAAAAATGAAGCACAAGGCTCATGGTTTTATCATACTAAGAGATGTTCTGTATAAAAAGTCTTACACTAAACCTCTTTTGCGATGTTTGGGAGATGGTGAGTCTCAAATAGTCCTCTCCGAATTAAATGATTGTAATTGATCAGCTCACTGTAGATTCATGGCTCTAACAAGAAGAGTTTTATTGCTGGCTATTACTGGCCATCTATAATGCAAGATGCTAAGAGCTTGGTGAGAAGGTGTGACCCATGCCAAAGATATAGCAATGAAGTTCATGTCCCAGCCACCCCTTTAGAGTCAATTTCTAAGCCTATACCTTTTGCTCGATGGGGTTTGGATTTGGTGGGACCTCTTCCTATGGCGTCTGGAGGACGCAGGACGATAATTGTTGCTATTGATTATTTATCGAAGTGGATCGAAGCAGCCCCACTGGAAGGAACAATATCAAAAGCCGTCATAAAATTCATTTTATCCAATATTTGCGACATATTTGGTGTTCCACAGAAGATAAGGACAGACAATGGGCCACCGTTCGACAACAAGGAAATGGAGAGTTTTTGTGCCTCTAGGGGTATGCAACATTGTTTTTCTTCACCTTTCCACCCACAAGCAAACGGTCAAGTTGAAGTTGCTAACAGAACTATACTGTTCGGTTTATAGAAAAATTTAGAAGGGGCTGCTGGAAAATGACCTAGTTATTTACAAGAGGTTTTGTGGGCCTATCGGACTACTCCTGGGGCTGCAACACAAGAGTCACCTTTTGCCTTGGTCTATGGTATGGATGCCATAGCTCCCGTAGAAGCAACTCTCCCTTCATTTCGAGTTCACAATTTCTTCGAACGCGCTAACAAAGTGGCAATTAGGGGTCAGCTTGACCTAATAGAGGAAAGACGAGTTAAGGCTCACCTTAGAGCTGCACACTATCAGGGTTTGATGAGAAGCAGGTTTGCTTCCAGAGTTAAAAGAAGAGATTTTAAGCTGGGGGACAAGGTGTTAAGAAAAGTCTTCTTACACACTAAAGAGAAGCTGCTCGGCAAACTAGCCCCAACTTGGGAAGGACCTTATATGGTCATTGAAAGGCTCAAACCTGGAACATACTGGCTAAAAGATAAGGATGGAAGGGTTTTGAATCACCCTTGGAATATTGAGCATCTCCGGATGTACTTGGAATAGAAGCTATGCAAATATTTACTTGTTTAAAAATCCATGTAAATATTTAAGGGCATACTCTTTCCTACCCTGGTGGCGCGGGGAGGTTTTAATGAGGTGTCCGGGCTTTTTTATTAAATTCGATGCCTTCTTAAAAATTCGAAGTGTTTTTACTTTGTTTCTTGTCACACTATCCGGATCGAATTAAAGGAATGATGACTACTTAAACATTTGTCATCGGAGAATTTAAACACTCTCTCTTTAGAATATTTATGAAATAACTAAGGGCTGTTTAAACACTAGACACTAAAATTGAAAAAAACTATGAAAGAATGCAAGAGTTGTGTAAAACAAAGAAAATTCATTGAAATAATCCAAGTGCCTTGGCCTTCCAAGGACTTTAAAACTGTCAGACAAAACAAAAGATCTATCCGGTCAGATGTCGGACACAATTACAAAAATAACTTGGCCTTCCAAGGACTTTAGTTTAATAAAAAAAAAACACACACAAAAGATAATTCATAATCTAAGACTGAGCCTTTGAAGATGGCTCAGCCTCACTTGTCTTCTTCTTTTTGGGATCGTCCTTCTCTTCATTTGGGCTCTCCCTGGTGTTTTCTTCTTCGTCAGAGGAGGAAGCACTGGAATAATCATGCAAGTCTCCATCAGCCATGGTGTGGAAGGGAAGGTCTTCGTACTCTACATGAAGCCACAAATCTCCCAAGTTCCTCTTCAGGAACTTCTCATGAAAGAGCAAGACCATGTCCGACCTCATTTTAGCATACATTTGCTCCTAAGTATCTATTACATTGTTAGCATAAGCATCGAGCGCAATCGGAATTTTAGCCTGAATTTTGGCCTCTTGCTCCCTTAGCATATCTGCTTTCTCCTCTGCAGCCTTGGACCCTGTGTTCTCGAGCGCAATCTTGTCATTTGTCAAGTTATGGATGACTTCGTCCTTAGCTTTCGCCTCTTCTTTTGAAGAAGTGAGATCTTTCTCTAATCCGGACAGCTTTTCCCGGAGGTCTTTGATGGTATCTTCTAAAGTGGAAACCTTTGTGGTCCACCCCTCTTGGCTCTTCTTTAGCTCCTCATTTTCTCCCTTCAAAACCTCAGTATTTTGGGTGGCAGTTAGAAGGTCGTTGGACAGTTTTTCCTTGTCATAATTAAAGGAGGTGATGATCGCTGCCTCACCTTGTACTTGCTTCTCCAGGACCAACACTGGTTGAACAGTACTCAGAATAGAGTGGGTTATAGCATCTCTTTCCCTTGAAACAGTGAAAGTTTTACCATTAAAGATGACGGTGTTTGAAGTGCTCGGAGGGAGGTAAGGCCCAACAAAGTCATCTCTGGGAAGGTTTGCGAAATAGTCGCCAAGTCCATCAAGCCCTGTGATGTCGACACCATCAATGATGAGGTCTCCTCCTCCAACTTCGTCAGTTCGAAAGTCACCAGGTATCTCCTCTCCTCTTGTTGGATCAGTAGGGTCAATAGGAGGGAGAGGCTCCGGAGGCCGGAGAGAAAGTTCATCACCCCTGTAGGTCTTTTTCTTTTTGGCCTCCCTCTCCTTGTTCTCTGCTCCACGTTTTTGGCCTCTCTTGGGAACCCTTGGAGGTTTGGCAGACCCTACCTCTTCCCTAGCACTCTCCTGCTCCACCACTTCTAGGAGAGCGACATCGATCTGGCTTGGGGCTGGCCCCTTTGGGTTTGTTGGAGCAGCCTCCTCCACCTCGGCAGGGTTAGCCTCACTTGCAACCTTCTTGCCCTTCCCTTTCTTGCCTTTCATTTTAATTGGGGCGTTGGCTCGACCTGGCAAGTATAGAGATCCGTCTGGTTCGTGTGTTCTCTTGAGGACTACATCCAGAGGGGGTGGAGTGGTGAGCTCTTCCCAGGTCAAGTCCCTTCAGCCAGTAGTGTTCCAGAGGTGAGACCTTGCAAGATTGCCTCCGGTGAAGGCGTCATGGAATCGGTTCCCCCACTTCTCAGCAGCCCAAGCGTTGATCTTGGTACAAGTGGTCTGCCCGGCCTTTAAATAGTCATTAAAGTCTTTGGGCAGTTCTGTCAAGAAAGAAGACAAAAACAGTCAGTTTAAACAAATTCGGTAAAAGTAAAAATGAGAAGATAAGGTAGGATCCTTACGATCACTTCTCCATTTGCTGGTGAGAAGACTCGGCTTGACTCTAGCTTTGATCTTCCTCCCATTCTCCCAAGCACCACTCACGAACAAGAAGTGAGTCTTCCAATTTCTCTCCGCTTCGAGCAGGTCATCCACTGCCTTATAGTTATCACCCATGTTAAAGTGATAAAAGGGGATATGAGGGTTTCTGTAGAGACCGGCCACAACAGCGAATTCTTCCATCGGGAGAGGAATTACGGAGAGCCTCGAGGCCATGATACAGGCCATGAGAATATACCAGGCGTTAGGGCTCAGTTTGCTTGGACAAAGCTTGATGAGATGAAGGTACCTAACTATCTCCGGATCCAAGGGAAACCTTAACCCCCAGTTAAAGAGCTCAGTAGAGATGACTACTTCACTAAGTTTGCAGTCCATTGGGGTTTCAGGGTCTATGGGGATTCTTATCTTCAAGTTCTCCGAAATCCCCCACTTTGTACGCATCCGGCCCAATTCGGCTGTATGGATAAAAGCATAGTTGATTTTTTGTAAGGCAAGAAGATATTTAACGTTTACCTTGTGGAAACAAGGTCCGAATTTTCCCTTGAGGACCTCTGGCAGATCTGGATGCCTGAGGCATAGTTTTTCTTTGCCTTTATCCTTCTTGGCAGCAGCAGCATCACTAGTCTGTCCGGAGGGTTCGGACTCGAATGGAGCCTCTTCGATAGAATCCTCCATTATTTCCTCCATTACTGAGGAAGGGTTTTCAGTTGTCTTTGTGAGAGAGGAGTTTGGAGTTGGTTCAGTATGACCTCCGAACTGTTGAGCTTCAATACTCTCCTGGACTCTGGCCTCCGGCTGGGGCTCTGATGTGGTGGTTTCTCTTCGGAGGCTTGAGCTAGTGGCCTCCGATCCGGACAGCCTGTCCTTGGGTACTTTTATGGGTGCCTCTGACCCTGTATTGCTGTCCTTGGACCCAGATTTCGAAGGGGTTCCTTTGGAAGCCTTCCCTTTAACCAGCCGACCTCTTCTTCGATCGACCAGTTTGTTGGGAGAGGTATCTGCATCTGACCCCATGGTTATAAATGGGGAAGGATTTTTGAAGCTAGTAACTGCTAACCCTGGTTCAACAGTGGGTTCTGATTCTTGAACTGATGAACCCGAGACAATGGGAGATAGGTTGGTTTGAAACTAACTCCTCGGTTTGGCCCTTTTGGTTGAGGAAGAACCCTGGTCAGGCTCTGTGTTTGAGATTACTGGTTTGTCGATGGGGGAGGTAGGTAGGCCTGTTGCAATGCGCCTTTCCCTTTCAAGTTTTTGTGCTTTCTCTAGCTCTGATAGATTAAGCCACCCGCCTCTGATTAAAGCGTTCCTAGCCGTGAACATAAACTCACAACCAAAAAAGAAGAAAATGTGTTTGAGAGAGAAAGCTCTGAAAGTTAGCAAAGTGAATATGAAGATGATGGTAAAACAGTGGAAAAGTGTTTAATTTATAGTAAACCCCAAAAAGGTTCTTTGATTCCTAGGAGAATTCGAAAGGATTTGCAATGATTAAGAAACGGCGCTGATGTCACCTTCATTTAATGAAGAGGTTGCTTTTCAGAGAAGGTGGGAGCGAAATTCAAGGTGAAAAAATGGCTGAAATAACGAACCAGAGAGAGACACGTGTCCCACGAACTCTGGCAAAAAACCGTTTAGATTCAAAGAACTTTTTTCAGTCCGGATAAAACTACAACGCAATTCGAAGGACTTGTCCGGATGTAACTGTCACTAGAAACAAACTGTTTTTTTAGATCTTGCCAAAGGTTTTTGAACACCACCTAAAAAAAGGGCTACTGATGAGTCCAGATTCCGTGACCACTTCGGACAGGGTCAGTTCGGACGATGTCTACCTAACCGGACAGGGGCAGTTCGGACACCTCATCCATCAGACTGTTCAAACAGAACTAAAGTATTTAAAACATAATTACTTCTTGACTAAGCTGCCTGCTCTCCTACTTAGAACTCATGGGTCCTTAAACTCGACCCGGGTCCATTAAACACGACCCGAAAGCCCATAAGGCCCAAATATAAGGTTATAAATACCAAACCACCCGCATTAAGTGAGAGTAATGAAAATTAAATACAACCAGGCTACTTAATTCTCCCTCTACACTCTACCGAAACACTAAACACTTACAAACTTCCACAAAACTCTAAACAAAAATTACAAACTTACCCTCAGACAAAAATAAACTACACCACGAGATAAATTTAAAAAGTTTTAACTCTGACATATTAGATTTCCATGATGACAACTAGGGCCAACTATATGAGAGGTAGAATAAACTGCTGCAAACACAAGAAATAAGAAGACGAAACAGAGAATAAATAAACCCTAACCCTAGGATAGAGTATAAGAGACTTAGAGAAAAACTCAATTTTGATTCATAAAAATTTAACGGTAAAAATAAGGTTTGAGAGCCTTCTATAGAAGTGCTTGAAACCCTACGCCAAAATTAAAGATGGTTCATCACAAAATAAAATAAATCCCACCTGAATTTCGAAGCTATTCGAGCTGGTCAAGTATTTTAATTAAATCTAATAAGATTTGGAAAAATGCAAAAACTTCACGAAAACAGAAAAAATAGGGCCTAAACGATAGATTTCGGGCCTGGACTTCATCAAATTGTAATGATTTCAAACATCGTTGGACTTCTCGACGTGTTCGATTTATGTGGTCGCAACACCTAATTCAGATAATCGAGCCCTAAATAAAGACCGCTTTCGTTTGTCCAAAAGGGCCATATAGCCATGGACTGTGCAACTACATTATCCTCTCCTTCTTCAGAAGAATTTGACAACAAATTCTCAGCTTCAACATCATCACTGGCATCGGTAAATGGCACCAGGTGCTTCACGTTGAAGACACCATGGGTATTTATGTATGCATTATGATTAATCTTCTCAATGATTTCAAACGGACTCACCTTCCTTGCAGCTAGCTTGTTGTACTCGTGTGCAGTATAACAATCTCTGGTCAAAACTACCCATTCAAAGTCCCCTTCTGCAAACTCCACCAGTAGGCGCTTCTTATCTGCGACAACCTCGTACTTCTGTGTTGTGTCCTCCAGGTGTTTGCCTGTGTTTTCATGGATCTCTCATAGCTCAGCGATGGCGGTCTTGACCATGGCTGGCACTTTGTCAAGCGTTGGGAAAGCCAAATCCATAAGACCCTATGGGTTATAACCATAGACTACCATGAAGGGGCTATACCCATTATTGCACTTGTGGTGCCTGTTGTAGGCAACAACAACATGGTAAAGGTGGAAAGCCCATCTTTCAAGTTCCTGGAGACCTCTGTGCACAACATGTTGCATAACGTTCGATTAATTACCTCGGTTTGGTCGTCTGTTTGCGGGTGATATGCGTTGCTAAAACTCAGCTTTGTGTTTGTAAGACGTTATAAACTCATCCAAAAGTGCCCGAAAACCACGTATCGCAATCTGAAACGATATTCAAGGGTAGACCATCTAAGCGATAGACCTCACAAAAGTATAAATTAGCAACATTCACAACATTTGTGGTTTTCTTGCATGCAATAAAGTGGGCCAACTTAGAAAACTTATCGACCACAAAAATAGAGTCGTTACCTCTCTGCGTTCTTTTCAGTCTAGAGATGAAATATGTGCTGACGCTTCACCAAGGTCCCTAAGGTATTAGGTGTGGTAGGTATAGACCTGCCTTGGAGGATTTTCCTTTTGCCATCTGGAAAATCCAACAACCAATTACAAAACAGATAACATCTCGCCTCAAATGCGGCTAAAAGAAATAACTGGATATAAAATGAAGGGTTTCAGCTCTACCACCATGCCCCTCGTTGTATCTCTCATGTACAATCAGTAACCTCAAGCTGCCTCATGAGGAGAAAGTTACCTTTGAAAAGGTAGAAATTTATTTTCTCAAACCTGCGCTCACATCCTCCAAAATTGGACCAAAATATGGATCGATAGGCAGTAGATCCTTCATCATCTCAAATCCTACAACATATCATTCCATACAAATCATCATACTGCATCGGCTTAGTGCATTAGCTACGCGGTTAACTGCCCCTGAAGTTTGCTTGATGGAAAAGGTAAATTATTGAGTAAACGTTACCCAACACGCACAGAGGGAAGATAGCCTTTCCTGACTCTACATAAACTTCAAGTCATCATGATCGGTGTATAGTACAAAGTCATTATATGCCAAGTAGGAACTCTAGTGCTTAATACCCGCACCACTGCATAAAACTCAATGTCATAGGTTTCGTAGTTGAGTTTAGCTCCACTTAACTTCTCAATCAAGTAGGCTACAGGTCAACCTCATTGGCTGAGTATAGCTCCAATGCCCAATCTAGATGCATCACAATTCAGTTCAAATTATGTAAAAAAATCAGGTAGAACCAGAATAGGTGCAGTGGTCAGTCTTACCTTGATCTCTTCAAACACAGTAGTTGCTTTAGGGGTCCAACAAAACGTCTTTCCTTTCATACAATCTGTTATAGGATCTATGAAAATACATAAGTTATATATGAACCCCCTGTAGATTGAAACCAATCCATGAAAAGAATGAACATTTGTGATAGAAGTAGGTATAGGCCAGTCACGCACTACTGCGACTCTCGACTTAGCGACTGATAAACCATCGGTCGAAACAACATACCCCACGAAGAGAACCAAATCTGTCATAAAAGAACACTTGTCAAGTCCCCCATAAAACTCTGCCCGTTTCAAAACAATCAATACTTCCCGTAAATGCTGGAGGTGCAGCTCCTCCGTAGTACTATATATCAGAATATCATCAACGTACACAACCAAAAAAATTCCAATGAAGGGATGAAATACCTGGTTCATAACCCTCATGAATGTTCTATGAGCATTGGAAAGGCTGAATAACATGACCATCCATTTAAACAAACCTTCTCGGGTGTTAAAGGTTGTTTTCCACTCATCTCCCATGCGAATACGAATCTGATGATATATGCTCTTCAAATTCAGTTTCGTAAACATTGTAACACCACTCAACTGATCCAATAAATCATCAAGGCGAGGAATATGAAACCGATACCTTACTGTAATTTTGTTGATAGCCCAATTATCCACACACATCCTCGTTTAACCATCCTTCTTTGGTGTCAGCACTGTAGGAGCCGCACAAGAACTGAGGCTCTCACGGATGTGGCCTTTAGTCAATGGTTCTTCCACATGTCTATGGAGCTCATCAGGTTACTTTGGACTCATCTATTAATATGGTCGGTTTGGTAGGCTAGCACCCGGTATTAGGTCAATCTGGTGTTAGATGTCTCTTAACGGAGGAAGAATTGTAGGCAGATTATTGGGAAACACAACATCAAATTATTCTAATAGGGGCTAAACACACTCATGTATCTCTTTTACTAACTATATACCCCAAAACGTTTCCACTTTGTACACCAAAAAAGCAATTCATAGGATTGAGCTTTAAATTAAACTGCCGCTTTCGGTCGAAGATGGTTTGAAGAACCTCGAGCTACTTATTAGATATTTGTGTTTTGACGAGCATGTCGTCGATATACGCCTCCATATCTTTCCCAACTGCTAGCTGAAAATATGGTTCACCGGGCGCTGGTACGTGGAATCAGTGTTTTTCAAACCAAATGACATCACATTGTAACAATATAAACCTCGCTCGGTTTAGAATGACGTGTGCTCCTCATCTGATGGGTTAAGCCGAATCTAATTATAACCGTAGTATGCATCCATAAAATATAGGTATTCAGACCCATAGGACAAATCCACCAGCGGATTCATGCGAGGTAAAAGGAATACCTCTTTGGGGAATTCTTGGTTCAGATTGGTGAAATTAATGCATTTGGGCCATCGATCACTCTTTTGTTTTTACTAATACTCAGTTTGCCACCCAGACTAGATATTGTGCCAATTGAATATGACCAAGTTGAGATAACTTGGTCACCTCGGCGCTGATAGCTTCTTGGTTCTCTACAGAGAATGATCATCATTTCTGCCAAACCGGCTTGGTGTATGCATTTATTCCTAGTTCATGTCGGATAATGAAGGGGTCGAACCCTGTCATGTCACTAGCATCCCATGCAAAAACATCCAAATTCTTTCCCAATAGGTTAATTAACAGTTGCTTAAAAAGAGAATCCAAATTATTACCTATTCGTAATATGCGGCCTTCTGGGACTAACTCCACAATCAAATTATGAGAATCTTCATCAGGTTGATCCATCCCATGTGGATCGTTAACGGGATCTGGTGGAGATGGTACTTTGATTGATCCCTCATGCACCCCCTCGATAGTTAACTGCTATCAGAGAGACTTGGTTAGGTTAACCGTGACTGCATAACACATCCTTGCAGCCTGTTGACTTCTTTTGATGATGTCGATCGCGTTTCCCACTTGCTATTTGATACATTATCTTAAAGTAGATGTGATGGCCTCCATTATATGCAACCAAGTTCGCCCAATAATCTTGTCGTATGAACTGGGAGCATCTTAAATTATGAATAAGGTCTTGAGTTCTTTTTTTTATAACCCCATAACTAACTTTGACCATCAAATTGACCTCTCCCACGCATTGAGATGCATTGCCTTCATATCACTAAAGAATGGTGGGTAAGTTTGTAATTAGGGACTTTGTGCATGTGATCGTAGCTATGTTTTAAAATGATGCTTGCCAAGTTACCTCCATCTACCAAAACTTGACTTATCATTACTTCCCCAATATCCAGATTCACTATTAATGCATCCTCATGTGACGTGCTAACCCCCCCCCCCCCCCCCCATCAGGTGTCATCATTGAAATTAAGGCCCGCCACATGATCTCGGTAATTATGATACGATAAAGCTTCAGCAGCCTACAGTTTATGGTCGATATTTGTTCTCTTGTTTGACTTTAAGTCATGGTCTACCTCAGAGTTTCCTCCTGCAATAGTGAAGAGAGATGGAGAACTTTCACGTATGTCGGAGACTACATTACAGGCTACCTCGGATTGTCTTTCGTTAGTAGTGCATAGTGGTGGTGAAACTTTAGTCCCCAAGTCTTCGATTAAACACGTGAACGTTCATTGCTCATGGGGTCTGGTACTTCGTTCTTCCCTTGGTTCTATCGAAAATGACCGATATGGTCATGGTTAGCGGGGTGAAACGTCTCGAGGTGTTTTCATAGTACGTTGTTCAACGAAGCCCATCGTGAGTCTTTTTGCGGTCGAATGATCCTCTCTTAGGATCAGAATCCTTCATATACTAATTATTCAGAATTGTAACACGTCTATCTTATGACATGTGTTAGACATTTATTACATAAGTTACCATATTTTACTCATTGACTGTCAAGGATGTTTTAGTAATACATTACACATATCTCCAATTTTATACTAGCTTTAATTTCTTTCCATATTCATTTCGACATTACTTGTAGAATCTCTTGCCAATAATTACTTATTTTTATGATTCTCTAATCTTCTACCACTCTACCACTACTTCACTTGTTTGCCAATACTTTTTGTTAACTGTTATATTGATGCTCTCTTCTTATCTGCTACATTGGTTCTTTATCTAAAGTTTTAATGATAACTTTTACTAATGTTGTTACCTTGGTAATAATAATCTTACATTTCCTAAATAAGGTAATGATGTCCCATCGGCATATTAGCTTATAAGGGTTCCATAGTCTTAAAAATATGATCATATATTTTAAAGACTATTGGCAAAATAACAAAGTCTTAAATCAGAATATAGTCCCTCGACTATTGCATTCTCTTTTATTTAGTCTCCTCATTAAAAAAAATCACCAGTTAGGGTCCCTCGACTATTCAAAATTTATAAATTTAGTCCCCGCGCGAGTCTTTCTCTTGTCGCGCCACGTGTCCCCATAGTTAAATGGTACAACTCTCACAAATAGTCTCTCGACTTTTAATACCATTTTTACCTTTTAAATTTAAATTTTATATTTATTTATTTATTTTGTTTTTTTATTCTTTTGAAAATAGAGTTTTAAAAAAAGTTAAAAATTCAAAAATTTTAAAAAATATTAAATTTAAAGAGTAAAAATAGAATTAAAAGTCGAATGACTATTTGTGAGACTCGCACTATTAAATTATAAAGACACGTGACTGAACCAAGAAAGAACCACACACGGGAACTAAATATATAGATTTTGAATAGTCAATCGACCTTGAACGGTGATATTTTAGTCGAAAGACTAGATAGAAAAAAACTCGATAATCCATAGACTATATTCAGATTTAAACCAAATAAGAAAGGTATAGTGATTCTCACTTCAAAATCAATTTTAATTTTAGTTACACTATTCAATAATTATTTTGTATATTTTAGTTAATTTTAAACAAATAAATTAATGAAATCATTAATATATATTTTAACCAATAAACTCATGAAGCTTGGTTTTTAAACCATATGTCTTTTTGTCTGAACCACTCATCTTTGTATAGATCAACCACTAATATTTATCCATTCAATTTCTATATAAGTAGCATCCATTTTGATCTCATTTTTACATAGTTTTATCCTCCGCAACTTCTCTCTCGTTTCATTACACTTTTCTAGAGTTGACGTTCTCCGTCATCATATTGTTCTCCGTCATCATATTGGAATTAAAATGAAGGGAAAATATTTTCTACTATAATTTTCTTTTTTAAGAATAATATATATTTATTTATAAAGTATTCGTGTAGAGCTCATTTAACTCAATCCTTCTTCTTAGAAGGCAATTCTAAGAAGATGAGATGAAGTTTTTAAACGATAATTCAACACCTTTTATTCAATTTGGTGAAGGATCCATAGAATTACAATAGAAATTAAAGGATCAATTTGGTGAAGGATCCATGGAATTGCAATAGAAATTAAAGGATCAAGACACTGTTATTAATGATTGGAAAGCAGCTGAAAACCGATGGTTAGAGAAAAAACAATCTTGAAAATTATTTAAAATTAAAAATTGAAAAAATCAACAAGCTTCGCAGAGATACAATTGAAAGGAAAAGTCAGAACGTCAAAGCTGTTGTAAAGGTTGCTAACATGACTAAAGAATTCATTATCGAACAAGTTAATAAAAGTTTGAATGATGAAGTTTTGACAAAATATATATAAGTGATAAAAGAGCTTCGTACATTGGTCCTGAAAATGATTTTTAATATGAAACCCTTGAAACAATTTACTTGGACAATATCAGCACAAGCTTCCTAAAGACTATAAAATCATATGCCACAAATCTCACGACGGTATTATTGAAACTCACAACACTATTAGTATTTTTTTTTTAAATTGAAACTTTCTTTTTGGAATATGTTGATGAAAAGAAAAACCGAGCAAATTATATGGTAAGAAATCTTGACAATGCTACAGATAACAATACTCCCACTATATTCCCCGAAGATCTTTAATTTCGATTAAATATCGTATGATACTCTACTTAAAACTTTTGCCGGTTAGGATTCGATTATCTTGATGTTTTTTTCTTTTTTTAAAACTCTATATCGACTAGCATCCAATTGTTATTTTTCATTTTATGTTTATTATCTGATACTAGTGATTATCGATTTTAATTTCTATTTTCATATTAGGTGTTATTTCATACCATTGTTATTTTCATAATATTAAAATTTCTATTTTTTTTTATGACCAAAAGGTCATGAGTTCGAGTCCCTCTAAAGGTCCATCCCAATTTGGAGACAATTTTATGGCGTTTTTATCTCTTGTTCATTGAAATACATTTCTTACCCTTCTTGAAAATTTCTAAATTTTAACTTTGAATTATAACAGTTTTACATCAAAGTCATATAATGATCCACTGTAACCTGAGACTCATCTCATCACTCTTATATTAATTCAATATTTATCTACTTTTCTTTATCATTATCTTCCGATGGCTAGGAACCAAAACTTTTGCTGGAACGACGACTTCCATCCCATACACTATAGCATATGGAGTTTTGTTTGTTGCATCTTTAGGAGATGTACTAATATGATCATAAACTTCATTAAGGAAATCTAGCCATTTTCTCTTAGCTAATTCTAACTTTCTCATTATCCCATATAAAATAGTTATGTTTGAAATCTCTACTTGGCAATTTGCTTGTGGATAATATGGAGTAGAGAATTATTATTATATCCAATACTTTTTACAAAAAAAAAATCATCGGGTTATTTTGAAATTAAAGGTCTTTATCTATCATTAAATCTCTAAGATTTTCATAACAACTTGTCCTTACTAATGCCTTTGCCTCCACTCAATTTCTAAAATAATCAATATCTATGATAGAAAATTGCATTCTTCCCCAATTGATAATGGTCCTACCAAATTATTCCCTCGTTTGTTAAACATACACATCTAAAGAATTTAATCCTATTATTTGGCTATGAACATTACTTGTATTGATAAAATGATGGCAAAGATTACAATTTCTAACCATCAATGTTGTGTCGGTATAAAGTGTTTGTGAATAGAAATATAATAAAATGTAAATATCGTATCAACCCATGAGACCCATAATGTATCGATGATTCCCCCCATACAAATCATTTATTAGTCGATCTACTTCTTTACAAAGTCCTTTAGAATTTTCTTAAGAAAATGTCATTCTTCTTTGAATCACAAAACCTGCATATGATTGTACTGATAACTTGTGACACACAACACTGGCTGGCACACCTGTTACATCTTCACTGCACCAGGAAAATACATGTAAATACTTGGACAAAAAGATCCACAATTATTCTTTTAACTTTACTGGTAACTTTGACATGACTCTAACATTTTTCCCATCAGCCAAGCTATGAATTTCCACTTCTTCAATGAGAATAATCGTACTATGATTCTTTCTTTGATCATCTATATGGTTACAATCCGAAGATGACTCTAGTAAATGTTATTCTGATAGTTTTTTTTGAAAGTCCCCTTGCCCTAAATTGTTTCCCCTTCAAATTCTTCAATTACATCTGCTGAGTTTCCTGTAAATCCAACCATGGTTTGCTTCGAATGTTGAATAATAACTGGATTTTTTTTATTTTCTTATAAGGAGAAAAAATTAGTATGTTAGCCGAGCTGTCTGTAACGATTAGAATCCTTCAGATTTTTGTTCCTTTAACAGACGCCCCGATCACTACATCATCTTCATGCAGCCTATAAATATATCTTAAATAGTCTCCAACAAGTGCTATAAAATGATGATGGGCGTTGATACAAATGAGTTGACATTTTTCCTTTCAATTGATCATTTAAATTATCCACATGCCTCTTTCTTGAACAAATCGAAGGTGCTGTCATCGTATCTCCTCCTAATATTGTTGATGCACGAAGTATTGACATAATTTAGAAACCCTTCAACTACCTTCACTTATCATTTTTACATGACATCGGTCCAGATCTGGATCCAAAGATTCTGAATTCATATCGAACTGTTCCATAATTACCATAGTGTCTTATGCTTTAGGAGATGATATAACTATCCTTCGAACAATATTCTTGCTCTATGCAAATGTTAGGCCCATGCATATTTGTGCCTTCTTCTTTTCCAAAAGTGTTCAATTTTCTATTCCCAATAAACATCTGAAATCCTTTTGTTCAATTTTATAAAATCTTTCGTATCATGCCTCGTATCCTCATAATATCTGTAAAAAAAAGTATTTTAGTTTTCTCTTTGGGTTTGGATATGCAAAGGCCTTCAGATTTGTACATGACCTTTGGTCCTATCGTAAATTATTTCCACATTTTCAATTAGCTTGTATAACTGGTTAGGTTAAACCCATTGGTTTCCCTTTGGTCTAGATTGTTAAGAATGATTCGACCTAGGATGACTATAACCTTGAATAGAATTTCGCGGATGACTGTTGGAAGAAACTTTGGACTGAACAACAGTGCATGGTTGTGATGTGATTACGAGAGGTTTATTCTATCAAGGCTGCCTTAATAGTTTAGTTTCTTTTACAATAATTTGTATCATAACTTGGTTTAACAAACCACCTCAAGTATTTACTTTATTTCTAGTAACCTTATCCTCTAAGTCTTCAGATAATAACCCTTGCGTGAGAGAAGCTATGGATACCTGGTTGTAACAATGAGCCAAATGATTTTTTTGTATTCACAAATCGGCTCACATATTCCTTTAAACGTTTAGTAGCAAGTTGGTGACAATGAATTATCGTATCCCCATTTCCTCTGAGCTCCTTGCTTCCCACAAATTTTCATTAGAATGGCATCTAGAACATATCAAAAAAATTAATTGACCCCTCCGGAAGCCTATAGTACCATTTCAAATAACTGTCTTTAAAATTTTGAGAAAATGTTTGACTCAACAACTTATCATCATCGTGAAAACTCATCATAATTATCTTGAAGTGCTCTAAGTGATTATCCTGATCTTTAGTCCCATCATACTTCTTCATTTTAGAGACATCAAGACGTCTAGGGAGGTTTTCGGATAAAATCGTTGCTGAGAAAGGGGATTGCCTCCAATTACGCCCTTAGCTAAACCGATTGATTTCACCAGAATCAACAAATATATATGGTTCAGATCAGACGACAAACGGGTCACTCAACAATTTGTCTATAATATGATGAGTTGAACCCTTTTATTTTCTACCATAATCCAATTTCATATCTTTTTTATGCTTCTTTCTTGAGGCATCTTGGTCTGCCAACGTTTTACTTCGATTAACAATTTTTCTACATCGATGCTTACCCCGATGCTTGTGTTCGTTCTTCTTCTAATAATAATCACTACTTGATGAGGATGACGAGATATCTAACGATGATGAAGAAATCTTGATGGATTCTGAAGAACTAGAATCGTCCTTAGTTTGAGATTCTTTTCTAGATAGTTGGTTGTTTTTAGGTAATTATCCCCAAAATGCCGCTTCAGATAACTAGGGGGATTATCATCGGGTACGATCAAATCTCTTTCATATTTTTTATGTATGTTCATACCCTCAATCTCTTTTTATAAATCTGCAATCTCATCTCACAATTAATTTGTTTCCTCGCACTTATGATTCTCATATAAGACTCTAAGATGTTCTTCTTCGACCTTTCTTTTATGTATGTTCATACCCTCACCCAGGGCAGATCTACTTGCATTTCACTTTCTATTATCCGATACAGTTAGAAAATAGTTTTAAGTTTTGGATTATCGTTATTCGGGTGCTCTCGCTACCACTATGGTTTCCAATCTAATGAGGTAAAAACGTGATTGAGGGTATTTTTGGAAATTTGTTGAGAATTATTTAATATTTTGTGTAAGGTAGTAGGATAATCGAGTAGTTTATTTATTAGCGTAGTAATTACATGTCATCCCTCATTAATGAGGTCTCTTAGGGTATTTATAGTGTATTTTTGGGTTATGGGTTGGGTCAGGGCTTAAAGCCTTAAAAACCCATTAGTGTAAACACTGTTTTTGGAGACATACAACTGAATCACAAGACAAACAGTTGAGTCAGAAGGTAAAGAATGTCTTTTTGATTTTATGTCTAAAATATCATTTGAATAATTTTGAAGCCTTTGAGGATTCGCGATATTCGACCCTATCAAGCATAAATAAGAAGTTAAGGCTTCATTTAGACGTTGACCACGGAAAAAACACAAGAAAAGTTTTATCACCAAAGTTATTTTCTTTCTTGATCATTCTTCATTTCCTTGGCTTTATATTTGAGAATAATTTCCCTTATCAATCCTGGGTAGTGAGCTTCCTCTGGATGGCAATCCAGGCAATGAAGGAGTTTCTGCAGAACTTATGTTTGTTCCAAACAACATTGGCCCAAGGAACATAAAGGAAGATGGTTCTATGAAATGATAGGTAATAATGATAGTAAAGTAGGTATTATTCTAGTTAATTCTCTAAAGCTTGACATTATCTCTACTTCAGGGGGGTTGAGAATACTTATAGTGATACTAACTTCAAACAGATGGGAATAGTGAGACCTTCTACCAAAGTAGAGCCTAGTTGGTCAGTTTCATGAGTCATTATTGATGATATCATAAACCATGTTCTTACTGTGTATTCCAGCATAGAAGATTATAATAGGAACGTATCGATCAACAAATTAATTGGAAAAGAGCCAGGGGCCATACTAGAGGAAGTTGGAAAGGCCATTATTGACACGCACTTTGTATATCTTGGCGGCAAAAGGCCTTAAGTTAATGATTTTCCTTCATTATCATTTAAAAGATGAGCAAATATATAGCTTATAAGGGTTATTATCTTTTACCTTTTTGGTAAGAACTTAGTTATACCAAATTGAGCAAGAATTATCGCTCAAGATGGATAAGATATGCTTAAGGGCGACCATCTGATTTGAGGCCTGGTGGTAAAACATCCAAGAAAATGCTCCGATGAAAGCAAGGTAATCCTAGACTAAGACACTTTAGAGTTGGGAAAAACCCTTACGAAAACAAGCTGGAAGGATAAATAAGGATGACCACTAAACTTCTCCGGCTAACATGACAACCTTGATTACTTTGAGCATATCCGCTAACAATATATGCTTAAAGGCCGATGAGTTGATACGGTTGGTGATTTTATTGAACAATACAATCATTATAAAGGAGATGAAAAGTTTTAAAGGCAACACCTAAGTAACGAACAGTTAAGAAACCTTCCTCAAAACCAAATAAGGTGATGATTGAATAGTGGATGGAGTCAAAGAACCTAAAAAGGAAAACATGAATTTTTTAGGTTTAAGGTGGAGCCCAGAGAGGTTGGAAGACTTCTTATGACATTCTTTTACAAGGTTAATGGAGTTAGTGTTGGCATGACAAGTCATCCGTAAAGCAAAAGTTAATGATTTTGAGCTTATAGGACTTCAAGTGGAAGTTGAAAGAATTATGTTGGATTTTCTTTGTGAGGATGATAATGATGTAAATAATGAAAGAGTGAATGAAATTACGAAAAAGGTTTTAATTTAAATATTTTTTAGTTATAGGATAAATTAAATGTATAGTTGAATATCGAGGACTGATAGTGCAATTAGTTGTAACTTGTAACTGAATTAGTTATTCGCAACCCTTTCCTATAAATAAATGGGGGATTTGAGAAATAAACATTGATTGATAATTCTACGTACATTGACTCTTGATTATTTTCTCTCTCTGGAAGCTAGACCAATTGTCTATTTCTAAGAGAGTTTCCTATTTATCTTTCTTAAACATTATTCACTAAAATACCCTAAATATATCAACACTTATCATTGGCGACATAGCGAAGTAAGGTACATAGATAACAAATTTAAAACCACAAAATTTACGGTAGAATTCACGATAGAACCATTAACTAAAATTGATCCCGTAGTTTTGAGGGAAAACGGAGTGCTTGAATAAGGTTTGCTTAGATAAGAGAACCGAGATGAAATTCAGGGGAATGAGCAACGTGAGCAATCTAATGTTTAGGATCGAATGAATCAATTATTTGAAATGATAGCTTTTTTGAACGATCATCTTGATCAAAGGGAGCATCAAATTCAAACTGGAAGGCTAAGATCCGAGGTGTAACAATTGGATGAGAAAAAAAGGTGGGGAATTTGTCTGATAAGTCTTATGCTCATCAAGTTCAAAGTGATCGTAAAAAAGCACATTTCCAGCTAGACATGAAACAACATTCTACACCAAAGGAAATAAAAGATAATCATTGGTATATTTCGCCTAGTGATAGTTTGAATTTGGATTCCTAAGATGATTCATTCAAGAAATGAAGATATTGGCATTCTCCAAAGGGAGAGGGAATTCGACATCGGAAGTCTCGTAAATAGCATAAATACAAGGGGATAAGTCTAAGAATAGGATAGATAACTCTTTATTCGAGGGTAACACGTCCAACCAATATGTTAATACTGTAGACCAAAATATGTGTGCAGTTATGGGAATAACTGGAGCCATTCAGTACATGCAAGGAGTGGATTGGAGAAATTCGTATTTGTCTTTTGAAGGTTGATACCTCTTCCTATGCACTTTGATAGGTCTTCTTATGTGCTTTGATGTTTCGAAGGTTGAAAATTTTGATGGAACACTGGATCCTGATGATCATATTGAGCAATTTAAAAATTACATGATGAATTTTGAAGATGATGATAGGTTCGTGTGTAAAGCGTTTTTACACACTTTTAAGGGTATCGCTTTAAAATGGTAAAATAGAATTCTACGGGGATCAATAACCAACTTTGGGAGTTTTTATACTGAACTCCAAAGATAATTCATGGGGAATCAAAGAAATACGAGCTAATGGTGATACTATTATACCATGTAAACAAGTTGGGAGAGATAAGTTAAAACATTATACAAGATAATTTGTGCTAACAATTGTTTTTGGAAGTTTCTGAACAGCTTGTTGCAATGGCAGCTTTTAGGCAAGTATTTCTTCCAGGTATTTTAGAAAATGAGACTACAAGGAGAACGTCATTGATAATTAGAGATCTAATGGCCCAAGTTGAAGAACAAATTAAGGTAAAATAGTTGACAAAAGTTCGAAGTGGTTCGAGTTCCATCCATAGAAATTCGGGGCATGCACATACTAACAAAATATATCTGAGAGATTTTTGAATCCATATATACCATCTTGTCAAATGGTGAATACTAATCTACCTCCTCAAACACGACGAGCACCTTAAAGTTCTAGTTATCAACCTCCCCAGGTGAGGTCTAACTAATTGATAAGGCCTGAATATTTTGCAGAATTAACTCGAAACGTGGAAATAATTTTTGAGAGAACCAAGAATCACATAAATTTTATAGAACAAGCCCTTATAAATAAGCCAAAGGAGGAGCGAAATAACAAGTTGTTCAAGTACCATAACGACATTGGACATGATACTATAAAATATATAGCTTTGAAGAAAAAAATTCAGAGTTTTATAGAAAGCGGCAAGTTGACGACTTTTGTTAAAGGAAATAATAACTTTCGGAATAATTTGAGTACGTTTTTGCAACATAATATGAACACACCGTTAGAGCAAGAAATCATATTAATGATTATGGATTCGAAGTGAGAAAAATAGGAAGGCTTTGATGCAGCTTTGGAATAACTGAATCCAGACCCAGACCAGAAAGTGGTGTTGGCTATCAACGAACCAATGAACCCAGGGAGAGTTCGTAATTTGTGCGAGTATTTTGAGAATCTTTCCATTTTTGGGAGGAGATATTATGGTCAAAAATGCATATAGTTCAAGAAAAATTCATGTAGTAAGTTTGGCAACTCAAATAGACGGTAAAATGTCTACCCATTTTATGGAAAGAATGTTACACCTTTTATTTTGTTTGACGAAGACGATCTAAGAGGCATAGTTGGACCCCATGAGAGTATGCGGTGGTGATTGGCACATAAATGGCGGGAACAAAGATCTGATGAATATTACTTTATATAAGAATCTCAACGAATGTAATGTTCATATCAACATATGATAAAATGTGTAATCCACCTGCAATTCTCCAATCAGAGCGAACCATAATTGGGTTCACATAGGTAACATCGCAAGTTATCGGGGAGTTTGAATGAGATATTTTGTTTATGGTGGTGAAATGTATAACCAGCTATAATGCAATTTTGGGAGGTCATGGTCGTCTATGATGTATGATATTGTTTTAACTGTTCACCAATGTTTGAGGTATACAATTGGTGGTCGCGTCAGATTAGTTCGAAGTGATCAACAAGTTGAAAAATAATGTTATGCAACAACTTTACATTCTAAAAGGGTCACTTCTAGTGACCAAATGACTGAATAACAATCAATCGGGTTTACTTCCGATAAGGAAGGAGTAACTAATATGAGGGAAACACTGGAGCCTATTTTGGTAGGAAAAATGTGGAGGAGTATATGTTCCCTAACGAGAAACATTTGCAAATAGGGAAATTTATACGTGTTTTCTTGGAAAACCGAGGATGTGGTACGCCTCCCGTCCAAAGTAATATATTATAGTTTCGCTTTAAATTTGAAAATCAAGCCCATCATTCAAAAGAGAACACCTTTCTTTGTAGAAATTTTTGAGGAAATTTTGGCTGAAGTAGATCATTTATCCAAGGTCAGACATATATGAAAGTACAATACCCATATGGACTGTAAATCTAGTGCTTGTAAGAAAGAAGAATAAAAAAAAGAAAATGTGCGTCAACTTTACAGATTTGAATATGGCGTCCGAAGGATCCATTTCCCATGCCAAAGATTGATCAACTTGTTGATTCAACATAGGGGAATAAGATTTTATCTTTTATGGATGTATTCACCGGTATAATCGGATCCTGATGAATCAGAAAGATTAAGAAAGCATTACATTTATAACTAACTTAGGAGTGTATTGTTACCAGTCATGCCTTTTGATTTGAAGAACGTTGGGGCAACGTATCAAAGATTAGTAAACAAGACGTTTGCTTCTCAAATTGGAAGAAATATAGAGGTCTATATCGATGATATGCTGGTCAAAAGCCAATTAGATGACAAACATCTACGAGATTGGAAAAAACCTTTTTAAATCTCAGATATATTCAGTTAAAGTTATATCTGGAAAAATACACCTTCGGCGTTAGGTCATCAAATTTCTTGGGGTAAATTATAAGTTAAAGGGAATAGAGGCCGATCCCGACCAACTAAATTCTTTGATAACAATGAATTCACCTCGGACAATTAAAGATGTTCAAGTTTTAACGAGAATGTTGGCTGCTCTAAATAGATTCATTTACCGATTTTCTGATAAATGTGCTTCTTTTTTCCAAGTGTTGCGGAGGCCATAGGAATTCATTTGGACACCAGAGTGTGAGTTGGCGTTTCCAAAGATTAAAGAATACCTATCATCACCTGAATTTTTTTTCTAAACCTCGAATATCAGAACAACTATTTTTTTATGTTGATGTGTCAAATTTTGCCATCATTGTTTTATTAATAAGGGAAGAAGGTGGATCTGAACCAGTTTATTATAGGAGAAAAAGTGTATTAGCATATGAAAATAATTACTTAAGGCTTGAGAAGTTAGCTTTAGCTTTGGTGGTAGTTGCTAGAAGAATGTGTTCTTATCTTAAGGCTCTAATAACACTTACTGGAAAAACTATGTATCAAGCCCTTCAATTCAAATTTAGCGCACCAAATAATTAAGCCAAATATGATGTTGCTTTAGCTGATTTACGGCTTGCAAGTATCTGTGGGGAAACTAAAGTTTGTTTGAAAACAAATTTATAGTTGGTAGTGAATCACATGTCGGGGTATCTGAGGTGATAAAGACCAACTTCTCATGTATCTCCGTGAACTTTGAGGATTAACTCTTTTGTTTAACAAACTCATAGTCAAACATATCAATCGAGGGGAAAATACAGTAGCAGATTCATTGGCAACTATTATATATAGAGAGGAGTATCCCTAGATATTATTACAAGAAAGTCTGTCTATATTGACAAACCAGAACATTGTAAACATTATGATGAAGTGTTTATTACTACAGAAAGAGATCAAGATGATTGAAAATCTAATATAATAGAATTTTTACTGAAAGGGATACTACATCCAAAACACTAAACTAGCTAAGAATTTTTACAAAAAGATTTTTATTGGCAGGGTATTATTGGCCATCAATAATGAATGATACTAAACTTTTAGTGTGGAGCTGCGATACTTATCAAAGATTTTCAATTTCTATTCATAAACCGGAAGACCCATTAAACTCAATTTATGAAGCAGCATTTTGATAGATGGGAATTATATTTAGTATGACCATTTCCCATGGCTTCG
This sequence comes from Limnanthes douglasii subsp. nivea, assembly GCA_036936605.1. Taxonomy (NCBI): domain Eukaryota; kingdom Viridiplantae; phylum Streptophyta; class Magnoliopsida; order Brassicales; family Limnanthaceae; genus Limnanthes; species Limnanthes douglasii. The sequence continues at coordinate 51,178,426 of JAUPFV010000003.1, forward strand.
GGAGAACGACAAATGATAATACTGGTAGTGATTTATTTTTCGAAGTGTACTAAGGCTGAACCATTATCTCGGACGAGAGCTAAAGATGTAATCAAATTCATTATGTGTAATATTTGTTTTCAATTTTTGGTTCCTTAGAAAATCACTACGGACAACGGACCTCAGTTGAATTTCAAAGAGAAATAACTTTCTTCTGTAGTTTGAGTGCAATTGTACAATATTTTTCAATACCATTTTATCCTTAAGAAAATGGCCAGGTGGAAACTACTAGCAGGTTTATTTTTAAACGGTTAAAGAAACATTTGATATGACGATGAGATATGGCCTAACTATCTTCAAAAGGTCTTATGGGCTTATTGAACAATACCTAGAGAAGCAAAGCACGAGACTTCATTTTCTTTAGTACATGGAAAGGATGTTGTAAGTCCTTCAGATTCAACCCTGCCATCTTATAGAGTACTCAGTTATTCTGAAGATATTGACGAAGAGAATAAAAGAACAGAGTTTGATTTAAATGAAAAAGAGGGTTATGGCACATTTAAACTTGATGCGTCATCAAACTTTGATGATAAGTCGCTATAATTCGAAGGTGAGGCGAATGGATTTCAAGGTGGGAGAAAAGACGTTAAGGAAAGTATTCTTGCATATGAAGGATACAAGACTAAGAAAAACTCCTCTAAATTACGAAGGTCATTATTTAGTGGTAAAAAAAATTAAACCAGGCACATATCGCCTCCAAGATAAGGAGGGGAGACTTTTACAACATCCTTGGAGCATTGAGCATTTAAAATTGTATTGGAAGTGATTTTTTACGGTTATGATATTGTCCTTTTTCTTTTTACATAGTTTGTATAATGCCATACTCTTTACTCTCCTGATGGCTCTGGAATGTTTTAATGAGGTGCCACATATAGATTTGTAATCATAAATGAAGTTTTTTTCTTGGCCAAGGTTTATTTTTATTGATGATAAATTTATAATTTACAAAGAGATAATTCTCACATTCATTTAAAGCATTGTTCGAAGTGTCAATTTGAGTGGCCATATAATTTGAAGTCCTCACATCCATCTAAAGCACTGTTAGAAGTACCAATTTAAGTTGCCGGATAATTTAAAGCATTGTTTGAAGTGCCTTTTTAAGTGGCTAGATAATTTTAAGTTATCACACTCATTTAAAGGACTGTTTGAAGTCCCAATTTGAGTGGCCATATATATATTAGAATGCTAACGTCCATTCAAATCATTGCTCGAAGTGCCAAGTTAAGTGGTGATATAATTTGAAGTGGTAATATCTAGTTAAAGAATTTTTCGATGTGCCAATTTGAGACAATATAATTTGAAGTGCTAATGATAATTAAAGCACTGTTTGAAGTACCAATTTAAATGGAAAAAAAAGACGAAATGCTAACATCTATTTAACGTATCGTTCGAAGTACCAAATTGAATGGTAATGTAATTCGAGGTGTAATTCGATAGCGTCGTTGAAATACAATAGGTATTGGAAGATATGTAAGTTATTGAGAAATCTATGAGTTGATTGAAGGTGTTTTTAATGGTGACTCTAAAATAACTCGGGTATTAAGCGAGCCAAATTCTACATACTAGGTGCATGTTTTTTAGTCGACCCTAAAACGCCAGAAAAAACAAGATAGCTTGCATAATATTTTCTATTTTTCTACCACAAACTTTATTTTTTTTAAGAGAAATAAATGTTATATGATTCGAGAATACATATCTAGTAACATCTTTTTTACTGACATAATCATTGAAACCACAAACAATTTATGCAACAATTATCATATGAAGCAATCTATTGAAAGAAAAAAAATTAATTACTCAATAACGTACCTTTTGACAAATCTGGACAAAGTAGAAATATAAGAGCATGTACAATCGTTACTTTTAAAATTAGATGTTAACAAGTGTCACGTAGGAAACAAAATAGGGTGAAGTTATTTCCAACATCAAATTTTTTATTTCCCCCATAAATAAAAAGAAACTCCACATTGTTATTTCTTCCATAAAGGAAATAACATATTTATCATTTTCTTTATTTTTATTCTAAACTCATTGATTCTCCAGCAACTCCATATTTCTACCACCATTCCAACTATCTCCATCATATTAACTTATACACACTCAACCGGTCTTATTAGCTTCTCACATCAATCCCCCATAAACCCTAACCCTAGCCTAGCCACTATAAAGACGGTCTCCTCTTCAAGATTTCTCTTCTAATCTTGAAAAACAACAAACCATAGCCAATTACTCGAATTTGTCTAAGGTAGAAATCATTCGTTATTTTAAAAAACAACAACACTTTAAAATGCACCATTTTTTATTAAAACAGATGAAATGCACCTAATTCCGAGACGGCATCTCAGAAGTAGGTGCGTTTTTTTTTAATAAAAAACACATGATTCCGAGGTGCTGTCTCGGAATCAGGTGTTTTTTTCTTGAAAAAAACGCACCTGATTTCTAACTGATGTCTTGGAATTAGTTGTTTTCCGCTAAAACCTGCACAAATCGAGATTTTCAAAAATATGTTTTTTTAACAGAGATTCTCAAGTTACATGAATGTAAAACTAAAAAACACGATTAAATTATCTTGTTGGTTGATTGAGTGATGTTCTTCGATGTTAAATCTTTAGTTTGGGTGTCTTCCTCTTCCATGAGTAATATTTAAGAAATTTGAAGTTTTTTTGGTTTTTAGGGTTTAATTTTAGAAGTTAAATCATATATGTTGGATTTGATTTGGCTAAATCATGTGTTTGTTGATACAAGGGTTTAATAATAGTTAATGACATCAAGTTATAAATTAGAAGGTAAAATGAGGACAAGAATGTAAAAGCAAGTGATAAGTTTTTTTTTTCATTTTGAAATATGGAGGAAATAAAAATGTTATGTAGGAAATAGCTTCACCCAACAAAATATGAATTACCTATTTTTTAGCTAATGAATTTGAGTATGCTATAATTGTATGTTTTACAAAGATATAATTAATGAATTAAATATTAAAAAATAGAAAATACAGAAAAAGAGAAAAAATAAGAGACAAAAACCATAAAATTTATTTGTTAATTCACTCTTCGATTGAAAAAGATTTATTTGTTAATTCACTCTTCGAATGAAAATATAACAGACAAAAACCAAAAGATTTTTACGTCACGTAACATTTATCTTGACCAATGGATTTGAGTAGACTTTTTAATATTATAACTAAAAATTAAATCATAATATAATTTTGAGAAAAGTACCCATAAATACCTACTTAACTATTTCATTACCACTTAATACCTAAAAATTACATATTATCAACCGTTATCTCCACCGGGCCGAAAAACCACAAGTAACTATCTTTTCTTTTTTCAACCATATTTCTTTTTCTTATTTTGTTTTTTTAATTTTGTTTTAAAAAGTCTTTATTTTTCAAATCGCAGCTCGGAAAACAAATCCGAAAGTACCATCGGTTTTGTTTGGATTTTTTTGGATTGTTTTTTCGCAATTCAAAAGTACATAACTCTCATGGTTAAAAATTTACATAACTCACACGGTTGGATCATAATGAAGAACTTTCACGTTTAATATTCAATGAACTCTCATGGTTAAAGATGTAAAGAACTCTCATGGTTAAACATATAAAAAACTCTCATGCTTAAAAATATACATATAATGAAGAACTCTCATTGTTAATATTTAATAAACTCGCATGCTTAAAAATATATAAAACTCTCATGGTTAAAAACATATAGAACTCTCATTGTTAAAAAAATACAAAAAAAAGGGTTAAAAATGTACAGAACTTGCACTCTTGGAATATAATGAAAAACTCTCATGGTTAATATTCAATAAAATCACATAATTAATAATGTACAGAATTCTCATGGTTAAAATGTACTTAAATCTCATGTTTAAAAATGTACAGAACTCGCACGGTTGAATTATAATGAAGAACTCTCATGTTTATTATTCAATAAACTCGAATGGTTAAAAATCTACATAACTCTCATAGTTAAAAATGTAAAGAAGTCTCAGAGTTAAGAATGTACAAAACTCTCATGGTTAAAAATGTACATAACTCTCATGGTTGGAAACATAATGTACAGAACTCTCATGCTTAAAAATGTACAGAAATTTCATGCTTAAAAATGAACAGAACTCTCATAGTTAAACTCGCATGTTAGTGAATTATTTAAAAAAATATTAAAAAAATATTATAAATAGATTTATTTATGTTAGACTTAAAGAAATAAAACCAATAGTAATTTCGATTTTTTTTCTAAACTCTGATTTGAAAAATATAGATATTTAAAAAAGTACAATAATAAATAATAAAAAGAAAATTTGGTTTAAAAATTTGAAAGTGTTAGATGACTCGTCTTAAAACGTGGGTATTTAAGATATTATTAAAAAATTATACATTAACCGAGAGTTATATAAAAGAGATGAGTATTAAGTAAATATAAAAATAATTTTGGTATTTGATAGCAATATACTTCGTGATAGGTAGCTTGAGTATTATTACATTCGTATAATTTAACATCTGTCAAACCCCATTAGGGTTAATGAGGAGACCGGGTAACTTTTCTCCACGTTGGTAAGGGCTAGACTAATTCAAGACTTTTTTTTGATAACGAGACCCGGTTATAGTGAGATCTGGTGTGGCTATAACGAGACCCTCATTATTTACGAAATTATCACTGATATATATATACAAAAAACCCCAAATTTTAGTTCTTTCTCCTCTTCCAAACCCTAAATCTCTCTAAACCCTCAATTTTTTAAGCGACGTTTTTTCAAATCCAACACCTAAGACTTGTTAAGGTAAGCATTCTCTACTTGTTGGTGTAAGTTCTTTTTAATTTCCATGGTTTGTTTTAGAGATATTTAGAGTTTACGTTTCGTGTTGAAAAATTGGATTTTCATGTATTTGGAGGTGTTTTCTTGAAGTATAAATGCATGTATGTGTTTAATTAGGAGATTAGATTCGTTTTGAGGTGATATTTTAGAGATTTGGGGTAGTTTAGGGTAGGTTTTCGAACATGGGGTAGGGTTGTTGGGTTTGGTATTTCCTCGCACGGTTTCGTGCTTGGAAATACCGGATGAACGCACACAATCGTGCGAGGATCTACCAAATCCACGGTGCGTAGATTCGGACAGATCCATGCTACGTTGATTCGGACAGATCCACGATGCGTGGATTCGACAAATCTGCAATGCGTGGATCTGTCCAAATCCATGCAATTGAGTTTGTGGCTCTGTAATTGAGCCTTTTTTTCTCTGATTTTGATTATGTTGAACTTTATCGCGTGTTATGATACATTTTTGTTAATCCTACACACAATTTGTTTTAATTTAAAATCCGTTTAAGTAAATTATTTGTCTCGTGTAGGATGCCTCCACGCCCCCGTTCTCCCACCACTGACCGAGATACAGCTGATGAGGCCGAGGATATGGTACGAGGCGAGACGTTTCGCAGTGTCCGTCACCTTACTAGAGGGGACTTACAGGCCACCCCTATTCGCCGTCGTCGCACTACGGATCAACGCTTCCGTAGATATAACCGTCATGTGATCGACCTATACTCGACATTCCATGCCTATAAAGAGCATGAGGCTTATAGCGTATTCTAAGGCGATGTAGTTTTTTAGTTTTAATTTATTTGTTAAAGTTATTATTATTAGATGCAATGTGGTATATGTTATAGTTATATGTTTATGTTTAAAACATTGTCTATTGCATTGGATTGGTTATTGGTTTGTGTTATAACTTATATTCCTTATAGGAATTTATTAGTTTTGGTTAGAATGAATTTATTTATTATTAAATTTATTCGTTATTGGTTTATCTTATATGTTTTATTTTTTATTGGATTTATTGGTTATTAGTGTATCTTATATGTTATACTTGTGATATAAATTATTGTATATTGGTTTATCTTAGTTGTTATATTGCATAAATTGAACATATTGGTTATTGGTTTATCTTAAATGTTATATTGCATATATGTTTATATTGTATTTTTTTATGCAACTGAGGGTACATATGCGGTGTTATGCTATGTACCAGACTCACTGTGGTTGAGACTTGTTGACGCTCTGGGTCGATTGGCTACAAATGTTAATTTGATAGAGGCATTTTTAGAGAGATGGCATCCTGAGACGAACACATTTGTTTTCTCGTTTGGGTAGATGACCGTCACACTAGATGACGTCTACATGATCACAATGCTATCAGTTGTTAGTGTCACCTGTGAGACATATGAGTACCCTACCGCTGATGAGCGTAGTGCGGTATACGCTCGCTTACTTGGGTGCAATGTTCGGGAGCTTGTGGCAGAGATTGGGGTGAACAAAGGGGGCGGCAAGAGGCATGTTCGCCTTGCATGGATGAAAAGGAGATTCTGCACTGATCAGTATTAGGACGATGATATTATTGATGCGGATTTTTGCCGAGCTACTAGGGGTTACTTGTTGCACTTCTTTGGCTATACCATATTGGCCAACCAGTCAGGAAACAAAATTAGCCTCGACTACTTACAGTTCATAGATGATTACAGTAGCTCCACCAGGTATAATTGGGGACAGATGATACTCGCGCAGCTCTACTACCAGCTAGGCAGAGGATGCCTACATGCTACTTCCGGTATTTCTGGATTTTTGGGCTTTTTAGAGACATGGATTTACGACCATTTCTCGCCATTTTCAGTTCATCAGTACCCGAGGTTTAGTATCGCACATCTTACTTTGTGGAAGTATGCACCTCCATAGTTTCGGCAAAGCCAGCAGACTCGAAACGGTGTTCGAGATTACCTAGCTACCTTCACCGAGCACGATGTAAGTTATAATTAGTTTCATTTTTAATTATCGTGATATTTAAATTTAATATAAGTTACTAATGTTAAATGATTTTTTAATATTTTGTAGGTATCATTCATGTCGTATACAAGCATGAGGGATGCTCGAGGTCATTCTGATGTAGTTTGGATAAATATGACACTAAATGCGTCGGACATTGTCGAGGCATACTATCCGTTACGGGTGGCTAGATAGTTGGATCGCATCCAACACGTAATATTTTTGGATACTCGAGATATTAATATTGTTTATTTTGCACACATGTGTTACAGAAAAATTGTTAAAATACAGGTTCCTAGTGCACTGCGTCCTATTCTTACTGCTTCGAGTAGGGTTCGTCGTGCGAACACCCTCTACAACTAGGATGAATTCACTTGGGACAATTGGGAGTCACACTGTATTCACCAGAGTTTGAAAGGTGGAGAGTATATTCCTGGTCAGGAGGATGGTACCACTTTGATCTAATCTTCATGGGTTACGAAGAACTTGTGGTATATTATATCTGATCCAGAGACTCACCGAGCTGATGCAGAGTTAGGGGAGAACCCCTTCGCACCCACACATGCCACCAGACTACACGAGCTGACTACACACCTACTCGATTTACAGGCGTTCGAGCAGAGCCACCTCAAAATTAATCTGGAGGACCTTCGTGAGCCTCTAGACGAGTGCTACCGTCTTGCTAACGAGTACAGGGATTGATTATTATTTATGTTTTCCAGGTTGACAGTTTAAGACTTTTTATGTGTTATGTACTTTACGACTAGTTTAAATTTTGTGTTATGGTATTGTGTTATTGTTTAATTATGTGTTATGGTATTTTGTTACATCTCAATAATATAATTTTGATATTTTTTTAAACTTTAAAGATATAATCATTTTATAACCTCTCCCAAACATTTGTTCAAACTCTAACTTTAAAAACAGCATCAAAGTAGCACAAACTGCAACAGAAACTCATACATAAGGTGAAACACAAACTCAAACATTTTTAAAAACACAAACTCCAACACAAACTCCAACACAAACTCCGCAACAAGACTTCCAATTCGGTGAGGCCAGAAACTGGATGTCGACGGAATGTGACTAGGACTGACCACCTAGCTTTCACCTCATCAACACGCCTTGAAATTCTAGGCGGCTGAACACCATTCTTTCTGTATAGGAAGTACATCTGGCATAGCAATGCCTCCCAGTACCTTTTACCCCCCTCTAGCATGTTCGTGTTACCAACTTCAACTGATACCCTCATCAGATGTTGATCTTCCAACTTAGTCCATGGACACATTTTTGCAATTGTATATTTGCTATAATTTTTACTGCCTCGAAAACGTCTACTTAAAGGCCTTTTATGATTCAGATTACGTAATCCAAGTAGACCAATTAATAAACGACACATGTAAGATAAGGTTAACGTAATCCAAGATTACGAATGATTTTACGACACCTAATACTTACAAAAGTACGCAAATGTTTCAGTGCAATAATAGGGGTCTCATTATAGTGGAATTTCCATTATTAGGTGTCTCGTTATAACCCTAATGAATTCCCGCCAAAAACTCCCTCCTTTAAAAATTTCCCGCCCAAACATTCCTAAACACTCCTAAAAGATAAACAGTTTAACAAATGGAGTTTACCCCTCATGAAGACTACCATTTGCTTGAGGCGGTGAAACTTTCCCGCCGAGAGTTGAGGGAAGATACTAGCGATGCATTTTTTGAGCGAGTTCTGTGTAAGATGTAGTACAACTACGGCCGTTTAGGAATGGGAGGTTTAGTTGTGCGCAACCGTGAACAAATCAAACAGAGGTACCTTTTTTGCAAACCGATGGATCGTTTGTTGTTTTTACTATTTAAAATTAAGCAAGAAGTAGCCGCCGTCTGGAACACGACGGTAGTAGACTACATCACAAGGAATATGGTAGCGTATCTTCGTGATAGGATTACGGAAAGGGAAGAGGGGATTGACTCTGACGACAACTTGGGATATGACTTCGACGATTGAGCATTACGATTCCTTTGGTTGTATATATGTTGTAGTTTAATTATTTTGTGTTGTTTGTTTAAGTTAATGTTTTAACTTATTGTTTTAGTTTTTATGTATTTCCTTCCAAATGTCTTATTTGGTATCCATTTACCATGATTTAGTGTTGAAGTAAAAAAATCCTTCTTTTAATGTTTTTTCCTCTAAATGTTGTTTAAATTATGTTATTTGACCATTACCAACACTTTAGGCCCAATCAACAATTAATAAGTTAGCCTAAACCCATAATTTATAAAGAAAACAGTGCACTTTTTTCGCACTCGCACGCATGTGCATGTACCAATCCACGCATTGTTGCGCGTGGATCTATACATGCACTGGCGTGCGAGTGCAAAAAAGTGCACTGTTTTTTTTAAACAAATATGGGTTTTCAACCCTTTTTCCACAAAATTTTTATACCAAACTATAAAACATAACTAAGATCAAATATAAATAAAAGTCTAAATTAATATAAACCAATAAAATAGTAGTCGGAGGTAGCGAAATGTGTTTGGAAAGGATTAAACAAGATACCAAACAACACAAAATATTAAAATTATTACATCGCATTATGCATCCCCAGACAAATCATAGAACTGATCATCCCCATCGTGTAATGTTGGTGGTTGTGCTGGTTTAATTTAGAGATACTTGTTGAGATGTTCGCCTAGTGGTATGGCCTAATTTGTAACTTCATCGGTACTGCGGAACGCAAACCAGCATGGGTATATATCCGGCAACGGTCCATCTAAGACAATCTGCAAATTTCCATAATATTGAAGAATTTATTTACTTTCACAAAATGATTACCGTGCACGAAACCAATTCCAACTTCTACAATATGACATGCTCTTGGAGGCACACCACGCAAAGGAAGATACGTGTATTATAGTTGGAGAGATTCATGGTATACTTTACATTGATACCGAGTGGCTATCACCAACCCGAAATCGGGTAATGTCATCCAGTGCCTAGAACCGCTCTCGTACATTTTGAAACAATCCAATCTCCGCAATAGGTTATCAACACGTTGTGCACCATCAAAAACCCTCTCCCAAAGATCACGTTGACTTGAAAGTTTATACATCAAATCCCTTCTCACTTCATCCCATGAATCAACCTTATCTTTAATCGTCAAAGATGCGGCCTTAAATCCACAATTTCCATCATGACTAACGTCTTCAACGCTAGTTATGTAGTTGTGCAAGTACTTGGGAAAACAACTCTCGTATGCACTCAATCCTTTTCCTTTATTCGATTTTCTAGATCGAGTCGCTTTCTCCTTTTTCGGTGGGGCTTTAGATTTGGACTTGCCTTTGGGTACTAAAAATGCCTTAACCGCCGACGCGACCATGCTACCTATCGTACCGGGAGTACTAGCGCCTAAACTATCACCGTATTCCCACTCGGATGGGTTCCGCTTAGTTGACTTGTCGGGACCGGATTTTTTTCGACCATTCGTGAAAACCGGTTCCTTAGGTTCCAAAATATGGCTTCTAGCGGGATGTAGGATTTGCATCATCCTATTTATTATGTGATCTTGCACTTGTGGACCGTAACCACAGATGGTACTATCTATTAAAGATAGATTTCTTGTAAGCTCATCTTTGGTACCAACGTTATCCCTAGGCTTGATCTCTAAAGTACTCCAATAAACATCACATTCACTCTTTTGAATCGACCTACCTTCTCTCGCTATCGTAGCACACTCACACGCACAAGGTAAATTGTGTGTTGTCCTACTAACACAACCACACTTTGCGCGAGTGAACCATAAATCCCCGACATTTTTTATAGTTTCCTCTAATATTTGTATGGCCGTACATGAAAGTTTACCTTTGATGTCGCTAATGATAGCTCGCTTAGATTCTTGTCTAGGATGAAACAAACTTCGTTCGAACATTTCGAAGACGGTAGAGTGTTGAATGCGAAGAAACGCATGAACTTTATCCCAAAATTTCTGAAACGTGCATAGGCTTGTGCCGATTGCTTGTTTTAGACTAGAGTGAGCACTCTCCGCCCTAAACCATAAATTTAAATTATTTACAAGTCTAACAATTAATTAAATAAAGTAATGTATAGATATGATAATATAATCCACCGATTGCTAGTGTAATTACCCAAATATTTAATTTTGTTCGTATAGATATTAAGGAATTTGTGTCCGTAAGGGTCTATTCATTGTTTCATCACATACTCGAGAACCTTGGGACAATATGCGTACACTTGGTGCAACTTGGCTAGGTTTTTGTTATACTCTTCGATCGTCGCCGAATGTTGAACCGCGGCATACAATTCTAAGAACTCTTCACCCATGTCCACTTTAGGCAAAACTTTCTTAGAGTATGAGCTAATGTTCCTATTTATATGCCAAGTGCATAACATATGACTTGCATCCTGAAATACCTCATCGATAGCGTTCATTAAAGCCAACTCCCTATCTGTGACGATAATATTTATTAACGCGCACATTTTGTTCACCATCACTCTCCTTAGAACGCTCATTGCCCACGTGTAGTTCTCTTCTTTCTTCGAGCTCAAAAAAAAAGCTATACCAAAGGTCTTTTTCGTCGAAGTTTGGCCAACTACTTTTAGGAAAGACATTTTATACATTCTAGTCTTTTACGTGCTATCCATAATAAGCACTTGAGGAAAAGCGTACAACAAATGATGCTTGTAGGATGTGCAAAAAACAATTCAAAGATCTCGTCGGTTTCTTTGTTTGTTCGCTCCCAAACATAGTACTCGTGCTCCTTCAACTTACCGAACAAGTATTGCATTTGGGATTTGGCCACTTTATCAACCAATTGGTTCTTTTAACTTCAATCCCCAGTATATATCTCTTGGCCGAGAACTGATTGTTGTGAGTTTACGAACATACTCCTCCTCTTCCGCTTTTAACCTTGCGGCCCGTGAATGACCATCAAAGTGCAAGAAGGTTGGTGGTTGTGTTTTCCATTTCTAACTACCAATTTCCAATAATCGGATAGTTCTAACACCGGATTTCCCCTAAGTATGAACGGAGAACCGCATTGTTTGGATGAAAAATCTTGTCGCTTCTTCATAATCCTCGGTTTCGGCCTCGCCTTGTAAACACCGTGCCTCTCGTACTTAAAATATAGTCGCGGAGTTTTACTACCATCGTCATCTTTATCGACCACAACAATGAATCTTATACTCTTGCTTTCCTTATCAACCCATGTTATCAATTCCTCCTTGGTGTAGAAATTATCCGTAGTAAACATTTGGCTATAATCGACCATATTGCATGGTGCTTGTCCCGGTTCCTACACAAACAAATATCATTTAACTCACACAAAATCACCATTCTTTCATATAACAAACAATAAAAATAACTACATCAATTGTACACATATATTCAAACTTCAAAAAATGAAGACAAACGCAATGTGCGGCAAAAAATGGGCATATAAAACAAAGACAGTTCAAATCTCCGCATGATTGTGCGAAGATTGTGTCAAATCTTGGCATGAAATTGCGAAGATTTGACACAATATTCGCACAATCATGCGAAGATTTGTATCTTCCACGCGTGTTCTTGCGTGGAAGTTTAAAATTCCAAGCACGATTTTGTGCGAGGATATGTTCTGTTCAGAAAAAAAATAAAGTTTACCTCATAGACACTCTCCATATGGTCAGTAAGCGGCTCCTCCGCGTCCGGAAGGAAATCATCAATGCTGCAGCTGAAATTGTTGTTATAGTCACTCAGGCACTGAACAGTACATCGTCCCTCGACTATCGCGTTTGGTGGCAGATAGTCCCTTGACTTTCAAATGTTCGTTGACAGTCCCTAGACTATCGCGTTTGAATAAAGTTACTCCACCAGATTCTTTGATCCATGAGAGGTTGCCACCTGTCACCATAGTCCCCAGATTTTTGTATCACCACTACTCCTTTGAGTTTAGGTCAAACCCAAAATGTAGAATATTACGGATAACTAAACTCAAGGGACTACTGGTGATACAAAAATCTGGGGACTGTGATGACAGGTGGCAGCCTCTCATGGATCAGAGGATATCGTGGACTAACTTTATCCAAACACGATAGTCCAGAGACTATCAACGGACATTTGAAAGTCAAGGGACTATCTTCCACCAAACGCGATAGTCGAAGGACGATATACTGTTCAAATCCTAGTCACTCAAATCCATAGTTTTAGTAGTTTGGTTTTTACTTTTAATAATTCAGGTTTATTAAATGTTTGAGTTGAAGTTTGAGTTTGTGGGATTTTGTGTTTTTGTTTTAATTTTGGAGAGAGAAGTGGTAGGGAAAGAGATGAGAGAAGAAGAAAATGAGTTGGTAGAAAAATTGATGGTTTTTATTTGTAGGGGTATTTTGGTAATTTCAAGTTCACACAATAAATAAAAAAGGGGTCTCACTATAGAGAAATGGGGTCTCATTTTAGTCGTGCCCTCAAGGTAATTGGAATGCGGTCTCCTTTTAGTCGTGCCCTCAAGGTAATTGGAACATGGCCTCAATCATGCCGCATATCCTGGTCAAAGAACGTAGGAAGATGTTGCGTCCATTACAGGACGCATGACCGAGTCTTTATTAATCAATATGCTATTAGTGAGTGCACGGTCCTCACAGACTAGAGAGATATTGTTCGCTCTGGGTCTCGGATCCACACGAGTTTGTTATATGGGAGGACACTCCCAAAAGGCCTCTTTCTAGTTGAGGTTGAGCAACAATTATATACACTCACTTATTTTGGATATTACCATTGTGGGATTGGGGTCCTCTATGGGATGAAGTTTATACGTCAACACTCTATTTTGAACTTTATCTCATAAATCACAGCGAATTCGGCGTTTAAGCCTACACTAGAGGCTCCGAATTTTCGATGTAAATTGATCAAGAAGCAGAAGATATGTTGTTTGTGGTCACTTATCTTCCCGACAGAGAATCGAGTGAGAGTTGGTTGATTGACAGTGGATGCACAATTCATAAGACATATGCTAAATAATTATTTGAGGAATTAAAAGACACTGAAGTCAAAAGAGTGAAGATCAGAAACCGTGAACACTTGGAAGTCAATGGAAAAGGTACAGTAGCTATAACAAGTTATGAATGTACAAAGTTTATTTTAGATGTTTTATTTGTACCGAAAATTGATCAAAATCTCTTAAGTGTTGGTAAATTACTCGATATAGGCTATAAAGTGTTGTTTGAGAATAAACAATGTTTAATTAAAGATGCTAGCGGCAAAGGCTTGTTCAATGTCAAAATGAAAGGAAAAAGGTTTGCTTTAAATCCAATGGAAAAACGAGAATTAGTATCTCATGATATGTCGGAACATCTTTAATTTTCTACTCGTCCAGTTTATAGGTCTTTTTTGAGTCATTTGTGAGTCATTTGTGGGTCTTCTTTAGGAAAAATCGCATTTAAAGCTCTTTGAACACACTTTAGTTTATTTGTGGTTTTGATTTAACTTATGTGAGTCATTTAGCTTATCTTAGTGACTTTATATTGTATTTAAAGCCCCACCTACTAAATAAATGAATAGAAGTCTTTTGATTTTTCAGTAAAAAAAAAAATATTATTGAAGTATAAATTTCATAGAGGACCCTCAATTTCAGATTGGTAAGATCCAAAATAAGTAAGTGTATATAATTGTTGCTCAACCTCAACTAGGAAGAGGCCTTTTGTGAGTGTCATTCCAAAGAGCAAATCCGTGCGGGTCCGAAATCCAAAACGGACAATATTTTGCTAGTCAGTGAGAACCGCGAACTCACCAACCAGAGGGGCATCCTCGGTTTGGCGATAACCACAAGAGTATCGTTGGACGAGCCTCCTTGAAGCAAAACTCGAGAGCGGACGTCAGAGTCACTGTGAACAAGCCTCTAGCACTATCCCGATACATCGTAAACCACCTCACATGCACCATAGCTTGGCCACACAAAAGAGCCCCACGTGAATTGTAGAGAGCGAAGTGAAGAGCCTACCAGTGATAGAAACCATGTCCGTCGCCGACAACGTGGTGGAGTTGTTCTTAATCTGTCTGACTACCGGAAACAAACCTATTGAAAAGAGGCAACGAGGCTTCTGATAATTGAAGAGCCATATAGAGAAACGTACAAACTTCACCCGGAAACCACCAATATGGTGACAACGTCCAAAAACCTGCCTGACAGAGCTCCTTGAAGCATATTCTGAGCGTAGCGTGGGTAAACGTCGGAGCACTTGGAGCAGGGCTCCACAACTGTTGTGATAGAGGGTAAGTAGCATAGACACACCGGGTTTGGAAGGAATGAGGTCCCCAGGAATGCAAGAATGGCACTCAATACCAGGCGTAGCAGCAATCCTGATAGTACTAACTGTGCTAAGGAGAAAGTGGCAAGAGGAGCATCAGACCGGAGTAGCCATCCTGCGACATACATTGGAAGGGGTAAACAAGTTTCCCATCGAAAAGGCATTTGCTTCCTACATGGCTCTGGATTACACTCATTTTCGTGAGACACCAGCGGCAATAAGGTGAAACAACCATGAGAGTAACCTTGATACACAATCTCATGGATATATACAGGTGACAACCATCCCACTGCCATCACTGAGAAAGAATCTGTATTGACATGCCTAAGATGAACAAACCGAGTCACAAGAAGCCTTGGCTGCGAACGCTTAGACTTGAGATATAGCCATGACAAGGCGCATCAACCAACGCGAAAATGGATAAGATTCCGCCACTGCAAGGAGTGGGACTTATGGGGATAGCGAAGGAGTAAAGGAGGCTACAGTTCTGTCATTTAAGGGTGTAGGCACAGGAGCACCATGTCTTTGTAAATAAGACTAAAAACAATATGTACAAAGTGTTGAAATCTCTCCAAATTCAAGTCATAAGACTTGAAGAGGGGAGATTGAAAATCAGTCTGCAAAACAGTTTGTTAAAAAGTGGAGATTTTTAGAAAAAGCGCGCAAAATTTGAAAGTTGAAAAAAGTATACTAAGGGAATGAAGGGTCTCCCCAGAACTAGCCATTTTTTTGTTAGGATACTTTTTTAGTATGTTTTGTTTAGTACATTTTATGGTTTATTTAATTATCATTATTATATTATTATTAACTATTATGATTTTATTACAATCATTCGACCATTAGTTCTATAAGTGCGGTAAAAAGGTAATTCCTGATTTTTGGTTGTTGTTTTCTAATAAACCCTCACTGAAACACGTTTATAAAAAATTGATTTTTAAAAAATAATAATTAAAAGATGTATAAGAATAATCAAAGGGCCAAGTTATATATATTTAAAACCCATTTAAGGTACCTAATTTTGAGTTTACTCACTATTTGTATAAATTGATCCAATTTTAGACGAAAGTATCTTTTTGTGGGTATATAAGTTTTTTTTTTACTAAATCACGTTCACCTCAATTTCTCTCCAACTCTCTCACTTTCCTCACTCCTCTCACTTCTCTCTTCAATGCTAACTCTTACCACTCTCTAACTTTTTTGACGAACCACAACTCCTCTTCCTCCGCTTCTCCCCCATGGTGAAGAAAGATCCACCACCAACAAAGTAAGTTTTTTAATTTTAATTTCTAGGTTATATTAGGGTAGAAATTTGTGATTTTGGTTAGGATTTTGAGTTAATATCATTGATTTAAGTTAGGGTTTAGAATTAGGGTAGAAATTAGGGAATTTAGAATAATTTATAAGAGTTTGGAGTCCATTCTCTAGCCCGGGAGTCACTGGTATATGGCCGACAGCGTCACCAATGGGGTGTCTGGCGCACCCCACCGGTGCGTAAGGTCTGTACCGGGTGGTACAGGTCACGGTACGGCTGTGCACCATGATTTGTTTTTAAATTTTTTTTTATTTAAATAAGTATTTTCAGGTTTGATTTATTACAACGTATTTTATGTTTTATGCGAATATTAACCTTGTTTTTTTTATTTCCGTACCGATTTTGTCGATCCACGACCCGGTGGCCTTCCTCGATCAAGGGT